>CM070769.1:555120-1240151 GCA_036346245.1 Bonia amplexicaulis
CATGAAGCCACTTCAGGTTCTTAGAATTAATCCTCAAAACCAATCCAAAGCTTTTTACTTGTCCAAAACTAGCACTTCATTTCCCCATATGAGCTAAATACCATGTTGCAGGTAAGAGTATCGGACTTAGTTGAGAGTAACGGGAACAGTTCGGGAATGATAGCCCAGGAGCAATCGCTAAGTCTAAGTAGTCGCCCAGATATACCGATAATTGAATCGCCTGTGGAGAATCGGATACCAGAGATGAAGGTGGAGAATAATCAGGCAGGGTATGGCTTGGAGGCCATGGAGTCTGAAGATGGTGTCAAATATTGTCACCTAGAAACCGCTGACAACGACGGTGGAGGCTCCAGCACAAACAAGGAAATGATGGACCAATCTTCTCGTGTAATACCAAGGCACAAGTTGAAGTGAAGATACTCAACATCTAGCCTTCATGTGCTAGGATCAAGTTCATAGGTAATAGCTAGGCCGATCAGAACTGGCACTTCTCTTGTACAGGACTACCTATAGCTTTCATGCAGCACACCTGATTACGTGAAGACTGAAATACTTATTTTGGAAGGCATGATCTGTGGATATGATTATCTCCATAAAGCATGTCGCGGACAGAGAAATTCGCAGCTGACAAATTGAAATTGGATGAGTGTGTGACAAATTGAAATTGGATGAGTGTGTGTATACCTGCTGATGCAGTTGGGTACACGGGCTTGGGCATTGTTCAGATTGTACTATCAGCATTTCAGCATTCAGAATGGTATTTTCATGGGGCGGTTTGTGCCGTTAGAAGTTACCTGTATGGTAGATTCTTTCTTTCTTGTGCCATATTTGTGTCTGATTTTCTACTGTATACTAGACCGAACATTCATGTAGCATTTCTTGTACAAGCACATAGCTAATAGTCGATTACTGTTGTAAATCATTGTGACTGTCATGGAATAATCTTTGTGCCCAAACTCCGATGCGATCCGTTTACAGTACGCCGCGCCCTTGGAGTCGGACTCGGAGTTGGAGGCCGGCCCGGCTCGGCTGGTTCTTCTATTCTAGTATTCTGCACCGCTAACGCCAAGCTTTGAGCTTCCCCCTCATCTCCGCCGCAAGGATGAGCAGCGAACCGCAGGGCGTAGCGGCCGTGATCATAGTCGTAGCGGTGGTGGTCGAAGAGTTATTGTAGCAGTAGCAGCCGTCGTCGAAGAGTTACTATAGCAGTCGAAAATACTCGTTGCGTGATCAGTTCATGCGAGAGTGTGTTTTTCGTTTTATTAGCATCGTGTGCGGCATAGCCTAGATCCGTAGGATCGTGCGGATAGTGGCGTATAATAAGGACGGCTTAACCGCCAAAATTTAGGCTAAGATTTTCATTAAATAGCAGGCTAATACAACAGAAAATGTTGCCTAACTTTTCAGCATCGCAAAACTCTTGTGTTCTTGCTCTGTTTTTTCAAATTCGTGTGTGTTCGTGTGTGTGCTCAGGTGTGTTGATCGGCCGGAGTTCCTGACATTGGGTATCAGAGCCACGGAACGCTGATCCACGATGTAGCCAGTTGATTTCACGTCGCCCCGACGTTCCCAGTCTTCATCGCCACGTCCCAGAGATCGCGCCGACGGCAGCGACGACGCTCTGGTGGTACAAGGGTGGTGAAAGAGGTCGGGGGATCGGTCGTATCCGACACTCCAGAAAACGAACTACGATGATTGGACCTTGATGATGAATGTCATGTTCCAGGCGTGCGGGCTGTGGGACACCATCGACACCGGTGGCGCTGAACTCCAGAATGACAGGATGGCACTAGAGGCCATCCTGCGCGTCGTGCTGCTGGAGATGATCTCCACGCTTGCCGTCAAGGCAACCGCCAAGGAGCCATGGGATACCGTAAAGACCATGCGCATCGGTATTGATCGAGTGTGCAAGGCCAATGCACAGAAGCTCTGTAAGGAGTTCAAGAGCATTGTATTTCGCGACGGAGAGTCTGTCGATGACCTTGTGATGCAGACACCCTTGGGCTCGGGCTCGCCTCCTCCAACCACATGAACTTCTCCTTGCGGCCGTCGATAAGCTGGGACCTATAGCCGCAGCCCAACATCTTCTTCCTCGAGAGCTCGGCCAGGCCATCACTCACCATCACAGTTGGTGTCTGGATTCGAGATCGATCGAAGCCAAACGATTTGTTCTTCCTTTCTCCTTCGTTCTTTCTTCTCCTCTCTCTCTCTCTCTCTCATGTCGTCAATGGATGCAAGGCCAGCCACAACACGTGGAGCTTCCCCATTCGCTGCACCCTACAATTCGTTACCTCTCTCAGGCTCACCACGTCCGCTGAGCCATGGCCCATGGGCCACACCTGCCGTGATGGACAACGAGGCCCATTCATATGTATCGTCCCGGGCTAGCCCATCTAAAATTCTGGTTCGTTTCCAGCTTTGCTTCCATAGAAAAAAAAAATAAAAGAGCTACAACTTCGCAGTGTGCAATCATGTACTTCAGAGCTAAGGAGAGATGGGGCAAAAAAAAAAAAGAGAGACAAATGATGTTCGTGCATTTTTCTTTAGGACGTACTCCCTCCGTTTTTTTACTTGGCCCATATTGTGGAGGCCCGAGCCCCCACAATCACACATAATTGGTACTCTTCGCACCAAATTATTGGTGCACAATCAGCCGTCGCCTGGCATGGAGTAGCTTTTGGACTCGTAGCACAGGCTGAACTAACTAATCTATCGACCTTTACAACTACTCTTTCGTGCATCACATCATTCCTACCTATCGAGCTAGCTATGTATGAATAATAAATGGGTTCTTTTAGGCTCAATAGTTTATAACTTAAATATTTAAATTCTGGTTTTTTATGAGAGATATTACGTATAGAAAAATAGTCGTATGTGATTTTGGCAGATGCAGCTGCACTCGGTACATTTTTTTACTACAATCTTCCTGTTGACACCGTTTTAAAAAACGCACCGTTTAAAAGCTAGTTACTATAGACAGTACAAACATAGATCGGTTAAAAATCGAAATGAACTCAGCCAATATGTCGCGCGTATCCCCGTATATACGGGTCAATGGCATGTCGATCGCGATGAATGCAGGTGCGAAGAAGGATTTAGGAACATATGGGCTAAATAAACTATATAATATATTTATATTTGATAGGACGAACTAAATAATACCAATGCCAATAAATGTTTTAAAATATATAATCATACAGTATAAATTTGTCAAAGCATTACAGCCAGTGGCGGAACCATGATTTGAGCACGCCCCGAACTAAATTTGAACTAAGTAGCAATCTAGTGTACCACAAATTTAGAACTATATTATGATATAACAAAAAAAAATACGTCACAAATGCATCATTGATATGAAAATTTTGCTTAATACTCAATACTTGAAGAGTTCAAGTTTTCCACACAAATCACACAAAAAAAGTACAGGAAACTATACATAATATAGCGTAATAAAGATACATCAAGTACTTCAAATCCTAATTAGATATTTGCTTACTATCCTATGCGACTAGCCCACCATTTCCTCATCAATAGTAGGACAAGAACCAGATCATTCGTACTTATTTCAAAGCATAAAAATAATTTCTTTTACGGTTTTACTTGCTCCGCTGCTCAACCTGCTCGTGCTCAGTGCCTCGGTTGAACTGGTTCAACTCTCATTCTCCCAATCCATAAATGATAAATCCATCGGATCGGTCAGGCGTCGCCTCCTGGCGCTCGCGGCTCGCCTGGCACTCTCTGCTTCCTGCTCGGCACTCGCCTGGCACTCGCCATGCTCCCTGCTCGGGGCTCGCCGCCTGAGAGCCCCCCGCTCGGCGCTCGCCGTGCTCAGCTCTCTGCTTAGGGCTCAGCTGCGGCTTGTGGGTCCACAAGGGCGAGGGCGGAGACCGGAGGTCGGAGTGCGGAGCCGCGGAGCATGGAGCGGCGGAGGCGCAAGACCACGACCACGAACACCCGGACTCCCGGAGGCCAGAGGCGCAGCCGCGCAGGTCGACCACAAGGGCAGCGGCCAGCGAACCACGGCGTTGCTGCGTGCCTGCATCCGCGTTGGGAGCGAGGGGCAAGGGCGGCAGCCAGCGGACCACGGACGCACGATGAGGGCGGCGGCCGGCGGTGGAGGCGCGCGCAGGCAAGGCGACGGCCGGTGGTAGGGGCATGCATAGGAGAGGGCTAGGGCTCAGATCTGATTTGGACGGCTGGGGCTGGGGGTTGGGGATTAATGTTTTTTTCTCTATTTCTCTTGGTGTTTGTGGATGTCTCATGGATGGGTTGCAGTTGGCTGATTTGTTGTTTGGGCTGCCAGGCTAATAAGTTTTTAGGCCTCGGACTATGCTACCAATCTGATAGTTTTTAGGTATATACTAGAGAGAAATAGTATTAATAGTATTGCTATCTAGTTTGAGAACTAATTTCGGCCCTGATTACAGCCCCCTGTCTGCGCCTCATGATGGATGGTTGGTCGCCAATAACTAGCATGGACGGATCATCGACACAAGTGATGGAATTCATATCCATCCATATATCGATCTATCGATGATTGGTGCCCGGAACACATGCGTGCATATATTCGTTGGACTCGATCGAGCCAAAAAAGCGCCCATCGATAATGCCCACACGTGGCAACCTCCCATGCATGTACTAGTCTAGCTCACTCTAGCTACTTGTGGATTTGTTCATATTTGTTTTTTTATTACGGTTGATAAATATTAATAGAAACGGTTGATGAATAGTAATATATTATATAAAAAATGGTACAACGAAAGGCACTGTAATATTCGAACCACCGTACGACTTACGGAATTATGATATAATAAAACACAAAGTATATTATAATATATAAAAAATAAAAAATAGTGACTAATAGAAAGGATTCTTGCTGCTAGCTTTAGTACGTACATATACACATGCACCTTCATATCAACAGGGGCCTAGCTAGCAGCTCGCTACTGGTAACAAGTAGTACGAGGGCATCCACAGTGTATGGTCTTCTTTGAAGGTCCCAGGTGACACATGTAAGACGGGTCAAACTTATGGAAAATGCCACAATATGCAGCGTCCATTTGTGAGACCTACGCAAAAATGAGAAAAACTGAAACCCCATTTCGGTCATCCCCCCTCCCTTCGCTCTCCATGATTTATATAAATACATGCTTTATATTCTAGAATATCATGTTGCCTAATGCATGCATTAGGTTAATGCTCATTTTCTTTATGTATTGTAGGTTGTGAAAAGCGAAACATCTGAAAACTTTAAATTTACTCTGCTAACTACCCTCAAATGTGTTGAGAATTCAGCGAAGAACTATTTTGCTAAGGTATCTAACTCATGTTGTCTCTATAAAAGAAATATGTAAGCATCATTGTTTGATATATATCCTGTCAATGTTATTGTCCTATTACAAGTTAGTCTCGCTATGTTATTTTTGGAGTCGCCACTGACAATCATGACAGCAATGGTATATATAAATACATGGTTTGGTCCCTTGTGAGGGGACTGTTCCCTCCCAGCGTGTGATACAGGTTTCTATGCCCAAAAGAGTTCTTAAGACCTCTTCGATCTACGCTACCGGCCACGCGCATGTTATCCAGATTGGGAGGACGTACGTCGCGCGTGCCTGCATGGGCCATGCACGCACGCACTGCGCGCAACGTGGCGGGTGCCTACTGGATCCTAGCTAGTTTGAACCTAGATTATTATAAATAAAATATTTTACTTTTGTTCAATTTAAATTTTTACATAAATAAAAAGGAAATAAAACAAAAAAAGATAAATACAACAAAAGTACCTCAGTCATAGGAAGGGCATCTCGAAAAATTATAAATATGCTTCCGGTGAGTAGAGATCAGTCATCTACATATCAAAATAGCAAAATTAGTGATACGATAACTAATTACAAATAATTATGAATATTCAAAAAAACATAACATATCACTAGCCCACGAAAAATCATAATTTTAATTTTAATCTATAGTAATTCAAATTGATCAATGGCAATGATACAAAATCCATATAATCTCTAACTCTAAAAATTCAGGCTGCTTGATGTCAATAACTCAATACAAAATTACAACTTATGCAGAATAGTAGGATGTAGAAGTTTCACCCTCTAGCCTAAGATGCGCCACACTCGGTCTTGAGCTCTCGGCCAGGCCAGGCCATGCGGCCAACCATTGTCGTCTCAGTCCGTCGGTTGTACCAAATTTTATCTTATTTGGATCACTGGTTTAAGAGTTAGCCTTTTTCTTAGTCGTGTGTCGTATTATTTTCTGCCTCTATTTGGCGAGTGGTCAGACTGCCATGGCCCGAGCAGTCAGGCCATCCGAGGGTCGATTAGACGGGTGGCCTTAAGTTCAGACCGGCTGAGCGGCTCGACCATTGAGATTGTTGTATCAGGTGATCTTTGTGATCTTTAGCTCTTGGCTTCAGCATAGCTTGTAAGCTTGTGTTTTTTGCTGCACGGTGTTGCTAATAGTTGGGGAAAATGTTGAGATGTCATGTATCCCCCCTCTGATTCACAATTTCCATTAGCAATACAAGAACACTGGAAACATAGTTATTATTCTCTCCAGAGAAAATTTGAACCTGTTACAACGCTCTGTCTCTTCATACGTGATCTGAAATGTCGTGTTCCTCTTATTATTTGGTAAGATCTACGGGGGTGCTCATATTGGCTATGGCTGATGGCTTTTAATTAAAAATAAATAGCAATAGATGAAAGAATTGGCTTCTAGAAGAAAGAAAGTGAGCGATCAAAAAAGTAAGAGAAATATATACGTATATATCTATGTCCTTGTTTTATTTCTGAAGCAAGACATGAACAAAAGCAACGAAGAAGTCACTTCAAAAAGCATTATGCTAGAAGCGAAAACCAATATATATAATATATATCCTAATTCACCGACACACCTGCATGCACTCTGACCCATAATTAATTTGTTTCTGCCTGCCCTCTCTGCGTGTCCTTCTGGTAAGTCAGAAGATGTCCCTCTATGTTTTTGGTCTCATTGGAGTACCGATAAGTATATAAACTTTAAAAATTATTTTAATAACTAATTTTAAAAAAATACTAAAAAATATCATATTTATTTATTTTAAAAAATAATATACCTAAGCTATAAACTAAAAAGAATATACCTGTATATGCCAATTAGTGACTGACTGAATTCTCGCTCCAAATGATGAGCGAGTCACCACAATGGCTTTACTCAAAAAAAAAAAAAACTGCATGCAACGACACTTCACAACTACATTATGTGTGTATATAGTTCGTTGAATCAACAGTCAGTCAACGCTTCAGGTCAACCATCGATTGCGAACGTGGTCAGACAACCCGAAATTGACACGTGCATGCTTAGAGCGTACGTAATCCAAACTCATTAACGCGATGCTTAGAAGCGTAATCGCTTGCATCACTTCGGAAGCTAATACGCGCTTATAGCTTTACCATTATTATTTCTTTTCCGTTTTTAATGTGGACCGAGTGAGAATTTGCAGCCTACCTGGCTTCCTTGCGTCTCACTTTAGGTCAAGACTAGCAAAGCGAAGCACACGATTAGTTGATCCTTCGTCGTCTCATTATGCACCTACTTTGGACTACGAAATGACCTAAGCAACGAGTAGAGATTAATTGTAGCGAGTAGTAATATATATAGGGGCGTTTGAAATGAGTTTATAGCTTCTGGCTTATCATTTTCAAAGTTGAAAGTCGAATCAAATACTCGGCTTTTAGAAGCGGCTTTGCAGAAACCATCACACCCTCCGCCGCTGCCCAACGGCACCGCCACGTGCTCCACCGTCGCCACAAGCTCCACCTCCGCCCCGACGGCGCCACCATAAGCCCCACCTTCATCACGGTCTAGGCGTCCACCTCCTCACCATCGTCCTCCTTTGCGTCAGCCTCTTGAACTAGATCTAATGACATCCACAACTAATCCGGCAAGGGCGACGCTAGATTTGTCATCCTGGCAACATAGGAAGCCATGCAGATCATGCACCAGGTGGCAATGGTAGTAGCATTTGTTGTAATTATTTATTCCTTCATGCAACTTGTTGCATATTCTTAAAGATGGAAAATAAAAAAAACAACAAAATATAGTTGTGATATTTTTTCTTGCATTTTCTTCAACATGAAATCCATGTTGCGATTTCTTTGATCCGATGATTGTCATGAAGATTTACTAGTATAATTATCGACATTAAATAAGCCATCATTTGCCTTAGAAGCAATTCAGATATTTATCAAATCAACTTAGCCAAAATCTTCAGCCGAATCAAACACCTTACACTTTGAACAGCTTCTACTTCCAACTACTATTATTCCAAAACCAAAAGCCCCAGTAAAAAATGGAAACTCTAGCTGTTTCAAATGCGCCTGAACTCTAAGTATGTCAAACTTTCACACAAGCCGGACGAATAATTAAACAGCAAGGCTGACTAGGGTCCCGCTCATATCGGCTTGAGCTTCTGGCTTCTGGCTTATTTTTTACTGTTCCTAAATTTCGTCTTTTTCTAGCTTTTTTAGCCTTTTTGCCGGTTCTTTTTTTCCATATTCATTTATATTGTCCATGATGGGCTAACTTATTTTTTCTATTTTTATTTTTTAATTTAGTTACACCAAATAAGCCACCATCAGTTATAATGTAATTTTAGCTAACTATAGTATAATTTTAGTTATAAACTAGCTTATTTTAGTCCAACCGAGTGGTAGCCTCGATACTCGATCCAATGGCGTATACTTGTATGAAAATTTTAAACAATTAATGAATCAGTCATAGTATATACCACGATGCTAGCGACCGACGGGCCGGAGAGAATATAAAATTAAAGTTGTGGTCTTGAGAGCAATTAAAATGCCAAAGCCATCGACTAACTTCTTTGACACAAACGTCGACAGAGGCTAGTACTCACGACTAATTTCTTGCATTGCGTGTGCTCTGACATCACAGTGCGTACGAGTAGCATTCGTTAATTAAGATGGCAATTTAATCTCCAACAATATACTCCCTTCAATCATAAATACATATTATTTTAAATATAGACATAGTCATCAAAACACAATTCTAACTACCAATTTATATTATAATATATTCATAAAATTTAATAAAATTATAATATTGTAGAAATACTTTTTGAGACAAATCTATATGTATAATTTTCATACATCCAATCTAAATATTTAAAAAGATGTTTGTTGACGATAGACTCGTCGATCTTACGAAATAATATGATAAAGATAATTGAAATCCTTATGAGAAAATATAGATGTTCTTTATTGCTATAAACTAGTTACATGATACCTTTACAAATACTTGAAACTAGCCCTAGTCTGTATGTTCTTCTCACTAGATAGAAGACTATGATTCACATGATCTACTTAACTCTATCTTGGTTCAGTTTTGAATTCGTTGTCCTTCTGTCTTCTCTTGTCACCCCTTAAATAGCATTGAAGGGGCGTCAATTATTCGTCGGGGAAGATGCCTCATAGAACCAATGCGTCCGATCAGAGAGGTTGTTATTGTCAGAGAGAGGACGTCTGATTGTCGATTGTTGTCAGTGGGAGACGAACATGCGACATAACTGTAGGACGGTTGTTGTCAGAGACTCAGAGCCGAAGCGTCGTGCTATTTTAAGTGTATAATGTACTAATTCTATCCATTGCATAAGAGTAATTATCTGGAAGTGGGCCTAGATACCAGTTCATAAATTCTCTGAGTGGTCTTCCAGTTGAGCAAGATGCATAGTATTTCTTCGACCAGGTATTCGGGGAGCAGCCTCTAGAGGCTTACGACCACGGGGGACTTCTAGCCTTAATTAAATATTAAAGCTGTATTTAAGGATTCACTTAATTCTTATTAGGTAGCCCCTGAACTTTTAAGTGAATTTATAATATGAATTCCTTTCAACTAAATTTTAATCAGGAAACTACTCTTTTAATGGAAAGAGTAAAGTAGTGGTTTTCATTCACTTTAACGTTGAGAAACTACTTAGAAAACTAAAAGATTGTATGTCCGTTGAGCTTCGGATAGGATAACCAATGTTTGTAGTTGAAGAAAACCCTTATAAATCCCTACTGTGTTGCTTTTTAGGTACAAGCTTTAAGAAAAACATTTTATCTTCTTATTCGTCCTAGCACTCTTCGATCATAGCTTTGAATCCTTTCGATCCCCTTTTGATTTTTTGTCACTTAGCAAAAATATCGGATCTAATCACCGATTGACCAGTGTCCGAGATGGGATCGAAGAAGTTGAAGCTGTCTACATGTCCACATAGCACGTACCCAAAATATTGTTTGCATTTATTTTTCTGGTGTTTTGTCATGACCATAGTTTTTTTCCGAAAGACATACATGTCCACATAGCACGTACCCAAAAAAAATACAAAAAGCCGAGAATAAATCCACAACCTTACAATGTTACTACTCAGTCACACGCTCATGCGCGTAGTGACAGACATCAAGGTTTAAACTTTGGTGGTGGAGTTATACATCACCCCACCAAGAGAAGTTCTGTATCTGCCGTGATGTTAAATTTTGACTAAATATGTTTATATGCACGGTTCTGAAGTTAAACGGTTGTAGCGTGTGTCCACACACCTAAAACCAAAAGCAAATCGACGACGACATCTCCTTTGTTTTTGAGAATCATACGTAGAATGACATGTGTATTTGGCAACAAAAATTTATAAACAGCATGGCACGTATCGTGAGGGGTCCGAATCAGGCGGGCGAAAAGAGAATCTACACCATAGGCGACGTGAATTTGCGTCCTACGCAGCGACACAGGCGATCTGATTCGCTGCCGCTGCAGGCCGGCCGCTGACGCAAGGGCAATAAGCGGTTACGCAGACCACCTATTACGCACCTTGCTTAGCCAACCAAATTAAATTAAAAAAATGCTCTCTGATTAATTAGTCTCTGCGTGTCTAGGCGACAGGAGTAAAGAACTTCCGATCGCTATCTAGTTATAGTGATACAGAGGTGATGTCCATTTCGACTTAAAAAATCTAGTGTATTGTTTATTTTACATTGTAGCTGTTAAAAATATACTGTAATTACTATAACAATTAAAAAGTTAGGTTCAGAATGTTGTGAGATAGTTTGGTCCATATCCGATGTGGGTGTTGGTGTATTAAGAGGATCTTTCTCTAGTAAAGAGGACTCGGAAGGCCGCATATATAGTGTATTAGTTATCGTGCCTACGGTAAACACTAAAAAGCTATGTGTGCAAAAAACAACTATTAAAAGTATATAAGTAGTAAACCTACCCAAAATAAGTGCTATCTCCTCCGACTTTCGTAGAGCCTCTGGTAGCATAGCTGAAACAGCCACAAATATTATGTATGCAAAGCTCGCTGCTCGCGTGCAGCTTGTAGTGTATGTATGCCACGCACACTGACACGGTTTCCAGCTCTCGCTATCGTTAGACCGGGTCGGAGGCGTCCCGTGCAGAAAGGGAGGGAAAGTGGCGCCGACCAAAAGGCTCAGCTCATTGATCCGCGTTTTCTTGTGCCGTCTCGACCGAACTGGTTAGCGACGTATCTGCTTAACTTCCTCCTCTCCGTCTTCTTCTTTTTTTGGTTTAGACCATCTGCTTGGCTTCTGGTTACTGACACGAGATTTTTTTAAATAATACGTTTCTTTATTAATATTACAAAATTAAATAGTCAAAAAAATAATAGTTTACATAAATAATCGCATGGAATTCTGCCACCTAGTGAATCGGTGATAGGCTGACGTGGCAACTACTGTAGCCAATTCATTTGATAATAGGACTTGCCGCCGATTCATTTAGCGACAGCTTAATTGGTCTATAGAAGCCTTGTCGTCGATCTATTCAGTCTACATCATCAATTGGCTGACACTAGCGACAAAGCAATTAGTCGACAAATTTGGCCTCCATCGTTCAATTGACCGAGAGACATCTGTTGTCAACTCATTTGGCGATAGGGCCTATCGCCATTTGAAATAGCAACAGAATGTGCTTTCTCAGTCTGTCACCAATTCATTTGGCGATTGAAGCTCTATCACTATGTTATTTGGCGATAAAAATTCTGTCCCCAAATGAATTGGCGATAAAGTATCTATTTTTATACCTAATATTGTTTTACACCAAAAGAACAACACATACTATTATGCTTCTTATTGAGCATCATAGCTCTTGCATGCCCTAGTTAGTAATTAATAAAATGTATCTGCCATTGCTCGAAAAAGGAATTGTTAATTAGCCCATGATGGCCTAATATTCACTTGTGCCAGTCAGTCACTATTTCTTTTCAGTGTGGATCTTCGAGAGCAATCTAGTGGAGCAACCCAGGGATCAGCCACGTGTACCGGCAGAACGGGCCCACTTGAGAAAAAGTAATAGGCGCGAGACACGTGCCCCCTTGCTCCCCAGGTGAAGTAACCTAGGTGGCAGTCCACGTCATCGTCCAGGTTCAATAGTTTAATCACATTGTTAGAGGCCTGACTACTTGCTTACCAAAACTAGGCAACGCTACAGAACAGAGTTGATGCATCGGGTGTGTTAATTAGAGGAGAAAAGGAAGAGTACTGCATGTATGTCGTATGATGTAATGGACTCCAAGATCAATTTGGTTAATCGTGTCATGAGATATGGTTCGACAAGAAAATATATATGCTTGACTGCTTAAGGGCTCGCTCGGTTGGGCTGAAAAACTGTGACTTATGGTTGAAATTATACTGTAACGACTGAAATTATACTGTAACTGAAGGTGATTTATTAGGTCCTGACTTGCACGTTTGATCAATTGTTGTTGTTGTCATTCTTGTGCATCTCATGTGATGTTTAGACACGACAACAGCACAGAGTAATAACAACAGTTGTCCTGATCAGTTGGACTCGATACAGTTTGTAAATTTTCAAAAAACTGCTAGCAACTAATACAACAAATACATTATTGAATTCACAAAATATGGAATATGTTTGGAACGTGTAAGTTTCTGCGAAGACATAACGGGGATCGGTAGAATTCCTGTGTAAGATCCTACAAAATTCATGTATTCTAAATGGGGGGCCAAAGTGCAAAACCTAACTTTTGCAAGGAACATGCATCCAGGGAAAGCGTGGGCGGTGGTCTGGTCTTCCCAGTTTCTTCGCACGAAATTGCAAGGCACCACCAGACAGCCTCCACAACAACCAAATTCCACATGGTCAGGAGGGAACACATCGGCAAGAGTTCACAAGCGTCAAAGGGGAAGATTTAATCCAACACGACAAGTTTGTCGACCTTATCTGCCACATTGATCACAGGAGCGGTCTATTGGTAGGTGCTCCACTATTATTCTTTTTGAAAAATATATTCTTTTGACTTTTATATATATATATATATATATATATATATATATATATATATATATATATATATTCTTTTGAAAAATAGATCGTTGTAGAACTTGATTTGTGACATGTTCCATTTACATTATCATCTGGTTCTTTTGTTATTACAATGTTTATCTATACTACATACTCATAATGCACATCGCATAGCTTGTAACCGAGTGAACACTCGTCAATGTATCATCCTCTCAATTCCCCCATCCCACGGAGGACCACCAAATAAAGGGACATAATATTTTCTTTTTCTAAGAATTTTTAGCATATTCACTTTTTTTCGTAGCGATTGTAAACCACTTGTAATCGACATTTCTTATGTAATAGATTTTTATTCCTAATTTATAAATCAAATTTCTTACCTTATTTCATTTTTTTTCTCAGATTAGCATATTTCTGTAATTTTAATTCTGAATAAAACTAGAATGTCTATTTTTCACTTACTTTAGAATTAAAAAGTTTTGCTATTTTTCTTTTATTTTTATTTTGAATTTGTATTTTTTAGTACTTCTTTTAGACTTTCTTTTTTAGTTTTCAGGTTGGAATTTGTATATAAATCTAGCTGCTAATTTTCATTTTGATATGGACTCTTTCTCTTCATATAACTTTTTCAGTTTCATCTATTTTTTATTTCAAATTCCAGGTATGGAGGGGTTTTAATTTGGATTTTGCATGAAAATAAAGTTACTAATTTCCTTTTATTTTAAATTTATTTATCTAATTAATTTTGAATCTCATTTTTTATGTTAGAATTCATGTACAATCCAATTTATAATTTCTAATTATTTCTAATTATTTTTTATTCTGAATTTTAGGTTATTTTATTTTATTTTTTATTTCTAATTTCTTTTTATTATATCTGACATAGACTATTTCTTTTGATATAAATTGTTATCACTTAGACCCGCAAGATGGATAGTTAGATATTTTTACTTAAATAATAATACCCAATAGTCGTTATAGTTTAACTTAGTTAAGGTCCATCAAATTATAAGCTAGATGTTTTATTTTTTTGTGAGAATTTTTTTCTTAGTAGCTCTGAAAAACCTATCATTAGTTTCAATTGGCAACAATGACTAACATGCAAGACTTCCGTTTTAATACCGTTGGAGAATTTGTTGGCTATCACTAATTGGCAAGATTGGCAATGGAGATGTTCCCAATTCCTTGCAAACCAACCAAAATAATTTACAAAAAAGAGGTGTGAGCTCCATGACTCCCCCTCTCTCCCTTTGTATATGTATGAAAATGGTTCAATACTTCTAGGAATACATACTCTCATTTCTCATATATCGCTTAAACAAATAAGTAATACCTCTTTGTTTATCAAAATCCATTTTTATAACATAATTTATGTATATACTTCTTTTACATATGAAAAAGGATATACAATAAAAATAAATGACTCCGACGAAATTTTTGAACCATATCGTATTGGAGTATCTTAGAATTATTATTTAAATATACTGAAAATGATAAAAGATATAACACATTCATTTAAGTGCTATATTAGAATGTGAAAGTATATATATACATTCTTTGGTGCTAACTACCACTCTAATTACTGACAATAAGTAGTTGAGATGGAGATGGGTGAAAGACTTAGGGGTGTTTATATTAGCTTTTGTTTCTACCTTTTGCTTGGAGAAGGTAGAAGCCAATATGAATAAATGACTTCTCAAAATGGTTTCTCCACTCCTCTCGCACCTGTCTCACTCAGAGGATAAGACGAGATCACGAGAGTATCACGCGCCTCACTCCTCTCGCTCTCGTCTCACGCACGTATCTCTCTCACTCACTTTTCCACCGCTTATCTCTCCTTCTAAAAGTTATTTCTTTCAACTACTACTATTTATTTTTAACCATCAGTCACAGTCAATACGAATACCCCTAAGACAAGATACATAAAGTTCAGTCATTCATGCATGGTCACACACACACACACACCAATCAGCCATTCCTCTCCGCAATTGCGGACGAGCAAGGGCTCTAATCCCTTGTACACACCGAACACTCATGGGATGGACTAGACATACTGTTAGGCACGAGGAACCACCATGTTTTGTGGATGCAGAGGCATCTTGCGGGCAAAGAAAGGGAAAGCTCAATAATTTGTGTTGATTCCTTTGAATATGTACTAAAATTGCCATATTAAAATAGTATCCCTGGCTTAGATATTTAGGGAATCCACATGCGTCGCCGCAAGGGGCAGGCGAATGTACAGGCATTAGAAATGGACACCTAGAAAATCTTTTGATGTACATTGGCTGATGTAACTAGCGTCTGTGTCTTATGGTTTTTGGCTAAATTTTTTAAATTTTGGCTGTTTGCGACAGAGATTACGGAGAGAGATACTCGCTTGCGATTTTAGTTGATATAGATATTAGGCTTTTAACGTATACTATAATTAACTTGTAGATCCTGTCTTAAAAAAATACCCCATTTAAAAGTTAGGTAGTATAACATAAGTCAAAAACTGCTTTTAGAAGCCGTAAAGAACAAGCTCATAGATCAATGTCGAACCAGAATGCGCAAATAGCAACATTTTTTGAAATTTGATGGGGTGTAAAAGCAGGGGAGTTTGACCGGACGAACAGACACATGTCTTGCTGCTACAGGCGTAACAGCACAGACGCACACGGCCGTGCCGTTGCCGCGTTTGCCACCCGAGCGAGGCAGCGCGCGCCCGGGAGGAGGCACCCAACTGCTGCTTGCGACTTGCCCAGCACGGCACTGGGCCAAGCTTGCTCCACACAACCTTAGCTTTTGACTTTTAATTTCAATATTTTTTTGCTTTATTCTTTTGTATTGTCATGATGATATAGTGTTTTTTTACCTTTTTAATTGAATTACTTAGTAAAAACTAACCGTCGCTAGAGTAAAAAAAGCCAAAAGCTACCACATGTAAGCCAGGTTGAACAGGACTCGCTCTTGCTCAGCTGCTTACTATCATGGGCGAAACTAAGAAGTGGAATCTGACGTCATAGAACACCGGGTCTAAAAAAATTTTAGCAAGAATTAGCACTTTTATTCTATGTGTGAACCCTTAGGCTAAACTAAGTGCACTCGGTTCTTTCCTTAAAACCTAATGATGGGAGCATTAGCAGCCCAAATTCCTAGTAGTTAGCAGCAATTCACGAGAAGCCTCCGTTTCTCTCAGTCCATAAGGCAACTACAACAGGCCAAGCCAGCCCTTGAGCCAGCATAAGAGGGAGTACCATAATAGGCCACGGTATCCATTTGATGATCTCGAAGCATGCCACCTCGCAGCACCCTCGACACTTATTCATCTCGCGTGGTTGACCAGAAGATATGTACCACATCCATCACACAACCACCCTCAGCTAGGCAATGACCGGTCGCCGAAGAATGGGAGAAATAGGAGCCATCGTCTACCCTCGCCTACCATCTCGTCGTGGCATCGCCTAGTCACTATTGCCTCACGTCCTCACCAGCCGAAGAAAGTTTAGGTCTACCCATTAAATATCTACTTTGCTCTAAATCTATCTCAACTATTCTAATTTGTAAGTTATGATTTCAATGGGATGATTGTTGGTTGATTTTTGTTGAATTGTAGGGTTAAGACTTAATATTTCAATTTTGATTTTTGAAATACCAACTTAGCTCGTTGCAAATTGGAGGCAAAACTATAGTATTTGACTACAATGTCAAGTAAGTAAATCACTTGACGTATTTTTCTATTATATTATTTTTAAATAATTGAACATACAATTCGCCAATTTCGGCCCCTCTCGTTTCAGCTTCTGGCTTTTGACTTCTAGTTCTATATTGCTTAATTTCGTTTTTTCTAGGTTTTTGGCATTTTGCCTTTTTTTCGTGTTCATGTGCGTTGTCTGTGATGTGCTAACTTGTTTTTTTCTATTTTAAATTTTAAATTTAATTACACTAAAAAATCATCAGCGCATATAATGCTAAAAAACCTGCTACAGCATACAATATGCTATAAAAAAAAGACCAAACGAGCATCCATGTCCCCCGTTTCTATTACTGACTCAAGAGTAGTGCAACTTACAAACTCAGCTCCCCCGAATCCACCACGTGGGCTTCCGCTTCACTCGAACGCTCTCCGCTTCCACCAATAATGAATCGCCGGGGACTCGTCTCCTCCCCCGAGCTCTATATACACCCTCCCCCTCCTCAGTCCTCATCACCCACCTCCTCCTCCTCCTCCCCCTTCTTCCCAACACCAACGCAAATTCCCAGCTCCATTGCTGCCATTCGCACCCAAGAAGCTCCTTGCAAGTAGTGGTGATCGTCTGATCCCTGATCTCACGCGATGCCGACTCTGTCCGCGCAGTCCCCTTCTTCTTCCTCTTCTTGCATACACCACGCCCGCCGAGGCCTCTCGGTGAGGACCACGGCCAATTCGGTCAGGTTCTCGCCCCGCGCCGCGGCCGCAGCCAACTCCGTTCTGAGCGTGCCCACCACCACCACCACCGTCCGCCCGCCGGCGCCCAGCGTGATCCCCGGCCCCGAGGCACCGGCCATTGCCGCGCTGGCGAGGCGCGGGGGGAAGGACGGGGAGGGTCAGAGCAAGAGCCTCAACTTCCTGCAGCGCGCGGCGAGCATGGCGCTGGACGCGTTCGAGCAGGGGTTTATCACCAATGTTCTTGAGAAGCCGCACGCGCTCCCGAGGACGGCCGACCCGGCCGTCCAGATCGCCGGGAACTTCGCGCCGGTCGGGGAGCAGCCGCCGGTGCGCGCGCTGCCCGTGTCCGGCCGCATCCCGCCCTTCATCAACGGCGTGTACGCGCGCAACGGCGCCAACCCGCACTTTGAGCCCACGGCCGGCCACCACCTGTTCGACGGCGACGGCATGGTGCACGCCGTCCGCATCCGCAACGGCGTCGCCGAGTCCTACGCCTGCCGCTTCACCGAGACCGCGCGCCTCAGGCAGGAGCGCGCGCTAGGCCGCCCCGTCTTCCCCAAGGCCATCGGCGAGCTCCACGGCCACTCTGGGATCGCCAGGCTTGCCCTGTTCTTCGCGCGCGGGCTCTGCGGCCTCGTCGACCCGTCGCACGGCACCGGCGTCGCCAACGCCGGCCTCGTCTACTTCAACGGCCGCCTCCTCGCCATGTCCGAGGACGACCTCCCGTACCAGGTCCGCGTCACCGCCGCCGGCGACCTCGAGACCGTCGGCCGCTACGACTTCGACGGTCACCTCGACTGCGCCATGATTGCGCACCCGAAGCTCGACCCCGTCTCCGGCGAGCTCTTCGCGCTAAGCTACGACGTGATCAAGAAGCCGTACCTCAAGTACTTCTACTTCGAGGCCGACGGCACCAAGTCCCACGACGTCGAGATCGAGCTCGACCAGCCCACCATGATCCACGACTTCGCCATCACCGAGAACTTCGTCGTCGTGCCGGATCACCAGGTGGTGTTCAAGCTTGCCGAGATGTTCCGCGGCGGCTCGCCGGTGGTGCTCGACAAGGAGAAGACCTCCCGCTTCGGCGTGCTGCCCAAGTACGCCAGGGACTCGTCGGAGATGGTGTGGGTGGACGTGCCGGACTGCTTCTGCTTCCACCTCTGGAACGCTTGGGAGGAGCCAGAGTCCGGCGAGGTGGTGGTGGTCGGCTCGTGCATGACCCCCGCCGACTCCATGTTCAACGACTCGGACGACCGTCTCGAGAGCGTGCTCACCGAGATCCTCCTCAACACGCGCACTGGCGAGTCGACGCGGCGTGCCGTGCTGCCGCCGTCGAGCCAGGTAAACCTCGAGGTGGGCATGGTGAACCGTAACATGCTCGGGCGCAAGACGCGGTACGCCTACCTCGCGGTCGCCGAGCCGTGGCCCAAGGTGTCCGGGTTCGCCAAGGTGGACCTTGCCACCGGCGAGCTCACCAAGTTCGACTACGGCGAGGGCCGCTTCGGCGGCGAGCCCTGCTTCATGCCCATGGACGGCGCGCAAGCCCGCGGCGAGGACGATGGCTACATCCTCTCCTTCGTCCGCGACGAGCGCACCGGCACCTCCGAGCTCCTCGTCGTCAACGCCGCCGACATGCGGCTCGAGGCCACCGTGCAGCTGCCGTCCCGCGTCCCCTACGGCTTCCACGGCACCTTCATCGGCGCCGCAGAGCTCGATGCCCAGGCCTAACCACCAACACACCATGGTTTTTTGATTCCTTGGTTCTTTACACCTCCATTATTACTTCTCTCTCTCCATCTCCGAGCTTCTTGGAGGCCGAGGACGAGCAGAACAGACGAGCGCGGAGAAGAGAAACAAAAAACAAAATTTGGAGGGAAAGGCTTTACCAGAGGGAGCCTTAGGTGGTCCCCGGAGCCTTCTCCAATGCACACACAGTTACAGTTAGCAGCGGTTACTGTCAGTTACTCGCCTCGGCACTGTCCTTTTCAACTTATCATTTCTTCGGATATCTCTCACGTTTTGAAGTAGTTTTATTAAAATAATTTGTTTAAAATAGCTTATTAATATTTGATTCATTTATACATAAACTTTCGTATTAGGATCAAAATCCATCGTAGATAATTAATTAGAGTAGTGGTAGGGGCATGGAGAGAAAAGAGGAGAGAGAAGCTTGAAGCTTTAGCACTGGTGCTTGTACAGGGTGCTAAGAGCTCAGCTTGGTCTCTGTCTGGATAATGGTAGATGTTCTCAGCTGCTGTTCTGTTCAGCTCTGTTAGTACCTTAGAGAGAGGAATTGAGCTCAGTTACTGAGGAATTTTACCCTGTTTGCTGCAACTGAGGTGTTGTTGTTGGTTGGTACTCTCCTGCAGTGCTGCTTGGATTGGATCATGTATATCTCTATCTGCACTCCTCCCCACTGTCTATACTAATCTTCATGATCAGTACTACATCATGTCATATAATAATAAAGCTTGACCCTAATTTTTTTTAGTATATGTGTGTGCTGCTCTGCTCACCATATCTCTCTGTGTGTGTGTGTGGGATTTCTGTTGGTTTGCTGTTCCTGCCTCTGCATTATTATTTGCATAGCAATGTTGGTGCCACATTAAAAGGATCTTGCTTCCCCCAATCTACCTCTGCTGCTGCTCTTCTTTGTTTGCTGGTGCCCCTCTCTCCTTGTACTCCACCGTTGCTTCTCTTCGTCAGTTGCAGATGAATTGATTCAGATGTGCTGTGGATGAATTAATTGGAGATCTCCGGCTCTAGCTAGCCCCATTCTTGGGGTGAATTTGCGGGTGAATTGAGATGAATGATGTGGATTCGGTAGACAGGTGAATTGATCTGTGATGAATTTATGCACGTAGTTCTTTCGGTGAAATAGTTTGCAATTTCAAAATTTGCAATTTTTTACAGCCTTATGCCTATGTCTCTTGCGGTGCAGTAAATCTCTTTTTTTATATTTTACTTTAACCTGCTTGCTATGTGTTGCCACACAAATTTGCGGCAACACTGTGGAACTGATGGGGTGAAATAAGGGTACACATTTCCCTTCCGTATGAAGTCTAGAATATATTTGTAATCAACAATTGTTATTTTTATTGAGTTGAATTTGAATTTTATAAAAATTTCAAAAAAATTAGATTTCAGATTGTGCTTTCAAGTTTCAAGCAGTCTAACCGGACCTGGGATGGTAGTCAGACCGGCCTTGACCTGTTTATCTGGTTGTGAGCCCGACAATCTAATCGCCATGGGAAAGGTGGTTTAACTAGCTGATGGCTGTCAGTCTGACCGTCATGGGATGAGCGGTCGGACTGACCACAGACTTTTGGGAAAATAAATACCAAACATTTGTGTAAACTTGTTTAAGGATTAGTTTGCACTAGGTGCCACTGAAATTGAAAGCTGGAGCTGGAACTAGATAGAATTTAACCAAAATTCCAGGAGGGTGTTTTCTAGTGAACTTAAGCGGTCAGACCGGCTAGTGGACAACAATCTGACCGATGCGGTCTGATCGCCATGGGTAGTGCGGTCAGACTGGTGGGTGTAGCAAGAGAGCAGTGAAAATAGTTTTTGAGTTAGATAAGTGTGTGCACGACATTTGCAAACTATAGTATCATGCACACAAGGATCAAACATGGTTCTCAACAAGTTGCAAAATATATTTGCACACTTTTAAAATCATGCCACAAAGAATATGTATATGGGCTTCTCACATTTGCAAAACATATTCGCAAATCTATGTCACATACTACAAGGATTATATATGAGCTTCAACCATTTGCAAACATAAGCCTCATACAACAAAGAGTAGGAAACATGGACTTCAAACACTTGCAAAATACATTTGCTATGTATAGTCCCATGTTAGAAGGATTTCATATATGAGTTTCAACTATTTGTAAAACACATTCGCAAATATAAGCATCATGCCAGGATGAGCTATACGAGGTGAGGTTGAGCTATCAACACATGATGAGACTCGAACTACTAGACATGACCCCTCTTGATAGTACGGTAACCTATACTAGCAATTCGGTCTTTCAACCAAACACCAAGACCGGTAAAAAACTAGAATACATTCTTAGCCCTAACTAGTCATACATTTGCCTTAAGTCATTGTCTTGATATGCATCAGCTCATGATGCATCCTTTTGTTCAACTCCATCAACACATGATGGTCTTCACTTGACTTGATAATCAACACATGATCATTTCCTCTTAGACATGAATCAACTCATGATACATCTTCTTCTTAATAGCCTTCAACATATGAAGCATTCTTCCATCTAGACTAGATGCTCTTCAACACATGAAGTCATCTTCGTTTGTGGTACCTAACCTATTCGTCCAACTCATGAAAAATATTAGTCCACAAAACAATTGTCATTAATTACCAAACTTTACCATTAACTCATAATGGAAGGACTGGATTATACAATTTTCTATTTTTGGTAATTTATGACAATCTCAACAAACAATGAGATACATATTGATTTTTTAGTATACAACATGTACACAACACTTGTATACTCTAAGATAAGCTCTAAGTAAAGCTTACTTATCCGGTTGTCAATAATCATCCAACTATTAACACATAATGGAGAAGTTAGATGATAATTCGATTGCAAATGAGTATATATAAACTACACAGGCTATATATACTCAATGTATGTGTTTCAAAGTAAAGATCATAAATATGTGTATTAAAAAAACATGGATCAATACTTATGAAATCTCAAAACATAGAGTAAACTCCCCTAAATGTGTGCATACAAGTATATGTAGTGAAGACATATGCATATATTTATTTTAGACTATTTGTGGAGTTCAATCTATATTTTGGATCCAAGAAATGCATTAATATATGAGAATGTGATTTCGAATGCATACATCTTTGATTTCACCTTTTCATCCAAATGAGACTGAGCAATAATATACTCAAGCAAGCACGTTAGTCTCACATATAGATTTGTCATTTAATCATATATTTGGATGTGAGAAATGCAACAGAATTATAAAAAAGAAATCAATTGTATTTGTCATTATCATCAAAACCAATTTAATTGTATTTGTCATTATCACCAAAACCAACTTAATGGAGCTTGATCTTTCACGTGTCCCCCACTTCTAGGCTCTCTCCCAATTCTGGGCTCCTGCAGCCCGCATCCGCTACTTCTGGGTTCTCTCCTAGTTCTAGGTTTCTACAGCTAGATCCCCCACTCCTAGGCTCTATATCAGCTTTGGGATTAATTTAGTATCAATAGATTGCAATTATTTTACTTTAACCCATGTTGATTGGAATCACATCGACAAGAAATCAATATTCAAGAATTTGAAATTTTGAGATGGCCTGTACATTTTAAATTTGGACTAGCCTTGCGAAAGGTTTTTATTTATTCATTCTGTCCTTTCATAAAAAAAATTCATGTACAATTACTTAATCAAATACTTAATTAATTTTCACTAGTCTTAATTCGTTGGTTAAGACGGATTAGAAAATGCGGGTCCTTACAATAGAGTAGCATACTACCATATGCGAGTATCGGCTCTGTTTTTTTTCAGTTTTTCAGTTGATTTTTAGCTTCTGCCTCTTTCAGTAATCACTAATTATTAAATTAATAAATTACTGTTAAAGATCATAAGCAGTATGTCAAAATAACAGGCTCCATTAACTGGCATTACTACTGGCTCGATCAAGATAAGGCAATGTGGTGTGTCCCCTGAAAGGTGGTTAGTCTATCATCTTGATTTATGGTTAGCTAGTATCTAGCTAGTACTCCTGCCTGGACAAAAAAATATCTTGAAATGGTTTCTACTTTCTAGGCACAAAGCAACATGCGGCACAGGTCCATGGATCATAAATTACAATCACATTTTCCTTGAGACGCACAAACTATCGCACAATCTACACCTTTCAAGGATGATAAGCTAAGGGTATCTCCAATGGTCTGAGTTAGCTAGCTATATAGATGTACACATCAGCATATATCCTATGTGGAGGAAAGAGAGTATGCAAAAAAAAATCGAGCCAGCTCTTCCTTAAGCACTAGTCTATAACGCCAAACGAGGCAGCATCTATAAATTCTGTGTGTGCATGTAAGCATCAAATAGATATCCTTATAGATAGTTTTTTAGAATGCTAACTTTAGTGTGTATTATATAAATGATGTGGAAGTCTTATAGTTAGTTGCTAGCTATAATCATTGGAGATGCCCTAAGCGCGCTACATGCATGGATGCCTTAATTAATCAGGTAAAGTTGCAACGAACTAGGTGACCGATTTATGTGTCGTCCTTTTGCTCAGCTCTAGCTAGTACTCCTGTGTGCATGCTTCGATCGTGCAAGGCGAGGTAGACATACGGGTGACGTGTCGAATCTTTGCGTCCAATTCGAGGCTGCTTAATTTTCTGCTTTAGAATTGGCTAAATTGTGTACTGTAGTTAGGGGTGAAAACGGATCGGATACGGTCGAATAGTATCAAATACGAATACGAATCCATATTTTTAAAACGAATACAAATACGAATTCGAATATTCTCAAATACGAATACGAATATTCTCGAATACGAATACGGATATTTTCGAATACGGATTTTCTCGGATACGAATATCGGATAAAACGGATTCCTAGCGATTTTGCCGATTTTACGGTTTTGACCGGTTACGGTTTTAAACCACCTAAATTCAAATTTTGAATCACAAAATTTGTACGAATTTTTCATGGATTCTAAAAACGGATCGAATACGAATCGAATAGTCTCGAATACGGATACGGATACGAATATTCTCGAATACGAATGCGAATACGAATACTCTCAAATACGGATACGAATATTTTCGAATACGAATACGGATATTTTCGAATACGAATTTTTGCTTACCATATTCGTGTTTTCTCGGATACGAATATCGGATAAAACGAATTATCCGTTACCGTTTTCCACCCCTAACTGTAGTAGCAAGACAATTAATGGGAAGGAATTAGGTCATGCTTATTTCAGCTTAATCTTCTGGTTTATTTTTCACTATTTTATAAATTTCATTTTTTCATTTTTTTGGTTTTTTTAATTTTTTTGCCAGTTCTTTTTTTTTCCTATATTCGTTTGTATTGTCTGTGATGAGCTAACATGTTTTTTCTATTTTTAATTTTTTAAAAATTTAATTAGGCCAAATAAGCCACCATCAGCTACAATACAATTTCAGCAAGCTAAAGTGAAATTTCAGCCATAAGCCGCTTTTTTCAGCCCAACTAAACGGCACCCTACTTGGGAGCTACTTTCTGCTTGTGATGTTATGTGTATAGTAGTAAGTGACACTAGATTCTGCATGAATCAACAGGTAGCTTTTTCGTCGCCGTAGTTGCGCGCAACTCCTCACGGATCTTATACTGTAGCAACCTTTTTTTAAAAAAGAAATAAGGCCTCTGAATATCCATTTTTACAAAAATTGCACTCTCCTCAAATTCGGATGGCACGACAGACAACATATGTCATCTACCACGCTCCCCTTCTTGGCAGGAGGTAGAGCTCATGGCAGCCACCTCATCCACGACAGGTGATGGCGCAGCACAGCAGGCCACCCTAGATAGGTAGGTCTACTGGCATGTGGTCCCCTCGGCTCCATAGGTCTGCTGATTAGCCCCACACGGAAGGTCGTCTACTCAACAAACCCACATGGACTCACTGTTTGGACGGATAATGGTTTTGGACGGGCTAATGAAAACAGATCCATCTTGTAAGTAGTGCATATACATTACTGAAAGGAATATAAGAGTGTATCATGTGTAGCCTAACATAGCACCTCGCAATGAAGGTGTGAATTAGAACATCCCTAGGGCGAAAATGTGGAACCGTACGACACTCACATGGTGTGACGGTCATCTGGCTAGTGTGGACGTGGCTGGTTGTTGCGGTAGTGGCAAGCGCAATTGCAGCTCGGGTTGGCACAACAACAATACAGGTGGTAGTCACTGCCGAGGTGCATGACCTCATTGTTGTTCCTCTCCGTGATCCTCTATCTGCAGAGCTCGTCATTGTTGGCACTCTCGGTTTTGACCTCCGTACACAACTGTTCTAGACGGATGTGCAATTTGTGGATATAAACCTAGGCGGGTATTGGATACAATGGATCCACCCACTCAGTGAACTTACAATCCATCGTCTACAAGCAAGACGAGACAAGATTATTACAAACGTTCCATACGTGCAAGAGGTTACTACAAGCATTCCATACGTGCAAGTATATGTAGGTAGCAAACCACTTACCATGAACAGAGGATAGCGAAAGAATTAATGTTATGGGTGCACATGGTTGTCACAAACCTGCACCACCGCGTCGAGGTTGTTTTTGCATTGTGGGCAAGGCTCAGGGGTATGGGGGTAATTGCAAAGGGGATTTCTAGGGGTGTACGACTCTATGGTTTCGAATGATTCTACGCACATATCTTCCCAGGACAAGAGTCGTCCAGACACTTCACCACGTACGTGTCGGGGTTCGACCTGTGCACCCGATACATGCGGTTTATGCAGATGGCATATCTTGTGATGGCTTGCTACGTGACACCCTTATTGGGGAAGTGTTGCTCTTCGATGAGAGTGTCTTCGTCGAAGAACCATTCAGACCCACCTTCAGATGACAGAACTTGGATGGCCAAAGCAATAGCATCTAATCTTGAGGAGACGTAATCAACATCCGTGCACACAATGCAGCCGGATGCACTGCCCCCACCTTCGTCTACACTAGTTTCGTCTCCACTTCTGGCTACGTCGGCATCCTCCTCCTCGTCAGAATGGCTCCCGCTGCTCCCACCGCCGCTCTCGCCGGTCCCCTGCTCCCACTGCCGCTCTCCCGTCGCTCCTCCTGCTTCCGCCACTCCCATGATGCTCCCCTACCGCTCTCCCTGCTCTAGCCGCTCTCCTGTCACCCCTGCTCCCCCTGCTCCAGTCACTCCCTTGCTGCTCCCACCGCTCCCCTTGCTCCTGTCGCTCCCCTGCCGCTCTCCCTGCTCCCCATGCTCCGGCGGGGGGTAGCGGCTGGGGTTTCCAGTGGATGAGGTCTTCGACGGTGGTGGCAAGGTTTTCGGTGGCAACGGCGATGGCGTGGTTCAAGGGGGCAGCTTTGCTTGCTCGTCAGAGTCGAGAGAGAGAGGGAGATAGAGAGAAGAAGTTGCATCAATCTGGGAGTTGCAGTTGATTTTAGGAGATGGATCCAATTGATCTAAACACTAAGCCATTGTGGAAGCATGTTGATATTCTAGAGAGATTTACAGGTGGTGGAGGAAATGTGCAATTCAGATGAAGTATTGTGCATGGGAATATTGTGAAAGCTATTGTAGAGTTAAAGCACACTTGCTTAAAATATCGAATGCTGGGATCAAAATGTGCCCAAAGATGACAATAACTATCCTTCAGTAGCTTCAGAGTGAAGTTGATGAGGCTGAAGAAGAAAACTAGGAGTCTCTTGCTGTTTTCATATCGTATTTGTGCAATATAGTCTATCATGCTCTCCATTTAGTCTTGTTGGCTGCTGGTTATGTTGTACTATTATTAATGTTTACCCTATGTACTAATGTTTAATGTTTGTCTTGTGAACTTATCAACTATCTTTCAATAATTAGCTCAAATCAGTTAATCGTTGATAAATTTGCCTCTGTACAAATTTTCTCTGTACATATTTAGATTCATGATTTTCTTTGCATACAAGAATCAGCCTGTTATGTCAATGACATGAGAATGCAAGATTTTCTCCATGCCTCTGCTGAACATATACTGGAAATGATGATTGATGACTATGTACAATTGTACATGAAGGGCCTTTGGAATTGAGAAGTTCAAGCCCTGTAACATGTTTGCTCCAAATCAATCTTTTCAATTTATAATATAGATCTACACATCCAAATGATGTTGTCTTTGTTGGCACAGAACAGCTCCATGTCCAAGAAGCACAGAAAGGAAAACCAGGTTAGCCATGGACCAGTGATCCCACAAGCTGTATATGGTAAGCTGCTGCTGATGTTTACAGAACCCGGGTTGAGTGCCTTGTTGACAGAGATACACGAGCTATTGTTCTGTTAAGTGTTAATTCTAGCATCTGAATATCTCAGAATGCAAAAGCAATGCATTATGAAAATAGCATCTGATGCATTTGGCAGAGAGAGATGATTGGAGAACACAAATGCATTAATTTATTTCCTTAAAAAATGCATTAATTCATTTGAGCAAAACATTGCAGAAGTCAGCATATGTTTAATTCCATAAACATACGAACAAGGAAGATCGTGCGTGCAAATTAAGCCAGGCTCCACACCAATCAATGGGCACTCACATCTACAGACTGCGTATGCAATCTATCAAGTACTGTCGGACACAATGGGGATTTAGGAGAAATACATGGGAGGCCATGCCCATGGTGTGCAATTTACTGAACCGAAAACATTGCGCTGTTCATGCAGACGAACTATCATTCTCTCTCAAAAAAAAAACTATCAACCGTGATGTGACAAGGAATTCAGCCCGCAATGATTTATACAACTGGTACGACTTGTTAGTATAATAAATAGTAATCGCTAAGAGAAACTAAAAGTCAAAAGCCGCTGAAAAGCAAAATAGAACAGGGTACATATACTGCATAATGCCAGTAAATTTCTACTTTCTTCATGTTCAGCCAGTTGCAGTAATACTAGTACGCGAGAAAAGCTGTATATATGTCATACGTGTGCATCCATCTTACGTGTAAACATCATCCGGAGCCAATCCAGAATCTAGCCAGTAGGCTACAGAATCGCAAGAGGCTGTAAGGCCAGCGCTACGTACACTGTAATCAGTTAAAAACATCACCTCAAATCAGTGTCGAATCTAAGCAGCATTGATCCAACTCCAGTTCCAACATTCCAATTCATCGCATAGCTAATTGAATTAGCTACACGATTAGCCACAACAAAGTTACCAACAGCCAGACTATCCGTATCGATCTAGAGTACTTGGGGGAACAGGTGCTAACTAATCCCATTCCAACTCCGATTCGATGCATAGCGATACGCTTAGTCGCGGTGGTACTGGTGTACTCCAAACCCTAAATAAAAATCATGATCACGACGAGACATTACACCAGTGTTAGGCATCATCGCGAAACCAGCTAGCTACGTACTCCGGCAATCGACGGAGGAAGGCAGGCAAATCGCACAATCGAACATGCGTTGCTCGCGTCGTACCTGTGGCGCGCGCGCGTGCCCCCCTCCCGACGACGACCGACCACGCGCTCCTCAGTGCTCGGCCAATTCCGGCGGGCCCGCTTCAATGGCGCGGGGCGGGGCGGCGCGGCGCGGAAGGAGTGTGCGGGGAGACGGAACGAGACTTGTATAGAATTTCGGACGTTGCGTGTGGGTTGGGCTGAACCGCGTGGTGAATAGCGAAAGGCTGGGCCCATGTCAGCTTGGCCCACTTGTCAGTGATCAGTTGGAAACATCCAGCCCAAAAGTGCCTTACCATTGGCCCAATGAGACGCGTAGAAGGAAACGAACACGGCGGCCGCGCGCAAAGGGATCCCGATCGATCGCTTTCCGCTCCCACCTCTCCTCGAGACAACCCGTGCGTGCGACTGCTCCAACTCCAAATCCCAAAACCCTCGCGCTCGCGCCGCCGCCATCGTCCTCCGCACCACCGCTGCCGGCCAGGCGATGGACCTCCGCCGGCCGCTGCGATCCTCCTCTGGAGGTGTGCAGCCCCGGTTCCACCAGGTCGGCTTCGTCACCCACGCCGAGCCGGCCCCGCCGGCGCCCGCTCCCGCCGCGTCGTCGCCGCCTGCCTCCGACCTCTCGCCGGGCACGCTCTCCCCCATCATGATCTCGCCCCCGCGCATCCCCGACCACGTCCCCCTCCCCGCCTCCGGGGCAGACTCCCGCCGCCTTCGTCCTCCCGCCTCGACGTCTCCTGGGCGCGGCCCCCTCCCTCCGCCTCGCTGGGTATGCGATTCCCGACCTCGAAATCTACTTGCTTCCAAATGAGTATGTAACTCTATGTAAGACGCGATTGCTACGATTTTGCAACCGTTAGGGATGGATACTTCTAGCTATAATACTAGTTCTCTAAATGAGGTTGTTTGATAACTAGCAATAGTTGCAACATCCTGCAGTTACGCATCATTGTATTGCTTGACTATAATTACCTTGGTAAAACCGCCGTTGAGGAGGCAGTAGATATATCGCATATAAGCACGGAGTGCAAGCCCTTTTATAACAAAACTTATCCATCGAGGAGGCAGTACAGGATTATAGTGCGTTAGCCAATTGGAGGCCACTCCCCAAGGACGCTCCATTGCTTAAGATTTTCCGCAGTTGCTACTGCCCGATGTTAAAAATAGTATTATGTTAAGTTAGAACATTAAAGGCTCAGGGGTGAGGTGATGGTGGACCGATGCAGCATGGAGTTCCTGGGATATTGAATATGATTGTAGAGGTAGGGAAATTGAAACCATGTTTACGTACAGTTTTAGAAAGAAATCTGTCTTTATGATGGTTGATGGGTGTATTATTTAGCACACAACCACGATCACCAAGAGGAGACTATCATCTAATTTACTATTGATGTTGTGTTATACCAATGCATATTGCCCCCGCATTCATGCGCAATATAGATTGTGGGTAATGGCTTGCTATGTAGGATCAGTGTAGGACCTCTGCGGTTAACTTGTTTGTGCTAAGAACTCACATGCTTGTTAGAGTACGCAAACAGCGAACTTTAATCAGCGTTCCTGTTGAAATCATTTAAAGAATTACCATATGCGTAGGTTTATTAATTACATGGTTTTCTTCTGTTATTTGTTTCAGAATCAGTTAAGGGAGGTCTTACTGAAACACAGAATGAAGGTGCTCCAGCCCCAGTTCCACAAAAAATGAAACTTTCTAAAGCAGAGAGACACATGGTTGTCACGGCGTAATTGGCGACCACGGCGCCTAAGAGGTGCCAGGACGCCATGGCGACGCCAAGGCGAGAATACAGTGAGGCAGGTACTTAAATATGCTGTTCATGCATACACATACAGGCGGTCCCCCTCGTATAAAACTCCCGAGTCCCAACTCCTCTCGAACTCACCTCCCCACCCGGCGCCTCCTCCCCCCGCCCCTCCTCTCCCGCGGCCTCCTATCCCCGCTCTCTCAGCGTGCTGCCAAAGCTGCTGCAAAGGAGGAAAGTAGTTTATCTGCTTTCAATTTTCATCCTTTACGTTGCAATAGTGAAACAACGAAAACTACTTATTTTTAGAATGAAACTGGATAAGACACTCAACCTAGATCAGCTTATTGGATTTCATTTCTTTATGTTATTTCTTTTTCATTTTTCTAAGGAAATTTAAACTAAAAACTAATGAAGCCTTTTACATGTGAGAAAGAATGAAGAGTTCTCATTTTGGGTGGGAGTTGTATTTTGTATCATTCAGAGGAACTCTTCTGCCACAGCTTTCAGATATGCACCTTTTGTCTTGTGAAAATTGCAGGTTTATCAGGAAAATCTACAACCACAGCTTCTGGTGTTAGTCCTGCAATATCAAAGCAACCCAAGACAGTAAAAACTTCTCTAAAGAAAGATGTGCCCCATGTTACACCTCCAGTTGCTTCTGACAAGAAGACTAGTGAACGCCCTGCTGACAAAGATAGGAAGAAAGATGCCCCTCACCCTCGTATGCAGTTTGATGATGTACATTGGGTGGAGAAAGCGAGGAGGTGTTTAGTTGTCAACCAATCAGAAGCAGCTCGAAACAGAGTTGTATTGTTCAGACATCTGCCTCAATATGTGCATGGCACTCAGCTTCCTGACCTCGAGTCAAAAAAATTTCAACTTGATCCAATACATCCTTCTGTGTACAACATAATTATTAAATACTACAGTGCAAGTATGTGATAATGACACCTACTAATGTAATTTTTTCGTATTTCCAGGGTAAGGTGCTAAACTGGTACTCTAAAATGAATAAAGTTAAAACGAGTATAGTGAGCAGCCTTGCACTGCTGATTCGCTCCATCTTGCATTGCTGCTTCTCATGAAATATATTTGACATAAAACAGACAGGCCTAAACAGCTTTTCATTTTCTTCTGTTGTTGACAGACAGGCCTAAACAGCTTTTCATTTTCTTCTGTTATTTTTTGAGTAGATATAAAGAATTTGGTAGATCTGATTGTGGTTATATTTGGTCAACACTGAATATCTTATGTCACCTGTATTCCATTTCAGGTTGGGCTTCAATCTTTGTCTCGCAATATATCAGGTTGCAATGCTCGTTGCATAGCAATGCTTCTTGCTTTCAGAGATGCAATAAAAGATTACACCTTCAACAAAAACTCTCAATAGAGATATTACTGCTAAAATCGGTAGCCACATGTCATTTCTCATTGAGTGCAGACCTCTTTCAATCAGCATGGACAATGCTATTAGGTTTATGAAGAACAGGATTGCCAGGCTACCACTTACATTGTAGGAGTCAGAAGCTAAAGCTAGTCTTCAATCTGACATTGATCGGTTTGTAAATGAGAAGATAATAGTTGCAGATAGGGTCATTGTTGAAATGATTTTTGATCATGCCCATGAACTTGTAAAGAAGTTTCGTGTTGTGGTCATAGATTCTCGACCAAGCCTTGAGGGACAAGGATTGTTGCGCAGATTGGTAGCAAAGGGAATCAGCTGCACATATACACACATAGATGCTGTCTCATACATTATGCATGAGGTTACAAGAGTTTTTTTGGGGCGCCTCCTCGATATTATCAAATGGAGCAGTTTACTCCAGAGTTGGGACAGCTTCTGTTGCAATGGTTGCACATGCTTTTAGAGTTCCTGTTCTAGTGTGCTGCGAGGCATATAAATTTCATGAGAGGGTGCAACTTGATTCTATATGCTCTAATGAACTTGGTATGCTATCATTGCTGTTCGCACATTAAGTTATTAATTTAGCATACTGATAAGGAACTTCATAACACATGACATGTTATTTACTCAGCTGACCCAGATACCATTTCAGGAGTTCCTGAGAGGGCATATTTGAGTAATCTCAAAAGCTGCGCTGATAATGAAAATCTACAACTTCTGAATCTTAAGTATGTGCCTGAATTCCCATAGATATTATAATTGGCTATTTCCTTTCTTAATTTGCACTTAATGAAAACAATTTTGTGCACCTGATAAGTGACACCACCCCTTCTGAGTATGTTTCAATGGTCATAACAGATTATTGAATGATAAGATGTGTTCAGTGTTTCTACTTATTCAATTCCTTGTGCTTATGAGCAAATCATATTGACTTATTCAACCTCGTAAACTTTTTTTTTCTGTTTGCTGTTGGTTTTTATGCTTCTAACAGTACAATGCGATGGTAGCATATGCTGAACAAGCTGTCAAATTGTTAGGGGATAGCAGTATAGTACCACTTTGGTTCTTCAACTATGAGCCACAAATTTGTCTCTGTACTTTGCCAAAGAGCAAACGGAGGCCCAGAATTTTAGCCAAGTCCAAAACGATCTTTTTTTTTGTCAGTTTTGCGGACGACAGTTCAGATATCTGACATAGGCATGCTTTTGCAATTTGCATTGTCATCCAAATTATAAGTAAAGCTTGCTTTGCAATCAAGCCAAAAGTTCAGGGGTCTTACTCCTATAAAAAAATGAGGATTAATATGTTAAGAAGATAATAAATCCCCCTCTTGTTGGGGGAATGCTGAGCTGAATGTGTTTTGTCAATATGTATTTTGTTGTAGCAAGGAATTCCCTAGGTTTCCCCAGATCTCATAGTTATTAGATGGTGCACCAGATAATTGGACATGCCGATATTCTCTAATTTGTTTATGTTTACATCCAAGATTGTTTTATTGAAAAACAGCTAGGGAGTGTATATAAGTGGTTGCCTCTTCATATTCTAGTGGGTGGGGCCAGTATTGGCACAAGGTTGTTTTTTTTGTTCTCAAACAGACTTAGCTTTCCTAAAGCTGCGCTATTTGGCCTAACAATCAGATCTGTCTGCCCTAACTGACCTTGGATTTAGACAGCAGTACCATATGGCTCTACAAAGATGCGAGCTGTCTGCAAAGTGATGCATTATTTTTCACATGTGAAGTGGACTGTATCAGCAATGAGCCTGACAACAATTTAATTTGCCTGTGGAAAACAAATGCAGCATTTGCAGAAACAAGAAGCAACGATGTAGAATATGGTCCTCCATAGTTGTTGACTATGTTTAATTTGAACTGAATTTGTTTAAGGATATATTCAAACTTTGTTATAGCATCCTTATCTGATGACTATTGGTTTGAAGTTTTCACATTCTTCATCTGACACGAGACATTTCTACCCGCAATTGTCTACACCCTCTAGTCTTTGTACTGGTTACTTTCTCGTTGATATTAGGGTCTGTTCATATTGGTTTTTTCTGATAGTTTTTAGCTGCGGTTGATGAATAGAAGTAGCTGATAGAAACGGCTGATAAATAGTAGTGCATTATGTAAGAAAGACGGTGCAACGAAAAACATTACAACATTTGAATCACCATACGACTTACGGAATTGTGATATAATAAAATACATAGTATGTTACAATATGTGAAAGCGAAAAGTAGTGGCTGATAGAAACAACTTATAAAAGTTAGAGTGTTCGTATTGGCTTGTGCTTCTGGAAGCAGAAGCCAATATGAACATACTCTTAGTTATGTGTCCTCAAAAGCCATCGTTTTCCTTTATTTTGTGGGGATTTTTTTCCAATTCATGTCAAACATACACATGAATTATATTTTTATGATGTTGTACAGTTTTATACTGCATGAGTTATTTTCAGGGTTCCATGATGCGTACAACTCATTTGAATTTCTTACTATTTGGCAGTACCCCCATCATCTAAGCAGTGTTAATCTATTTAGTACACGTAAGCACATCTGTTTTTCCCTTCTACTGTAAAAGACTTCTCATTGTTATGATTCTTGTGGATACATTGTTTTCACATAACCAGTCATGACACATTAATTCTGCTCAAATTTCTGTTATTGGCATCTATTATAGTGATGAATTATCTTCTTGAGTCAAGACATTTGTCTATCACATTCATACTGTTTTTGTTTATCATATATTAAGATGGCCTGTCTGTCATTTGGTCCACTGAATTGATGATTTGTCCTGCCGTCGCAGCTCCCACCTACTAGTGTACCAGTCATTGTGAGAAAGTACCGCAGGGAGCACATATGGATATAGAGCTGATGTTTTCCTTGATACAAAGATTTGCATGTTTGATTTGAGGATGATAATTTCAGTATTTTTTTGTTGCCTTAGTGGGGTGCTGTGCACATATGTCTCTGTTTCATTTTCTTTACTGTCAAAGGGTTTGTTCTTTCCAGTAGTTTCTTTAGGTAGTACTCCAAACAGCTTAAAAGCCATGTCTTTTGGCTTCTGCTATAGATTTTTAGCTGTAATTACACTGTAGCTGCCGTTAGCTTTTTTGAGTCAAAGAATAAGAAAAATTGAAAAACACCGCTATATCTTTTGGGACAATGCAAAGAAATAAAGGGAGAAAAAGAAAACAAGAAAGGGTCAAAAAAAAGCCAAAATTAAGAAGCCGATACGTTCTAAATGGCATCCAACTTTTGGAAGCCAGAAGTTGTAGTCGTTTGGAGTGGGGCGTTAATTGAGTTGAAGTAATCCACATCAAAGTTTGCAATTACCTTTGCTAAAGGGAGTTTAAAGAATGCATTGTTGGGTCTCTCCAGCACACTTGATGGATGATATTGCCCTTCTACATGCGCGGCTCTTGTTTCATGCGAGCAGACCTATCTAGTTTTTGTTTTTTTTACCTTTTTGCCATTTCACCTAATTTTCTCATTGTCAGGCAAATCAACCTTTTGTCCATTGATAAACTCTTAGTGAGGAATTCTGTTTTATGAGAACAGTAGGGATGTATAAAGATAAATACAAAGGTCTATACAATGGAGTCCACAAGGACCCAAATCCTGTCAAATCTGACCAGAAAAAAAATTAAAAAAAGGATAGAAAGCTGATATGTGATCTTAGTTAATTATGTACCTCATGCCATCTGATAATGCTTTTAAATATTTAACTTTTTGGTGTAGTTTTGTAGGTGTGCATATTCCACTTACATTGACATTTGGAATTGTAGGATCATATGGTACAATCAGAGGGGGGTGAATGATTGTCTCTGTTTTTAACACCTGAAATCAAAACACAGCGCAGATGAACAAAAGAAAATCAATCTGAATTGCCGAATGAAAGTAACGACCGCAGCTGCTTGTTCGTACGTGCTCGAAGAGCCTCTGTCGCCCAACTGCTCGTTATGACCACCCGTTACGATCGCTCGTCTTGAACGCTCGTTCCAACCGCTCGGTTACGAGTGCTCAGATTGATCGCCCGCTCGGCCCGATCTCGGATCGATCGTCTGCTCGTTCTGATCGCTCGGTACGATAACGGCGCACGAAGTCGTGACCTCCTTCCGCCTGAAATCATCAGCCGTTCGATCACCGCCCGAACAAGTACACGTCGAAGACAAAACAAAGCACGAAAAACAGAGAGTAACCAAGTTGTCGAAGAACTTTTTCTGAAAAGAATCTGATCTATTATTTTTTCATCTTGGCTACAAATCGCCTCACGACACCCCTAAATACCTTCTTCACGAAAACCCTAAAATTCCATGTGTTAACCTACAGTCTCTCCTGCTTTTATAGGCCAGCGCACAAAGCGTGTTTCACTTAACACATCACACCGTGTCCTTATCCACCTGGACATGCGATTATATCTCTTTCTTATATCAGGGGACCCGAAACCCTTTCTAACACGGGGTTTAACCACTTCGTATAAGTCATGGACTCTAACTACAACTTCACACGATGAAGCCTACAGGATATCCCCTCCTGTATCTCCATCGTGCACCATCACCGTGTGCTCTCGCGTTAGCCTGATCACCTCGCGTGACATCCTGACCGCCTGGACCTCAGATTACCTCCTAGTCTTGGTCCTCCTCATCACCGACCGTAACCGTCTCCACACAACATCCACCATTGACCTCCACATGCTCCAGCATAAGCTCAACCAGCTCGTGTGACATCCAGATCGCCTGGACCTCAGATTACCCCCTCCTAGTCCCTGTCCTCTTCGTCACCGACCCTGGCCGCCTCTATGCCCACCTGCACATGCAAAGACCAAAGAAACTGTCTCCTGGTACAAGTTCTCCCTAACTTGACCGTAATCAACACACATTAGCAAAACACACCCTTGTTTATCCCCAGACAAGAACCAAACCATCTACAACCATCCCTCAGAACGTTTACGACCGCATAGTCTATCACTAACTGGAACAGACCCTCAGATCACTCAACACGACAGCTACCTCGGAGTACTCGTAACCCACAAGTACTCGGAAACCACCCGCACCGCTACAGACCGACTATCGAGTATCTACTACCGAGTATCGATCAGAAATCACAGCCGCAACACGTACTCGAAACCTATGAGTACAGATGATACTCCAACACACGATCGCTTACCACGATCGTGAAACCACTTTTATCGAGTACCGAGTCCTCCGACTACAAGTACCTCAAATCCTCGAGTACCCATCTGGTACTACAGCAACAACCATTCATCAAGGACCACCACACACCAACCAGTCAACCACTAGCCCAACACGGGCACTCGACATACTCAAAGATCACAAGAGTGAAGCACTCGTAGCGACCATGAAGTCTATGAGTACCGACTATGAAGCTACGGCAACCGATCGCTAAGCCTCCGACTACCGAAGATAGAACAGCTGACTGCGAAGTCTATGAGAATCGACAAGACTGTCAAATCTACGACCATGAAAGCAGTCCGCAAACCCTACGACCAACAACCGCAAAGCCCTTGACTACGACCAGTAAAACCTTCAACTATCGAGTACGACCAGTAAAATCTACGACTATCAAGCACTATAGCTATGACCATGAAAGAGTATTGTAGCTACGATTACCTTCCGTGATTGTAAGATCGAAATCGTGCTGTTGTGGTCGAAAGGTTGAAGTCGTACTGCCGTGGTCGAAGCCAGACGCAGTCGAAAGCTGTTGTGGTCAACTGATCATAAGCCAGACGTGGTCGAAAGCTACCGTGGTCGTAAGGTCGAAGTTGTACTTGGCGTGGTCGAAGTCGGACGTGGTCGAAATCTGCCATGGTCAAAACTAGCCATAGTCGAAAGCTGTCGTGGTCGTAAGCCGACGTGGTCGAAAACTGTTGTGGTCATAAGCCAGCCGTAGTCGTAGTCATGTTCATGCTATGGTTGAAGTCTGTTGTGGTCATAAGCCAGACGTAGTCGAAAGCTGCCGTGGTCGTAAGGTCGAAGTCGTACTTGTCGTGGTCGAAGTCAGACGTTGTCGAAAGTTGTCGTGGTCAAAACCAGCCGTAGTTGAAAGCTGTCGTGGTCGTAAGCCAGACATGTTCGACAGCTGCTATGGTCGAAAGCTAGACGTGATCGAAAACTGCCGTGGTCATAAGCCAGTCGTAGTCGTAATGTCCATGCTATGGTCGAAGTCTGTCATAATCGTAGTCGTGTGCATGCCGTGGTCGAAGCATGCCGTAGTCGAAGTATGAAGTCTGTGGTCATTTGGCCATGCCGTGGTCGTAGTCTAAAAGTCTGTTGTCTGAAATCACTCGTAACTGAGTAAAACCACTCAAAGGCAAAGTCTTCGACTGCAAATGACCAAGCCTTTCATAAACGCAAAATCTAAAATAAACCAAATATTAATTATTCATTATTTCTTTATTTACGACCATCTACATAGCCTAACAGGAATACTTAATCATTTAGGTGAGTGTAAACAAGCAGCCAACAAGGGATGATTATGCCCGTTTTGGATGTAAATAGCACGGGTCATGCAGCAAAGGCCTCACATGTGCACAGATGCCCAATCCAGGGTTTTGTAGTACGCTTGTCAAATTGCCGGAATTGTGCCCAACAGCGCATACTAAATTCAGTAACATCGGTGGTGTCCAAAATAATTGTTTATTAGCACCTATATACTCCCTCTGTTCAAATCTGTATGACATATTTTTTAAATAGTCTTGTCTATAAATATAATATGTATTTTATATTTCAATGTAAAATTAGTGTGATGTTTCCTCTACACTCATAATAAATATTCAGTTTTACTTTATATTCTCTATATGCATGTATTAAATATAGTGTTTAGAGATAATAATTAAAGATAATTTAGCTATTTGTAATATCTCCTTGGTTTTTTGTGTCAAAAGAAAATACTCATTGTAAGCTTGGACTTGACGGATGGAGTACTTGTTATCCTTTACTGAGGTGACCAGACATGACTTTCCATAGCTTTTCTGGTTCATCAAGCCGACCCGGGATCTGTTGCATTTTGACTTCACATTAACTGCGTGCATTGTTTTGTTTACTGTCTACGTACCTCGCTGGTAAAAAAATGGCCTCTCTTTTGGGCTTTTTTTTCTTGGCCTCTGTTGCTTTGCAACCCTCTATAACCATAGTTTCAGAGCCCTCATATGGTTTCTGCAGATATTGTCTTTGTGCATCATCATTTGCCTTCTCTGGTCACCCTCGGCCCTTTGCCGCACATGAACACCAGTCTCCTGCCACCAGCAAGAGATGTTTAGCAGTAGCCATTGTACAACTTGTCAATCCACAAGGATGGGACCTACAGTTAATTATACATCTGAGTTAAATCCATCCGAGTTAGATCCATCTCCCTTAGTCTTTTGAAAGCTCGTCAAATCATGGGCTCAGCTTTTATTGGCTGCTGGTGAAGATGATGGCGTTGTGAAACACTGCAGTTGTACAATTGCTAATTGATGCACAGTAGGGGTGGATATCGAAAATCTTCCTCTTATCGGGTGTTGTTTTCAAATTAGCGTAGTTTGATTAATATTATTTTATGTATAGTTTGTAAGTATTTTTAGGAGCCAGAGCAAACTCTAAATTTATTTAAAATCAACTTATTTTAATGTTTAACCAATTAACGAGTATAATTAAAATAATTTTAAATCGAACCAACGAGCCCTATGAACGAGTTTTTTCCCACCTCTAATGGACAGTGGCATGGTCCTTATTTAGCCCTAATGAGATCCCAGTGTAGGAATACTAATGGGCATCTTTGGTAGGGTTCATGACTCATGACAGGTTGCTTGGCTTTAATCCTGTTAATGCTCGTGTCTTTTTTCAGCTAGTCCAGAGCTGCCCAGCATTGCTGTCGCCTATTTATGCCGATCGAGACCGTTTCCAGCGACGATCCCCAGCACGGCGCAGCGCCAGTCGATGAACTGTCTGAAAACGTGATGGAAAATTGAATTCCTGAGCCTAAGGTTGTAGTGGCAACTGTAAGTGGCCTGAGGTGTGTCTTGGCTTGGCGTTGGCTTGCTCGGACAGGATCTTGTGCTGGATCAGCACGAATAGACGACGACATGATTGTTCTGGGGAGGCTTTCACCCGCCTGCCCATAAATCTCTCTCTCTCTCTCTCTCTCTCTCTCTCTCTCTCTCTCTCTCTCTCTCTTGTCGAGTTGGGAAAATATCCTTGTCAAGTTGAGGTCATATTAATGTCCATGTCTGCCAAAGTACTTGGGCACAAGGACATGACAGCCACAGCTCCGTTCCTTGTTGCCACGACAGGTACGGAGGAACAAACATTTTTGAGTCCCTTTCTTGCCTTTAATTTTCGCCAATGCCTAGCAGATAAGAGACTTGGTTAGCCAATTATCCTGTGTTGGTTGCGAGAGAAGGATCCGGCTGCAGCTGTCGCTTGGGCCATTCGGGGATCTGTAAGCGTGAATGCATGAATTTTGCAGGATTTTCATGTGGGACAGTTTAACTCCTGGAAATTTAAAAATTAGAAAGTAGATTTTTCAAAGTCTTGTCTATTCTAACACGGTGGTCCGGTTCTTGAGAGGCTCTCCAAAGCTAGTTCGTAGTTGAGAAATGAAAGGTGGGTTGTTGAGGTGCCCTACTAGAAAGAGTTCTTGAAAGCTCTCTCTCTCTCTCTCTCTCTCTCTCTTTTCTGGCACTGCTAGGGGGCACAGAAAGGACAAGGCAAGGCACATGAGTTAGCTTAGCTAGCGACCGTGCCCTATGCATCTTCCTTTTACCACTAGTTCCGTAGGCACACATTTGCACTGCAGGTTTTGTGGCTGCTCAACCATTGAAGAGTCCGGCGGTAAAGGTTGATAGATGCCCTGGAAAAAGGATGAGCAGACAAGCTTCCCAACATGTGTAGTACTACCCCATGTTGTAGTTCCAAATTTCTCTCCTTGCCTATCCTCTTCTGCTTGCATTTGTCCATCTATCCCTGTCCCTGCAATTGTCCATCGCTCGAAATACTTTCCGGAATTCTGGTCCAGTGCCAGCTCTCTCCCTCTTAGGAAAACCTCTTCACCTACTAAACCTTAGTAAATACGAGAAAAAAAAAACCCTGTTAACCTAATCGGGCCTTTATTATTAGCAAACAAAGACTAAAACCTGTGACTTCTCGCAGAAGAAGGATCATCGTTGATGGCTAAGGCATTGTACAGTGCAGGCCTATCCAAAATTCTTGACCAGGTAGGAAGGTACGAGCAGTATCGTAGCTCAGGCGTGGTGGATCATGCTGCAGCTGATGTAGGCTTCACAAGTTTGTTGGTCTTTACCTGAAGGAAGGAGAGGTTCCTCCTCTTCTCTTCTGCTCCTATTTAGGTTCCCTATTATGTACCGACATATGTCACACGCTCGCACGTGTTCCTTGGTAATTGCATTGCACGCTCCTCCCGACCAATCACAAGCCATCCCTCTCTCTCTCTCTCTCTCTCTCTCTCTCTCTCTCTCTCTCTCTCTCTCTCTCTCTCTCAACCCTCCTTGGCTGGACATGGACAATGGACGCGAAAGCAGGAAGAGAAAAGATTACATTGCTAGTATGCTCTGCCTTTTTCGCATACGACGATCACCTTTCAATTTTCCTGCTTTCTTTGCCGTACCTGCCAAAGTATTCTTCTATTGATATTTCTGTTTGTTTTCTTGGTGCTGTTTAGGACATGTACTACTAGTAGTAGCATTACTAGCAGGAGTACTTGAACAAGGACTCAGTTCGGCAGGGCTCGCTCTTAGGCTTTTTGACTTTGTGCTGCAGTAATTTATTTTTTAAACCGGTAAAGTATCCGTATATTGTAACGGTGTATCAAATAAAGGTGGTATATACTATCAAACATGATCTCAAACTGAACATTAAACATCATTTTTATCTTACGTCATTATGTATCAAATAAAGTATAAATATTCACACTCGTAAATAAATCAAACATCATATTAGTGAAGCATGATAGAACAAGCACCACATGCGACAATATGTACAAATGGTAGTAAACAATATTTTTTCGTAGTATACTTAATACATAAATAACTATCAAACCATCTTGGAGAATAACAAACCAATTGATAAATAGGACATCATGCAATAAACAGAAACATTAACGGAAATTTAAAAATAAAACTGATGCATCATCGTTCTGGAAGACTTATCGTTTGGCTCACAGAACACCAGTATAATTGTGAAGAGCCTTCGGAGCGAGGATGGCATCTGGAATAGCTCGGCCTCTATTAGGCACTCTTCTAGGGTGAGAATGGGTAGACTACGCTATCCAACGCCCTAAGGTCTTCAAAGGAGGTGGCGCCAGGTACGTGGTTTAGTAGCACCCTGAGATAGTACCGCTCCCCCTCGTTCGGACGGGCAGACACAATTCTGCTAACTTGTGTTCTTTTTGTCCTCTTCTTCCACTTCTTCAGCCCTGACTGCCAAATAAATGCTGTTGGAAAATCTCTATACAGGATGCCTCGAGCCTCCTCATTTGTTCGGTTCATCTCAAAATACTCTGTCAGCATGGACCTCTCGATGCCATGCTGGGCGACCACATCATGAAGATCTTGACCCACGTGGAACGAGACCATGTGCATGTTCGGTAGATGCAGCTGCATCTGCAACACTGGTGGGGATTTCTTGCTAAGGTCAAAGCTATAGATCCTCCAAAGAGCCTCTGGTGTGGTAACCCATCTGACGTCCCTGAACTGCTTGATCTCATTGATGTTTCCATTGCTATCAGGCTCATCAAGAGAAATAGATGCTCAATCATGGCCTTTGTAAGCATACTTGAAAAGGTACTTCACTGCCTTTATGCTTGAGAAAACATCCACGTTTATGTGGCAGTTATACTTCCTCAAGAGGTAAGGGTTGTATGGCACAACCCACCTATTGTCAAGCGTATGTCGTCGAACCTTTGTATGGCGGCCATCGTCTCGTCTCCTTTACACTTGTTACAAATCCTTGCCTTGTAGTGTAGCTGCGTTGAAAGGACGTGGGTAGCAGTCTTCCTGTAGACCCCATCAGTGAGCCTAACCAAACCAAGATCATCACATAAAAACAAAATGTTATAGTTAATTAACAGCTCACAAGTATCATGCTACACAAATTCTAGCATTCTTGCAACAACAATATAAAAATTATGTCAGGAAAATACGAGATTGGAAACAATGCAATGTGTACCAGCATAAAGCAAGTGAAATTGCATTGGGAGGGCATAGTTTCACCTTTACTCGATCATCAAACCCAACCCTCACATCTCTTGCTACACAATCTACCAATCCTAACATAAGTGGAGTTGCGCTGGTACAGGCACCAAATTAATATTCAGAGAACAATTTTATCTTACAAAGAACCATTTTTCAGAATTGAAAACTCAATCATCAATCCTAACTACAACCCCCCAGAAGGCAAGAACAAACAGCTAGCAGTCTTCCTGTAGACCCCATTAGTGAGACTAACCAAACCAACATCATCACATAAAAACAAAAGGTTATAGTTAATTAACAGCTCACAAGTATTAGGCTGCACAAATTCTAGCATTCTTGCAACAACAATACATAAAATTATGTCAGGAAAATACGAGATTGGAAACAATGCAATGTGTACCAGCATAAAGCAAGTCAAATTGCATTGAGAGGGCTCAGTTTCACCTTTACTCGATCATCAAACCCAACCCTCACATCTCTTGCTACACAATCTACCAATCCTAATATAAGTGGAGCTGCGCTGGTTATCACTCATAACAATGACCGTCCTAGGCACAGAACCACCAACATTAGTGATTGAGCATGCTGCAAGTGAGGTGAGGTTGGGCTCTCATTTTATTCCCACAGCTACTTTGATTGCTCAAAGGCATGCTTATTTCAGCCACGGTTTATCATCATCGCCAGATGGCTGCCTCGAATGCTTGAAGGCATGCCCAATTTCCCAAGTGATCAGTCATGCTTACATGATGGCCATTGCCCCACGATTAAGCCAAAGGGACCAAATGTTGCATTGCCCCCATTCTATTCTCCTTTTAGCCTTCAGGAAGTCCCCACATTATAAATAAACCCAAAAAATGCATGATAACATCAAATTGCAACAAATCGTTGGTATGTTCCATCACTGTCTATATATCAAACAAAATTAAAAATTCAACTTGCAGTTATTTTGAGCATATCATAAAGCATGGTCATGTAAGAAAAGCAATAGATGTAGTAATTCATTAGGTTATGCAAATGCCTTGCAATAGATACTACTTTCAAATGACTTCTCTGCATTTAATAACACAAAACTACAAGTATAAGTCTGCACTGGAAAACAAAAATGACAAGCATTGCACTCACACAATAGGACGTGTTGCAAGAATACATGAATAGGAAAAGAAGAACAAAAAGAGTATATTTTGCCTAACCTGATAACCAGTTTGTGTGCAAGGAATCCAATCGGCCTGAGGAGGAGATGTAGAAGGGTAGGAGAAGGAGAAAGGGGGAGAAGGAGAAGCGGTCGAAACTATGAGTAGTCATTGTACCTCTTTTATGGTAGGAGGAGGAATCGTTTTGTGAGCACTTTTGTTCGCATGATCGTGTTTGCAACTGCAACCTAACTTGGGCCCAATCCGTAACCACGACAGTAGGACTCCGCATCCTCTCACCGGCCTCAGCTTCCATGTCGATTAGCTTGTGGATGTACACCGTGGAGACCCTCGACGTTGCTGTCTCGCTCGATTGGGCTCACAGTGCACTGGCGGCGAGATTCGCATCCTCTCACCGGCCTCAGCTTCCATGTCGATCAGCTCGTGGATGTACACCGTGGAGACCCTCGACACAGACGGTGTACACCCGATTGGGCCACCGTGCACCCCGTCTTGCTTGAATCTGACCATTGTGCACCCCATCTCGTCATCATCCGGCCACCACTGCATCGCCTCATGTAGATCCGACCGCTGCCAAGAGAGTGGATCTGGCGGCTAAAGGGAGGTAGTAGCCCGGAGGCAGTAGGGGCAGGTGAGGAGGAGGAGGCGGCACGGATCTGGCGGCTAAAGGGAGGTAGTAGCTCGGAGACAGTTGGGGCAGGTGGGGAGGAGGCGGCGGCGCGAGGTGGGGAGGAGGAGGCGGTGGTGGACTGGAGGAGTAGGGGAAGATGAGGAGGCGGCAGCGTGGGATAGGGAACGGAGGAGCAGGGGAGGAGGAGACGGCACGCAGCGCGGGGGGGGAGGAGGAGGCAAGGGCGGAGCGCAGGAGCAAGGGGACGGCGGTGGAGCGGAGGAGTGGGGGAGGAGGAGGAGACGGTAGCGTTGGATGGGGAGGAGGAGGCGAGGGCGGAGCAAAGGAGTGGGGTGAGGAGGAGGCGACGCAGCGCGAGGTGGGGAGGAGAAGGCGAGGGCGGAGCGGAGGAGCAGGGGAGGAGGAGGCGGCGGTAGCGCGGGGTGGGGAGGAGGAGGCGAGGGTGGAGCGGGGGCAACGTGGATATAACCGAGGAGACTGCAAGGGCGAAGACTGCGAGGGCAGCGTGGATTAATTTAAAAACTACAAGCTAAAAGTTAAAATCACAGCTCAAAAAATCCACTGTTAAGTAATGGCCAAGCCCTTACAGCTTAGGCCAAGCCGTTCACATCATAAACATGGGATCCACATCAAGAAACGCTCTTTCCCACCCAAAATATCTATTGTACTAACTCTTGTGATTTTTCCATGATCTAGAATGCTGAGGACTCAATTCATAATATAATACGAACCATATGCTCCTTAAATCACAGACTAAGTGGCATCAGCTGACAACGAGGTTGTTTCGACAGTTAAAATTTCTTAGCCAAAATTATGTGTTACACTAAAGTTGTCTAGTATTCCCTAAGGCGCCATTGGAGGAGAGTCCACATCATCTAAAAGCATGAGTATCAACATGAGTGCGATTACCTCTAATTTCCTCTCTAGTTTGCTTTTTTTTAAGTACTTCATGACCATGACATGCAATTACCTCTAATTTCCTCTCTAGTTTGCTTTTTTTAAGTACTTCATGACCATGACATGCAATTACCTCTAATTTCCTCTCTAGTTTGCTTTTTTTAAGTACTTCATGACCATGACATGCAATTACCTCTAATTAACCTTTATATTTTGCACATAAGGACAATCACATGCCAGACCTAGCTACTACAACAACACATGACATTGATCACTACCGACCACTGTTCTCTCTGTAGCAATGATCTCGAGTTCCTTTTGGGGGCGGGTGTGACTTGTGAGCACCAAACCTGCTTGTCGCCTTCCTCCGTGGCTATAGGCGGGGGGCCCACCGGGGCTGGGCGTAGTACCCCTTGCAATAATGCCACTCCTATATTTAGGACAGGTGGGCTTGCCTTTTTTGCCTGCTTGGCCATCTATAAACGTCCCGCTCGCTCGCTCACGCACACACAGAGAGCTCGGCTCGGCTCGGCTCGGCTCATGGAAGCGGCGCACCGCCCCTTTGGATTCATCGTACGGCTACCAGGACCAGTGTGAAAGCCATAGAAGGTAGCTGAGCACGGCTCGCTTTGCCCTCCTATGGAGGCTCCTCCCCCTTCTCTAGCCGTCGACGACGACGGCCACGTCGTCGACCTGTCGCTGACGCTGGGCCCCACATGGCCACCACCCTCCTCCCCTGCTGCATTTGCTGCGTCTAGCGGTGGCAATGGTGGTGACGGAGGCAGCGGTGGCAATGGTGGTGGTGGTGGTGGTGTGAAGCTCTTCCCTTGCCTCTTCTGCAACAAGAAGTTCCTCAAGTCGCAGGCGCTAGGGGGGCACCAGAATGCACACAAGAAGGAGAGGAGCGTAGGGTGGAACGGCCACCTCTACCTGCCTGCCGCGGCCGCCGCGGCGGCGGCGGCGGCGGCCACCCCTAACACGGCAATGCCCACCCACCAAATGGCCCCCATGGCGGCGGCGATCTCGGTATCGTACTCCTGCCGGCCCCACCAAGGGTACCCCCGTACCGCCGACGGAGCCGCATTCGGAGTGCCTCGTTACACCGTCGACTATGATACCAGTGTCCGCGGTGATAGCTCGTCGAGCAGTCGGCGGCGCGCGGAGGGCAGCCGCCCGCGTACGCTCGACGGCGGCGAGCAGCAGAAGCACGCTGATCTTAATCTGAAGCTCTAGCTAGTGTTGCTCGTGCTGAGCTGAGGTGAGCCACCGTTTTGTACCTCCGGTTTTTCTTTCTGCCCTTTTCGCTAGTGCGTGTGGCACCGTGTCCTTGTACCGAGTGTACAAATGATAATAATAAAAAAAACCCTAGGGGTTGTACACTCGCTGCCTTGGCTGGCGTCTGGCCGTCGGTACAGACGCCATTTTTTTAATGGCGGTTTATATCTTTTGATTATAATTTATTAGCCAATGATCGTTGAAAGAAGCTGAAACCAAAGCTAAAAATCGAAAAGAAGCTAGCGAGTTTGCTGGGGATTATGGTCACCATATTACAAGCTGTTTTATTGATGTAGGTGTTCCATTTTATTGTAGCTTCAAGCGTTTGCATGTATATGTGTATGGTCACTAATATCTTTTGATCTCACTCCACCTCTGTTAATTGGGAATGTCGACATTCCTTGATCGGACAAGTATGTACGTGATGCAATGTGACATTGGCTTCGCGAGATCCAAACCAGATCTGTAGGGCCCGATTTATTCGAGCTGCGCTGAGTAACTATGGATCCATGTTGCTGTGTAATCTCTTATAAAACGCCCGACAATATATAAAATTAATAAAGGATAATTAGGATCGTGAGACAAAAAATTAACGTAAAAAATCTTTGTCGGAAAAAATCATGGACACACAATCGATGAAATCACTTATGGATAATGAGGCAGGAACAACACTTCGCTCGAAGACGAAACAGAGTATCAAAATATAACGGTGAAGAGTTGTAGTTGGAAACGCCTCAAGTAACCATGTTGACTCCAGTCGATTCAAATACTTTTGGACACAACGATGATGTAAATCGGTACGGAGTCCGTAACGAATTTGAAGGTGATCTCAATCATAACTTCCTATCAGTTTGCAGTTTTGATTAATAACTAGTTAGAATATATTTTGAGCGAAACTTAACTAGATTCTTAAGTAGTCGAACCTAATCAGATTCAGATCACAAAATACAACAATCTCTCACCTTGAGCCAAATTCCTTCTTTCGCGAAAAAGAACTTTTCGAATAACTTGTAAAACACTTATTGCGCATCAAATGTCCGAAAGGACTAATGAGTAATACTGATCAAATCTGAGCAGAGCTCAAATTTAGTGGTAAAAACTGGCTTTATCATCATATCATTTGGATTATCATGAGTATTGATTTTACAAACTTAATATCATCTTGAGATATAACTCAGATGATGTGATATCTGATATCAATGTACTTTGTTTTCTCATGGAACATTCTTTTTTGTAAGATAAATAGCACTCTGATTATTACAGTAGATATTAGTACAAGATGTACTTCCACAAAGTTCAATGTGCAATCCTCTTAGCCAAACAGTTTCTTTACATGCTTCTAAAATAGCTATATACTTGGTTTCAGTGATCGAAGGCAAGCTTTTCAGCTTACGGCATAGCCTCCAATATATAACTAATAAAAAAATTTATGTAAATTTCTAGTAAAATCAGAATCCACATATTCAATCAGTCCATTACTAGTCTTTTCAAATTATAAACAAGCTTTAGAATGCACTTGCAACATTTGAAAATCCACTGAACTACTGTACATTGGTCTTATTACGGCCCTGCTCAATATAGCTTAAGCTTATTGGTTAAGCTTATTTTTGCACTATTCATAATTTCGTCTTTTTCTGAATTTTTGACTTTTTTTAGCTTTTTTGTTGGTTCTTTTTTTTCTCGTATTCGTTTGCGTTGTATGTGATGGGCTAACATATTTTTTATATTTTTTAATTTTTTTTAAATTTAATTATGTCAAATAAGCCTCTTTCATTCTGATGTTTTTTCAAATTCACAAGTGTTTTCAAATATAAGCTTTCAGCTTTCAGCTAAACCGATCACTCTTACCTCTTACCTCTTACCTCTTTTAATTGGGAATGTCGACATTCCTTGATCGGACAAGTAACGTATGTTATACAACGCGACATTGAAGGCGAGATCCAAACCAGATATGGAGGGCCCGATTTATTCGAGCTGCGTAGCGTAATTATAGATCCATGTCAGCTGTGTAACCTAATCTCTCGACATGACACAACTAATTCCTTCAATTGGTTTCACGTTTCGAGTCCTGTTCGCAAACACGGGCACCGTACTTCTTTATGGATCTATTCTTTTAGGTTGAACACAGTGAAGACGACGGTACTAACAGTGCACATAATTTTAGTCTCGAAAAATTGTTTAAAAAATTCGTTTTAAAAATCTATCATATTTATTTTGATTTTTATAAAAATCGAAAGACCAAAAAACGAGCGCGTACTAATTGTTTCAATATTATCTTGTGTGAAATTCGTACGTGTGTTGTCGTTATCGTAGCGTCGACCGAAGACTGAGGTCTGATCGAGCTGATGTACTGCCGTTGTGCGATAGTATACTCGTCTTTTTTTTTCGTACGAAAAAAAAGGAGTCGGGTCAGTTCTAGACTTGTACTGGCACCAATAATAGATGCCATTGCCTTTACTTCACATGTGCTACGTTAGAGCGTTTGTTTATTAGTAGTACAAGCATATGTACAATCCATCGACGAGTAGGCTAACATTAGGCGTCCCATAGGTCTAGCGTCAACAAGTGTCCCGAAAGTACGATCCACCAAAACGAAAGCTTCCTTCCAAATGGTTCCGGCTTTTGGTAGAAATCAAAAGTTACTAGGGTTAGTAATCTTATTTAGTTGTATTCAAATCGGTTTTAGTGGTTGCATATGTGTACACGTTTATTTCGCATACGAGTCGTCGTGACCGTATGTGTGTACGAGTTTGTTCCACGTACGAGTCAGCTTTTCGAATCAGTCTTGGAGTCATAGTTGTCTCTATATTGTAGTCGTAAAGTCGGTATAAAAGGAGAGCAATGTAATGAGATAATAGCAAGGAAGCGATCGGTATGATCGAACGAGAGGAGAGAGAAATAAAGAAGAGAATAAGCGGTTTTGGCTTCAAAAAATTATCGAATTCGACGTGTTTGCAGATGTGGTCGTAAACGAGTTATGACCATGACGATCAGGTCTTCAACATGGTCGTAAACTTTACAACCACGGCAATCGAGTCTACAGCGTGGTCGTAATCGAGTTACGACTACAGTGATCGAGCCTACTACGTGGTCGAACGAGTGCAGCACATCGTGAATGTGGTCGTCGTCAGCTGAAGTCACGAAGTGGTCATAGCGTGGTCAAAGCAAACCAAAAATGGTCGTAACGACTCTGTGCGTGGTCGTAACGACTGCCAAGGTGGTCGTAAACTGCAATATAAGTCATTTGAAATACGTTGATTTCTTGATTTTTGTTTTTTATTTTATTTTTTTTGGTTTTGTCTCTCCTTTATTTTTTTATATTATCTATAATGATATAACGATTTTTAAGACAAAATCTAATAACTGAAGCTAGTGTGACCTAAGTTCCCCTGCAATGTCATTCGTTTTAAGATACTCTACTCCGCATGCATTTGTATATTTGATTCAGCTCGGTTTTTCGCAATCCCGATGCATCGCGCCGAATCACCAGCCATTCAACGCGGTTTTGAAATTTTAGCCAGAAAAAATATGCGAGTTCATCACAAACAACGTAAATAAATACGAGAAAAAAAAACCGATAAAAAAGCTAAAAAAAACCAAAAATTCAGAAAAAAAAATGAAATTTATAAATAATAAAAAATAAGTCAAAAATCAGAAATTAAAGCCAAAACGAAAAACCTAAGTACCTCCAAATCACAGCATCAACAGCAACATTGCTCCGGATGACGCCAAGGAAATGGCGCAGGCGAGGCTGTCTTCCTTCTTCGATCGTATAAAGATGGCATGCCAGTGCGGCATACTTGGACGACACGACCTGGCGTTACACGCCGCTGTACTTGCGCGGGATCTGGTGTGGCGCGGCCTCCCTGTGGCTCCTGCTGCTGACACCTGGAGCATTACCACTGACGCACGAATTTTTTTATTTTTTGAGCCCTCATCGGTAGACGACACTAGTCCCCTGCCAAACCTCTGCATCGTGACAAGTACGTGCATCATCGTACAATCTGCGGCCGCAGCTGGAGGCTGCTGACACATGCATTCATTAAGTGCTAAGCGCTAATTAGTGCATGCTTTGCATTAACTTAATCACTAATTAGTGAGTCATGCAGATGGCTGCCAAGCTCGGCTAGCTAGATGAGCTCGGCAGGTGGTACCGCAATACCTCTAACCTACCACAATATGGGAGTTTGATAAGTGACGTGTGTTATGTACCGTTGCTTCTGCAATCGTAGAGGGGGTAAAAATTAAAAGTTCATGTGTCCAAGGACCAGATTTAGAAAAAATAAAGTTGTTACAGTGCCACATATACAATCATACGATCACCTCTCCACGCCGTATGTCGTACACTACCTCCTTGTCTAGATGTAGCCCATCATGAGCCAACCACACCCACTCACCCATGGGCTTTACTCCCCCGGTCACACTAGTGCGACGTCCGAGAATACGAACAATCAAACCTATCAATTTTGATTAAAGATATTATTTAAAATATATGATTTGGATATATGAAAAAAGTACGAGTAAATCTATCATGAAAAATACTTCCATAATATTTACACTATCACAACTTTTGTGAATATACGATAAGAGAATTTAATGGTCCGAGGGACATCTATATATATATATATATATATATATATATATATATATATATATATATATATATAGGAAGCCTCTTTTCTACACCCGGTGTAGTTACACCCTATATCGTATCTCGCAATGTAGGAGTATCTCGCGTAATGGAGGGTATGTACGTGTAGTATACAAGTATTTAAGACCATCTAGGTGGTATGAACAATTTTTCGAAGTGGTATGTATATTTTTCGACATACTCCTTTTTATGCTTGCGTATATAAGGGTATTTACAAAATACGCTAAAACTATAAACTCCTTTACAAATTTTTCGAGTGGTTCACATTGGAGTATCTTATAATTAGTATACAAATGTACCTAAAGTGATAAAGGAGTATTTCAAGTTTGTTTAGGTGGTATATTAGAGGTGGGTGTAACTACACCGGTGTAGAATGTATTTTTATATATATATATATATATATATATATATATATATATATATATATATATATATATATATATATATATATATATATATATATATATATATATATATATATATATATATATAATGATTCCATACTCTTACGAGTGCATACTCCCACTTATTATATACCATTTAAATAATATCGTTATATATTTTTATCCTTTTGAGTATATTCTAATGATAATTATAAGATACTCTAAAATGAGTTACATGAAAAAAATTCATCAAAGTTCTCTTTTTATAGCATAATTTATGTATATACTCCTTTTATATATGAAAAAGGATATATAGCAAAAATAAATAGCTTTGGTGAATTTTTTTAACCAAATCATATTAGAGTATCTTATAATTAGTACTTAAGTATAAAAAAGTGATGAATAAATATATACTATTTGTTTAAATAGTATATTAAAATTAAGAGCATGTATTCTCGAGAATATGAAAAAGACTTTCTATGTACACACACAAGTGGGTGGTTACATCGTTCTAAGCGTCAAGCGCAACCTAGGCAGTCAGTAACAAACTACTTTAGCTATATATGTACTAAACCTAAAAGAGTTAGCATTGTTGATACGGTCCATCCATATCCACATGTGCTCAACGTCTCGCACAATATCTCAATAAAAAACCCAAACTGCAGTACTGTTGTGCATGCAAAACCCATAATAATATCATTGGAGTTCATCTCAAATACATACCAAGCCTACATTACCCTATATAATTTGGATCTTTTATGCTATCCGTTAGCGATGAAGGGATCAATAGTTAGGGGCGGTCGGGGCAGAAGCACCACCCTCTACCGCCGATCGGACCATGGGTACCCCTTTAAGCACCGACAAAATTGTAAATGAGTCGAGCTTGAGTGAGTCTGGTATTCTAAGTTCAAACTCGTTAGAAACTTAAGCCAAACTCGAGCGAGATTGAGTTGAAGTTCAATCCTGGACTAAGCTCAAGCTTGATAATAGTCAATAATTCAAGATACATTAATTTTTAACAATAAAAAACTCAACCTCGAACTCAGCTCAAATAAGTTCGATAAAAATTAATATACAGTAATATTCAAGCTCTAATCAAGCTAACGAACTATTTAAACTCGAGTAGATCGTGAACCTCAAGCTTTTTTTAAGCCCTAAGCACCAGTGTCCATCGCCCACTGCCCATTAGCGAGAGAGTGACGTCTAAAAATAGAAGAAAACTTAGTAGGTGTTCATATTGTCTTTTACTGATGGATTTTGATTTTAGCTGATGAATAGTACTAACTGTAGAGAAAGATATTTATATATAATTTTAATCGATATAATAATTAATTAATAGATTATGTCTAAAAATAACACTCTGTATCTGTTGAAAACCCGATCAGAGCAACCAAGCATCGCCTCCGTCAGTCATTGAATTAATGGCAACCATCGCCAGGGAATTAAAATTTCCTGATGGAGAGTTGCGGCAGAGCTGTCAGGGATGAATGACTTGATTCTGGTAGTGCCAACGTCACAAAGTTAGTTGGCCCACCTCACAGTACGGTCTTTTCCTCGGCACTGTAGTGGTGTAGTTTTGTTCATCCGTCTCGTTACTGTTGTAGGAGTTTATTATGAGTTTTAGACTGTTCGTACGAGAGGCTATAGAGTAACAGAAATTTACATACGATTTTTGTCGATATAAATGAAATCTATATAATATATATTTATAATTAACTAGTAAATTTTATCTTAAAAAATACTCTATTTAAAAACTAGTTACCGTAGAAAAATCAAACACCAACTTTTAGAAATGGAAAAGAACGGTCTGAGTGTGATTTTGTCGCCGTACATGGACCGATCGAGTGTCCTTGAAGTATGTATGCCCAGATATGGCTCTATAGAACCCAGCGACAGCAGTTCCTATTATGGGAAAGAACTGACACGTCAGCCCGCCGGAACATTTACGTCCGTACGTGGCAGGATTGACCACTGAGCAGCATCAGTGGTCGACCGCTAGCTCATGGTAACTTCTCCTTTTCGGCTTCTTGCACGTTTACTTCTTATGCACCTTTTTACCGTAGCTAATTTAGGTTCGGTTCTAGATTAACTGGGTGTCTTTTTAACACGGCTGTCTCTTAATTTTTTATCCTTTAGTAATTAGTCAAAAACTAAAAATCATAGTATTTTTAAAAATAGGGTCTTAACATCATAATGTGTTTATTTTTCAAATAAAATAAATTAACCATCCATTAACAAATACACACATATACAATTAAGCACAATCTTATCTCAATCAAATTCATTCTACATTGTGAAATTTTTCATCTTTGTTTATAACCTGAGACATCAAGAGGTGCACACACTCTCCTCGAATTTGTTGGAGATCGGCCTGTTTCAACGTAGTTGTAGCGATAGTTGCAACCTGTCGGTAGAAAAATCAATGCCGTGCATACATATAAATTGATAGGTATAAAATAGTTATTGCAAGATTAATAAATATGAGAATCATTGGTCTACGCAGAACCGAGTAACTCCACGTTGTAGCAAACATAGAATTTATACGTGTTGCCCAGCAGCTGCTGATGGCACGACAAAAAATAGGTTAGTTCAAGAGGCATTATTATGAAGTGTTATATATGATTAATGTGTACTAACGAATACCGAGAAATCTAGATTGTGTCACAGGGCGTTGATCCCTTCCTTGGATTTCCGTATAGAAGCAACGTACTTGGTGAACGACCTACGTGATTCCAAAAAGTTAGCCTTAGTCATTGGGAAGGAAGGAAAGACTACAATAGAGTTATCTATGGAGGAAATGTGTTTACTTGTCGATTAATTATTGGACAAATGTGAAGCTGAATTTAGCCATCTTTAGGGAATCAAGGTATATTACCATGTTCCATTTTAGTATAATTACAATTTGAATCTAGTAGAATCTACACATGTATATCGTCATAGTCATTAAACCTAAATTTGTGTTGCTTATAAAGTATAAATCAATAATTATAGCCACTAGTGCAGCACTTACCCCTGATTATAGGTCATAAGTATGAATTCCTTGTTATATTAAGCCACCAATGTCATTGTCATGTAACGCTCGATGAAGGATGCATCTTCCTTGATAATATATATGGAGACCAAGTGTGGGTCGAGGAAACCTACATGTGATTTTGTTAACCTGGCTTTAGTTACCATGTATCTATATATATAAAAGCAATGAGTTATATATGATATTTCGGTATTACATGAACGTAGACTATGATTGTACATACTTATAGTGTCCAACATCGATTGAGTAAGGTGTCAAGAGCGTCAAGGTTGAAGAGAAAGAACAAATCCTTGAAGGTCACAGTGAAGACACAGTCATGAATATTGTGCTAAAGATGTTGCGGCCTGAGCTTGACGTTGACACCCAAGCGTCGTTGTTCCTTCGGCTTGTTGGCCTGTCTGATGTACCATACATGCAATCTCTGGTAAGCCAGTCCTATGGTTTGAAGGTGCTTTATCGGGACGACCAACATCTCGCCTAGCACAAATTTTTGGGCCAACGACAAGTACGAAATATCATCGGTCTTATTCAGTTTGCCCTTGCTGCCTCGATTGTCAGAAGCTGACTTCACGGTAGTCGATCGGACATGAGATGTAGATGCATATGATCCACCATGCCATTGCCGCATCGGTGCAGGTAGCTCCAGTAGACTTGGCACCGGTGTAGGTAGCTCTCGTAGACTTGGCACCGGTGTAGGTTGCTCCCATGGACTTAGCATCGGTGCAGGTAGCTCCAGTGGATTTAGCATCAGTCGAGATATCTTCTGTGGAATTGGCACTGGTGTAGGTGTCTCTAGACAGATGTCACTCTTGGGCCACCGGATGAATGTTTCATGGTTTGCCCTAGAGTCAGGACCCTGTCATTTGGGGACATCTACAACGGAATGACCTCAAAATTGGCATAAACAACGTCCACATTCACTTTTGTGTAACCTGGCACTAGAGTTATGACGTGTACTAAGGCCTCGGCACCAGATGGATACGTCCACATTCACTTGTGCTCACCTGAACGGACTATTGCCATGCTGGAAACAATCAAACATGACCTCACATTTGGTCATTGGGTGTCACAAGCGGCAATTGAAATAGGAAATAGTAAAATAACTAGTTAGTAATCGCTGTTAGTTACTAGCCAATAGATAGGAATCTTTTGCTGCAGATAATGACCAAACAATTGGTGCATATGAGTAGCAATGAAGTATAGTTACAAACTTGCAGTCAGGGAATACTTTTTTTAAATCGTGTAGATAAAGACACAGATGCTCAAATGGTTGAGTTGAACTTAAAATCTCTTTAGAAAAAAATTGCAACAAATGGAGAGCCCTTGACAGCTGCTACAAATAATCTAATGTTCTAAATTGTAGATGCAATTTCTTACAAGCCATCTCTAGCAACAAGATTTAGTATATGATTGGCACATCTCACATGAAAAAACAAACCATCACACACTAGTGGACTTCGCTTTCTGAGCTCAGCAATGAAAGTGCAGGTGCTGCACGAGATGCAACCACACCCACACTATCACTTACACTTCCAGATGCCCTCACACGAATTGCAGATGTGCTGCAAATCACAACTGAAAATCAATAACAAGTCAGATTCAACTTTTTCTGAAACTTTGATTAGCAAACACATATTTTGGTTCATCTCAGACCGTTCAACTCAGACTCACGCAAACAGAATAAATCAAACATAATTCAATAGTAGAACAATGCATACATTTAAAAACAAGTCCTTATATATAGAAGCAAGCATTTCAAGATAAAACAAAGTATAACCAATTGAAGTCAACAAAATTTCTGCATAATCTAGAGCTAACATAAAGTAATCATTCACTGAAATCATCAAAATATCCTAGTTATGCGCAAGGCATCAAAACAAGCACCAAAGCCTCCCAACCATTCTATAAATAGCTAACCATGGTAACAACTAATAAAGTGACTCATTGTCAGGCACGGGGCTCTCAATTCTTTGATCTAATCATTTCTCAACAGATTCTATATAGTATCTAATTGATAATCGACTAAACTACATCTATAGTCAATAGAACAGTTGTAATCAGAAACTCCGACATAGCACTTTACGTTCCCTAATAAACCCAATCATCCTAAGTCCAATCTTAAAATAATGCTACAGAACAAAATAAGCTAATAACTCATAATAGAAATTCCACCAAAACACCCAAATATGCGTTAAGAAAGTTAAAAATAAAGCTAAAGAAGAAACGAATCCCACCCAATTAAGTCCCAGGCTACACCAAACCAATCTAGGTTTCAAATTCTTCTATTTGGCCAGTAATTTCTCCACAACAGGGCAATCGAATCTAAGTGATTAACATGAACCAAAACCTCAAAGGATCTATCAGGCTAAGCCACGAACAAAAGTAAAACAAGAGAAATGGCTCAGAGCCTTGGATCGAACCAACCATTACCACTAATTGCAACGAGGGAGGAAACAGGTCGCGTGGCGGGGTGACTTACATTGGTGAATGCTTCAGGAATCAGGAGCGGTGGAGAAGAAGACGGATGGCGGCAGCGATGGATCCAGACAGCTGGGGGCAGACGCGGCGGCTTCCGGCGGACACAGTGGAACTCACAGGTGGCGGTAGAACCGGAGGCTCCTGACGGCGGTGGCCTACTCTGGAGGCTGGATGGAACCCTAGACGTGAACTCACGCGTGGCGTGGCCGTGTGGACATGAGCTTACGCGGTGGTCTCTGGTCTGGTTAGGTCATCTTGTCATGAGCCGTGGTCTCCATGGGGAGGTGATGGGCTGGTGGAGTCGTGGTCTCGGTGGAGAGGTCGTGGGCTAGTGGTGCCGTAGTGGGCCACTGGGCTGGCTAGTGACTGCTGTGCTTCTTGGCAGATATCACCAGATTTACCGAATACTAAAGTAATTCTGTTGGGTAGCATCCATCCCGAATTCGCTACCGAATCAACCTACAAATATCCAGATACCGTACCGACTTACTAAATTCGGTACCAACCGGATTTGGTACCAAATCGGTTGAGAAAAATCCGACACCCCTAGATACGAGTATCTAAGCATTAGACTCAAACCTGGATGAGCGGAAATGTTAAACAACCTTTCTACCACCATGCCACTGGATAATTGTTGTTATAATCAATTCTGAAATTCCCGTGGAACTATGGGCATGTTCTTTTTGGCTGCGGCTTATGGCTTTTGGCTAAATTTTTTGAATTTTGGCTGTTTACGGTATAGATTACGGAGAGACCGATACTCACTTACGATTTTGGCTGTTATAGATGTTGGGCTTTAAACGTGTACTACGTTTAACTTGTAGACCCCGTCTTAAGAAAATACTCCGTTTGAAAGTTAGATACTGTAGCAAAAACTAAAAAACGACCGATTTGTGACTTGCCAAATAGGCTCTATGCATGAAAGCACTTCGGTAAAAAAAGAAAAGAAAAAAGTTCACCTGTACAGCTTTATGCACTAGGATTTTCTTGTGCGACGAGAGTATGAGACTGAATAAAAACATTAGTATCGCATTGCATGGTAAAAATTTAGCCACGTTCTTTTAGACGGTAGTTAATGGCTTTTAATTATTGCTGATGCCTTTGTATGCTCTTTTCAAGACTCCGATAGACGATAAAAACGTTGATATGAACATGCAAATATCAGTTCACTCAAAAAATCATTTGAAGAAATAGTTTTGAAAAATCATTTAGAAAAGCTATTCATTTATTTTGATTTCTGAATAAACCAAGCTAAAAACGATCTAAAAGTCTAAAAGTGGCTTTTAGCTTTTACTGCAGTACATAACTTTCAAACGGGGTATTTTATCGAGACGGGTTCTACAAATTAATTATAGTACAAGTTAAAAACCCAACATCTGTATCAACTAAAATCGTAAACGAGTATCTCTCTATAAAATCTCTATCACAAACAGCTAAAATTCAAAAATTTCAGCTAAAGATCATAAACCGCAGCCTATCAAACAGGTTCTAAAATAGCTGGCTTAGTTGTGTTAAAAACAGTGTTGGTACTTCTTCCCAATTAAATAAAACAGCTGTCACGTCACGCCTGCGCTCTCGCAGATTTGCCAACCAAAGATCTAACCTGATGCTTTTGCTACAGCTCCTACAGCACTCATGTTTCACCCAACCAAAAAAGAAATCTGTCTGCCCTAATTTACGAGCAAGTTTACACATGCATGCCGTCGCTCAGCAGTCCCCACATTTTCTTTTCTGGCCGGCCTTCTTCCCCATGGAATCATGGTTTTTCATGTGGCTTGACTCCATGGTCGGCCATGGCAGAAACTGTTCGAGGATCTCTGCATGCGATCTTTGTTTTCCACTCCGTGTCCTCCTGTGCCCTCCACCGCCTTCTGTCCTCTGGAACTACTGCTCGAGGATGCGCCTTCCCATCTCCAGAAGCAGCTGCTCCCACTTCTCTCTGTACGCTTGTGATGGCCCTGCAACAACAGCACAACTGAGATGTGGCCTTTCTAGGAATGCGCCTTCGACGACCGTCCGATCGCGGATCAGAGACCACACAACGTCTGATCGTGGATCAGACGGTCTGCGAAGCGCTCATGCCATACCATCGAACGGCCGACGAGAGGCCATGCTGCATCCACCACCATGCAATCTTCATCCACAGAGCAGAGGTGCACAGGTCAGATAGATCATGATGGAGCAGCTGCAGCAGCTGCTGCTGCTCCCAGAGCCAACAGTTACGAAGAACTGAGCATCCAAGCAGAAGAAATAAGACCATCCGAGATGCTGTCGGCAAATGCTAAGGGTATCAGCATCAGGCAACATATACCTGCAGCTGTCAAGCTAAAATCAGCAAGAGAAAAATAGAAACCATATGACATCATACATCCTCCACCAGCCTGCCTGTCGAAGCTCTTCGCGTACAAACAAATGGTCAAACCCTAACATGTAGTAGTACAAGAATTATCATGAAGCATCAAAGTTTACAGAATGAACAGATGGGCCAAAAAAGCATAGCTAACCGTATAATTCAGTGTCGCGGAATAGAATACAATGTCTACACCACAATGAAGGTCACTACGGGACAAAATGAACACAGATTATAGTGCTTGTGAATCCACGAAACATGTAACTCAACAACGCATTCAGATTTCAATTATTGGCAGATCTGCTCAACAGCGGCCACAATCTGTGCAGGCTGCACGACAGTAGCGTCCTCCAGAGTTGCAGCATACGGAGTTGGCACATCCTGTGATGACAAGCACATGACGGGGGCATCGAGGTAGTCCCAGAAGTTGTCGATGATGGCCGACCTCAGGCTGGCACCAATACCACCTGTCCGCATGGACTCCTCCACAATCAGCACACGGTGGGTCTTCTTAATGGAGTTTCCTATGGTGTGCAGATCAAATGGCTTCAACGACCTGATGTCAATGACCTCTGGATCGTATCCTTTGTTAACCAATGTCTTGGCGGCCTGCATCACATGGTACCTCATGCGAGAGTATGTGAGGATGGTCACATGCTCACCTGGACGTACCATCTCAGCCTCCTCCAAGCAACAAACGTATTCCTCATCAGGGATTTTTTCCTTCAGGTTGTACAGAAGGACATGCTCAAAAAGCACCACAGGGTTCTCACTCCTAATGGCAGCTTTTAGGAGGCCCTTAGCATTGTAAGGAGTAGAGCAAGCAACCATTTGAAGGCCGGGAATCGACTGGAAGTATGATTCAAGACGTTGTGAGTGCTCAGCGCCAAGCTGACGCCCAACACCGCCAGGGCCTCGGATCACAACTGGGATTTTGAACTGACCACCTGAAGTATAGTGAAGCATACCACAGTTGTTTGAAATCTGATTGTAAGCAAGGAGAAGGAAACCCATGTTCATGCCTTCAACAACTGGCCTGAGCCCCTTCATTGCTGCTCCAACTCCCATGCCGGTGAAAGAATTCTCAGCGATAGGGGTATCAAGAACCCGGAGATCTCCAAACATCTCAGCCAAGCCTTTGGTCACCTTGTATGAACCTCCATAGTGACCAACATCTTCACCAAAAACACAGACCGTTGGATCCAATTTCATCTCTTCTATCAAGGCTTCTCTAAGGGCCTCAAACATCAAGACCTCATGACTGCAGAAAAAAAAGGTTAACGCAGTCAGACATTTTCAGAACAAGCAGAAGGAAAAGATATCATATACCAGATGCACTTTAAATGTGTTTATTCATATAAGGCAGCAAATGTCATATCACCATGAACTGTATTTAAGAGAAAGAACTACTGCATTCATTTAACTCTTCAAGCAATATAGGAGTTGTCATTGTTGTAACAAACTACAGTTAGTCACAGCAGCTAATTGGAGTATACTATCTAACCCAGTAAGATTAGACAGTGTTTAGCCAATTGAAAGCGAGTAATGAAGGTGTTTAGAGTTTACATGATTTACATCTACAACAAAATGCCTCAAGAATCATTTTCCATAAATAAACAGAAGATGGAGAAAAGAAAGGGTAATTTGCCTCGTTTAGTTACAAGCTGGAACCAGCCAGCTTTCTAGCAGTATCCAGAAGTTCCAGGCCAAGTTCTGGCTGCCACAAATTTCTATTTCCATTTTAAACTGTGAACCAAGCAAGTTCAAGATTGTTTCCTATTGAGAACTGGCTGCAAACTAGTAAATTCAGATCACACAAACATGCTCATCACATGAAAGCATTGCCTGGTAAGACTTGTCACTTTAAAGATATACCTTACTATTTCCACATTCACACCTATAACTGGTTAACATGACTCTTGCGTATAAGTTTTTAAATTGTAATTAGTGACTTTGCTTCCTCACATAGAGCCAATCTGAAGACAAGCTAATCATATATTGTAAAGGCAAGCTGAGTCTACGTGGCCATCAGCAATGTTTAGACTTCTCATAATAAATATATCAACATTTCAAACAGTACAAAAGTTGACCAAGTGGAACAGGAATTCGGAAAATTTCAGATCTGCTGATGCAGGATATACATTCAACTCATCAACACATGGCAATTGAATGGAAGTGTCCAAGGATACTGGCCCACCTAATAATAACACAGAATTAATCTCCACTGCCAATCTGCTGATGCAGGATATAGGTGGTGTTCGTATTGGCTGCAGCTGATGGCTTTTGACTAAAAATGAATAGTAATGGCTGAAAGAAGTGGTTTTTAGAAGGGTGCGAGCGGTGAGAAAAGTGATGGAGAGATGCGTACGTGAAACGGGAGCGAGAGGAGTCGGGTGCGTGATGCACCCACGAACCTTACCTTATCCTCGAAGTGAGATAGGAGCGAGAGAAATAGAGAAGTCACTTCAAGAAGTTAGGTGTTTATATTGACTTCTGACTTAGAGAAACCAGAAGCAGAAGCCAATACGAACACCCTCATACATTCATCTCAACACATGGTAATGAATGTTAGTTGTTGGAGGGTCCCCATGCCACCTCGGGCCCATGACTACCTCGGAGCGACGACACCCGTTGGAATGTCTACTTCGAGCCAAGTCCACGAGTCATCCTTGGCAAGGTTTGCAAGACCAACCTCGACGAGGTCCGCATGACCAGCCCCAGAGGGGTTCGGGACCAACCCCTGACAAGGTACGCAAGACCAACCTCAGAGGGGTCTGGGCCAACCCCGGAGTCCGAAGCTACACATGAACCACCCCAGAGTCTCGGATGTGGCAGGGCCATGTGGAGCAAATGACATAGATACCCCTAGAAATAAGCTAGGCCCTGAGGGCAAACTTGTAACTCCACTCGTCTCCCTCTCCCCCCTATAAATAGGACCTCTTGTAATGGGAGAGGGAATGCCATTTGTAACTCTAGACACTCATATTGAATGCACTTGGGTCATTTTGGTGCTTCTCCTTGAGTCCCTCTACATCCTCAGCGGTTTTCGTATCCTACTGAGTGCTTCTTAGTTTACTGTCCGAACTCGTACCAACAACAGTTGGCGCCGTCTGTGGGGACTTGAGCGAGAAGCCATATCGCCTAAAAAGATGAAGGCACAAAAGGTCGTTGGGCGGATCTGTGCCATCCCGATGGTCCTCTGGACTCCGTCCGTGCGGAGATGCCCCAGACTCCACCTCCGAACCCCATCTACACGGAGACTCCGCCTCGGGCTCCGTCCGCGCGGAGATGCCCCTTACACGCGCCTCATGGGTCATCCCCTAGGCTCCCTAAGTCCGTCAGGGTCGTCTCAGCTGGCTCCAAGGCACTGCGACACTGCGCCTTCCATTACACCTTATCCCCCCGGTGGTCTCGGCTTTCGGCGACCCAGACAAACACCTGGCCGCTCAGGTGCGTGCGCGCGGGCTCGTCCCGGAAGTGAGCGCCAGGGACCCCGGATTTATTCTCCCACTTGCTTTGGCACAGGGACCTTAGGCATCAGCTAGGCCCATGCCTCCCTCGGGTCCGCACCGCCCCGAGGCCCCTGGACTCCCTTAGGTCTGTGCCGCTTCGAGTCCTCAGCTTTCCCCGGAGGGCTCCATCTTGCGACGCCCAGCCTCCTCTAGGGATTCGCCCCTTGCCATTTGGGCTACTCTCAAGGGGGCTTTCGCCCCGCCATGGGGACGTCTGGACCATCCCCGTGAAGGTCCCCAAACTTCCCACGGACCCCTCGAGCTGCCCCTACCTCAATGGTTCTGGCCTCAATCGAACTTCATTTCACCTCAATGATGTCTCCTCAGCTATGGGCTCCACCTAGTTCGATGGACTCACCTCGGCGAGCTCCAACACGCCTCGGTGGCTTAGCCACTGTGTGGTTCACTTTGGTCTCAATGGCTTTGCCTTGGCCGAACATCGCTTCGCCTCGATAGCGTCTCCTCGACTAGGGGCTTCGACCAGCTCAATGGATTCACCCCGGCATAGTTCAACTCGGCCTTGACGGCTTCGCCTCAACAGCGTCTCCTCGACTAGGGGCTTCCCCTAGCTCGATGGATCTGCCTTAGTGATCTCCAACATGCCTCGATGGCTTAGCCTCGGTATGGTTCACTTCGGCCTTGACGACTTTTGGCTCGATCGAACATCCCTTCGCCTCGATGGCGTCTCCTTGACTAGGGGCTCCCCCCTAGCTCGATGGGTACACATCGATGATCTCCAACACGCCTTAATGACTTGGCCTTGGCGTGGTTCAACTCGGCCTTGATGGCTTCGCCTCGACCAGACTTCGTTTCACCTCGATGGCATCTCCTCGACTAGGGGCACCCCCTAGTTCGACGGACTCACCTCGGTGAGCTCCAACATGCCTCGATGACTTAGCCTCAGCGTTGTTCAACTCAGCCTCAACAGCTTCGCCTCGACAGCGTCTCCTCGACTAGGGGCTCCCCCTAGTGCGATAGATTCATCACAGTGAGCTCCAAAACGTCTCGATGGCTTAGCACCAACATGGTTCAACTCGGCCTCGACGGCGTCTCCTCGACTAGGGGCCCCCTAGTGCGATGGAATCACTTCGGTGAGCTCCAACACACCTCGATGGCTTAGCCTCGGCGTGGTTCTACTCGACCTCAACGGTTTCGCCTCAGAGAGGCTTCGCTTCTCCTCAACAGCGTCTCCTCGACTAGGAGCTCCCCTAGTGCGATGGATTCACCTTGGCAAGCTCCAAAACGCCTCGATAGCTTAGCCTCGGTGTTGTTCAACTCTGCCTCGACGGCTTTGCCTCGGCGGGCTTCACTTTGCCTCAACAGCGTCTCCTCGACTAGGGGCTCCCCTCTGGGGTCAAGCTACTTCTCCCTCTCTGGGGTCAAGCTTTCTACTTCTCCCCCTCTGGGGTCAAGCTACTTCTCCCGCGTTGAGCTTTCTCCTCCTCTGGAGTCGAAGCAAAATAGCAGATGATGCAATGCAATGCAATGTTATAACTCTATTGTGGGATAATCTCTATTAATGTTATACCTTGAGAAACCAGGATGATGCTTTCATAAAATTGCAAACATTCTGTTTTTTTGTACTGATGAATAACAGCAACAAATGTGTAACTGAGAGCGACAACTGGACTTGCTCCAAACTGGGGTTGATTAAAGCATAACACAGGCTTCACTCTGTTCATGTCTCCCAGCTAACACAACTAAACTACAGAAATCCAATCTTACTTCCACCAAAGCTAAAGCATAGGCGCACAGCAAAGCAGTAAAATTTTAGACTAACAATGTGCCGGCACCCATGACCATGACCCATTACAGCTGCAGAAAGCAGGACTTCTATTCCTACCAAGCATAATCCACAAATAGACGACAATCATCAAGCAGGGACACTATCCGGCAAATTATGCCGCCACCCATAGGATCCCATCCGAGGGATAAGCTGAACTATTTGCCCAAACCGAATCACTCCAGATACTTTCCCAAAAGCAACCGCATGTTACTAACTATGTTATCGCAGCACAAATCTTACCCGCCCGACTTGGAGCCCGCCGCCGCCGCCTCATCCGCCTTCGCCTGCAAACACAGCAATCCCCCGGGGCCGGGGGGGAATCAGTACGCGCAGCGCGAGGGCACCACAATAGCAAGTCCCGAAAGGAGGAGAAGGAGAAGAAGCTGGTACGTAACTGCAGCCGCGGCGCGGGCCACGAGCCGAGACGAGCCCGATCCCTTCGCCGCGGCGGCCACGCGCACGCTCCTCGCCACTACATGGGTGAATTGTCACAGCTATGTCAGTCGCTTCGCAGGAGCAGAGAGACTACGCCCCACGCAGTGCCGAGGATTCGGGAGCGTACCTGGTGCCGCGGATCTGGGCTTGGAGGAGACGCCGGCGCCGACGCCGTGCAGCGCGGCTGCCGTGGCTTGCAGCGAGGCGGCAGCGGCGGCCATTAGTCCGAGTCGCGTTCTGAACGAGGCGCGCGGAGGAGAGCTTTTATACGGGGCGGCGTCGTGTGCTTGGGCGAAGTGGCGGTGAGGAGGAGGAAGCGAGGGGATGCGGCGGAGAGCACGAGGTGATCTCGCGACGCTACGGAGAAAGGAAGGGTCGTGGACGGAGTCTATGGGCCGAGGAAGAGGAGGGTCCACTTGGACGGCGGGCACCACGTGGAGAGGCGTATGGACCGGGTGCAGGCTGGCGTGGGACGCGGAGGTAGGGGAGCCTCGGTTGCATCGACGTTTTGGATGGACCTGGTCCACTCAGGCGGGGTGGCCCAAAACTAACTGGGCCGTTGCTTCTTCTATTGGGGCTTCAGGGATGACGACAGATTAGAGCATCACGGCCCGAAACTACGAGCGCGGGTGCTACTGGGCTGCTCCCAGAAAGGGATCTGGGCGAATTCCCAAGGGGTTGCTCAATATTCAGACGATGTTGCCTCTATTTGCTTAATATCCTGGTCCCTGCAAACCTTGTTTAGTTTGGACAATATGTTCCTTTGTTTTCGTTATTTTTCTATTGTGCATGGATATGCTCACATTGACTGACCTACCTATACGATTTTGTAAAGGATTTTTTTGAAAATGCTATACAACATTTAACTGTTCTTTTAGAGGAAATTGGCCGAATTACGTACCGTTCGATTTGATTCAAGGTTTGTACTCCGCCTACCTCCATATCCATGTCCGGTAAAAGATTCGACGGGGCTTCCCGTCATCTTTGTCTCCGGCCACTAGAGGGTGAGTTTCACTAGTGGTCACCGGGCATAGAGGGTTGACGGAGTGGCAACAGACCGGCGGTGGATGGCAGTGGCGCTGGAAGGGCGGCACAGGCAGCCATGGAGGGAGATGCTTGCCGGTGGGCCTCGCCGGCACCAGGAGCGACGCTAGCAATGAGGCAAGCGGCAACGCTTGCTTGCAGGGGATGGAAAGAGTTAGGGTTAGAATATTTTATAAGGTTTGGGGGTAGATATTATGAGATGTTGGACCCTAATATTTGATGGATTTTGTCTCAAAAAATGGTCAAATTTTTTATGGAAAGACCTTTTTTTTTTTTTTTTGCTCCGGACGCAACCTGCTTGGCTGATCTTGCTGCGCCTGCGTGTAGTCGGCCTCAATCCGGCAGAACCTGTGTCGTCGCAAGCGACAAGCTCGAACCAGGAACAAATATATATGTTGCGCGTACGAACTTGGAAAGATTCATTTGGCTCCAGTCCAAAGGAGAGCAAAAGTAAAGCGACAGACAGTAGGACCCAGGCGCACGTACTCGGACGTGGAGAAGATGCTTGAAATGCAAACGAAAATGCACGGGTACACCCCGTTGTTTCCGAGAGCTAACATGCATGGCTACACGTGCGCTGCCAACGGGTTCGCTACGAGTTTCATGCACTCTCTCTTGAACGAATTCATCTTGCCATGTTAAAGTATGTTCAAGCGTATACCCATGGCACTAGCTTCAGATGTGTCGTATTTGCCACATGTATAGGTGTGTTCTTGCGAGGGACAGTGCACCTCGGCTGCAGGGGTTTTGTGTTGATGATGCTAGGCAGAGCTCGTTCTTTTGGACCTAATGTTTATAGCTTTCGATTTTTATATTAACTAATTTTTAAAAAATATTATTTTATAAAATAAGATCTACAAATTAATTATAATAAAAATTAAAATAACATTATCTATATTACCTAGAACATATACGACTGACAACACAATCAGAGTTCATTCCTTTGTAAACCGTCAAAATTTAAAAAACATAAGCTAGAAGGCACGGCCTAAAACCCCACTCATCTATTCTGAGTGAGACGAGTTTTTTTTTTAAGCTAAACGAGTTACGAGTGTGCGGCAGCTCAACGGTCAACACAACCTGCGTGCGTGCCACCCACCCGTCAAACCGTTATAGATTACAAGATTAACAACCCGATTAAGCTAACCACCTCACGAAACGGCGGCAAACACAGACGCGAAACAAAATATCCACGCGGCTCTAACGGCGCTCCCCCTCCCGGCGGCCGAGCTCTCCCCGTCCGCCGCCGGCGACCCTCCCCACGCCGCCCTCTCCAGCGGCGCACGGCGGCGCCGCGAGGTAGCCGGACAGGTCGCCGTACCTATCCCTGCCGATGCACAGCTCGCCGTTGTCCCGCACGTCCAGCCGCTTCCCCAGCCGCGCCACGAACTCGCTGGGCAGCCCGATCTCCCCGGCGAGCCGGTTCTGGCTCAGGTTCAGCTGCCCCAGGTGCGGCAGCGAGCCTAGCCCCGCCGGAATCGGCCCGTCCAGCCGGTTTCGGTCCAGCGACAGCGCCGTCAGGTTCCGCAGCGCCGCGAACGCCGGCTCCGGGATCCGCCCGGTGAGGTTGCACCCGGACAGGCCCAGCACCTGCAGCCGCCGCAGCGACCCCACCAGCGCCGCGGGAAGTGCAGTGCCGATCGGGTTGTCCTGGAGGAGCAGGTACTGCAGGCTGCCGCCGAGGCCGGCGAGCGACGCTGGCAGCGGACCCGTGAGCGCGTTGCGGCCCAGGTCAAGGAGCACGAGGTTACGGAACTGGCCCAGCTCCCGCGGCACGCGGCCGGAGAAGCGGTTGTGGCTGAGGTCGGCCTTCTGGAGGAGGCGAAGGGTGCCAAGGTTCGCCGGGATGCCGCCGGCGAGGTTGTTGTAGCTCAGGTCCAGGATGGACAGGCTCGCCAGCCCACCGAGCTCCTCTGGCACCTGTACACATGGAAATGCATGTGCCACGTCATCATTTTAATTTCCACGTCCGCCTCTCGGTTTTACAGAGAAATTAAAATGGGTACCAAATAAGAGTTATGGTGTTGTAGTTTTACGAAGGGAAAAGTTGTACCATTTTTTGAAAAATTTGCATAGGAGAAAAAAAATTGCAGATGGGGAATTAAATTAAACCATGCGAAGAGAAGGCAAGAAATGGATTATTTTCCAAACGAATGTGCAAAAACTAAAAAAAAAAGAGTACTCGAGTACTCTTAGCAATTTCCAAGAAAAGATATTGTAACATGCAAATGGGAAACAAACTCTAAACTACAATTGAACAGCTACTTTTCTTTTTCTTATTGCATTAATTAATCAACAATTAATCGGTACATATACCTCACCACTGATGTTGTTGTAGCTGAGATCGAGCTGCTGCAGCGTGGTCAGCCTGCCAAGCTCCTTGGGGATGCTCCCATGGAAGCCATTCTGCGACAGGCTCAGCACCCTGAGCCGCCTCAGATCGCTCAGGCTCGCCGGCATCACCCGCCGAGCCCGGGATTGGAGCTGAGCACGAGCTGCTCCAGCGCCGAGCCGTTGGCGAACATCGCCGGCGGCAGGGAGACGACGGCGGCCGCCTCCCCTGGGCGCTGCGGTTCTTGGTCGACAAAGCAGCCGAAGAGGGAGAGCGACCGGAGGTAGGGGAGGCCGGCGAGGAGGGAGGACGGTAGGGTGGCCCCTGGCCGGCACGGCGGGCTGGCGACGTCGGGGCCGAGGTGGAGCCTGGCAGCGTGGAGGCGGCCGTCGCGGCCAAGCTCGCACTGCAGGCCTGGCCAGGGCGTGTCGGTGCAGGGCCGCGGGTGGAGTTGCGGCCAGGAGGGTTCACCGAGGAGCTCGCCCAGCGCCCGGAAGATCGCCGCCAGCTCCTCCGGCGGCAATGCGCCGGCGCCATCGGCGAGCTGCATCTGCTGTTGCGACGGGGGAGTTGCGTCGGCGGCGGCCGTTGTTTGGGAGAGGAGGAAGAGGAGGGTGATGGTGGAGGTGATGTCTAGGGACAGTAGGTAAGCCATTGGAGAGCTCGTGAGCTGGGCTAGTGAGTGGGAGGAGGGGGCTAAGGTTTCATTTATTCGCATGGTATACTGCTGTTCCAGTCCAACAGAAAGTTAAGAAGTCCATATGAAATAGAGGATAGCCTTAAAACCTTACAGGATTAAAGGTGTGTTCTTTTTTACTGCAGTTTATATTTTTTGATAGAATTTTTTGAATTTTAGCTGTTTATGGTATAGATTACGGAGAGATCGATACTCATTTGCGATTTTGGATGATACAGATGTTAAGCTTTTAACGTGTACTACGTTTAATTTATAGGTCACATCTTAAGAAAATACTTCATTTAAAAAGTAGGTACTGTAACAACTGCTAAAAGTCGGCCGGTTTGTAGCCTAAAGACAGGCCCTAAGCTAACTTATGTGGTCAAGGGGCCATCATGTCGTGCCACATTTCTGGTCAGCAGTAATGAATGAAGTGAGAGTGAGGACATACATTCACCGATGGGAAATGGGAGTCGTAGACACCCAGAGAGAGAGAGAGCTGATCAAAGAGACAGTACTGTGGCACTAACGTGCCTGTTCCTCCTCTTGGGGAAGCATTGACATGAAATGCCCTTGGACTTTAGTTTCGCAAAATATAAAACGAAATGCCCTTGGTCTAAACTGTGCTCCACCAAAGAATCGCAATTGGCAAGCGAAAAAAAATTTGTCGGCCCTGTTTGGATACGCTTAAAATCCGATTCTGATAGAATTAAGCGAGAATCCCACCCAAACGCTTTGATTATTTTTCAATTCTTTCAACCGCCGTGGTGGGAAAGATCGGTATTTGCACTGAGAATCCAAAATCCTGTACCGCGAGCCCAAGGGGCCGTTTCTTCCACCGCGACGATTCTTTAGACTGCAAATTCTTCAGACCGTAACTTATCAGAAAATCCTGATCATATTAAAATCGATTCTCAGATAAGCGTATCGAAACAGGACCGTCGTCTGATCCATCTGCTTGGACTCCACGCTCTCTCTCCTATCTATCTTTGAACTCACCAACGCTAGAGAGAGAAGGGGCCGGGGTTTTTGAGCTAACACAAGTACACAACACATGCCCGTGGAGTCAAGTCACCAACTTGTTGGCATTGAATGAAACATAGGCCCCAGCTACTTCCCCCCAAACACATGCATCAGCGTTACCTTTTGATATTTTTTTTTTACAAAAAAGAAGCCAATACGAAATCAGCATGCCCGGACTATCAAACTTTTACTTCAACAGTATCATTTTAGCTATCTCTAAACTATATTAAATAAATAAAACTATATATCAAGTAGAGAAGAGATGAAGAGTGATAATATATTATCTCTTATATAAGAAACAATTTAAGCATATAAACTAACACAGATAGTAAGAGAGAATGAGGCAAAAAGTTATAGTGAAAATAGTATAAAATAGTTAGATAAATATTTTGCTATCGAAGAACTTATCTCTAATGCTATCTTTAAATAAGATAAGAATAATATTAAGAGAAAATATAGATTAATATTAAGAAACAGACTATTATATATGCACTAGCCTCTCCAACACCGCACCACTTTTTTAGCCCCCAAAACTCTTCTACTCTGGCCTGTGTTTTGTTCACATTGCACGTGCCCTAAGCTAGCCATGCATGCAACTGGCAGCCAGCGCAAGTGTGCGGTATACCACTACTTCGGTTGGGCTGGGGCTGTGTTACACATGCACAGCCCCTGCTTGAGAGCTTCAAACTGACTGAGGCTTGCTGCCGTTACTAGTACTTGCTACTGCCTCTCTCTCTCTCTAGTCAAAAGAGTCGTTCAACTTGAAAAGTTGGAGAGAGGAGAGCGAGGGGGGCAGGTAAGCTCTGCGATTCTGCATGCATGCAGGTGGCACAGTAGTATCAGTGTGGCGGGCTCCACTTGCGGACCAGGGCAGCCAATGGGAAGATGATATGTGGATCAAAGGCCGACACGTCGGATGTCAGCGCAGTCAGTGAGTGATGGCCATGTCCTGGGGTCCTCTTGTCCTGTCAGCTCAGCAGAAGCAAAGCGTGGGAGTTGCAACGGCGAACGATCAAAGCTCACGTGCGGCCGCACGTGCACCAGCCTATATACATGTAGCCACGTAGCCCCGTTCGCAATTAATGCGGAATTTTCACCCTGCTTTTTACTAGTATGAAATTCCTAAGCTCCATTTTTCTCTGAAAAGTTCTCTTTTCTCTTCAATTAATGCGGAGATTTTCCCTAGTGGCACCGTTTAATATGACTTGAGTTTCTGGTTTCTGACTTATTTTTGTATTATTTATAATTTCATCTTTTTTTAAATTTTTGCCTTTTTTAGCTTTTTTGCCGATTCTTTTTTTTCTTGTATTCGTTTGCGTTGTCTGTGATGGGCTAACAAATTTTTTATATTTTTCAATTTTTTTAAATTTAATTATGTTGAATAAGTCTCTGTCATTCAGTGTTTTTTCGATCATTCTGATGTTTTCGACCATAAGCCACCAAAAATAAGCCGAACTGAACACCACCTTACTCGTATAAAATTCTACGTTTGGGCGTGTTTCAAATGGTTTCTACTTTATTGTGTAATTGTATAATTTTCTAAAAATTTTATGTACTCTGAATTTGCATGTTAATTCGTGTTCTTTTAATCGTAATTCGCGATATATGAGGAGGGATGTCCCCCTTAGTGCTGCCCTCTTCCCGCAGAAATATCAATATGTCCATATTGTCCCCCTTGCCCGCTCTCTCGTTCGAACATATGTTGACTTGACCATACCGGTCCTCTCACCCGCTTCCTCACCCGCACAAATATTAGTCTATCCATATTACATCACCTCGCTTACTCCCTTGTGCGCATATATATCACTCTTATCATATCATCCTCTATTACACATGGTACGACGTGTTAATAACGCGTCTGTAATTTCCACCATCCTGGCCATCGTACAGATAAGATCGGTGCCGCACGAACACCATGCATGCGATTAGTGAATACATGCATGCGATTAGTCATTCACCAATGAATCACCAATGAATTCATGCATGCGAGTAGATTCGACAGGCGGCCGTACGATGATCGACGCACGCGCGCGCGCGCGTGTAAAGGAGCAATAAATCGTACGCATGTGCGTACGTACGATTCTGCTGCTGCAGCTGCCGTTCCATGTGTGTACTTCGCCGCATGTTTTTTGGTCGTCTCTCCTTGCCGTGCAGCAGTGCAGGAGGAGGACGCGGCGGCGAGCGCAGCGGCTGGGTGCTGGGCCGGAGAGTTTACCACTTTGCTGGGCCGGACGAACTCCTCCTCTCGTGGGCCGGCCGCCCTCCTCGCGTTTTTACGAACAAATGGGCCGCGCTCCTCGCGTGCTCTAGTCTTTGGTCGGCTATCGGATCCCAAGCTGCACCTCGGGAGATTAGCAGTTCTTGGTACTGCTTTACCGCAGCATTTGGGATTTAACCCTGCGTTAATTGCAATCAGTATATTAATTGTCGTTGGACGCATGGAATGATTCATAACGACTCGATCAAAATTGTCAAACTAACGTGCGTGCTGCACCGACACAATTGGGTTAATTTTGGTAGGCATAGAGCCCCTAGCAAGGACGATCGACACATGTGGCCATGGAGCACATTAGTTTTTGATATTTTTTTTGCCCAATTATTGATGGGAAGCTACTACTAAGCTAGCGTGCATGGACATACATGAGACCACAGGAAGGGGCCGGGCGATTTGATGTGATACCAACTGCATTTGCTTTGCGTTTTTAGTCCAGTTTTTTGGTGTACTAGCAATCGTGCGCACTTGCGACACACGTTTTCGCAATGTATATTGCACTAAATATATTCAGTCATGTCCAAAACTAGAAACTATATCTAATATAGTTTCACTGTAATTTAGAATTCTCTCTTTAGAAAACTAAAGTTATCAATAACCCATTCTCTATAGTAGAAATAAAAAATGATATGAATACACGATGTTTTCCTACTTCGGTGTCGAATAATGGTAACTTGTTCCAAACGAATATACTCATCCAGTATCGTTCCTCACGGCTTACACTCTTCATATAATTTTCATAGTCGAGAAATGCGACTTATAAAATTCGTGACTAAAAAAACTTAAGCAACAGGAAAATTGCCGTAAATAAATTAAGCTTGGCATTACCAGATGACAGGTTATATTGCAAGTAAACAGGCATGCACAATCCCAAAAAAAATGAAACATATGGACATAGTTACATGGCATCTAGAGATCACATGGTATGACATGACCATTTATTGAGAGAGATCATCAAGGAAATCAACAAATTTGTATGGTATCAATAAGGCATGAATGTAAAGAAAAATAGGTCCCTGATTAACTGCTATTAATAACTATGGTTAAATTTTTAAATAAAACGAATTTTGAGATGTTACATGGCAGTTGGCACCCATGGAGAGATGCCTCGTCAGTTCCGTCAATCCACACGTGAGAAGCAGTTATTGCTAGCAATACACCGAGCATGATTGCCGAGCGGTTATTATTAGAGACATAGGATAAAGTTATGCATTCATGTCAAAGAGACAATTGCACATATTTCTCTTCATCCACCACACATGGTTAATTGCGGTGGGCATGCTACCTGGTCGGATCATGAGCTCTTCCGACCGGAGGGTGGTCGATGCCTGGGTTAACTTGAGTATGTTCTCCCCGATCAGGGTACATGTGTAAGCTATCTCAGTAGCTATATTATTTAAACAAGTACCGTAGATAACAAGTTTATTTACTATATATTATTTAATCCTTGTCAACAGTCGAAATCACGTCTCAGAGGCTGTAAAAAAATAAAACAAACAAATAAATAAAAACTTTGAGAGTAGTTTAATTACTAATGAGTAAGTAAAGAAGATTCTAGCAGCCCTAGTGTTTGTCCTACGGCCGTGAGATCGATCGAGGTGCATGTCAACAAATAGGTTATGTATGTACTGTTGGTCGCGTGCTAATTGCAACGCTTGGCCATTGACTTAAAATATCTGTACCAACTTCGTGCCACCTGTACTCCATGGTTACCAAAATCCAATCAAACTCGAATCTTGTAGCACGTACTAGTACACGTCCTGTGCCATCTAGCTGTGTAGTACGCACGCGTGATGTAGCTAGATTACATATATGATTTCTGTGAGAGAAGTGCTACTACTACTTCGCCGCTAGTAATTTAATTTAGGAAAAAATTTATTGCACAAACCGGTGCTAATTGCCATCAATATATAGGAGTGCAAGAATTGCATAAACATCATTGAATGAAATGATTCAAACAAACTCGATCAAAATTGCCAAATCGACATGCACGGCCAGGATGAGACCGTGCTCCCACACAAACAAGGTTTGGCAGGCAGATGCCCTAGGACGATTGACACATTTGCCCAATTATTGATGTGAAGCTACTAAGCTAGTGTGCATGATCAGATGCGTCCCATCAGGGTATACATAGAGAAACGGTGCGATTTGATGTGATATCGACTGCATTTGCGTTGTGTTTTAGTGTAGCTATTTCTCTGTGTAAATGATTTGGTTGTGTCTTGTACCTGGCTCGCGATCATTCTCATCAGAAGAGGAGCTCTGGGGGCCGCGGAAACGTCCAGCGGTTAAGTCTTTTTCAACCGCCCCTCGTGACCATTAGTTTTCTTCAGAAAGTCTTATTAGTTTTGGCCAAGAGTGCCATTGCCATTGGCCTTTTGGACCATCTCATCCTGATTGGATGTATGGATTCACTCACTGTTCACCATCCACAGTTGATGTGAATTGTGGCAACAAGGGAATTAAGCCTTGCATGGCTCTATTAAATCAACGGTTTTGCTATTGCAAATACGACTGAAATTTTTTTATCTCTCAGTCACTTGAAGTTGCACTCTCAATCAACTAAAATTACAGTCTTCCTAAAAAACAGCTGCAACTAAAGGTAACATAGAGTAAACCCAGCCACGAAAAGAAAGATTTCCAGCAACAATTTCCGTTTTTTTTTCTCTCTAAAACTAAACGTCAATTCTTGGCCTGCAAAGCCTTTCGGTGCTCTCAGACTCGTCAAACGAGCTTTTGGACCGAGGTGCGAAGCCTTGAGCGTCTCCGTAGGAAGCTATCGAGCAAGTCGGTTTCTCTCGTGTCCTAATCCCGAGTGTTAAACGGCAATGGGAGGAAGACGTGTTATTCCGCCCTGCGCGCTCACACCACAGATCGACACATCTCCAAAAGAGTTCGCTTATGTTATATTCAAGCAGAGTAAACTAATTCAGAAAAAAAATCCACAAACAGTTCCCATATTGCTAAAACTTAATAGGGTGTTGATAAATATCATCTTGATGTTTTTTTTCTAACTATCATCCAGATTTGTGACCATTGGATTAGAGATCTAACGGTCATGAATTATCCTCTCACCCCCTCCAAAAAAATCTCCCCCCTCTAAAAAAAGGGACCGTTGAATCTCTAATCCAACGGTATCAAATCTGGATGATTGTTATGAAAAAAATATTCGGATGATATCTAGATACACCCAACTCAATATTGTTATATTTAAGCATAGCAAACCAAGTCATGAAAATAAAAATCCACAAACAGTTTCCATATTGTTAAAACTTAATATTGTTATATTTAAGTAGAGTAAACCAAGCCACGAAAAGAAAGATGAAAAACCCAGCAGCAATTTCCTTTTTTTCTCTCTCTCTAAAACTAAACATAGTTCAACCAAGCTACTCCAGATCGGTATGGATGAGGGCCAAGGTTAGATATGATCCTAATAACTTGAAAGCTAGGATATCTGGATAAGTATGCTCTTAACTTTCTTCTCAAAACACATCCATGATTTTTTTCTCTCTCTCATTGCACTTTCCCTGACCTGCCGGCCAACATGTACTGGAACCCATTTCATCCCATCAGAACAGTACCAGCCTCTGCAAATTGCATCATGCCCAAATCCAGTGCAGCACCATACAGCAGCCCCTTGCATTGCTTTGCCCTCTCCATTCAGGCATGCAGAGCCACCATGCCCCTATCAAGCATCAATCCAGCCACAAGATTATTGTCAATCCCCCTATGCACTCTCTAGACACAGCCATCATTCTCACTCAGAAACAGCCACAAACCTACACCTACACAACAATTGGCATTTACTAGCTCTCTCTCTCTGTCTCTCTCGCTCTCTCACACACACACCTCCCTCCTCTTGCCCTCCTATAAAAGGGCATCTCAGACCACACACCATTCCCCACAAGCCCATAGAAATCAGAAACCAAAGTGTCCATCTCTCTCTCATACAAGCTTGCAACTAGTTAAGCTAGCTCACATTGAAGCAGTGGACGCCTCAGAGGCAAAGCCATAGCAAGCAAGCAGAGTGGCAGCTAGCAGCAAGAAGCCAGGGAAGCAAAGCATATGCAATACATGCTGCCTCTCCTGAACATGCATCATCAGCAGCAGAAGCTCATCACCAAGGTGTCCATCTCCATCCTCGTGATGTCGCTGCCTCTGCTCTATGTTTCCTTCCTCCACATCCCTCCCGCTACGCTCTTCAGGGACACCACCTTCTGGTTCCTCATGTCCAACTCCATCATCATCGTCATCGCCGCCGACTCCGGCATGCTCTTCTTCGGCTCCTCCTCCACCGCCGCCTACGACGACCGCCCCTTCGTCGTCTCCGGCGACCCTGCGGTCTTCAAGAATCAAGCGTTGGTTGTGAGGAACCATGGGGATGTGATGTCCATTGATAACCACGCATTGGATGTGAAAGCTGATCAAGAAGAACAAGTAGTGACAAGTGCCAAGCCGGAGAGTAGAGAGATGATGCTAATTAGCTCGTCCTCTGCTTCCACCGCCACCGAAGTCGGCCCCGGCGAGGCCGTGGCCATCAAGAACGTCGACGGCGCACTTGCACAAGCAAGGGCGAGGCTGACGGCGAGCAAGAGCCTCGTGAAGGAGGAGAGGACGAGGAGGCGGCGGAGCAGGTCGCACTCTCACGCGCTCGTGACCGTGCCCGTGCAGGACAAGAGCGTGGTCGTGAGGGAGGAGAAGCTCCGGCATACTGCAACGGAGAGGCGGCCGCGGCCCCCTGCAGCCGCGGCGGCGGAGGCGGAGGAGAGCGAGTACGCGAGGCTGTCCGACGAGGAGCTCAACCGGAGGGTGGAGGAGTTCATCACGACGTTCAACAGGGAGATCAGGCTGCAAATGGAGAAGGAACAAGCTTGATGCACGCATGCATTGGGTGTCCTCCTCTAAGCCTGTGCAACAAGATCTTGTACAAATTAATTTCAAGCTTCGTTAGTTAGTTGTTAGGAGCTTGGAGTATAGTGTGTGTGTGTGTGTGTGTGAGCGATGTACTAGTAGCTGCTTTCTTGGCTCCTCTTGGTGGTCTTCTGGTGCAGAAGAGTGAGGTGAGAGGAGCATCATCAAAGTCTTCAGATTTGTCCATCAAAACGTACACTACAGAATCTCAGTAGTCCTCAGTTAACTACAACAGTAGCTTGTTCATCACCTTTCTGCATATCTCTAGCTAACTACAACAGCTCCACAAGTGTCCTCTGTGTGTACTTCCCGCACGAAGATCTTGTCCTGCAGAATGATCAGAAAGTGGGCCCAACTCAAGAAAAAAAATGCTATACATCCAGCAAAAAAAAATTTGCCATGTCAAGTTAAGCACGTTCAAATCAAAATTTCAAGGAAACTGTTAGCATTCAGTTGGATACACTCGTTCAGTTAAAAATTCATCATCTTGACAGAAAGTGAGACATGGCCTCTCGTTGAACGACGATCAACCGGGCCATTCAATTCGAACAGTCACCTGCGCTTTGGTTTCCTCTGTGTGTACAGATAATTCTGTATCTGAGACCACGACAAGATCCTGTCCTCGTGATCTGCGCAAGTACGAAGAATTTTAATGGCTCCTGAGGAGAATCTAAGGTGGTGATCGGTTCGGCTGAAAGCTGAAAGCTTATGGCTGAAAACACTGTATTTGGTGAAAAAAAACAGAATGGTGAGAGGCTTATTTAACATAATTAAATTTAAAAAAATTAAAAAATATAAAAAATATGTTAGCCCATCACAGACAACGCAAACGAATACGAGAAAAAAAAGAACCGACAAAAAAGCTCAAAAAAAGTCAAAAATTCAGAAAAAGACGAAATTATGAATAGTGTAAAAATAAGCTTAAGCTTTAAGCCATAAGCCATATTGATCACCCCCTAAATCTCTTAATTTGTAGTATCCATTAGTGATTAATCTGACTAGACGTGGGATCCTCAGGAAACAGTGGCACTGTAGTGATAGTAACTCATACGTAGGGTAGGTTTACACACCAATAGTGGCAACCTCACAGTCTCTGACAGTGGGGCCAGTTTGTTGTTGCACTGTGAGCGGCAGTTAATTGATGGGGATCAGGCTGCTAGATATATCAAGTGGGGAAGAACAGGGTTTAATTAATTTGTTCACTGTTTTTTGCAGTGCTGTACATGTAGTTTTTTTTTTTTTGTGTGGTTTCGATTAAGCAAAAGTTTTTTCAAGTTTAAAATATGAAATATTCGACTTAGAAATATAAGGGAAAGCCAACATGGCAACATATACGTAAGCAAAAGCCTTTTTTTTTTCCAAACAGTGAAAAAACAGAGCAAATCAATCCAATCACATACTACTTACCTGGCTGGCTTACATCAAAGGTTATCTACCATCTATTTTATCATTTGTTAGCTTATGATTGATCGCTAGAAAGTCGTAGTACTTATCCCAACATACACGATCACCCAGCCGTAATAAACAAGATGCTACTTACTCTTAGCTGTCGTGCTACGTGTATATTCATGTGGTATGAAGCTTATAAAACCATGTATGGAGCATGCATGATTTGAAATAATCAAGCATCCTCTAATTGAGTTGAATCAAATCATGTACCGCAGTTTACCTTTTGAGTTGGATCAAACCATACACACATACACCACACACGCGCACGCATGTGCGACGCTCCTCTCTACACATCTAGAATTACCGAGATCAGAGATAAATTTACGACCTCAACAACAGAGATGTACCACAAAAATATATAAAGCATCATACACCACAGCTCTTTAACCAGCAAGATTAGAATTTCAAGTTGGAGGTCCTGTTCTTTTCAGCTTCTAAAAGCTGCTTTTCAGCTTTTCTACAGTAACTAGTTTTTAAACGGAGTATTTTTTTCAAGATAGAATCTACTAGTTAATTATAGTATATAATTTACTGATTTCATTTATATCGACAAAAACCACACGTGAGTTTCTGTTTTCCGTAATCTCTCGTACAAACAGCCTAAAAGTCACAAGCCGCAGCCAAAAGCCATAAGCCGCAGCAAAAAAGAACAGACCCGGAAATGCGTGGCACAAGGTGTGGCAAATTTGGTTTTGCATATATTACACGTGACATCTGCATGACAAGATCAACTAGCTAGAAGGTAGCCAAACCATATCATGTTGGGAAACAAGCTGGTTGATCTGTAAAAGCCCAAATTAAATAACGGCTGCCTCATATCCCTGCGTACACGCCCATGGCTGCCCTGGAGATAAGGCACAGGGGCCATGCATGCTCCATCTGTTGAAATTTTTAACAGAGATGCATACAAGCAACAAGACAACACACTTGTGTGCAGCATATCTCCTCTGACTTTCTCCCACACGAAATATCCTTAGCTTGACCTGATCGCACACTCGACTGTGATATACATGATTGATCCAAGGTAAAAGGACAGCGAACTTAACTTAAAACCTGTTTTTACTTACCAAACTGTAATACTTTCACATTAGTTACTCAAATAAAGTGGCAGTTTACGGCCTGTTTGGCTCGGCTGTGGCTTTTAACTTTTGGTTGAAATTTTTGAATTTCAGCTGTTTACGACAGAGATTACGGAGTGATAGATGCTCGCTTGCAATTTTGGTTAATATAGATATTAGGCTTTTAACGTGTACTACAATTAACTTGTAGACTTCATCTTAAAAAAAATATCCTGTTTGGAAGTTAGGTACTATAGCAAAAGCTCAAAGCCGCCAGCTTCGATCAAAAAGAACAGCCCCTTAATTAGTTTATCTGGAAAAAGTATATTGTAATTTTTTAGAAAAAAAACACTGATCACGGTTCATTGGTTCTTGGAACGCTCTGTTAACTTGGGCTTGAAACGATCTAGAGATCGACACGTTGGAAACTTGGCTCCCGTATGTTGGACTCTGCATGCTAAATTACAGTACACCACACCAAACTTAAAGCGACCCCTTTTGACAATTAACTATGGCTAGAGCTGTCAGCGTTTGCGCCATCAGATTTGGTTGCCTGCATACAATGGCAGCATTAGTAGCACGAAATATTGGTTGAAAGCGAACATAAGCACACGCGAACTTAGGACCATAAACAATGTAGCTAGAATAATGGTGTAGTGAAAAAGATAGATAAAAAAAATCATTGGCAAGTAGTACCTCTCAACTGGTCGTTTTCTTCTTGGTATATGTATGAGGTTAAAGCAACTGATTTATTAAAGCTAGCATTTCTGAAGTTTTCTTTTAGGAACATCCAATCAACGCGTGTAGATTAGCTCAAAACGTTGAAGCTTCTCACTAGGGACATATGTCTTCTTTTGTTTATCTCTTCTCCTTTTGTTTCCCTCTAAGGAGGTACTCGAATTCGGAACACATGAATTTAATTTGCAGAAATTGGTATACTTTTTGCAAACGGAATTTTCACATTCCAAAATGATAGCTGGTCGATAGGGCTAAAGATAACAACTATGGAATTATGTCTGCAAAAAATAACAACAATAGCATGGAATCAAACATAAAACCGAACGGAGTCCGTGGAAAAAGTTAGCATAAAACCAAATATATAGTCGATTGGCCTCCAGCGATGGGGCGGCGACACGTGTCACGCAGCCGGCCGGCCTCCTGAGACTTAGTTCGCCGAGGCGATAAAAAGTTAGTACCATACCGGGCGTTGGCTTCGCTTTTCCTAACAGATCAACCTCAATCAAAGAGCCGGGCCATGCCTCCTTCCGTGGAGGCAAACACAGCATTGCAACACTGCATTGGAGAAACAGAAAGTTATTTATAATTTTAATCGATATAAATATAGTTACTATAATATATACTATAATTAATTAGATACTGTAAAAAAGCTATTTACTGTAAAAAAAATAGTTTTTAGAAGTCAATACGAACAAGACCATTCAGTCTCTATTTTATTCTTTAGAGAACGAAAATGCAAGTTTAAAAAAAAGAATGATACAGGAGGACATAGTCTCTATTTTATTATATTTTATGCCTCCTTGCATTGCAAGTCCAGGCTTGCTACAGGAGGACATAGTTAGAAAAAAAATGATGGATTATCGATATAATTTGGGAAAAATGGTACCCAAATTCGAGTTGAAGAGGATATTTCGGAATTAGCAGCAACTGCACTGCGAGTGGGAATGGAATACGAGTTGACACTGTACACGTCCGTACGTATCCTTCGGTGCAGAGCGTTGATCTGTACGGAGTACCACAAGATTTGCAAAGGTAGCAATTAACTAGCAAAGCCCTTTTCCTCGGTTAAATACACCTAATTAAATGCCATCATTTTCAGTTGCAAGAAAAAACCTGTTGCATGGGCTCAGCTTGACAGGTGAAAATCATCACAAGTTGTGGCAACTAGTGGCCGGAGAAAATGCTCATGAAGAAATAATCCAAACCACTAATTAACATATTAGCAAACTGATTAACATATGCAAATGATTCAGAAAAATCTCGTACAACAACGTCACACTCGCAAGGCATTAATTGGCTAGGTATGCATGATGAGCCGTAGCCATGCAAGGACACACACATATATATATGTTTGGTGCATACTATACGTGATCTAGTTGTACTTATGCAAACTGTTTTAATTAGTTTGAACACCAAATGGAGTATACTGATTCAGTAGCTCCCTTCTCGGTTTTTTTTCCCAGGATTTTGCATGTTTAATTAGTGCTCAAACCAAAATGTTAATGTGTGCATGTTTGATCAGGTCATTGTACTAGTAATTTTGAACCAATGATGGTAATGCAATCTCTGATCCAATGATTGTAATACTAATTTTGTCACTAAGCAAGCAGAAACAAAGGCAATGCGTGCATGTTGTTGGGACGCGTACGTGGCAGGGAGAGGCCGGGCATCAACTGACCAGTCATCATATACGAGTTGGACAGTACGACCAGCTGTGTAGAGTACGTGGAGTGAATGGTGCGCATAAGACCAACGTATTTTGTATGTGGAGTGCATATATGCATGGCACAAGGAGAAATTTTTTAAGTATATGTAGCGTGTTCTATATTTGTATTTATAAAAATAGCTGTATGTGAATGAAAATAGCAAAAATAACACTTTTACAACTCGATCACCGGGCGGCAACGGTCTGCATGCGATACGTGGCGTCCCGAGCGCCTGCCGCCTGGCCACCGGACGGCAAGTGGCCTTCTGTCCCACCACGGTACGGTAGGTGCATAAATACTATTTTATATGTCATATTTGTTTGAATTTTTAAATATAGTAAATGAGTTTAAAAAATATGAAATTTTATGTACAGCTTTCTGACATAACATATTTTATTGTGTAATTTTTCTCAATTTTATCCGCTCAAAATGTTGCTACAAAGTTTGTAATATTGAGATATTTCCATTCGGTCACTGGGCTTGCAGGCAATATGTGGCGTCCCGGGCCCTGCCGCCCGGCCACCGACGACAATATGGTAGGTGCTGTTGCAGTTACAAATTACAGATCAAAGTCGATCGCGCCAAGGATCTGCACGGCCATGGATAGGCAAATCCAGATCAATCTGACGAGAAAGTCTCAATGACCAATTGATTGCCGATCTTCCTGTTCACTTCACCGTACGATACCGATCGATGCAATTTTGCAAAGAAATGAGAAAGTCTCAATTGCTAGCTCGGCCTGGCGCGATCCACGAAACGACGCCGCGGTCGATCAGCGGCAGCACGCGACGTTTCATTCCATAAGACGCGTCCAAGAAACGCACGCACGGCGGGCGGCGCGCGACGCGGACGAGGAGGCAGGCAGCACGAGACGACACGGCGCTGTGGCGCACACTTGGCGCCGGCCGCTCTGGAGCAGAAGCAGAAGCAGAAGCGGAGCTACATGTGAGTGACTATGCGAGCTGAAAGCGACGAAATATGTGCAGGGCCGAGCGCGGCCAGTCTGCCTGGGGCCCTCCCCTCTCAGCTCCTCAAAAATGCGGCGGAAAGAGATGGCTGGCCGGCCGGCCGGCTCAAGAAACATGTACACGGCGGGCGGCGGAGTCGGACAGCGTCCGACACAAGAGTCCCCTCGCCCCTTCCCTCCTAGACTGCTCACCCTCTCTGTCCCTCCTCCCCAATGCCACCACCCTCCTCCATGTACTCCTCGTCTCCTCCCCGATGGCTCTTCATGCCAGCATTATGTAGCATAGCCAGTCACATTACCAATTGCTGCACCAATTTCGTGATTCGCCTGCATACGTGATATTTACGTCAACATCACTAGGCCACTAGCTAAAGATGAGTCAAGTATATCAGAAATCTAGGCAAGAGCAGCTGAAATTAGTTGGGAACATCGCAGATTCACAGGTTTAGGCCAAACGTTGGGCTCTACGATCTTTTGTTGCTTCCTCTTCTTTGCTCCTGCTTTCAGTAGTGTGACCTTCCGGGGATGAGTGTTTGATAGATCATAAGATCGACTTCTGCAGTTCTGCTTCCGAAGGTATTTATTTTGCTGGACCTTCTAAGGGTAAGCTGGATTTTATATTTTTTTTGTTTTGCTGCTTTGATGTATTATGTACCCCTCTACTATTTTAGTCAGTTCTGCATCTTCATGGTAGATACAGTGTCGAACAAAGGATGTCACACGAAATATTGTTGGATAGAAATATATAGTGGGAAGCAGAGTAACTGTAATTTTATTTGCATAATTGCTGGGAGTGCTCTTGGCAAGACTTCACTGCTTCATTGTTCTTTACTACAATGACCAACAAGTACTAGATGCTTTTAGCACAAATAAAACATGTTAAATTATTTTTATTTGGATTTTTTGGTTGTATGTAATTGGATGTTGAGATCTAGAAGAATAAGGATCCAGAGTGCACTTTGTCAAGAATTCCCTTCTTTTTAGTGCAGAATTAATCTTGTGATTCTGTGTAATATTTACAGAGAATAACCACTGTAGTTTAACATGTAATGCGATTCTTTTTTTAATCCATAGCAACGCATGGCATTCAGGTAGTACTCCTAATAAAAAAGATAGGCTGGCAAGACGTATAGGGAAGGGAACAGAATTTTGCATGCACATCAATTCGTAAAGGGAACACGTTGCAGTAAGCCCATGCTTCCTTCCTGCGCATTGATACTGGCCTGCATGTCACTGTTTTGGGTTTTTTTTTTATGATGTGTGAAATGAGATTGATTCTTGGATCCTGATAGGCACAGGAGCATCGCCCGTCAAGTCAGATTTCCTTTACCGTCGGTTACTTCTCACACACAGGTGTAGTCTAAGCCACAATCCTCCTGAGCGATTTGCAGGAAACTTCGTGTTGGTATCATCAGTCTGATACAACCCCTCTAAGCCTTCTTTTTCACATGCTCTTTTTCAACAAAATAACTGATCACACACAGCACTGATCTTTCTAAAGGCCTCCGTTTCCTTAAAGCTTAGCAAAATCTCCTACATTGGATAACTTCAACAGCTGAGGATACCGTACGTACTCCACTGTCTAAGTTGAGTTAGAGCATATCCAGAACCATTTGAGGTTCTTTCCACACTGTATATTTTACTCCAGCTTCGTTTCTTTTCTCTGAAGTTTCTAGTATGAATGATCACCTTTAGGGCCTGTTTGGGACTGCTCCGCTCCAGTTTTTTTAACTCTGCTCCAAACTTATCTAGCCAAACAGGTCCAACTCCAAAAACTCTGCTCCAAGAAAAAGGTGGAGTTGAAGGCCTGCTCCACATTTTTTCTGGAGCTCCTCAAGGGGTACTCCAGAAACTGAAGTTTTGTATCTCTTCATGGAGTTGGGGGGAAAATTACCCACCATTGCCATTACACAATTCCTCTCCGTACCGATTCATTTCTTTTCCTTCTCCCACCCGCCTGCGACTCTCCTCCGCCCGACCCGCCGCCTCTCCTCCGCCCCCACCCGCCGCCTCTCCTCCACCCCGTGCTCTTTTTCCTCGCCTCAAGACGACGCTTCTCTCCTCCCAAGTCTCCGCGAGGCCACAAGGGGAAGGAGCCGAGACTCCGACTCCGCCCGCCCGCCCCGACGCCGCGGCGTGACCGCCTGAGAACCCTAGCTCGGGGTTCCGGCCTCGCCCGCCACAGCTCCCCCTCGCCGTCGTCGGTGCTCGAGTTCGCCCAGCGGCCGCTATGGATCTACCCGGCTGGCCGTGGTGCTGCGCGTGGCGCCACCACGCCCCGAGGAGCGCAAGGCCGCCGAGGCCAGCCTCAACCAGGTGAGCCCCGGCCGCCCGGATCGCGCCCGCTTCTACCACTACCGCCGCCGCCGCCTCCGCCTGGTCGCGCTCTAGTCTCTCTCGGCCCGTTGCTTGTGTTGACGAGCTATCGGGTTCTGGTGTTCCCCGCCGCTGAAATGGGTTGGATTGGGATTGCGCTCGTCGGGCGATTAATTTGCATCTTAGCGTAGTTGGGTTTTGCTGTCGAACCCTGCTCAATCGAATCAGTCACATAAATACCGTTTCTCAATTGTTGTGTTTAACTGTGTATCCAGTCGATTGCTGTTGCTCTGTTTCGTGTGATCTGGAGCTAGGTTGCTGTGTCGAACTGGATCAGTTTGAACCAGTGATCCGTATGAGCCTGTATCCTGCACGGGTTTGATGCTTGCTTCACATTGTCGTGTAGTTGGATTCAGTTGTGGAACTATGCTCAATAGAATTATCATAGGCTGCATGTGTTCCTAGCTCATGCAGGTGCTGTAGTTAGCATTATTGGCCTCCAGGTCATGGGCACCTCAGAGTTCGTTGCTTAGGTACTCGTTCAATCATGTACACTGGCATTGCAACTGAAATTGTGCTAGCATATAATTATGTTTGTGCTAGTATCCTATAATGATTTCACATGTGTAGACTTATGTCAATGAGCATTTCTATGACAGCTGCTTGTTTGCCCCCTTTTTGTTTAACGTGCCATGTTTTAGTGGAAGGAAGCAATCAAAATTTTTCACAAGTTTGTATAACTGTTTCAACTGAGTGATTAGATTTTCTGTTAGCTATTTCCTTGCACATGCGAACTGAGGTGAACTGTTTGCAAAGATAACTTCTCAGCCAACTTGCATGTATCAAATGATCTGCTTGCTAACTAGATTTGTAGGAATGGTGGAACAAGTATTGCTTTCTGCCTTTCTTTTCTGAAGTTCGTATGTGTTTTGTTCTTGTGTTTTATAATGAAGGATCAAAACAATATAATTTGTTAAAATGAATCCGAGCCATACCAACTAGTGGGGAAAACTTTATGTAGTTTTTGGATATAAATAACAGGGTATTCAAAAGACTGCAAAGTTACAAGTGATATTGAGTTGGTCCTATTTTCTTAACTTCGAGCTACCATCAAGGTTTGTGAAGAAAGATATGTTTGTTTGGTGTGTAATTGATACATAATTATTCCCTTTTTCTAAGAATATTTCAGTGGATTGTTGGTCATGGGTAGAGCTTGATAGCTTGTTTGTTGTAGGATTAACCCTGGATTTACTGTGATATGCTAGGGAACATGAATTTACATGAATTTGTTGTAGGATTAACCCTGGATGTGCTGAGGAGGGAGAACGGGTTTCATTCGCATGGCTATGCAATCAGATGAAAGCATGGAATTATTTACAGCAAGTGTGTTCGACATTGAAGCTCCTCTATCTCAATAACTCCACTGTTATGCTAGACTTGTGTTGTAAGCTTTGTTCTGAATCATTGTGAGATGAATGGATGTGTTGCGACAATTAATTGGCAACAATTGCGATTATAATATTAATTTCGGTTTTCTCGAATAAATTATTTGCGATTATAATATTTTACATCATATTTCAATTGACAACAAAAAAATTTAGTTACATATGCTCCGCAGACATCAAAACATACACCAAACATCATTCAGGGGCACATTGGACCTTTCTCAGGGAAACCTCACATTCCTGGAGCTGGAGCTAGCTGCGTGCCAAACAGGACCACCTGCTCCAGGAACTCCACAGTGGAGCTGCTCCATGGTGGAGTTGGTGGAGCAGAGCTGGAAAAATTGGAGCAGAGCAGTCCCAAACAGGGCCTTAAGCAGACAATGCTCTTTTGAAGAAACCTTTGAGCAGATGTGATGGCCCAGGTTGTGCAGATCCACTGCACCGATCCGATTAGCACCAGAAGTATCTTAAGCAGTAATGAACGTAGCAAAGAGACAACTTGCATTGGATGGATAATGTACAGCAGAGTTAAAACCTATTGCTCACAGAGGTTCCATACACAATTAGGTTAGGGACTGACTGCACAACAGTGTCTATAGGGATGGCAAAGTTTACCCCGGATGAAATCCCAGTTCCTGCAAGATAAGAGAATCCATTAATTTGCAGAGTGGCTTTCGGTATATCTTCTGCACAGAACCCTGAACGCTGAGATGATCCCTTAATGGCTATACACATATCTCTATTTAATTCGTGATATTTGCCTTAAGGGTGCAATGTGTACCAGAACCAGAACTCCAGAAGTAGTATCACGGCCATCTGGTACACATATGATCACAAAAAGCTGGCAATCTACAACTATCAAGACAAGTCATTAAATGACCTGTATATCATCACACAAATTGAGGGAAGTCAACTGGTCATGTAAGAAGTAAACACAGAAACATATCATTTCATTTGGCATATCCTGACCTGTATATTGGACCTATGGTTAAATGACGGAGATACACTGCACCAACTATCAAATGAATAACATCATCTTAGTAAAGAGTGTGACTTGAGTTCATAGAAAAAATCTAGCTTCCCGGCAAATCAAGGCAAAATGGAGACGTGATCTTCCACCATAGGGCTTGACCACTAGTAAGAACACTTTGCCTGCTACTTGGGGAATATCATCGAAAGGAGAATAAATTTTGATCTTGACATTCTGTTAACCATTCCTTTCATCATACAGGCATCAGGGCTTATCAAAAGGACAATGAGGGCACGAAACTGCATTGCTTCTGTTAGCACTACAGTGCCTTCTGATCTAAAATTCTATTTGGTTTCTTCTAAACAAAAGGTTTTTCAAGGATTATAACCTACTTGCTTGCAATGTGCAACAAACTATGCCATGTGACAAAAAAGAAAGTGATGCCCAGCTTTTTACAATATAATGTTCATGACAGTCAAGAGGAGGCAAAACAAAATATCGTCAGCAATCTATCTTTTGATATTGAGGCAATACTGATCTTAAGAGAGGAACATTACCTTTACGTGTGAATGTAGCAGTATTAATTCCAATTACATGACCATAAGAGTCAATTAGTGGGCCTCCTGAGTTACCTGTTGATGTTAGCAAATTTTGTAAATATGGCATATACGGTGCTTTAATGCATATTAACATTCATATTCAGCTTACACAGCCAATGAACTGTGCAGTGTGCACATTAAGCAATGGAACTAAATAAATTAGAATAAAAGAACATAAGTGAAACGAGGAATAGTGGAGTAAAAAACAAATAGTTGCCTTCCAACCAAGGTTGTTAGAATCGTGATTCTGAATCAGATCGGAGGTTTTTTTGATAGAATCGCAAATCGTAGGATTGATGTAGAATCTAAGATCTTATCTGATTCTACCAAAGAAACATTTTAAAAATCTACAATGTATTATAACACTACTGCATTTTTAAAATTATGTCTTTTGAACTTTTCTTTACAAATTGTAGAGTAAAAGTAAGATCATGTGTTATTTTTTGATAATTTAATGAACATAAAGAGATAAACGTTAAAATTTTCAATTAAAAGAAAGCATACAAGTAATTATTTATAATAAAACAATAGAATTGACATAATAGAGTAGGATAGTATGAAAATTTTGATTATGATCCTACAAAAGTTTAGATAGAATTGTAAGAACATTAAGATTCTACCATATTAAGATTGTACCATAGAATTGGATTGATCTAGTTAATCTTAGATAATAAAATCTTAGGATCGTATGACAGAATCGAGATTCTGACAACCTTGCTTCCAACTCTATTAGAATTCATGGACTAGTGCCTACAAAACAATAGTCGATCAAGCTAAAGCACAGATATACACACTTTGAGAACATTGGACTTCTGTCTTCAACGAAAACGTGTTTTCTGTGTTCGTATGTGCTGATCCCACTTCTTTTGCCAATAATTCTACTTCGCTTTACAAGTAAATGAGGTTATGGGCAGTATGCCAGTAATACACTTCTATGTAAGGAGGGGATGCAAATTCTAATCAAACTATCCATGCCAACTTAATAACACCAAAAGATTTCTAAATTCCTGCAGTCAGACTACATAACCACGAATTGTTTTGAGCAGCCACAGTTTGGTATATCACAAGCCATATCACTAGCGCGCACACGTTGAAAACGCAAAAACTAATATCAGATTCCAACAACTTGAAATAAGATGACTGCCACAGTTCTTTTTTCCTTTGTTTTGGGTGAGATGACCATCACATATTTAGTATAGGTAGCAGATTAGCAGTACCTCCACAGCTGATTCAGTGGCTTTTAACTAGTCTATCGATCAATTTATACACTAGTAAACATATAAATAATTCCAATATTGTTAAGAACCTATTTGTGTAAATTAGAAAATTTTACTTGAAGGAACTAAATCCACTAGGTTAGTTGGACCACCAGTCCACCACCCATCCAAGGGGTATTAGAAAAAGACTTCCCCATTTCTCTGTTCTCAAATCTCATTGAGAAGCTACACAGGAGAGTTCTGGGTGCATTTTGGATTCAAATTCCTGGGCTTCATCTCACAAAAAGGATTAGGCATTTGGGCCAGATTGATTTGATCCAAGCAGGCACTAAAAGGTTTGACCATCTAAAGAACGGGAAATGCACCAAGAAGTTATGCTCTATTATCCATCAACTTTAGAATGGTGACTCAAATTTTACTGCCTGTACGTTCCACCATCACTTCCAAGAAAAAGAGTTTTCCATCCTGCTCACTGTATGGCACACGTACTAGCATGTGCCCATCTTAATCCCTATGTTTACCTTGCAATCAGACACTTCGTACATCCACATTGAAATATGCCCCATTCATGTATCTGACCCAATGTTCAAAAAGGCGTTAGGCGCTAGGCGGGCGGCGAGGTGGGGCCTAGCGCCTAGGGGGCCTAGGCGACGGAATTAAAAATGAGGTTTATCAATTTCTATTTTATTTTCTTCCTAGTCTATTTAGTCTTTGGGCATATTTATGGATATAGCCGACCCACCGGCCCATTTACCTCCCTCTTACCTCCTTTCTCTCTCTCCCCCCGTTCACTTCTCACCGCACACCCCTTATCTCTTCTCTCTCTCGCATGCCTCACCAGTCACCCCTTATCTCTTCTTTCTCTCTCTCCCCGTTCTCACTTCGCATGCCTCGCCTCGCCTTTTCTCTCTCCCCCGCTCCCCTTCTCCCCAGCGTCGTCGCAGCCGCCTCCCCTTCTCCCCCAGCGATGACGCTGCCGCCTCCCCTGCTCCCTATAAGACGCTGCTATCGCCACCTCCTCTCTCGCCACCACCCTTGTTCCCCTAGTCGCTGCCTCCCCTCCCCTGTTCCCCCAGCACCGCCGCCGCCTCCCCTTCTCCCCCAACGTTCCCGTCGCTATTCTCTGTCCGGAGAGGTTGCCGGCGTCTAGATCTGGCTAGATCCGGTTAGATCTGATCACTAACGATGTTGTACATGGTGCCGGCAGCCTGCGGATGCGTTGGCATGGTGCGGGCCACCTGCGACGATGGCAGCTGCAAATGCGCCAGCAACGCGCGGGCCGACGAGAGATCTCCAGGTGCCTCTCTCTTTCTCCCCGGACCACCTTCCGTCTGCCCTGGACCATCTTCTCACCCCGCCTTTGACCGCCGACGACCGCTTTTGACCGCCGACGGCCGCTTAGACGGACTGGTCGCCTAGCTTATGATTTCGGCCAAGGCGCGGCAACGGGGCTCCACCCAGTGCCTAGGCGGCCGCCTAATACCGCCTTTTAGAACACTAATCTAACCCAAATAGAACAAAGTGCATAGAGCCAGACAATTGAATTCAATTATTCAATAAGTCTGAGCACATTCGAATAACCTAAAAATTCTTCCAGGAAAGCAAGAAACTAGTAACAGAACACCAGAATACATTTCAATTGAGCTAAAGTGAAATGGACATATGAAAAGTTGTCATCAACAGTATTTGAAACTAATAATTAATACTTTACGCCAATTTTTAAAAAATAGTTAACTAGAAATGTTTTACAAAAAAAGATGTTTTATCCTATATACTTGAAGATGATATGTAATCCCCACATGATATGCAATGAAGCAACACATTACCAGCATTTATAGCAGCATCTGTCTGTATGGCCCCACGAATCGCCCTCCCACTGGGAGATGGTATCTCCCTCCCCAATCCACTAACCACCTATAAGATACTTCAGTGATCACCTAATCAGATTACCAGAATACTCTAGATTTGACGTATCAAGGGTGCACTAACATTATCCATAATTAATTCCATAATGCATCCACTTTGGAATGATGGACTCTGGCGATTTCAGAAGTTTTTACTTAACGAAAACTGTGGATAGGCAACATTACCCCAGTAGTTAGGGTGTGTTCATATCCATAAGGGTTCCCGATGGCAAAGCAGCTCTGCCCAACTCGCAAACCCCGTGATGTGCCAATCAGAGCAGGCCTCAACTTATCACCATCAACATCAACCTGCAGGACCAATCTGACTTCAAATATTGCAATTTGGAACAAAATTCATATCACTGAAGCTCCAGCTACAAAAGGTGCATTCCCAAACCTTTAGAACAGCAAGATCATATGCTGGATCATACCCTATTAGCCTCCCCTCCTTTGAGTAACTAGTGCCACTAGAATCCTCCAAGAACACCTACAAGAACCATTAAGCAATGGTAAAAAGGCATAAACGCCACTTCAACTAAAAAAGGTATAAACGAGCTAATTTTGGTGAGTGCTTTAGTGTAAAACAACAGTGAGTACTTTAGTGTAAAACAACAGTGAGACACCTTGCAGCGATGAGATCCAGATCCGTCCCCAGCTAATTTTGCAACCACATGGTAATTTGTCACCTAATGCACCGAAGTGTACAATCAATTAGAAATTTCAGTAAACAGATTACATGAGTCAAGATGAATCTAAGTTCTTGCGATGTGTTGTATAGCCAAACACTATTTAAAAGTGGCAAGATAAATATTTACTAAAAGGCATTGCGATATAAAAGAATCCAAACGAATATAATTATATCAAAGTTTTGAAAAATCTATTTAAATTATTGCAGTGTGTCTAGTGGCACACATGACGATCATGAGACATTGAGACAAATGGGGCAGCCAAAGTTGAAATCACACTTAGTCCAAACGGAAGTTTTGGTATAGCCACTTGCAACGTAACCTGATGAAACAGCACACAGGTAGCACCAATAACCAAATTTTGTGAAGGAGCTGTAACAGCCTAGTCAAAACCACACAAATTCGAGCAAAATGCTCTTGACAGGGTTCTAATGTGAATTCGACTGTTTCTAATGTATCTGCTATTCTGGTGGCACATATCAACGTTTGCTGCTTAAGCTAACTATTAATTCAATGGCGATCCAAGGTTCTCATATTGTGAGCGGGTGAATCAACTCTCACTAAATTGCACCAAACGAATGTGTCTAGCTTTTTTTTTTTTTTGACAGAAAATGTGTCAAGCATTTTAATCACATATTTCCTTGAACCATCCCCAAACCGCACGAAGTCTAGACAAATGTACCAGATATCCTCACAATGTCACCAAGGTCCCATTTTATCACTATTTCATATGAAACAGCAACCGAAAGCGCACAAATCCCTCTTCAGAAACTCGAAATTAAAGCGCTCACAATGTGGCCCGCGGAGTCCCACACGAAGCCAGAACCGGTCCCCTCCACCTTGGCGCCTCCCTCCTCCTCGTCCACCTCCGCATCCTCCCCACTTTCCCGTCCCTGCGGCCGCGCGACGACGAGGTCCTTGATGAACACCACCGACGGCGACGCCTCCTGCAGAGAGCGAGACGGCGCACCACGGCCAGCGTTAGGGGCAGGGCTTAGGGTTTCGATGCAATTAGGACGCGTTGGGGACTGAGAATGGAGCTACCACCTGGAAGAGGCGGACGACGCGGGCCTCGTCGACGTCCTCGCCTTCGGGTTCGGCGAGTGCTGGCCGCGGAGGGGAGGCCACGAGCAGGAGGAGCGCGGCGGCGGCGCTGCGGCGAGTGGTGGAGGCCGAGGCTGGGGAGGAGGGTGGTGGCTGAGGTGGGAGGCGGGGAGGCGGGCGGAGGAGGAGGCGGAGCAGCGGCTGGAGCGCCATTTGTGCGAGCGTGGAGGGGCGCTGTTCGAATCGCGCTATCTGGTGTTTGGGGTGGAGCCTTGGAGGGAAGGCGGCGATTCCTAGATACGCCTTCCTCTGTGGAAAGCGAACATGAGCAGACGCCTTCTATTTCTCGGCTTCGAAACCAAGCCATTGCCTGTTCGCCTTATGTTTTTGGTTCAAATTTTTAAATTTTGACTGTTTGTAACAGATATTACAGAGAGAGACACTCGTTTGTGATTTTGGTTAATACAGATATTAGGCTTTTAATGTATATTACAATTAACTTATAGATCTTATCTTAACAAAATATTTCATTTAAAAATTAGGTACTGTAGCAAAAATTAAAAATCACATCAATCAGAAGACATAAGCTCAAATAGCATCAATCATATCATGGTCTGAGAAATAAGAGACTGGTACATTGCAAAAGACAGAGACGGTGCAGATAAATCAAATAGCATCAATTAGTAAGCTATACTAATGTAAGTTAAAAATTTTATTATGTAAATCAGAAAACCATGATCACATGTTATTACCAGATCGACATACAACAGCATGTGTCCCGGTGAAGGCTGCAGTACTAGCATACTACTATACATATAAGCTCCATTTGTCAACAGTAGCATGTGTCCCAGAGAGGCTGCAGTACTAGTACACTACAATGCATATAAGCTTCAGTTGTTAAGCAAAGCAACTGCACACACAATATACACGTGCAGAAATTATAGGGATACGAGTAGGCTATACTAGCGCAAATTAAAATTTTTACGTATAAATTAGGAGGCCGTGCGAGTAAAAAATCATATACTGTTACCACTAGACACACAGTATACCGAAAGAAAAGTTGAAGCAGCTCAGTTCAACATAGCGCGTGTCAATGTAATGGCAATAGTCATCCAATGACTCTGGAAAGCTATTCTCAGAAGCCGACTGTCCTCTAGCGGTAGTCATATCCATGAGCCGATTGTCTTCTCTTTGGATTGTCCCGATCAACATCGCAGTCGCAATAGTGTCTCTACCGAAGTCCACACGTCTAGAGATAAAACGTCGTGCGCCGGTGTATTAGCACTAGCGTGCACAGCAGAGCATTTGGAAGGGAGCGGCTAAGGTTTCGGTGGGTGGTGCGATGTATTTCTTAATTCTGCAACCCTATACGCCCTCTTATATAGAGCCTTAGGTCGAATTCTTTTCCAACACAAGTTGAGATCGGTATCCCACTCAGAGAGTTTTTGGCCGGATCCTTATCCAATACGAGTAGAAATCTTATCAGACTCAAAGTCTATCATTTGGACATTTATTATTCTAACTCATTAAATGTGCGATCCTATAGGTTTATGTATATTTGGTTGTAACTCGTAAACAACTTCCCAATCACTGGGCAGTAGTTGTCCCTATCAAGACATATCGACCCCTAAATATACACAAAGATCAAACTAGGTGAATATTATGCAATATGATCTACAACCAAGTCTTAGTCACTCGCGATCAATTCATAACTACTTGCGACCAATTCATATCTGGGTACGACCGGTCCGTATTTCCATATAACCAGTTCGCAGACCGGTTTGTGACATATCTGATCAGCTCACGATCATTCAATATACCTATATGACCAGTTCATATCTAATTGGACTTAATGACATGTTTGAGTATTCTTCTTTTGGCTCACGATACCTGATCAAACTGCAGGTGAGAAACATGTCATCCATGAACTGTTCAACCTTTTTTTCGATCTAGTGATGTATAACTTTATGTGGTCAACTACTCGATCACTCGTGGTATGGTCATATACTTTCTTTATCCGACTACATCAAGGATCTAGAGATATCTGTTCTATTATGTAGAAGGACAAATCCCATATCCGACCAGTTACATTCATCTGTATGTTTCATAGTATACTCGAAAGCTACCTTTATAATTATACAGTTACGATGCAGCATTTGTTAACAACTAAATGTACTATTACATATGTAAAAAACTATGTTAATTTCAGGTATAAGAATTATACATCATCATTGATTGAGATCTATTGATGACACATAAAAACATAACAATCTTAACAGTCTCTGAAGATAGGTCAATCCAACACCATATTCTCTATTATATGTCCATATTGTTAATTTGATATTTCCATATCCATTATCCGTGAAAACATGATCACCCATCAATACATGCGCTGTTCTATAAATCATTATTATCCTACATAATGATATAAGATCAGAGATAATTTAGAATAATATCGAAATATGAATAAAAAGTTCCACGCATAAGTTATATACTTATTGATTAATACTAAAAATATTTACTCAATACATAAAACAATATATTATTAAAAATATTATAACATAAAAATAATATAATCATTTCACACATAGGACATGGCATATCACTAGCAGCATTATCCCATCAATCCACGTACAACTACTACCGTACGAGAGCTGAAACCCTGCTCGCGTGCACGCGCTCTCGTCATCGGAGCGACAGACACAGACACGCACCTCCTCAGCACGGTTCTTTGCATGGCTGTATACGCCGGAGTCTTGCGGCGACGAGGAGCTCGGTCAGCTCGGCTCACTCAGCGTCGCTCATCGGGGAGCTCCACACGGGCACCACGCTAGCGCTGCCCATCTCCTCGTCCAGCCCGTCCTCGTCCGTCGCCGCCGGCGGCCTCGCCTTCGGGTCGAACCTCTTGCTGGCCGGGTTAGTCGCCGGGTCGTACCTCTTGATGACCAGCACCGACGCCGATGTCCTGAACTCCGCCGACACCAGGTAGCTCCCCACGGGGCCCAGCTCGTCGGGCTTCTCCACCAGCGGCGCCGTCGGCGGCATCCGCCCCACCACGAACAAGTTGAACTTCGACAGCGAGTTGACGGTCTCCAGCATCTCCTCCTTGGTGGACGCCTCTCGCTCCTCGAACCGCACCGACCCATCCTCCACGGCCCCGACCTTGGACTTGAACGCCTCCACCGCCGCCTCGTCAGCCCCGTTCTCTTCATCGGAATGCGCACGGTTATGCTGGAAGCGCGCCAGGGTGACGGCGACGCCGGGATGCTCGGCCATACGCGTCACGTACGCCAGCGCCTCGCGGTCGTCCGGCCCGCCGAAGAAGAGCGTCACGACGGAGAAGACGACGTTCTTGGCGGAGACCTGCGCTGGGCCGCCGAGGCCACGGTCGACGAGGATGGCGACGGAGCAGGGGGCCTCGCGGAGGACGCGCTTGTTGATGGCATGGTACGCCGACCCGAGTGACTGGAAGGAGCCGTCGTGCTGGAGCGTCTTGTGGTACGGCATGACGATGATGGCGGCGCGCTTGGCGGCAGCGCTGCCGATCACGTCCTGGTGGATGGTGTCCAGGTCCGAGATAGCCGTCATGGGGCGGACCCTCACGGAGCTCAGCTGCTGGAACGCCTCGAACGCCACCACCGTCTGCCCCGTTTGGTCCCGGCGGTTGAAGAACGGCATGCCATTGTGACGCGCGCGGTGCACCATGGAGATCGCTGACGACCTCTCGGAGAGCTCGACAAGGTGCATGGCGTACATGACGAGGCGGTGCCGCCGGGTGCCCCGCGACGACTCGACGAGGTTGAGCAGCGTCGGGATGCTGCGGCTGGTGTGGAAGCAGGCGAGCACGCGCAGCTCGCTGTCCACGTCCCCGGGCGCGCACTCCACGGTGCGGCGCTTGTGCTGCACCGACGGCCGTGCCGGCTTGTAGACGGCCATGACAATGGGCGTCGTGATGAAGGTGGTGAACAGAGCCATGAGCACCATGATGGCGAACGACTCGTCGTTGAGAACCTTGCGATCCTTGCCGATGTTGAGCACGACGAGCTCGACGAGCCCCTTGGTGTTCATCAGGAACCCGATCGTGACCGCCTCCCGGACAGGGATCTTGACGAGCAGGCACGTGATCACCGCGCCACCGATCTTGCCGATGCAGGCGTTGGCGATGACGAGCACGAGCAGGGCCCAGGACTTAGCTCCCCGGATGGTGGCCACATTGGTCTTGAGCCCGCTCGAGACGAAGTAGAGCGGGAGGAAGAGACTCGAGATGAGTTCTTCCACCTTCTCGATGAGGACGCCGACGAAGGGCCCGTCCTTGGGGACGACGACGCCGACCAGGAACGCGCCGAACAGTGCGTGGATGCCGATGGTGTCGGTGACGAAGCCAGCAGCGAGGACAATGGCGAGGGTGGCGCAAATGTAGATCTCCTTGACGGGCTCGCCGTCGCGGGACCGGCGTGCCATCCACTCGAGCACCGGACGGAGAAACAAGAAAACGGCAATGACGAATCCGACCCCGGTGAGGAGCACCCAGAGCGAGATGATCGGCGAGCTGGAACCGGACAGGGCAATGGCAAGTGCCAGCAGGATCCAGGCGGTGACGTCGTCGACAGCGGCGGCGGACATGGCCATGCGGCCAAGGTCCGTGGTCAGGAGCTTCAGCTCGGTCAGGATGCGGGCGAGCACCGGGAAGGCGGTGATGGAGAGCGCGACGCCCATGAAGACGAGGAACGGCGCTTGCGGGGCGTCCTTGACGATGGTGGCGCGGAACGCGAATGACGTGCCGATGCCGATCGCGAACGGGAAGGCGATGCCGGAAAGTGAGATGGCGAGGGCCTTCCTGCCGGTGCGGCGGATGGCGGAGATGTCGAGCTCGAGGCCGACGAGGAAGAGGAAGAAGAGCAGGCCGAGGTTGGCGAGCGTGTCCAGCACCGTCATGCTCTTCCGCGGGAAGACGGCGTCGAGGAACTTGGTGCTCCGGCCCAGCGCCGACGGGCCCAGCAGGATCCCTCCCTGCATCAACCAGGCAACCCATGCATGCCATGTCAGTCAACAAATCTCACCATCATTTCATCCAATTCAATGCAAAAAACACATGTGTTAGTATCTTAATTCGTCAAGAAATACAGCAAAATGTCATATTTGTGATTATAGGAGCAGTATGACAATGTGTAATGCGGTTACAGGAGTAAGTTAAGACAATGACTCCAGAATATGGGTCTGTTTGACAACGGCTGCAGCTTATAGATTTTGGCTGTTTACGATATAGATTACGGAGAGACAGATACTCATTTGCGATTTTGGCTAGTACAGATGTTGGGTTTTTAACGTGTAGATCGTTTAACTTGTAGACCCCGTCTTGAGAAAATACTCCGTTTGAAAGTTAGATACTGTACTAAAAGCCAAAAGTCGTCATCTTCAAAGGAAAAAAAACAGACCCTGTAGCACTGTAAAAGAGAGAAAAAAAATGTGCTTCGAAGGTAGTGTGGCGACCCTCCATGACATGCAACTGATGCAAGAGCTTGGAGAGCTACTGGTCAAGTAATTTGCTAGAAGGTCACTTGAATGACAGCAGATGACGATCTAAGCGAAGAAGTATATCTTTCTTCCAATAATGCACTTAACAATTCACCTTAGTTGTTCCACATTTCTTACTGTATCTTTAATAATAGAAGGTTATGATAAAAGCTAGTTAGAGTTTGACTTTAGTTGTCTGTTTCCTTTATATCCGAATGATGATGCTAACATGGTAAGGAAAATAGTTCGACATACCCAATTAACAAGGGATTTAAATCATCTACCCTCGGTAAGGTCCTGTTTAAAACGTAGTAAATTTGCAAGAGTCAGTACAATTCCTCCAAAAGAAAATGAAACCAGCCAATTCAATTCCTCAATTCGGCTGGCGTGTCTTTCTTGTAAGGTGAACCCGTCCAAATTCCCTATAACGCGAGCCATCCAACCAAAAATTGGACGGTTGAAATCAAGGCGATCGAGAGAGAGAGAGAGAGAGAGAGAGAGAGAGAGAGAGAGAGAGAGAGAGAGTTCCAAAATGGCCCCAAATTCTTTTTTTATTTATTTATTTAAGTCAGAAGCCAATTAGAATAGGTCAACTTCTAATTTCAACTTATTTTAATTTTTTTACTATTTTTTGGTTTTTTCTATTATTCCTTTGTATTATCCATGATGATACAATATTTTTTAATTTTTTTAATTAAATAACTCAAAAAAAACTAACAAGTGTTAAAGTTCAATTTCAGTAAAAAAAAACAACAACTGAAGTCATAAGTCAGAAAATTAAGTTCTTTGGAACGGACCCAAATGAATCCCTAGGCAACAGTCACTCGTAGATATTATTGATCTACTTAAAGTGAAGGGCACGACCCCTAGAAAATTGAAGTCAATTTAGGGTATAATATGAAATTAGGAGCACCAGCCTCCACATAATCCAATCAAATTTGGTCAGCTAATGTCCCTATCACACAAAATCCAATCGAATTTAGTCAGCAAATATCTCCATCATGTACGTACGTACTAGAAGAACGGAAACGGAAACAGGGGAAAACAAAGAGGACACGCTTGTCACGTCCTTCCGGAGCCCAACGCCTCAATTTCGAACCCAATTCCTAACCAAATCGCAAATTCACAATAGAGCGTGCGCCGTTCCTTTCGCACGCTCGGAGCAGAGGTGTAATCAGAGCAGATACAGACAGATATTATTTATTCTATATTCTATTCTATATTTTTTTCTCAGAGTTAAAGTCAGATACGAATAATATCAGATATTCATTTCTCTATTCTGTATATATTCCATAATCTTTCGGACGGTCGGTCGAACGAAAATTTTTTCACTTATCTCGTATCCTATTTTATATTTTTTCCTTGGAGTCGAAATCGAATACGGATAGTACCGAATATCCATTTACTCCTTTCGTATTCGTTCTATAAGCCTTTGGTCGGTAGGACGGATGAAAATTATCACTTCGTTTATACCCTAGCTCGGAGCCTTCAGACTCGTCCACACCACACCGCAACGCACCACCGGATGAGAAAATTGGAAGCGAAACCCAACCCAAAAGGAGGCATCCTGGGAACCCCCGGCTTCCCTACCAAAAGCGTAGACGGCTCGCGCGCCGCAACCAGACGAGCAAAACCCTAGCAAGCACGTACGCACGCACGCACTGCTCCGACCAAATCCACCCCGTCCTGAACGAGCGCGGCGAGGCGACGAGCGAACTAATGCGGGGCGGGAGCAATCAAGATCCAAGGGGGCGGAGGATGAGGAGGCAAACTCACGATGATCTCGGCGATGACGCGCGGCTGGCGGAGCGGGCGTAGGAGGTAGGCGGTGCGGGTGACGACGACGACGAGGCGATCTGCAGGATGACGCGGGGGCGCGAAGTGAAGCGGGTTCTCCCTCGAACACCCTCCGACGCCACCTTCATCGGCCGGACAATTGCCCGCCGCCGCCGTCGCGTTCGCCGCCATCGACCACACGCTCGCGCGCACTCGGAATTACTCAAGCCTGCTCTCTCTCCCTCCTCCCACGAGTTGCTACTTTGCTGTTTAAATGTGACGATCCCAACCGCACGAGTCAGCTGCACAAGACACTCCTCGTGCAGCCAGCGGCGGGCTATATATATAGCAGGACGGTGGCAGACTCGAGTGCCACGTCAGCGCAGGAATCTCACTCGCTCGTGCCAACTGCCAAATGAACGGCACTAAACAACGCCTATCAACATCAATTCAACGAAAATAAAAATAATTGCGTTTTTCTGGTTGATATTAGTCTAGGGCAATAATGCATCTGAAAGAGTTGACATCGGCACCCGTTTCCAGAGGCCCGCCGAGGGGGAATGGACCGATGGGATTCCTCGTCAGTCGGTACGTGTCAAGATAATGTTTAGGGACCAGACCCTCACATAAAAATACATAAACTCTAATAATTATCCGCTGCAATATGATTTTGCTGGAATATGATTTTTCATTGAATTCTGCAACTTTTGAGGACTTATCCGCTAATTTTCAATTCTGAGGAAAATTTTTTGTGAAATTTTCTGAGACCCTATTTGCAAAAGCTAGGTGCCGGTCACCCTTCTTTTTTTCTTTCTTTCCATCCCATGACGGGCCCATTTGTCTCACCCATCCGGCCCAATCAGCTGATTCAAAGGGGATGGGGTAGGGTTTCCCCTACCCTATTCACTTTTGTGGCGATGCATGTCGGGAAAAAAAGACCAGAAGCCATGGCGCGGAGGCCATGCGGGGCGGCGTCGGTGGGGACCTTGTGCAAGGGTGATGCGGGGCGGCTCCAGGCCGGCGACAACGCGTAGGGGCAGAGCTACGACAGTGTACCGTGCGGGGCAAGTGGTGCGTCGTTCGGGCCGAGCGGCGATGGCGTGGCTTAGGCCAAGCAACGACAGCACGAATGTGGTCGAGCAGCAGTGTCACAGATAGGACCGAGCGGCGACGGCGCGGCTCTAGCTGAGTAGCGGCGGCGTAGAGCTCGGCCGGCGTTGGCACGTGGCACGGAGGTGCATGTGATGCGGCGACGACCATGCGGGCTTCTACTTCTGGTTTCAGCTTTTGACTAAAATTATACCATAACGGTTGTTAGTTTTTTGGAGAAAAAATCATTATATCGTCATAAATCATATAAAGTAATAAGAGAAAAAAAGCAAAAAGTTGAAAAAACAAAATAATCAAAATAAGTGAAAATTAGAAGTCGATATATTCCATGTGATTTTTGGTTTAAATAAGATAAAAAATAAAAAATAGAAATTGAAGCCGTTTAAAGTGGTGCCTTAATTCCAATCAAATTTGTTTTAAAAAGCTGCGTAATGCATATGAACTTTCTTTTATCTTTTTTTAGAATTGGATGTGTTCTGACATTTGGCCCGATCTTATCTCTACACGCCCTTCATCAGCCTACGTTCTGCTGCTGCAGAATCTTTGCAACTACGTACGGAATCTTCACGAATTCTAAAAAGATGCTTTCAAGTTGTTAATCTATCCAAAAATAGTAAAATAAAATTGCAGATTATATATAAGCCACCCCAATGCCAAACTATAAGCTTGATCCCATTTGGAATGCAAACTTTTTTATGGAGATCTTGTAGGATAATGCGTATCCACTAGGACATGAAAAACAATAGAGACAACAATTGCCTATAAACAAGCCATAAACTATGTTCCATCCTATTAGGATTTCCCGCATCCACTTAGGGCATTGCCACCTTGTTAGTTAGCCATGCATCCCATCAATCCTCGTTTCAAATGGTTTTAACTCATGATTTATTTTGGCTTTTGATTTATTTAAACTAGAAGCCATTTGAAACACATTGATTTCTAATTTCAGCTTATTTTGATCTTTTGAGATTTTTTTGGTTTTTTTGTCTTATTTATTTATATTGTCCATGACGATATAACATGTTTTTTTAAGAAAAAACTAACAGCCACTTCAGTACAATTTCAACAAAAAATTTAAGCCGTAAGTAACTGGAACACCACCTAACCCAATATATATGTGTGTGCCATCACATGGGCGGTTGGAGATCAGACCGGTTCAATTAAATGAGACAGTCACCACTTGTAAGTATATAAGTGACATCGGTTTTTGTGATAAACATGAAATTAGCACTAAATTAGCACTATATGGTAGCAAGTAGACGCTCTTGCTTGTCTGATTAGCACTCCTACCTTTGCGAGGTCTGACCTTGGGAAAGATAATATAACTTATATAGCTAGAGGGAGAGAAGGCGCTCGACTTATCACGAGTAAGAGGTATGTACGAGCGAACGAATGCGGGGCGGGAGCAATCGAGATCCAAGGGGGCGGAGGATGAGGAGGCAAACTCACGATGATCTCGGCGATGACGCGCGGCTGGCGGAGCGGGCGTAGGAGGTAGGCGAGGCTGCGGGTGACGACGACGACGAGGCAGATCTGCAGGATGACGAGCGGGAGCGCGAAGTGAAGCGGGTTCTCCCCCTGGAACACCCCCTCCGACGCCACCTTCATCGGCGCCGGACAATTGCCCGCCGCCGCCGTCGCGTTCGCCGCCATCGATCACACGCTCGCGCGCACTCGGAATTACTCAAGCCTGCTCTCTCTCCCTCCTCCCACGAGTTGCTACTTTGCTGTTTAAATGTGACGATCCCAACCGCACGAGTTTGTACGCGTGCGCACACTCCTCGTGCAGCCGCGTGCGGGCTTATATATATAGCAGGACGGTGGCCGACTCGCGTGCCACGTCAGCGCAGGAATCTCACTTGCTCGTGCCAACTGCCAAATGAACGGCACTAAACTACGCCTATCAACATCAATTCAACGAAAATAAAAATAATTGCGTTTTTCTGGTTGATATTAGTCTAGGGCAATAATGCATCTGAAAGAGTTGACATCTGAAAGCTGCGTAATGCATATGAACTTTCTTTTATCTTTTTTTAGAATTGGATGTGTTCTGACATTTGGCCCGATCTTATCTCTACACGCCCTTCATCAGCCTACGTTCTGCTGCTGCAGAATCTTTGCAACTACGTACGGAATCTTCACGAATTCTAAAAAGATGCTTTCAAGTTGTTAATCTATCCAAAAATAGTAAAATAAAATTGCAGATTATATATAAGCCATCCCAATGCCAAACTATAAGCTTGATCCCATTTGGAATGCAAACTTTTTTATGGAGATCTTGTAGGATAATGCGTATCCACTAGGACATGAAAAACAATAGAGACAACAATTGCCTATAAACAAGCCATAAACTATGTTCCATCCTATTAGGATTTCCCGCATCCACTTAGGGCATTGCCACCTTGTTAGTTAGCCATGCATCCCATCAATCCTCGTTTCAAATGGTTTTAACTCATGATTTATTTTGGCTTTTGATTTATTTAAACTAGAAGCCATTTGAAACACATTGATTTCTAATTTCAGCTTATTTTGATCTTTTGAGATTTTTTTGGTTTTTTTGTCTTATTTATTTATATTGTCCATGACGATATAACATGTTTTTTTAAGAAAAAACTAACAGCCACTTCAGTACAATTTCAACAAAAAATTTAAACCGTAAGTAACTGGAACACCACCTAACCCAATATATATGTGTGTGCCATCACATGGGCGGTTGGAGATCACACCGGTTCAATTCGTGCGAGACAGTCACCACTTGTAAGTATATAAGTGACATCGGTTTTTGTGATAAACATGAAATTAGCACTAAATTAGCACTATATGGTAGCAAGTAGACGCTCTTGCTTGTCTGATTAGCACTCCTACCTTGCGAGGTCTGACCTTGGGAAAGATAATATAACTTATCACGCTAGCTAGGCTTCATCCGCTGACCACGCTAGCGTTACTTGGGCTGTGTGCTAACTTCTGCTGAGTAGGAGCGGCTGCAGAACAAGCCGTTGACTCTTCTCCATTGGCTGTGTTGCTTAAGCCAATAAGGATGCGTCTTTTCATCTTTTGATTTTAGTTTTTGACTTTTATATGATAACCAGCTTTTAAATAAAATATTTTTTCAAGATAGAGTCTACTAGTTAATTGTAATATATACTGTATCGACTTCATTTATATCGGCAAAAACTACATATGAGTTTTTGTTACCCTATAATATCTCACATAAATAGCCCAAAAGACACAAGTCACAACCTAAAACCAACAGCTTCAGCCAAAAAGAACATACCAATAAATTTTATTAGTTGTAGTCCGATGACCCACAATTAAAGATACATAAGTAAATATACTTACAGCGTGGTCTAGGTATTAACTTAAACATTGGGTGAAATGTTAGATAGGTAATTTTGCATCCTCGTCAAATCAAAAGAAGAAGGGTAAACTGATAATAGCATACGTCTCTCGAATCGTGCAAACGTTGGAGGTTACCATTTCCAATTTGAAATCTTCTTTGGATAGCTGGCGATCGGAACGGAAGAGGGAGAAGTCGTGGCAGTAGATTGTTGATTGAGCAACTAAAAGCAATTTACATGGTGTATGAGTAATTTGCATGTGTGTTTTTTTTCATTGACTTCATTTAATTGATTACAACAATCTATGACACACGTGAATTGTGAGGTCTCTCAGGCATATGAAGTAACCTCGCGTTCAATCAGGTAATTTGAAGTTTTCCCCGGGTGGCGGCGGCCATTAATTGGATTGAGTGTCGGACTACTGGACTAATTAGTAACTCATCATAGAATTGCCTTGGCAATAGACATCTTTTTTTTTGAGAGAACATACCTGAGGTTCCTTCCAAGCACCAGAGAATGCCTCCTAAAATTCTCTACTATTATATAAAAAGGAGTTGGTAGTCGTCGGTGCGTTCTCCTCTCTCCTTTCTGCAATTACCCGATTTGATCTTAATCATTTGTCTCTCTTCTCTCCAGGATACAACCGTCCACCCTCTCCACTTTTCCCATCTCCTCGTGCATTCTGGCCACCGTTCTCTCTGTTGCTTGCTCTTTAATGTTTGATATGTAAAGTTGGTCAGACAGTAAGTTCTATCTCACTATTTTTATGACTCCGTTGCAACGCACGGATATCTAAATAGTAATGATAAGGTTTTCAGTACCATCCTTCTGTGGTATTTTGTCGTTGCTGCATACAAGCTAAGAATTTGCTAACCGCCTAATGGTTGGTGTGTGGTAAGAACTTCATCGTGTGTTTCAAGCGTTGGCAGTGTTTTTCTTCAAAAAATGAAAAAAAAAACGTTGGATCACAACGCTGTAGAACCTGAATAATTATCATCTGGCTGCACGTACCATAGCTTCTTTTCGAGCGAATTTTAGCACTGAAGATTTCATCATATGGTTTCTGATCACAACGACAGAGGTCACAAACAAATTAACGACGAAATTAGAGAATGACAAATGTAAATAATGAGAGGAACGAATGCAAGACCTAATCTTATTACAGTGGGCTGCGTCTTCTTCTGCTCCTCATCCTCTTCGTTGGTTCAATTGCAATCGATCGCCGGAGTTCTGGCGCGAGGGCGTTGACCTCGTCGTAGTTGCCGTAGTCAATGAGATCCGCGGTGACCCGTAGCCAGTGAAATCGATCGCCCGCACTCGGTGACGAGGCCGGTGAACATTTTGCGGTGGTGCTGCACGTTGCTGGAGGCGGCGGCGACTGTCTCGCGCGGCCGGCGACGGCCGGAGCGACCCGCTCCTAATCTCCGTGAGACGTTTGATCGCGTTTGTGCGGCTCAGATTGAGTATGAAACCGTAGCGGAGGAGCTCTTTCACTAAGAACCCTTGTAGAATTCGGGGAAGTAGCATGTCATGGAGCGGTTTTTGCGCAAGGGCTCCTTTGAATAAATGCCAACGGCGGCGGTCTCCTCCTTCACGTTGCCGAGCAGGCGGCCTACCTCCGAGGCTACGGCGGCTCCGACGCACCCGCCGCCCATCAACATCGTTGGCGAGTTCGTCTCCCTCCTCGTCCTCTACCACCTCAGCGGCCTTGCTGAGGAGCTGAAGCCCTGACGGGTGCATCCTTTTCTTGGCATATCGTCTTGCGATTCTTGGTTCCAGACGCCGGCGCAACCGCTTCCCTCCCCCATTTCGACGCCCTCCACTTGATCGGAACGCCTCATGCAAGCTCGACAAAGTTCTAGCGAATGTTACAAATCTCTGCATTTTGCACTGTTCAGTTCATCGTCAGTGTATAATTACTGGAATATAAGGGTTATCTGAATCCCAAACTCGATCATGCCCCATGCATGCCAAAATTGTGGTGTTCTAATATTGCAACCAATGTATATAGCAATCTAAGCCATGTTTAGACAGGCACATGCTTGCGAACTGAGAAGCCCTAAATTTCGTTGTTTTTTACTTTTTGGTTTATTTTGAGGTTTTTTTGCAGGTTCTATTTTTCCTGTATTCATTTGCATTATACGTGATGTGCTAATCCATTTTTTATTTTAATTTTTTTAAAATTTAATTATGCCAAATAAATCACCATCATCTACAATGTAATTTCAGCTAGCTACAGTAAAAATTCAGCCATAAACCATTAAAATTAAGCCCAACCGAGCACCACATATATATGCAAGAACTTCCCAATTGAAACTCATTGAAGAAAGGCAGATTTTTTACCCAGATGCATGTGCAGAGTGACAGGGGTGTTGCTACATCCCCAGGTCTGGAAAACAGATTAGGTAGGCCATACAATTTATACACATGTAGGTATCAAACTACTGCCAGAAATCTCATCGTTCCTCTTTTTTTCTCCTAAAGAGTTTTATTTTTCTTGTCTTGTGGGTTGCCTACTTTAAATGTGCTCTTTATGCAAGAAAATTGAACGGATACATAGCTTCAGTTAGAGATTATAGTGTGATCGCATCTTTATCCCATGCGGCGCCTAAGCAAATTTTAGCACTGAAGATTAGATTAATCTCTCTAGGAAAGTCAGGCATCCAAGCAAGACTACATGTTTGTTCCAAATTATCAGAGTACAACAAAAGATGACATGGTTTCGTTCGTATCACAACAACAGCGGTCACAAACAAACCGTACACCATTAGAGTATGACATGTAAATCATGAGCGGAAAGATGAAAGATCTGGTGATACATCCATTTTTTTGGCATATCTTCCTGATGCTGGTATCTCCTGGGATTTTTTTCATGCTCTGGTTTTGGTTATGCTGATCGGCCATGACTTGGTGCAACACCAAACATAGTTGAAGGTTCCTCTGAAGAAAATTAGGACAAAAAAATGTTAGCAAGTGAAGATTGTACAGATAATGTCAAAGATGACTTTGACAAGCTGTTGAAGGATGTATCAGATAAGAGTGATGCGCATGTCAGTATAGTACTATAGTAACATGGTAGCAGTAAGGGGTCTTAATCATGGAATGTGACTAAATTGTACAAATAGAATTTCTGATGAATATCTAAGATACTAGGCCTGCATTTGTATAGTCTATACACAAATAGTTGAAGATATCTAGTTGCTTTAGAAATTAATTCAGTAACATAACTATTGAACCAGCTCACTTGAACTATTTGAAAAGGCCATTCCGTTGGAATATAGAAACAGGGGGACAGCCAAGTTCTTAGCCACAATTCACACTTATCAGCAATGGAGCTGCAACATGAATTATGGTCTAAACTAAGCACAGAGATTTGAAAACGAAATCGAGACATTCTGTACCCAGAAGGGAACTGGTACATCATACAAAAGAAGTACCTGAATGCAACCAAAGATAACAACTTCGGTTTGAAGTGTTTTGTGTGGCTCTATTTGCTCAATAATTTTCCCCAAATACCTTTTCCTTGGAAGGATGCCAAATTCAGTAAGATTCAACAACGGATGCCAGAAGTTGTTCGTGTAATATCTGAGTTGGACCGGTACATTTAAATCACAATTGCCAGGACCAATGATGTGCACAAAGTATTCACTTGTTTCGTGGATATTGGCTATAACCTGATGGTCTGCACCATTTCGTTGGTTTTATCAGAGGAAATGCCACTCAGAAACATTTCCAATCAGGACATAGTATGGCTAATCCAGAACACACTGCTGCATAGTGTACCTGAATTCAGTGAACCTTCTCTACATCTATAAGAGAAAGCGAACTGGAAGAAAGACAGAGAAGCAGAGAATGAAGCAATGCGCCAGACCTGTAGCATTTCATTTGCCGGATGTTTATAGCTGTTTACACGGGTAGAATCTCTTCTAATCTGAACAATAATCAGCCGATATACATGCTGTACATATCTTGTGAAAAAGGATTGCGTATAAGTAAGATTACAACAAATCATAGCTGATTTGGTTAGAGAAGATTCTATACTAAAAATATAGACACCTGAATATGGAAAGGAAGATACGTTATCATCCCCCTAGAGTCGAAGCGAGAGGTTGCCGTACTCAAAGACTGGAACGGAATTCTTCAAAGAGCTGAGTCGAAAGTCCTTTTGTCATAACATCAGCAAATTGCTGGCTGGACGGAACATGAAGGACACAGACCTCACCAAGGGAAACCTTTTCGCGGACAAAATGAATATGAATCTCGATGTGCTTAGTTCGGCGATGCTGCACTGGATTTGATGACATATAAACAGTGCTAACATTGTCACAGAATACCATAGTCGCCGAATGGAGAGGTTGGTGAAGTTCCTACAACAGCTGCCGAATCCAACTGCATTCAGTGGCAGCTCTATACTCGGCCTCAGCGCTGGAACGAGAGACCGTAGTCTGTCTTTTTGAGGACCAAGAAATCAAGTTGTTGCCAAGATAGATGCAATATCCAGATGTTGAATGCCGGGAAGCAGGACAACCGGCCCAATCAGCATCGGAGTACACGGTGAGAGAACCCGTATCGTTGGCATGAAGGTAGAGACTGAAATCCAGTGTCCCTTTGACATACCGGAGAAACCTCTTGATGAGAGCAAGATGACAATCTAGCGGGGAATGCATGTGAAGACAGATTTGCTGAACTACATAGGAGATGTCCGGCCGTGTCAAGGTTAGATACTAGAGTGTCGGGCCATGCTGCGATACTCCGTTGGATTGGAAACGGGAGAACAGTCAAATGCTGAAAGCTTCGTGTGAGTATCAACTGGCGTAGATGTGGCATGGCACTCAAACATTCCCGTGCGGTGGAGGAGTTCCACAATATATTGTTGTTGGGACAAGAACAACCCGATGCGGGAGCGTGTCACCGAGATACCAAGGAAGCGATGCAAGGCACCTAAATCTGTCATGGCAAACTCGGTGTGAAGTCCACGATGAGACACAGAAGAAGCGAAGTGAACGAAGCTGTGAGGATGATATCATCCATGTAGAGCAGCAGGTAGGCGACATCATTGCCGATTTTGACGATGAACAGTGATGTGTTGGTCACAGAAGAAATGAATTCAATCGATCGAATATATGTGGCAAAGCGTTGATACCATGATCGCGACACCTACTTAAGGCCATAGAGAGATTTGAGGAGTCGACAAACATGGTCCGACCGAGTAGAGTCAACAAAGCTGGCAGGCTGCTGACAGTAAACAATCTCCTTAAGATTGCCATGCAAGAATGTGTTTTGGACGTCCAATTGATGGATTGGACAGGACCGGGAGGCAGCAATAATGAGCACAATTTGGATTGTTGCCTGTTTAACAACGGGACTAAAGGTTTCGTCGTAGTCAATTCTGGGTTGTTGAGAGTATCCACGGATGACCCATCGGATTTTATAGTGAGCAAGGCTACCATCGGAGTGAAACTTGTGATGAAACACCAATTTTCTAGTGACCACATCAGTCCTGGGCAGTCGAAGCACTAGCACCATGTGTTATTGTCCATGAGGGCTTTGTACTCATCAGCCATGGTGTGATGCCAGCGCGGATCCTGAAGAGCCGATTCGTATGTCTTTGGTAACTGTGACGGACCAGAATGGACTGCTAATAGATCGAGGCACTCCAAAGGCTTGGCAATGCTAGCTCGTGCGTGGGTCACCATGTGGTGTGGACCTGTCCTAGGGAGCGCACAAGGCTGAGAATTGCCAGCTGCATCTGCAGCTGAAGCAGGCACACCAGGCTGAGGATTGTCGACTGCATCTGGAGTTGAAGCAGGTACACCATGCCAACTACATCTAGAACGGAAGTAGGCACAGCCGAAGGTGATGAAGATGCACTAGTCACCACCGGTGCCGTAGGAGGGTATGACAACAGCGATGCTCCTGGCGTTGTGGAATGCAGAGGAGCATGCTGCGGTTGGGGTGCAGGCCGTTGCTGCGGGTCCACAGGCAGCAGTGGATTGGTGAAGCAGTGTTGGGAGGTGTAGACACGATGAGTGTTGAGGTCCAAGCAACGATAACCCTTCTGAGAGTTGGGATAACCAAGGAAAATACAAGCGGTTGATTGTGGGGAGAGTTTGTGAGATGTTGTTGGTGAAAGGTTAGGATAGCAAAGGTATCCAAACACACGAAGATGACTGAATGTGGGGGGAATGTGGTACAGTCACTCATGCGGTGTGGAGAATTGGATAGAGGCTGACGGTAGGCAATTCAAGAGGTATGTGGCGACTGCGAGTGCTTCGGCCCAATAGGCTGGAGGCATATGAGCCTGGAACAGAAGAGTGCGAATGCTATTGTTTATTGTGCCAAGGGTGCACTCTGCTTTACCATTCTACTGGGAAATATAAGTGCATGAAAGGCGAAGATGGATGCCATGAGTTTTATAGAAATTGAGTGACAACGTATTGATGAATTCAGTGCCATTGTCTGCCTAAATGGTTTTAACAGGGACACCAAATTGAGTGCGAATATATGCAATAAAAGCGACAAACGTGGCATGTGTGTCGGACTTCTTACGGAGTGGGAATATCCAAGCGAAATGGGTAAAGTCATCCAAAATGAAAAGATAATACTTGAACCCAGAAACACTTAACACTGGAGAAGTCCATAAATCAGAATGAACAAGTTGGAATGGAGACATTGTGAGGGAAGAAGACTTAGCAAAATAAAGACGAACATGTTTGCCAAGTTGACAAGAATTGATATTGCTATTGCAACAAAAAAAACTCTCTCTTGGTGCGAAGATCATTGACACAAAAACCAGTAGGGTCAAATTCGATAGAATAAGAATCGTCAGAGGTGAATTTGCGAACAGAGATGAGATTTTTAACTAGGTTTGGAACAATGAGAACTTGATTTAAAGAGAGAGGACCTACTGACCCTAATGAGGAAATTAAACCAGTAGGATCATTGACACAAAAACCATGCATGGTCATATTGATGAATAGGATATAAGTGCATGCATAACAAGGACACATCATTAGCATATTGTCGCTAACATGGTCTTACAAAGTACACGGTGTTCGCGCTATAACCAGCTGACCCTAATGAGGAAATTAAGCCGGTGGATTTGCACCGTGACACATTGCCGGATCAACAGTTGGTCTTAGCCACCATGATCATTGTGTATAAACCCCTTCAATCCTCGCAAATCTTGTTCTCTTTTCATTTCAATTTTCCACCCAAAGATGCTTAGATCATACTACGAACCAATTATTGGAACATACCCCTGGGGATCTAAAGTAGACCACTTGATGTGTCTTGATCGCAAACTCCAATTTCTCAGTATCAAGCAATTAATGCAGAATTTGCATGGAAACAACTCCTTACCTCCAACAATTGGTCATGTCTTCCTTTCCTCCTTGAAGTCCCAGAGCTGCAGCCTTTGCTCCGCCGCATTGGCCGTCGCCGGAGCAGCAGCAGCAGCACCGCCTCCAAGAAAGAACGGCAGGCCGGCGGCATCACTAGGAGCAGCAAACCTCTGCATCAGGCATGGGTGCTGAGACGGCGGCCACAGCGGCGCGGCGACGGCATTGGACTGAAGTGTGCCCCGATCGAAGGCGACCGCGGGGTCCTGCTGCTCCTGGGAGAAGGCGAGGTGGGACACCATCTCGAAGCACATCGGCGCGATGTGCGAGCTCTGGGCGGCGTAGTAGGCAAGCGTCGGCTGCTGCTGCTGCTGCTGCATTGGCTTGTCGTTGGCGGAGCAGTGCAGGAGCTCGGCGAAGGCGCCATTGGCGCTGCCGTTGTAGCCGTTGGCTTGGTGAGAAGCGGCGGTGGCGGTGGCATGGCCGTTGTCGGCGGGGGCGTTGGCAAGCGAGAGCACGGAGTTCTTGCTGGTTTCCGAGGTGCTGACCTCGGCGTCGTCGCCGGCTTCGTCGGCCGGCGGGGAGGCGGGCAGGATGAACGAGCAGTCCAGCGACGGGAGCGCGTCGATGGCGGTGGCGGCGGCTCGGATGAGCCACTCGATGGCCTTGCTGGGCTGGTCGACGCCCAGGCGGTCCTGGATGTCGTAGAACTGGATCGCCGTCGGCACCGAGAGCCGGATGCGGCGGTCGCGGAGGCCGCGCGCGGTCACCACCTTACTGTGCCGATCCTTGCCGCCCGCAGCCGCGCGCGCCACCCGGCACGTCCGCCACGCAGCGGCGGGGCCGCGGACGCCGCCCAGCCGCTGCCGCCGGCGAGCGTGGCGCGCGGGCGCTTGCAGGAGTTGCGCTCCTTGCCTACCTCCTCCATGGCTTAGCGCATGCCAATCCGCAGCTTCCTCTGCTCATTTGGGGGTAGAATTCAGAAAAAGTTGGAGGATTTAGAACCAAATCTTGCAAAAAAAAAAAGATTGGAAAATTTTATTGAGAAATGCTGTAGCTGTGGCAAAACTCTAGTTCTTGAAGTGAGATCTTAAACAACAAAAGATTGCAAAAATGCCGTGAAGGGTTCCAATTCTGCACAAAATCTTCTCAGAACTACAAATCCCCTAGCACTTCATAGGCTCATAGCCCATTTGCTCTTCCGCTGCTGCTAATTAATGAGTTCTTTAGCACCTAAAATTGCAATTTGTGAAAAAAGCAGAAGCTTTGCCAAAGGAATCTACTAAAAGCAGAAGGCATCTGAACAGTAGTAGCTGTTCTTGCATATTATGGTTCCCTGTTCCCTTTGATGAACTTTCTGTTAAGAATGGATTTCAATTAGAAAAGAAAAGAGCAAGCAAAACGGCAACTTGATCAAGAAATTGTATTTTGGGGTCCTGTATCTGAAGCTCCCGACGTCCTAGAATCAAATCTGGCAAGTAACTGAAGAAAACTTTGGGCAAAAATAATTCTAAAAAATTGGGAGAAATGAAAAGGGGGAACTAGTTTCATTTATGGGCACATTAGAAAGGCTTGTTGGGCAAAATAGTTCTCAGCTGAATGTACCTAGCTCTCACCACTCTTCCTCTGCATTAACGAAAGGCAACGAATCTTAGAAAGACATCACTCAAATTTCCATGAAAAAGAACTGAAGACTGCATCCAAAAGAGGAAGAACTAATCCTGGGAACGAAAGGCTGCTCTTTCCAAGAACTCCCCAAATCATTTTTGCACTCGGGCACCATCAAATGTTGCTCAGAAATCGCAAAAAACGAGAAAAAGAAAAAAAAACAGTGCAACCGAACCAGAGTGAAATTTCTGTGGTTTCGATGCCCTCGCAGAACCAAATCTTCGGCCGGAAATATGAGCTAGCGCGAAGACGAATCAAGCAGAAGCTGCTCACCTGAAGGGGATCGACCGAAATGCCAGCCGAGGGGACCGGATCCTACTAAATCCAAAATGGCAGGGGCTACCACGCAAAAAGAGACTGAGCTCTGAGCGCCTGCAGCTGCTGCTGCTGCTGCTGCTGCTGGGCTTATCCCCTGTGATGAGCAAGCTGAGTAGCTCAGCTCAGCATATATGGATGGAGGAACACCTTTTATAGAAAAGACCTCGAACTTTTCATACACTGCATCTCTACCTGCTGCACAGTACCATGCAGGGGCTTGATTGCAAGACACCGGAAGTTAACACAGATCTGCGCTGTGCGATTACCATACTTTCCATTACACTTTCTTAGTAGCTAGCAAATAGCAAAATGCATGCCCTTTCATCTAATTTTCCAATATAATTAACCTAGCAAATTAAATTACAGGTTCTATAGCTGAAATGCAAGACAAAGTAGGCCGTTCCCGCTAACAAAGTAAGTGCAACAAATTTTAGGGCGTCTGTCACTGATCGGTCTCACTAGTAGTGGCGCATATATGCACGGCCCTGTTCTTTTCAGCTTCTAAAAGCTATTTTTCAACTTTTCTATAGTAACTAGCTTTTAAATGAATTATTTTTTCAAGATAAGATCTACTAGTTAATTATAGTATATACTTTACTGACTTCATTTATATTAGCAAAAATCGCACATGAGTTTCTATTACTCTGTAATCTCTAGCACGAACAGCCCAAAAGTCACAAACCGCAGTCAAAAGCCACAAACCGCAGCAAAAAAAAAAAAACAGGTCCATAGATCTGTAACTGTAAGGATGATCAAACCCGTAACTGTCCGGACTCAATGCACTCGGTCAACTTGAAACAGTTGGTACGGCTTTTCCCTTTTTGAATTGGTGTAAAGAGGAGAGGACATCCCTTTACAGGCTGTGATGTACATCGTAGTTAGTACACTCGCTCGCTCGTACTTCGTAGTACCAGTGAGAGGTAGCTACTAGTAGAGAGCTCACTACTAGTTGTCTGGCCTGTTTGAGTATTTGTGGGCACAGTACTTGACCTCTTATTAGTTTCTTCATTGCTTAATTAGAAATATTAATTGTTCTCTCGTTATGCATGCCAGCCATTATAATTTTTTTAATCTCTTGCTATGGACCTATTCTTTACGGCTTCTGAAAGCGGCTTTTGGCTTTTGCTACAGCACCTAACTTTTAAATAGAGTATTTTCTCAAGACGGAATCTATAAGTTAATTATAGTACACGTTAAAAGCCTAACATATGTATATTTCACTCATTTCTTGCGTATTTCAAGCTTTTTCATACCTTTATAGGCAAAAACTCTGCTAAATTTTTTCATGAAAAACCATTGTTATCGCACACCAAAATGCAAGTCATTCCGATACAAATTTTGATTAATTGGCAACATTTAGTTAAGTCATCACACTAACAAGCCATTACATAATGGGTAGCATAATCTTATAGCATCATCTAAGATATTACATAAAAGGGCACCAGATAACCAAAGCATGCAGGCCTGGTCTAACCCGGGGCCAAAGATGTCCTTTTTCACGGGTGAAAAGGTGAAAAAGTCTAAAAAATTTCAAGAAATGAGTGAAAATAGTATTTCGTGAATCTATACATGTTTGGAGTGGCATATCATGGAAAGCATTATTTGCAATAGCATTCCGAACCATGTCACTCTTTAAAGTGGTATATCATGATTTTTTTTTTCATTATATATAACTTTGTTGTGCTAGACATTAACTATTCTTGTGACGTGAAGGACCAAACTCGCGACTTCACTTCGCGTTCAAGTGATTTCACAGGAATTGATTACGTCGTATCCTAGAAAAAAAGAAAGACTAAATACATCACCAAACACAGCCAAATATAAAGATTTGGCGATTTGCAGGTACCTACGGCCGGTGTCCACAGGAGCCGCTAGCTATACAGCACGGCCATGGCGAAGCACGAGCTGCATGCAAAACAGGAGGACGACGCACGTCCGTCGGCAAGTGCAATAGACAAATCTGCGTCGTCTCGATCTGCTTGGACATGCATCCACTGTAGTTCAGATAAACTTGCCGACATGCGTGAGCCGATCGAGACGATGCAGATTAGTTCCATTAAGATAGTCCTCGCTCCTACGTACGTACAGATGGATTAATCCGGCCGAGTGTCCATTTCAGAGTTCAGAGTTTTTGTAGCTAGCAATGCAACGGAGAAAAGCTAGCGAAGGAAATACTGAATGAAATTTAAACACAGTAGTCTAAATTACTGAAAAATGATTCTTGAGAAGAGAGGATATATGCAAAAGCTTACTTCTCGATCATGAATAAATGAGGCATCTTTTTTAACGTGGAATAATTGGAAGATTACAATATAATTTTCAGCTACTCCTTAATTCTTGTGTAAGCATATATATATATATATATATATATATATATATATATATATATATATATATATATATATATATATATATATATATATATATATATATATATATATATATATATATATATAGGAAAAATACATTCTACACCGGGTGTAGTTACACCCACCTCTAATATACCACCTAAACAAACTTGAAATACTCCTTTATCACTTTAGGTACATTTGTATACTAATTATAAGATACTCAATGTGAACCACATGAAAAACTTGTAAAGGAGTTCATAGTTTTAGCGTATTTTGTAAATACCCTTATATCGCGCATAAAAGGAGTATGTCGAAAAATATATATACCATACGAAAATTGTTCATACCACCTAAATGGTCTTAAATACTTGTATACTACACGTACATACCCTCCGTTCGCGAGATACTCCCTACATTGCGAGATACGATATAGGGTGTAACTACACCGGGTGTGAAAAGAGGCTTCCTATATATATATATATATATATATATATATATATATATATATATATATATATATATATATATATATATATATATATATATATATATATATATATATATATATATATAGGAAGCCTCTTTCACACCCGGTGTAGTTACTCTATGTCGTATCTCATAACGTAGGAGTATCTCGCGAACGGAGGGTATGTACGTAGTATACGAGTATTTAAGACCATCTAGGTAGTATGAACAATTTTTCGAGGTGGTATGTACATTTTTAGACATACTCCTTTTCATATGTGTATATGAAGGTATTTACAAAATATACTAAAACTATGATCTCCTTGTAATTTTTTCATGTGGTTCACATTAGAGTATCTTATAATTAGTATACAAGCATACCTAAAATGATAAAGGAGTATTTTAAGTTCGTTTATGTGGTATATTAGGTGGGAGTAACTACACCGGTGTAGAAAGTATTTTTCCTATATATATATATATATATATATATATATATATATATATATATATATATATATATATATATATGGAGTGTATCGCAGATGCTCAATTAATGAAATCATTGGCTTGGTACGTGCCTATCGGGAGTATACTGATTTGGGAATGTGTGTGGTCTCCGATTGGTGAAAATGAATCCTCGAGAAAATGGCTGGCCAGCCTTTGGACGTATAGCTAGCTAGCGATTCATCGTTCATGCATGCGTCAGGCTTTTGTAGGCTCGATCGAGCATCGGCTTTAATTTATCGGTTCTTGCGAAAGCGTAAAAGCACATCGATCGATCTGCATTCTACTGCAGCCGCGATGCTACTCATATTCTTAATTTCCAGATTTAGCTAGGTTAATGATGAACTTATATATGCCTCCTCGTGCTGCATCATGTCATTCTACCTATGTTAGCATAGTGGTAGAGCACAAGATTATCATGGCTGAGTTCATTAATTAGTTCGAGGTTCAAATAACCCCCATTAATTCTCCGCGTCAAAAACAAAGTCTCGCAAATGTACAATTTCTCTTGCGCATTTTCAATTTTTTAGACAACCTTGAATGCAGGATTGTATGACCGGTATAGCAGCAGGGGGGGAAGTAAATGATGCCTTCAAAACTTTTTCTCTATGTATTCGCTAATCCTTCATTTCAGTAACTACTTAGCTATAAAGATAAGGATTGGAAGCCAAAATTAAAGCAAACATCTCAACAAACCAAAAAACACAGAAGTAAATGATGCCTTCAAAATTTTTCTCCATGTATTCGCTAATCTTTCACTTCAGTAACTACTTGCTATAAAGATAAGGATTGGAAGCCAAAATTAAAGCAAACATCTCAACAAACCAAAAAACACACATCACTAGTGGTCAGACCAGTGTTTTCAAAATTGGTTTTGAAATTTTAACAAGGGTTGGAATTTTTTGATTTTTTCCATTTTCGAAAAATTTTGACCAAAATTTTCAAATCAAAATCTGAATTTTTTGAAGTTCAAACAAAAAAGATGAAAAAAATGCAATTTCAAGGGTTCGAACCCAAGACCTCACTACTACAAAAGAGGCTATACTGGACGACTACATCACAGATGGTTCCTATGAACCGTCTATGCTGCAACTATCACAGACGGTTTATATTAACAATCGTCTGTGATATTTTCACAGACGGATATATATACGAACCGTCTGTGATAAAGCAATACATCATAGAAGGTTCTTATTAATAACCGTATTGAGAATATCACAGACAGTTGTTAGTATAAACTGTCTATGATAATGCAAGACATCACAGACGGTTCATATTAATAACCGTCTGTGATAATTCACAGACATTTATTTATAAGAATCGTCTGTGGTATGTGCATATCACAGACGGTTCGTATAACAAATTGTCTCTGATAATGCCACGACACCGATTCGTGGCATCTCACCAAGGATTCTGATCTCACCTGTCCATTCTCTCCGCATCGAACGGCAGGCACCGGCTCCTCCCACCTCTCGCCCCTTATTAATTACTCCGCCTCTTCTTTTCACTCCAAGATGCGTGAGTTCTGCCGGCTGCTCCTAACTAGTTCATCCACTCTTAGCTTGTTCCTCGACGACGCCAACTACCGCTGTGAGCTAATGCCTCTGTTGTGACACCGCGGTCCATTGCACAAGACACTCTTGCCGTAAGAGTGTCTTGTGCAGCGTCACCATCGTGACACAAAAGTGACGCTACCATCGCCTCTCCTTCACTGCAAGGCACCGCGAAAGCAGCTAGCTACCAAGACAGCTACCGAGAAGATCATATATATTAATAATTTCATCAGAACTGAACTTTTGTCCAATTTCTATCTCTATATAGGCAACTAGGGAATCACGAAAGAAGGCATCTCCCATTTTATTTCGAAGACGGGTCTTGATGAGTTCCATAGCTGAAAATGCTCGCTTAGTGGACCGGTCGCAGATGACACAAAAAGAGTTAGCACTAAACTTTGCAATCTGTCAACCAATAGATAAATAGAAGACGCTAAGACCTAGATGGGAATGGAATATATGAGATAGATGAAATGACAATTGAAGAGTCGTGCGTTGCATTAAGGACAGTTGCCAGTCATTTGTTGTGCGTAAGTATTTTGTGCTTTGCTGGGCTTTTTATTTATCAATTAAGTTAATTGAGATGGCCCACTACCTGCTAAATATTGCATCCTATTTAGAGGTGTATCAATTCCGTGGCCATGGGGGACCCAGAAAAATGTAAGGTATGGTGAGATTATAATACATAATAACAATGTAAACACACACTCTTCAAGTCATTAATCACCCTAGCTAGTAGCATATTAAAAGCAATAAAAACCTACAATACATGGTAGGATTGAGCAAAATTCCTAGATATTTGTGTATAGACCTTCTCGCTTACCATTTGATCTCCATCGCAAATTTGATCGATGTTACAAAATCTCCCCTTGAAAAAAATTAGATGTTACAGAATTTGTAGAAATGCAGCAGTTATCTGTAGGTATATGAATCATGAATCCGGTGTATAAAGTGTTTGGTATTTTGGTTGCTCAAGAAAAGAAATTATAGATAGAATGCTTTGCTTGGTCAACTAATAGTCAGAAAAGTTGGCTGTGTGGCCGCTCGCACGAGCATGTCTGCGCTGCTGCCGCACAAAAACTAATTAGGCACAAGGCCTTAGCAAAGGCTCTGCAATCTACATGGCCTATGGTTCTTTAGATTTTAGGTGGGCTGTGGGCCTTTATATTCACATAAGCACATGAGTTAGGGGAGGCCAGGCCTCGGGTCGCCCCTTCTCTCCGCCATTGGTTGGAGCTCTTATGGTAAGAGCGGCGCGTATTCTCTGACGTGATTTAGTTTGTCTAAATCATTCATGCTCAGATGAACAGTTCAGATCATTATAATTATTTTAGTTTTAATTTTTTTACTTCTAGTTTTTAGTTTTTTATTTTCATCTTTTTCTAGATTTTTTATATTTTTTATATTATCAGTATTAAAATAACCTATTTTTTACTCAGAACCTAGGAGGTTTCTTAACTTTTAGCAGAAAATTTACATGCAAATAGTTACCTTGTACATTAACTGCACACGAGCTGTGATCTATTGGCCTTGGCATGCAGAGTTTCATGGAATGTTTCCCATGTGCTGCGAGCCTTCAGTTCGTTCTTGCCAACTATGGCCTGGTCAGAGTTAGCTAGGCTTTCCTCCTATAATTAAGCAGAGCCATTGGAATTGGAGAGGGAGCACACTGGTAATGCTCACTTTGTTTCTCTCCTCGTATCTAACTGCACCTGACAAAAAATATGGCGTAGGAATTGCATGAGACCGGCCATTTTGCAGCCAAGAATTTGAGGTGGTGCATGGATCATGGCGATGATGGAGACAGATGTGCCGCTGACGGAGGAGTCGCCACGGGCGGGGCGGCGGTCGAAGCCGACGAGCCGGAGCTGGAGCATTGAGTACACGAGCCTCCGCGACGTGCTGATGGAGGGCGGCGACCACCAGCGCGGGGCCGGCCGGAGCTAGCGCGAGTACTCGTGCCACGACATCCACCACTTCGACGCGTCCAACATCGGCATCCGCAACCAGCTGCTCAAGCACGCTGCGTCGGCGTACCTGCAGTCGGCCGTCGTCGTGGCGTCGCGAGATCAAAGCTGCCTCGGCCGGCTCTGGCGCCAGGTGCAGCTGCGCGGCGGCGGCGGCGCCAGGCGAGGGCGCGGCGGCCGTGGGCGCGTGCTCAAGCGGGCGTGCTCGTGGCAGGGGTGCGTCGACAACCCCGCCGAGCTATGCGCCGCGTTCGTTGCACGGTCAGCGCGGCGCATCGCCGCGTTCGTCGCCGACCGCATCGCCGGCATCTGGGCCTAGGCGACGCCACTGGCGGGCGGCCAATGCCACAGCTTTCTTAATAGTAGCGTAGCTTTACCTGAAAAGAAGGCTACATCAGTAGCCCTAGAGGAAGAGATTAATCTAATCCTGCTGATTAATCTCGATTAACTTCGTGCATCTGGAATGATGACTGATTAGTTTACTGGAACTATCGTGCTCCTCGTTAATTTTGTTTTCTTGTTAGATCTTGTCAGATGTTTGTGAATGTTTTGTTGAACAAACACTCAACCTCTGACAAAATGAAGCATAACGCCGATCAATCGATGATAGTCTTATATTTTTTTTAAAAAAAAGTTATTGCCGTTAGTCTTATATTCAACCTCTCCAATCAAATACAACTGTACTGTACAATTTATTTGACCCCTTTATCTGTAAATCCTAGCTCTGCCCATGTCAACGGGTCCCGGCTCCTATGCCAGAATGATCGAACGATCACAGGATCGTCTCAGACAGGATCGTCTCAGACTTGAGTAGTACTAACTTTTCCCCTTTTTGTGTGATTGTCATGGCTCGCTACGAGGTTAGGTTTGTCCGTCGCTGTCTCGATCGAACCGGCAGCCAGGGTAGCGACTGACTCTGCAGCTGCGGCGCCAGTGGCAGTTGGATCAAGCGAGAGCCGGCCGCCATGGCGATTTCAAATGTAGACCTGAAGCGGATTGCGCGTGTCATGTCACCGCAGTCGTCTTTTTTTTTTTTTGACCTGTGGGTTGCGGTTTTTGTTATAATCGCTGGCTTTCAAAAGACGCGTGTTTTATTCGGCACGCAAGAAGCCATGCGACTTTTGATTTTTGCTATAGTATCTAACTTTTAAATGAGGTATTTTCTCAAGACGAGGTCTACAAGTTAAACGTAGTACATATTAAAAGCCCAACATCTGTACCAGCCAAAATCGTAAGTGAGTATCGGTCTCTCCGTAATCTGTACTGTAAATAGCCAAAATTCAAAAATTTCAGATAAAAGCCATAAGCCGTAGCAAAAAAGAACATGACCTAAGATGGAGTCTATAAGTTGATGATAGAAAATACTATACTGACTTTAGCTATACCGATCAAAATCGCATACGACCAGAGATGGAGCTAAGCCTCGGACCGCTCGGCCCAGCTGAGAAAACCCATTTTATTTTAATGTAGTTTTTAATAGTAAATGCCTTGGTATTTTTTTTGTAGTGGTCTAGGCTCGAGGCTAGACCTCAGGCTGGCTACGCCCTGCATATAACTGTCTTTCTCTTTATGCTCTCTCACAAATTAATATAATTTAAAATTTATAAATCAAAAACTATAAATCATAAATCAAAACTATAAATCACAGCATCAAAAAAATCCGTATAAACCACAGCATCAAAATAGCCTCCTTCTTTATGCGCTCAATTGACCATCCGTCTGATGACTGACATGTGGCCCAGGCAAGCCATGCCCCACCATCGGACGGCTGGATCATTCCCAGGCAAGCCTCGCATCCGGACCGTCCACCCACCCTAATATAATCGCCGCCTTAATTAAGCACGGCCATTTAGGGCCTGTTTGGGACTGCTCTGCTTCAGTTTTTCCAGCTCTGCTCCACCAACTCCACCATAGAGCAGCTCCACTGTGGAGTTCTGGGCGGTGGTCTGTTGCACGCAGCTAGCTCCAGCTCCAGGAATGTGAGGTTTCACTGAGAAAGGTCTAATATGCCCCTGAATGATGTTTGGTGTATGTTTTGATATATGCGGAGCATATGTAACTGAATATTTTTTTTTGCCAATTTAAATATGATGTAAAATATCATAATTGAACCAATTTTAAATGTTAAACATTTTCATTTTTCTGAATGACAGCAAATTAATTTCCAATTTAACTGAGTAAACAATTCAGCTAGTATAGCAATACCACTTTCATTGAACCAAATATAGTCTTACACAATTTTAATTTCTAAGTTATAACCTCTCAAAGTTATAACATTCCCAAGTTCCCAAGCAGTTGAAACAAATATACAACATCAACACGAACAATGCACAACATGTTCTCTAGCTCGTAGTTGCTAGCCACGGTTCGAAACAACTTATCCCACATGTAAGACCAGAGCAATGCACCATGGAATGAATTTAAAATGACTTAATTTATAGATTAGCCATCCTAAACTTACAGCATAAAAACCACAATGCTGCTTTATTATGAAAGCATAAGTTGCATAACCAAGTCTTGTTGTTCATCAGGAACACACACACACATAGTCCGGACACTTGGAAATGTCTTAACAAGCAAGATTGAAAATGTTCAAAGCAAAGGAACCCAATGCATAGCATAACAAAGCTCAATCCGTTTCGTGAGAAATGAGCAAAGCGAGCGCAATTCATCGATCCAATGACGGCAAATCCTCTTGAGTTCGAGATCCGCAAAAGTCGAAGCTTTCCTTCTTCGCCGCCTTTCGGCGGCGGCGTGGCCGCTGCCTCACTGCTGTTGCTCCGGAACACCCTCGGACGTCCACGAGCGTGACGATCCCGCCGACCAGCGATCGTCCTCCTCGTCGAGCACTCACGGGTAGCTCACGGACGAGGAGGAGAGGGAAACGAGAGAGGGAGATCTCGCCGATGAGGTGGCGTCGCCGATGACCACGGCGGCCGTAGTCTCGGTGGCGATGGCGCGGCGGATGAGGGCACGGCGGACGAGGCGCCTCGTGGGGCCGCACGGAGAGGAAGTCGGCACGCACGAGGCGCGGGGGGGCGGGGAGAGGCGCGGCGGGGGGGGGCGGAGGAGCGGCGCGGGCGGGCGGGGCAGGCAGGAGGAGGGCGGGCGGGCGGTGCAGGCGGAGAAGAGGAGGCGGGCGTGGGGAGGAGAGGCGGCACGGGTGAGGCGGAGGGAGAGGAGGCGTGGCGGGAGGCGGCGGAGGAGAGGCGGCGTGGCGGGCGGGGCGGTGCCGGGCGGAGAAGAGGAGGCAGGCGTGGGGAGAGAGGAGGCAGGCGGGAGGCGGAGGGAGGAGCGGGAGGCGTGCAGGCGTGGGAGGAGAGGAGGCGGCGTGGGAGGAGCATCGCGGGTGGGTGGGGAATAGAAAATAATCGAATCGGTATGTTGTAATGGCGGTGGTGGGTAATTTTCCCCAACTCCATGAGGAGATACAAAACTTGAGTTTAGAGTACCTTGAGGAGCTCAAGAAAAAACGTGGAGCAGGCCTTCAACTCCACCTTTTTCTTGGAGCAGAGTTTTTGGAGTTGGACCCGTTTGGCTAGACAAGTTTGGAGCAGAGCTGGAAAAACTGGAGCGGAGCAGTCCCAAACAGGCCCTTAACGACCCAACAGAACAGGCGAGCAAAGCAGCACGGCACGCGTTTCGAATTCGAAAAAGTCCCCAACGGTCGCCTCCTCCCTCCTTGGCCTCTCTCTCTCCCTTCCCCACATCTTCAAAAGCCTCTCTCTCTCCTCGATTCCCCCTCCCTTTTGCTTTGCTCTTGCTCCCCTCCTCAAATTCGAAGCCATCTCCGCGGGCAGCGTCGGGAGATCATCGGCGCAGTTGGTGGTGGTTGTGCAAATCTCTCTACACATCCCAAATCTCTTTGGGTTGGTGGTTGTACGTGTGGCGAATTTGGGGGAACGCGACGCGATCCATGGAGGAGGGGAGCAACCAGGGTCGCGCGGTTCGCTTCAATGGCCCGATAGGTCTCCCTCTCTCTTCCCCTCTCCCTCCATTCCTCCCCGCGCGCGCGCGTGCGCTTGTGTTGCGGTGGATTTGTGGTTGAAATTGCTTGCTGTTGACACTTGACACCGCGCAGGCGCCTCCTCGCCGGGGAAGGAGAAGGAGGCGGTCTTCGCCAGGAAGACGGTGAAGGTGTCGGAGACCTGCGACTTCATCCCTTACGCCGCCGACGCCAACAGCGAGGGTACGTGCGCCCACGGCTTGTTCGCTGATCTCGATCGCTTCTTCTATCCTGCCATTGGTTCCAAGGATCTCATTGGATTTTCCTTTTTGTTGGTGGTGGTTTCGGTCGTCAGAGGATTCCGCAGGGGGTTCCGAACCCTCAGGATCTACGGGTGCGGCCATGCCGTCGGCGCCGCCGCTCGAGATCGCCAGCTGCACCGGCTCGTCGGACGTCCCGTGCGAGGGGATGCAGGACACGCCCGATTACATCAGGAGGGGCGCCGCCCGCCACAAGATCGCGCCGGTCGAGCTCTTCTCGGCCCCCTCGCCGGCTGAGCCGTCGCTGACAGAACCGTGTCAGGCGAAAGGCGCCGCCGCCGCCTTGGAAGCTTCCTGCAACGGTGCGGCCGTGCCGGAGATCGGTGAAGGCATAGGTGGAGTGCATGAGACCATGGGTTGTCAGAGCGTGCAAGAAACACTGCACATACAAGAGGTTATATGATAGCTCTAAAGATTTCAAAGAAATAAGCTTTTGTTGCTCTTCTCGGTGAGCCAAACGCGAGGTGTTGTATTTTGTTGCAGGGTAAAGGCAACTGCTGCTGCCAGCTGAAGCAAGAGTACGATTTGCTTTTGAGGGAGAAAGAAGAATGCAGGACACTTTTGGAGGATTTGATGAGGGAGAATGAGCTGAAGAGTAGGGAATGCCACGAAGCTCAGGCGTCCCTGCATGAACTAAAGATGGAGCTGATGCGGAAGTCGATGCATGTCGGCTCTTTGGGTAAGAACTTGTGTGGCAAATTCACTGCAGCTGCTCAATGACAATAGCGCCGAACTAAGTTATTAATTATATCATCTATGATCAAACAGTGATGTCAGGATTGCTGATTGCTACTACTAGAACTGTCTGTTTGCTTACTTAAGGTTTCTTGTCGTATTGGGGGCACTTTGTGAAACTTCGTTGTTCATGCAGCATTTGCAGTGGAAGGGCAAGTGAAAGAGAAGAGCCGATGGTGTCAACTACTAAAAGACTTGAGCGAGAAATTTAAGGTATTCAGCCCGAAATCTTTGTTTGTTTTTACACTATAATTCTATATAAACAAGGCTTGAGCATGCTTTATTGCGATGATCTGCAGGCGTTGAAGTCAGAGCACCAGATTTTACAACAAGAATCACTGGAATACAAAAAGTGTGTGGCAGATGCTACACATATGACTACAACAATTCAGCAATATGGTATGTTTCTTCAGTTTCTTGTTTGCATACACTTCCTAGAAATGACAATAAACACATGGTATCTTCATTTGAACAGTGAATCAATATGCAAGTTTAGAACGTGAATTTACGGACCTCAAAGAAAAGTTCATTGAGGAGGCAAAGGAACGCAAAGATCTTTACAACAAGCTTATAGAGCTCAAAGGTTAGCTGCTTATTCTATTGTTAGTTTATACATTGTTACTGCAAGAAATGGTGAACAATACTTATTGTGACTTGCATATTGCTTAGGTAATATAAGAGTGTTTTGCCGGTGTCGGCCGCTAAATGTGGAAGAAATAGCAGAAGGAGCGACGATGGCAGTTGATTTTGAATCTGCAAAAGATGGAGAGCTCATTGTTAGAGGCCATGTATCTTCCAAAAAAGTATTTAAATTTGATTCTGTCTTCAGCCCTGAAGAAGACCAAGGTAACTCACTTGATAAATGCAGCTACTCACATTGCGTCCTTGCTCATGTTTATGACAATGTACCTTCTTCAATTTATATACAGAAAAAGTGTTTGAGAAAACTGCGCCATTTGCAACTTCGGTGTTGGATGGATACAATGTTTGCATTTTTGCTTATGGGCAGACTGGCACTGGTAAAACATTTACAATGGAAGGAATTGACGGAGCTCGAGGGGTTAACTACAGAACTCTAGAGGAGCTCTTTCGAATTATCAAAGAAAGACAAGGCCTTTTCCAATACGAGATTACTGTCAGCGTTTTGGAGGTTTACAATGAACAAATTCATGATTTGCTCCTGACAGGGTCTCAACCAGGTGCAACAACAAAAAGGTATATCACTTGTGAATTATACTATTAATATCAACAGCTTGAGAACCTAGTATACCGTGATACCTTGTCCACAGGCTAGAAGTAAGACAAGTCGCAGAAGGAGTTCATCATGTGCCGGGACTAGTTGAAGCACGAGTGACTAACATGAATGAGGCTTGGGATGTCCTGCAAACTGGAAGCAAAGCCAGAGTTGTTGGTTCCACGAATGCTAATGAGCACAGCAGCCGATCGCACTGGTCAGTACCTTATTACTCTTATCTTTGTTCAACAGATTTTCATCCACTTATACTAAGTTGTAGATTGTAAAATCCTATCCTCACTAATTTTGCATTTCAGTATACATTGTGTTATGGTCAGAGGAGAAAACTTGATGAATGGAGAATGCACAAAGGGTAAATTATGGTTGATTGACCTTGCCGGGAGTGAGCGTGTGGCAAAGACGGACGCCCAAGGAGAACGGCTGAAAGAAGCACAGAATATTAACAAATCCCTTTCTGCCCTTGGAGATGTCATATCTGCTCTTGCAACTAAGAGCCAGCATATACCCTTCAGGTCTCCAAATTTCAATCCTTGCATATAATTTGCATTGGTAACAATATGAGCCCACTGACATATTTAATTTCTCAACTTGGCAGGAATTCAAAGTTAACACACCTGCTGCAAGACTCGCTAAGTATGTAGCCCTTTTTTTCTTAGTGGTAGAATTTTAAGCTATCATTTAGTTTTAGTAATAATGTGTGTAAGCACTGCAGGTGGAGACTCCAAAACTTTAATGTTTGTTCAAATTAGCCCTAACGAGAATGACGTGGGTGAAACTCTTTGCTCGCTAAACTTTGCGAGCAGAGTGCGGGGAATCGAGCTTGGACAAGCAAGGAAACAAGTTGATGTTGGAGAACTGTCAAGATATAAGCTCATGGTACCGTGCTTCTCTTTTAATACATGTTTTTAGTACGATCTTAGCTTCCATGTGTCTAACCTGAATACACACTGCTGGCTCTGCTAGGTTGGGAGAGCCAAACAGGATAGCAAGAACAAAGATGCTCAGATTAAGAGCATGGAAGAAACAATCCAATCCCTTGAAGTGAAGAACAAAGCCAAAGATCTGCTCGCTATGAATCTCCAAGAGAAGGTACTTCAAGCATCTTCAGCCGCTGCCTTGGTCATCTTTTAGTTTCCTTTGCTACGTATAAATTACAATCACTATTGGTTCGATGATATGATCTGCCCGCATACTGTTATGCGTGAGGACATAACATGTTCATCGTTGCTTCTCGTTGTTTTCAGATCAAAGAGTTGGAATCACAGCTGCTGGTTGAAAGAAAGATAGCAAGGCAGCACGTTGACAACAAGATAGCCCAAGATCACTTGCAGAAGCAGCAAGGCATGAAGGAAGACAGCCCATACCTGAGAAGCCCTATGGGAGAGAGGAATCTCAACTCCACAGCGGAGAAACCAACAGCAGCAGCCAAAGATTTCGGAAATGCGAAGCATGTGTTTTGTGACAGCAACACTGACACCTACAGCTTCAACCAGCTGATGTCTCTAGCAGAGGAGAAGGAAAACAACCCTGACGTTGCTCGGCTGCCCCTGCCTACGAAAGCTAGAAGGGTCTCTCTGTGCAATGGAGCCTACCAGAATCCGACGAGCTCGGCTTCCCGCCGCAACTCGCTGATACCGCTTCCGCGGCGCAACTCGCTGGTGCCTCTGCCCACTGCCAAGCCTGCAGCAGCAGCAGCAGCAGCCTCACCCCTTGACAAGATCTCGGAGCACTGTTCACCACCACCGTTGTTCTCTCCTCCGGTCATCTCCAACGACAAGGGCAGCCGGAGCAAGAGGATCAACAGCATCCTGCGGCGCAGCCTGCAGAAGAAAGTGATCATCAGGCCACCCATGGCGGCGCAGTCGGGGAGGAGGGCCGCTGCCGCCGCTGCCCAGGGGATTGACAGCGCTCGCAGGGCGCGGCGAGTGCCAGCGAGTGGCGCTGCGGGTGCGCAGAGGGTGCAGCACAACAGGGACAAGGAGAGGGGGTGGAACAACGGGACAAGCCTCAGGCACAACTTCTGAGTTCTGATGAGAGATTTGTAGATTGGCAGGAGGTTTAGGTGTTTATAGGTTGAGTGGTGAGTTCTCGCCTGCTGTGACAGGACTCTGGATTTCTCATATAGCTTGATGATTGATCGATCTGACTGTCAGATCTGTCTACGAAACTGTTGCTGACTCCGATCAGATTACAGGTGCTTCCAATTTGAGTGTGAGCTTATGCATCCCAGTTGACATCTTGTAGATGATTTTGTGACATCTGTCCTCTCTCTCTCTCTCTCTCTCGCCCTCACTGTACTACGAGAGGTTTGAATTGAAAGTTGAGCATCCTTCTAGTAGAGAAAATGCAAACATTACGCAATCGACTAAGCAAACTATGTTGATGTATAACTGATGGCTACCATACATTTCCCATGCATGCAACGAGTGACTGCTTGACAGACTTTCACCTTGAAGCCTGTCCAGCCTGTTTGTCCAATACGAATCCGTGATGGGGGCTGAACATTACAAAATTGGTAGCGTGGCATCACTTCAATAATTTAACTCGACATCATCTTCGTCTGTGCGTGTCCTTAACTCCTGCAAATGAAGAGAGTTACATCAAATGGTACAGAATCATAGCTCAGGGACATTTGCAAAGGGCATCATGCTAAAAAACAGTTGGGTATTCGTTAAACAAAAGTACATCAAGGATTTTGTTTATTCCCACAGATTTTGGATAGGTAGGAAGCGTTTTTTTTTTTTTTGCGGCAGCAATCAAACATGATATCTGGGTTTTAAAAGAGGAGTGTATTATCTTAAGCAGAATCCTTGAAAAACTATACAAATATACAGGCCAACACTACTTAACAAAATCAATGATAACTACATCTTACTAAAGTGTGAAAAATAATCCCAGAAGACAGCGAAATTTCCCATCTATCTCATAAACAAATAAAAAGAAGACTCTTAACATAATATTTAAGAACAGCAGTGACCACAGATGAGGAGATTGACATAAATGAACAAATTGTCATTGCCATTTTATTAAAGCATCAACTTATAAAAGTCCAGGTTGCATAGTTCTTTTTCAGTGAATAACCAATAACCAATTCAATGTTATGTTCTCACACAAAATGTTTGTTGCATCATTTTCACTGTGCAGATAAGAATGTAATGTTCATTAGTGAATGAAGTTTCTGTGGACTTACATTTCAATGATGTCCCAGCAAGACATGTTAGCCTTGCTTTTGTGTTAGCCTCAGCTAATGGAGTAGGCTTCTCATTTCCAATCATCCGAACATCCCAGATCCTGATGACACCATCGGATGAAGCCGAAGCAATTAGATTGAACAATTCAGATCCATCGTTCCGGTTATCAAAGGTAACAATCCCCTTTACACGAGTTGAATGAGCGTCCTCAATGCGCGATGAAACCTTGCCGCTGGACATATCCCAAGCAGTAATACCGCGATCCTCTCCTCCAGTGTAAAGTACTCCATTCTAACACATACATGGTAAACAAGTGACCAATATGCAAAAGGCAACAGCATATATTCGTATTCATATGGTGTTTCTCAAAGATAGATTAAGTGGAAAAAATAGCAAAGTAACAGAGGTTGGTCAATCCAAAGAGCAATGACACGAAGCATCTGAAGATCCACTTCATACATACAGGGAAATAGTCCTAATAGCTAAAATCATAACATGAAGTTGTACCCAACAATCAATTCACCACATTATTGGCAGCCACATAGCTACTCAAAGTTGAACTTGCATTCAATAAGATGACACATTCAACAATTTCTCAGCCCCTGCACTCTAAACCACTAATGATCGTTTAATGCTAAACATTACGCGATAAGCATTCATATCATCATATGGCATGCTCTATGTAAGTTTATCTGGAATCGCAGAAAATGATAGTAGTAATACCTTTGCAGGCGCGAAGGAGAGAACCCTCTTGCCGCAATCCATCTCATGAATGATCCTGGCGTCCTCAGAGTCGTGCACGGTCACCTTCTCCTCGGCGGCCAGCACGAAGCGGTCGCAGCCGCCGGCGTCCTCGGCGTACGCAACCGCCGACGCGGGGCGCTCGAGGCGGCACGCGAAGCTGCGGCGTCCGCGGACGAGGTTGAGCATCGCGAGGCCCCCCACGCGGCCGACGGCGAGCGCGACCCGGCCCGAGGGGTGCACGGCGAGGCCGTCCGTGGCCTCGTGGCGCGGGAAGGCGCGGAGCGACGCGAGGAGGGCGAATCCGTCGGCGTCGTAGAGGTGGAGCAGGCCGTCGTCCGAGGCGGCGAGGAGGTTGCGGGGACGGGCCCGAGGGAGTAGAAGGCGAGCGCGGAGACGGCGGCGGAGGGGTCGAGGGCGGGCCAAGGTCGGCGGCGGTGGGGAAGTCGTAGAGGCGGACGGGTCGTCGGCGCCGCCGGAGGCGGCGAGGCCGGCGCGGGCGCGGCGGCGACGCAGCGGATGGGGCCCGAGTGGGCGGGGTAGGAGAAGAGCGGCGCGAGGGCTAGGGTTTCGGAGGAGGCGGAGGCGGTTAGGGTTTTGAGGGAGAAGCCCCAGATGAAGCGCTCGTAGGAGCCGGCGACGAGAGCCATTCGAGATGGAGGGGAGCAAGCAAGCCTTCGCGCCGCCGCAGGTGCGAGGGTTTGGGAAGGGAGGGAGGGAGGGAGGGAGGAGAAGGGTTTGGGATTTTGCTCGGTGGCGCTGTTATGTGGGCCAGCTTATGACGCCTGAGCCACGGCACGCTTTCTGGAAGATTTTTACGAGATTTTGATTTTTTTTTTCCTTTGAAATTCTTGCGTTTCAAATGAGCCTTAACCTATAAAATGATTAAACTTTTTAAAAATAATCTCTTTTTATATTAAAAATCCAGAAATATACCTACGTTTTAATTTTTTATACAAATAGCTTCCAGTCGCTCAACCGTTAGGTGACTGGACCCTCTTGCCTAGGAGCAGAGCGACATGCAGGGCAGTCGCGTGACAGTTGGATGGTAGGTGCTGTCACCCAACCGTTCGGCGACAGCATCTCTCACCAATCACTAATCTTCAACCACATTGTTTACTTCGACTACTCACTAATATTCAACCACGTTGTTCACTTTGACCACTCAGTAGTCTTCGACCACAATATTTAGACTATGATGTTTTAACCACGTTATTGTCTTCGACTACGTTGTGTCGATCACGTTGTTCGACCATGTCTATTCAACCACGTACATGTGAGAGCGGTAGAGCTATTGCTTGCCTATCACTTGCCTGGCGCTCGGTCATTGAGCAACTGGAGACTATTTTTATAAAAAAATTAAAACGTAGGTATATTTCTGTATTTTTGAATAAAAAATAAATTATTAAAAAAACTCTAAAATGATTGGCGATATCGAAATTATGGATCAACAGAATACTACCATCTTCCAGTAATGAAATCATCATTAGTCCGAACTCCCAAGAAAGGTTAACTACAAATCGATTGTCTGAATTCGACTTACTGCACAAACTGAAAGGCATGGTCGATGTGGTCGAGACCTGAGTAGTCGGAGACCAGCGTAGTCGGAAACATGTGTGGTCGATCCGAACAGCGTGGTCAGAGACCAGCATGGTTGGAGATCAACGGACTTGTGTGGTCGAATCGGACAACGTGGTCAGAGACCTGAGTAGTCGAACCATCCGATGTGGTCAGGAACCAGTGTAGTCGATGATCGGTACTTTTGACCAGCTCTGCGTGAGCGGTCGATCGGCATTATGTGAGCGGTCTAATCAACGAGTGGTACTACTGGCTCTGTGTGAGCGGTACTTCCGATTTGTGGAACGTCTGTCTTGTATAGCAGTATGTTTTTTCAAAGAGGCACCTGTGTGGTGATCTTCTCGTCCTTGCGAGAGCAGTAGTTTCGCATGTGGGAGTGATACTTTTGATGATCGAAACTACCGAAAAATGTACATCGGAACTACCGGATTCGACTGGTCATTTGCTTCTAACGGCTAGTTTTTTACCATTGCGAGGGGAGCGGAAGTACCGCAGTTTTGCCGTCGGTATTTCCGATAATCTTGTTTTTGCTAGTCATTTGCTTCCAATGGCTAGTTTTCGTGGTGTGGGTATATATACCATGTTGTGGCCGGTGGGGGTAAGATTTTTACACTCCATTTCACTCTCTTGAGGTAGTATGAGGTCCCCCTTTCAATTGTGCTTGTGTTTCGCATATGATTTTAGCCAGTATAGCTGAACTCGGGACAGTGTCTAATACGATCGACTTGTAGATCCCATTTTTGAAAAAACACATTGTTTAAAAGCTAATTGCTATAGCAAAAAGTGATTAACCAAAGCCTGGCCAAACCCAAACATTTGATTTGCATTAAACACCATTGGAGTACAAGAATTTCTACTTTGCTCAGTAAAGTATAGTTTTTTCGAACAAGATTGAACCCACAGTAAATTGTAATCTATATTGTCATTGTGGTGCGGGTATTGAGTGGTGTAGACTTTAGGGTAACTTTGCCTTCCATTATCCCTTGTTGGTTGGCCGATCACAAGTTTAGCCATCAATCTCAATTTGTTAGTATCAATATAATCAGACATTAAGATAGCAAATAACAAATCGCTCCAATGTTAGCTGTAGTAGTATAATAAACGAATAGAGTTCGGACAATAATACACCTAAAATCTAATATTATCAGAGAGGGTGAATGGTTGTAATCCACAGCGAAACTTTTTTTTACGCAAATCTACTGTTTTTTATTTTTTTAACCTACCAATACAGTAAGAATAAAAAAACAAAAACAGCAAAAAAAAGGAGAAAATTATTATTTTTTACTGTGGCGAGCATTGTGCAGACGTGTGGTAGTTGTTGATCTGTAGCTCGACGTGCTGAGCACTGCACGTTTCTTTTTTTTTTCTAATCTCTTTTTTTCCTGTCGCCGCTTGGTCAACAGATGCATGCACCCGTGAGGCCGTGACTTCCGCAGCGACTTCTTTCTTTTGCCTTTCCCTGATGCGCAAACAAACTTCGGGCCTATGTGATATGACTACGATTTATGATCTTTAATTGAAATTTTTAAAATTTAACTATTTACAATAGAGATTATATAAAGATAATTGTTTATGATTTTAGTTGATATAGATGTTGGGCCTAATGTTAAGCAAATTTTTTTGATGGATATAGAGAGCGTTCGTATTGGCTTTTTATTGATGATTTTCGGCTGTGACTTATGACTAAAATGAATAGTAATTGAAAGAAGTGACTTTTACAAGAAAGCAAACGGTGGAAAAAATTAGGGAGTGATACGTGCACATGACGGGACCGGGAGAAATAGGGTACGTGATGCATCTATGACCTCTTATCTTATTTTTGAAATGAGATGGTAATAAGAAGAGTGGAGAAACCACTTTAAAAAATCGAATACTCATATTAATTTTTAATTTTTTTAAATAAAAGCCGATAAGAACAGGTAGGACCTGTCGATCGAAAAGTTCTGAAAAAAACTTTTTTTTCGCATAAGCCCTGTAGAAATACCTCGGCAAATTATATTCGTTGGGCCCTTTTCTGAAAAAATCACGAAACACGGAAGCATATCTCTACACTGCAGGTGCCTATAAGAGCACCACCTTCCAAACCAATTCCGCTCCGCGCACCACCTCCCCCTGATTCCGTCCTCTCCTCTTCCACGCTTCTTCCACCTTGGCACGGTCGCCGGCTGGGATCTCGCTCCGGCAACCCAATGGCCTCCTCCGTCCCCAACGCCGATGGGACGCCCCCGCAGCCGTCCTCGTCGTCGTCCCTGGTGTTCCTGGGCACGGGGTGCTCGAGCGCCGTGCCGAACGCCCGGTGCCTGATCCAGCCCCCTGACCCGCCCTGCCCCGTCTGCTCCCAGTCCCTCTCCGTGCCCCCGGAGCTAAACCCTAACTACAGGTATCGTCTCCCTCCTCCCCTCTCGTTCTCTGAACGTCATGTGTATCGAGATGTTGCTGCCGTGTGGCGATGCGGGGGTGTTCGTGGTTTCGCGAGGTTGGGTGCAGATCTGAGACGAGCCGGCCTGAGATTGAGCGTTTTGGTTCGGTGCGTTCCTGTGAATCGCGTACGAATCATTCATTTCTCTGGGCGATTAGGAGTTGTCTGGATCTGGAACGTTTGCCTCCGCTACTAGTTTGGCCCCGCGGGTATTTTTTTTTCACAATGGGATGGTGGGAGTCCTGCTGGATTTGTTTGAGAGATGTTGCTGAGATAGGCAGCTCAGAAGCTGTGTCCTGTACGTCAGAAATTGATAATTTTATTCTGCGTGCTGCAGCAGATGGCTCTATAGTTGATGCTTATGCATATATTGTATGCATTGTGAATTTTGAGTCAATAGGATAATTGTTGCAGTATCTGTAATCATGTGATCAAGAAAATGTTAGGATGTACTGAACCCGATGATCAATCAAACCGGTTATTGGTCAGGTTATCTTGAATGCTCAGAGCTGTTTTCAGTTTCAATAAAATTGCGACTGGAGCATCACAGGTTTTTTTAGATCTGTCTAAAAACACTCGACCTAGCCAATAGGACAAATATATTATAATTTAAAAAACATGGGGTCATAGGTTATCTACAGTTTATGCATTTGCTATTTGGTAGAAAAATTAGTGAAATAAAAATGTGGTAGCTTTCCAATTTTCAAGTTTGTATGTACAAACATAGAGTGATTACTTTGTTTTGTGCATTTCTTTCAATCTAGTAGTAAGTATGGATTTTACTATCGTACAGGGAATGCAGCAATGTAGTAGGCAAAAGGTTGTATGATTGTATCTATTGTCGGGATTTTAGAACATTTTTTTAAAATAAATTAATCTGATAAAATCCTCTGTTGATGAGATATCTATATTTCAATGAGTAGAAACAAGGGGACAAGTTCTAGATGTATTTGCATTATGTCATTGAAGTCTGGTTTGACATTAAATTTCAGAAATTTTGTGCTGGATATGAGAAATTAAATTAAATTTGAAATATTTTTTTGAAGATAAAGGTACCTTGACTTGATTGAGCTACTTTCATGCTCTTATATTCATTTGATACCATCGGTCAATTTCTTCTCTGGGACCATGTGAACTCGAACTTCTTTCCTTCACTTTTCCATAGTAATTTGGTCACCTTAACATTTAATTGTTTACAACGCTTGCTTTCCGAATGTTTTTGGAGTGTTAATGCACTTGAACAAGGTCGATAGCTCCATTCATGCTTATGTATGCATTTTTTGGGACTATATTGATAGTTGGTTTCCTACAGGTGCAATACTTCTCTTCTGATTGACTATTTCCAAGATGAAGGTGCACACAAATATATTCTTATTGATGTTGGGAAGACATTCCGAGAACAAGTTCTACGGTGGTTTGTTCGCCACAAAATCCCTTGTGTTGATTCTGTGAGTTCTTGTTTGTGTTCTTGTTTGCTTCAACTTCTCTGATATGGTCTATTGGACAACTAAACTGCCAACTATGGGATAACTATAGCAGCAAAAATGAAAAAGTGTTATGCATACACTAACATCTTTTGCTTTATTCATTACAGATTGTTCTGACTCATGAGCACGCAGATGCAACCTTAGGTCTTGACGATATTCGGATTGTTCAGCCATTTAGTCCTACAAATGATATTGATCCAACCCCAATTTATCTTTCCCAATTCGCTATGGACAGGTACGTGAGTTCTTTCTTGCTGACTTTGTTGGGTTTTCACATTGGTCTATTGTAAGAGAGTTCTGTCAAGTATATGTGCATTGATGCATGCACTCTTTTTAGTCTTGATATGCTAAATATTAGTTTGTTATTTTTAGGGGAATACTACTTTGTGATTTGTGCTATATTAACTATTTACCATCCTGGTTACTTTTTTTGTTTTATTCTTTGAACTGATAGTATTACCGCGTAATACTTGCCTTGATTTGTCATGGTGGATGGTACAGTTAACTTACTGCCACTCACAACATACATTAAGGAGCCTCTGTCTGTTGCGTTGTGTACAATATGGACCTATCGGTGACATGTTAAGTGATGGACAAAAATGATAGCCAGAAAATTGGATGTGCAAATACAGAATTTATCAATTTAAGTATTTAACACATTTCAGGGGAATCAGGTTGATAAAGGGAAAAAAATCTCTACTAAATACAATGATGTTGAATAGAGCATTGTTGATAGTTGATTGACTTGTGTATTCATTGGTCTAGAACTATCATTGATGTATGTATAATTTTTTATGTGGGCCATGTGGAACTCTTGTCTAATCTGTCAATACCTTTTCTAGCCTTTATAGAAGTGTTAGCTATTTGGTCTGCTCTGAAGATCTATATTTGGAAAGGAACTAGCCTAACTGAGCAAAAAAGTATTTGCCTAACAAGGAAATCCAAATTTTCTCTCCTGCGTGAGCAAAATTGGAAAAAGGCAGAATATTAACAAAGCATCCATCTTTACTAAATATCAAATTGTCAATTCACTTTTTCTCATTATATTGTAGTGGAATCAGTCCTACTTGCAAAGACTAGTTTTCCATAAGTACCAAACACCATGGCACCGTGCTACCAAAGCATGCCATCAAAAGCTACAAATCCAAACAACCAACCTTGCTCAGCTAGGCTATGACAAAAATGGCTAAGTTGGAATAAGATCCGATTGACTTCCTTGTTTAGTTGTTTCATTAGGTCATATTATCTTGTACTTTTTAATTGTTAAGTTATACTGTAGTCTAAATGTGCAACGCATTGTAATTCCTATTGGCAATTGTGTGCTAAAGAGTAAATGAGCAAATTTTCAATGGATTTGAATTGTGGTCTGGCCTCGTCTCTCCTTTTGAACTTCTGTACAAGCATTCATGTTATTGTATGCTGTGTTAGATGAAGTTAGCTGGCTAGTGCAACTTAACTATAGGACAGTTACATATGCTTTTCTCTTGAAACTATTCCCTAATTGGAGGCATTGCTGATAAAGAATCTGCATTCCCTAGGTATTCTCGTGTTTCATTATTGATTTACAGCCGATATGTAGTCATTTTGTAGGACATTAAGCGAGGATTTGTACCATCAAACTCACATGCTTAATTTTAAACAGCATTGCCCAAAAGTTTCCTTACTTGGTAAAAAAGAAACTAAATGAAGGACAGGAGGTCAGGCGAGTTGCTCAACTTGACTGGAGAATAATCGAGAGTGATCTTCAGAAACCTTTTACGACCTCAGGGCTAGAGTTTGTTCCCTTGCCGGTAAGAAGTGCTTTGCATATTTCTACCAACTCTGTTTTATTTTGCTTCATCCTTTTCTCTTAGTTTTGTATACTTCTCAGGTGATTCATGGAGAGGACTATGTTTGTTTGGGTTTCCTTTTCGGAAGAAAATCAAAAGTTGCTTATATATCAGATGTATCACGGTTTCCTCCAAGCACAGAACATGGTATGCCTACGCCTCCTAGTGCTGCTATATCAGGTGTTTTATAATAATTTCTATGCTGCAATGGTGTTTGTGTTGCTATTCGGGAAATAAGTTTCCCCTGACAGGAGACCATAGTGCACAAGTGCATTATTCTCTTAAATCTAGATTTTGGTTGAAATGAATTCCATTAGTACCAAACTGGTCCAGTCGATCAACAATTCTCTGCTTGGTGCTCGCCATAATACTACAGCCAAAAATATAGGGCAGTGTTAATTTATGGACGTGTGTACTTAAACAGTTAAACGTGGAGTTTGAGAAGTAAATATTTGTCCATACATATTGCATGAATGAATTGTGAGCTCTTTCTTTGCCATACCATTCTTCTTTCCCTTTTAGGGATGCATGCATGCATGGGCTGGCAGATTTGTTCACTGTTTGCTTTGAAAATAGCTACAAATCCGATAGATTTATTTCCTGTCCTTTCTTGCTTGATTTCACTACCCAGGAACCTCATTATTGTGTGATCATACTACCTTTCAGCAATTTCAAAGTCTGGAGGGGGCCAGCTGGATTTGCTCATCTTGGATTGCCTATACAGGGTTAGTTTTTTCAGTTCTTTCAGTTGCCTACATGGGTGTTTCCCCCTTCTAGTTGCTTGTTTTATACTTTTATATTTGTTTCTGGAGAGTGGAGAACTTTCTAATCAAGTTCAATTCATTGAGAGAAGGGTCAGGAGGCATGTTCCATCTGACGTTGTTAACCATTTCCTTCAGTTTAACCATCTTTGCTTGTTATGCCTTGGAAACTTAACATTTCAGAATTTAATCCGTTGAAACAAGGGAATAATTTAATCCGTTGAAACAAGGGAACTTTATTAATCCCCAGCTCACTAGAGAAGCTGAGTAAAAATGCAAATACATAAGTGCACGCATGAATTTAGAAACAACCCCTGAGCCAAAAATTGCCAGGAGCCAAAACCTGGTGAGCCAAAATCAGCAAAAGACACACATTTCAGAATATTGGGTGGAACTTGCAAAGAAAAAACTATGACTTCTTTTTTATTTAATAAATACGCACAGCAGAAAATCTCAGTTTTGGAATATGTAAAATGGGTGAATGAATTTTGTATATAACTGTGTTTCAGATGGTACAGATGTGATCTGTCTTATTTTGCATTACAGTCATGAAGTTGTCCAAGTCAAGTGCTGAAGGCAGACCGCAACAAGTTGATGCTATTCAACCATTGTTTATATACTAAAACAACAGAAATGATTTGGTACCCATGGTGGTGCACACCCCTGTTTGCTAAAAGTGCATTATTCATTGTTCTAATAATAGCCGAAAACCTGTTAGTTGAAAGAAGGAAAAGATAAGACCTGGTCAGAACGTTGTGTTGCTATTGTAATGAACAATACATGGCTGATATCACCTTATCTAATACTTATTCTTTAGTTACTTTTGGAAGCAACTCTTCGCTTTATGCTTAAATAACTGTAATTAATAAGACCAGAGATTTGGAAAAAGTTAATGTTTTTTCTTTGTCAATATCATATAGACAGCTGATTTCTGTAGCAATTCATGGGAATATCATCACTGATTGCTTAAAAACATTGGATTAGTTATCCTTGTTAGGTTGTGTCATTGTTTTTAGTTGTGGGCTCTGATATTCTCCCTGTGTGAACAGACCGGTTCTCATAATGTGCATCTTTGTTGGGACCAGGTTGGTTTTCTCTTGCATAGCTCAATCAATCTGTTTTTGTAATCAAATTTCTTGCTTCTTTTTTTTGGGTGGTAATACTATGTCATGCAGACACTAGATGCTGTTAAGAGGATATGCCCCAAAAAAGCATTGCTCATTGGGATGACTCATGAGATGGATCATCACGAGGACAACCAAACATTGGAAGAATGGTCCAGGAGGTAGGCTTCCCACAAGATGGTTTAAATTATTTCACTCACATGCTCATGCCCCCAAATAAGTTGGCATGAACAATACATTTGTACTTGACACTCGCATCATCTAATAATCAATGCTGTCTTAAAATGGTCACTATTGATTTCGTTCTACTGTAAGTTCCTAAAAGCCATGCGTGCTCATGCATTGTAATTTGTGAATGCAGAGAGGGGATAGATGTGCAGTTAGCTCATGATGGCATGCGTGTCTACATTGATCTGTAAATGTGACAAGGTACGAGCCTATGCTTGGAGGATTATAAGGAACAAACATATTGCTTAGTTCATTCGATAGTCTCTTATTACCAGTTTGTTAGACTCGCTCCTTTTGTGCTTATTGTACCCATGCAACTGTGTTTTTTCTGTTGTTTAACTTTGTTCTCATACTTTTCTCGTCTTTTTAGATCAGGACGGTTGCATATTCAGTGACCAGCACCAAGTTTCCAGTTGCTGTTACAATTCAGCCTCTCTTGAGAAGAAACTGAAAGAAAGGGGCAAATGTTGCTTTGGCGTGCCAACTTTGTAGTATTGGCAAACCAGTAGGTATAGACTGGTAGAATCATCTATAAATAACTGATTCAAAATGGAAATAAGTAGAGCAGTTTCTGCATTTGTAGTATTGGCATCCCCACAGATTCTAGTCTCTGGTAATCCAGTATTTGAATGTTCTCATCATCTGGAGGCTACACTGGATGCATCTTAGTTCAATGGATAGCATATAGTGATGTAAATAATCCTTTTGAAGGAACACTCGAGGGTTTTTGGAGCCTTTTGTGCGTGAGTGCATCTCATTCTCAGGGTCATCCGTAGCTGTTCATGGCCATGGCTACGATTTCGAACCGTCAAAGTTTTTCATATTCCCAGTGATTGTTCTGGCTGGAGGAGGGAATAAAAGCCATGTCAGTTACACAAGTTACAGCATCAAATTCTACAAATGTAGAAATAAAACTCCGTATGAAGACGCTTGCACAACGACTCGGGTCCTGGGCTCCTAGCCTTCCAAACAATCTCAGAGCAGGCGATACAGTGCCTGTTTAGTAAATTACAAGTTGGTCGGTTTTTAGTTTTTACTATAGTACATAACTTTTAAATAAAATATTTTCTCAAGATGAGGTCTACAAGTTAAACGTAGTACACGTTAAAAGTTTAACATCTGTATTAACCAAAATTGTAAGTGAGTATCGATTTTTTTCGTAATTTGTATCATAAATAGTTAAAATTTAAAAATTTCAGCCAAAAATTATAAGCCGCAGCTAAAAAGAATAGAACCACTGATACTGTAACAGTTTTTCTAGCCTCATGGGCCCACTTGCATAGATACGGTAACAGTTTTTCTAGCCTCATGGGCCCACTTGCATAGATACGGACACAACGCTTGTGAGAAGTCGTGTACGTGGCGAGAGAGACGCCACGGGGAAAGGCCACCACCCACCACTAGTCATCCTCTCGTGATCTCTTGCTCGCTCGAGTCACCCACACATCCGCTGCTGTGCTGTCCCCTCCCCCCTCGAGGCGGCGGCGGCGTCTCCCACCAATGGCGATGGCCTCCACCTACGCGCCGAGCGGCGCCGGGAGCCTCGCGCCTGGCAGGATCAGGGTGCGCGCCCCCGCCGGGCTCGGCTTCCTCGGCCTTGGCCCCTCCAAGGCCGGCCCGCGCCCCCACGCCCTCACCAAGCGGAGCGGCGTCGGCGTCGCCAGGCTCAGGTGCACGGCCTCCTCCTCGTCCGCGGCGGCGGCGGCGCGGCCCATCTCGGCGCCGCGGTTCATCCAGCACAAGAAGGAGGCCTTCTGGTTCTACCGCTTCCTCTCCATCGTCTACGACCACGTCATCAACCCGGGCCACTGGACCGAGGACATGCGCGACGACGCGCTCGAGCCCGCCGACCTCTACAGCCGCAAGCTCAAGGTCGTAGACGTCGGCGGCGGCACGGGGTTCACCACGCTTGGCATCGTCAAGCACGTCGACCCCGAGAACGTCACGCTGCTCGACCAGTCCCCGCACCAGCTCGAGAAGGCCAGGCAGAAGGAGGCGCTCAAGGGGGTCACCATCATGGAGGGCGACGCCGAGGACCTGCCCTTCCCCACCGACACCTTCGACCGATACGTCTCCGCCGGCAGGTAATACCTCTGCTCACTTCACACATTGTGAATCAATGCATGGATGATGTTGTGATGATGCATTCTTGTGCTGTTTTTTCCTCAACTGCATGATTGACGATATATCTGTCCTTCAGCATCGAGTATTGGCCTGATCCGCAGCGAGGAATCAAGGAGGCCTACAGGATCTTGAGGCTTGGTGGAGTGGCTTGTGTGATTGGCCCTGTGTACCCAACCTTTTGGCTGTCTCGCTTTTTCGCTGATATGTGGATGCTCTTTCCCAAGGAAGAAGAGTATATTGAATGGTTCAAAAAGGCGGGGTTCAAGGATGTTAAGCTGAAAAGAATTGGACCAAAATGGTATCGTGGTGTCCGTAGGCATGGCCTGATCATGGGATGCTCTGTGACAGGTGCGAAGAGAGAACGTGGAGACTCCCCATTGCAGGTAAATTTTGCTAATTGAAAACATGGCTCGCAAATTCATAATTTCAAGCCTCCCCCTACATTTTGGCATGCTTGTTCAGATGGTTCTGTCCGTTGTAACTTCTTAATAGGGTTTTATTTACATAATTGCCCAAAAGTTAATTCATGGATTGGTAACTTGATGTATAGATATGACTTCAAGGCATAAACTTGTCAATATTTTCTCATTTGCAGTAAAAGAAATATAAAGTAATTGTTACTAACTTAAGCATTTTTTATCTATCAGTTATAAGGTTATACCTTCTCTTTTTAGATCAATAATAAGCAAAAAATATGGGAATTTAGTATAGCAACTGAACCATGCCAACTATATAGTTCTTGCTAGAGCAGCCCATCCACCAAACTTGTCGGGTTTTGTAACCATTGTGCCATCTCTTGGCTCTTCTAAATTCATGATTACTAGTATGTAAGGATACAGAATATCATAATGAAATTGTTTGGATCATTTCGTAACATACCTACCTTGTAAGAACTTGTTTAGAGAAGATTTGAACCGTCAGTTCATGTGAAAGCTTGACATAGCTTATAACATGTTGTTACACATGAAACAGCTATCGAAAAGGAAAACATTTGCTGACTGAAAATTGAATTTTAAGCTTGAACGCTGGACCTTTGTTTTTTTGTTGGATTTAGATATGCATTTCCATGTTTGCGTATGGTAGTTATACTAAAGGTTTGACTATGAGTTTTCCATTTTTCCCTGCAGCTTGGTCCAAAGGCTGAGGATGTCAGCAAGCCTGTGAATCCAATCACTTTCCTCCTTCGCTTCCTCATAGGAACAATATGTGCCACGTACTATGTTCTGGTGCCTATTTACATGTGGATAAAGGACCTGATTCTGCCCAAAGGCATGCCAATCTAGAGGAGGGGGCCTCAGCTGCAAGGAAGAGATAATAGCCAATATATGAATTAGGCTTGTCTATATCAGGCGCTTCCTGTCTGTTTTGTGTTTACCTTTTATTTTTCCTATTGTTTGTACTTGTTTTACTGTGGTTTCTGTTTGTGTGAAGTAATAATATTTAAGACCTTGATTAAGCTCAACAGGACTTTTGAGCATGATATACATATTCGGTAGCAGGTTGTTGTATCTGAATTAGAATGAATGTACAATCTAGTTGGTTTCTAGTTCTGCAATATTTCTGCATTGTTAATATGCTAAGTGGTACACGGAAATGATATCTGAATTGGATTATTCTTTCTTGTTCTTCATCCACTTGATTTTTTTATTGTGTTAACATGTGCATGTCAGCTGATTTTTCTGTCAACTCAGGTGAAAATAATTAATGATTGTATAAGGATATTGGATTTGTTAACCATATTTAATTTTATAATATTTCTTTGTCAATATATTCTGACATCCCCTCTGTAAGTGAGGAGACAGGTTCTCATAATGCACATCTTTTTGGGACCAGGTCAACAATTCAAGTAATTAATCCCCTTTTTCTCCTTAATGTTGTGCTTCTGTTTTATGATGCTCAGACACTTGATGCTATTAAGAGGATCTGCCCTAAAATAGAATTTGCTCATTGGAACAACAAACGAGGGCCATAACAGGAACAACCAAGCATTAGAAGAATGTCCCTGAAGGAAGGCCTTCCTGCAAGAAAATTAAATGATTGTGTGTGCATGCTTTTGCATAAAAAAAACATATATTTTTACATGCAGTAACACACTAGCCTGTCCGCATTTGCATACCTGATGTGGAACTGGTGCAATGTTAGGATAATCACCATATATTTGGCATGTAGTAATTTCTCTGAAAGGTACCCATACTCATGTCCTGTAATTTATATGTGCAGGGAATGTATAACTGAGCAATTAGGCCTTGATGATTTGCATATCTATGTTGATCGTGTGATAAGGTATGTGAACTTTTGCATTTATTCAATGCTTGGAAGAGGATACCATGTATGTTGCTTAGTTCATTTTATTAAACCTAATTGGTCTTAAACAACAGTACACCAAATTTGGATACAGTTCAAGGTGTTAAGGATAAGAATAGGAAATAGAATATGACTCTTATTTGTTTCCTTATATGACTTGTATTCGTTCCATATACCATCTTGTACTCTCTATATATATTGTCCTTTGGGCCTCATGAATACACACACAATATTCATAACACAAGGTACACTTCCATTATTCTTTTTGGTCTTTTTGCTTATGTTTTTTTTTTCAATCACGTGCCCAGGAACTTCTAGCTGGACTCTTAAAGACCTTTTCCTTACTTTCACTAAGCCAACACCCAGATTTTTCTGGAAATGGTAAGCCTATGTCTTAACCTCCGTCTTAGCCTCACTTCTGGAAGAGTGAAAGTGGAGTAAAGACGCCTAGAGGTAGATTTGCTGTGGCTTTTCTTTGTTTTTTACTCCTTTTTTAAAGGTAAAACAGGAACTTGCATGGTGAATGAGCTGCATGAAGTTTTCCATTGTTGTTTTATAAATCATCTGCACAGTGAACACTGAAGAACCATGACTTATATCAAACCATTTACCAAATAGCCTACCGAGAAGAATTTAATGCACTTCTAATGCACCACTTATCTTTGTAAGTTGTATACATGCATGATGCATCCATAGATGGTGCTGTCACCTTAAACTACACATCACATAAAGGTAGCATAAATTTAGTTCAAGAGCCCTTGCATTTACTTAGTGCTTGAATGTTCTCATCTTTTGAATTTTACACTCAAATGTATCTTAACCAGTAGGTAGGAAATATTGGTTTTAGAGAGAAAAATTGTTCGGATGAATGTGTAAAGAAAAGCTGTAGCTCTTTAATGCGTGAACAACTTAACTTTTCATCTAAATGGGGTTTTAAATTGAACTCATGGGTGAAAACAAAGCTGGTAGATTTTTTATGATTTATCTTAAGAACTGCAGGTTCCACCTTTCAGACTATGTAAATGATGATTTTTATATGCAATTGCATACATACATGCAATAGCATAGTTACAACGCTGACTTAGACATAAAAAACTGACCAATATACATTAAACAGAGTTACCTTGGAAGATATACCAGTGCACTACTGTGCCACTGCTTTTGCCTTAACAAAGAAGTAGAGACGTATCATCTTGCAAGATCTACATCCAATACCAATTTGGCTGTCTCCATGCTCTGGTATCTCATCTCATCTGAAGGGACAGGTGTTGATGGTCCTCCATAGGAGTATCGTACTCTAGTTGGATTTGTTTTTGTGACTAACTGAATTTGGAGTCTCCTCAACATCTGTAGGCGCTCTGCGACTTCCTTCATGGTTGGCCTCTCATCTCCTCTTGGGCTCAGACAATGCATGATGAGTTCAGCTAGTTTCTCGAGTACTACCATAATTTCATCATCTATTATTTCATAGTCCAACATACTATGGAGCTTGTTCTGCTGGAACATCAAGATAAAAGTATGAGATAATGCTTTCTTTTCATTAGAATTATCAATGTATATAGCCTTCTTTCTTGTCATTAGCTCTAAAAGAACAACACCAAAGCTGTAGACATCACTTTTGTCAGTAAGTTGGTGACTGACAAAGGTCTCAGGGTCAAGGTAGCCAAGAGTTCCTTGGATTAACAAGATAAAATCATTTTTGTCCATGGATTTCAGTGCCGATGCCCCAAAATCTCCAACTTTTGCGTTGTATTCATCATCCAAGAGTATATTGAGTGATTTGACATCTCCATGCAGAATTGTGCGGGAAGTTGATGAATGAATGTAAGCAAGAGCTTCTGCTGATTGTGTAGCAATCTTCAATCTAAGATCCAAGGGGATTGGTGATCTGCGATCATTGCCATGAAGGAACTCAAAGAGGGTACTGTTCGAAATGAACTCGTACACCAACATCGGCACATCTACCTCCAAACAGCAACCAAGTAACCTCACAATGTTCCTATGGTTAATCTGTGACAAGATTATTATCTCATTGACAAACTCTTCTCTACAGTCATCATCAATTGTTTTGGACTTCTTTATGGCAACTTCTTTGCCATCATCTAAAGTTCCTCTATAGACCATTCCATGACCACCGCATCCAAGGACTCGATCATCACAATAGTTGTCTGTGGCTTCCTTTATCTCTTTCTCTGTTAGTATAAGAATCGTGTCAACTTGCCTTGACCTCATCTCATCATATAATTTCAGACCACCGTTTTGTTTGAAGTACTCATCCTTTTCCTTCCTGTGTCTTTTTCTTTGTAGTTTCATAGCCAACAAGCATGTCAAGGCTATAACCACAACAGCAGAAACACTCAGGCCTGCAGAATGATTGGTTGAGATGCTTCAGATCATCAAAAGCTGGAAAGACAACTTCATGTAGATGGACCAAAAGTATACTATCAGGTATGATCCTTACCTATTACCACTTGTTCAGCTTGGGAAAGTACAGGTCGACATCCAGTATTTGTACCATCTGATCTTTTTCCTATTCTGCATTTGCATATGTAGCCTCCTGGTTTATTGCGACAGACCCCATTTTTGCATGGATATAATTCTTTGTACTTTGGGTCCTGCTTACGCAGCTTGCACTCATCTATGTCTGAAAAGAGTTAAAGCAGATTAACATGTATTCAGAAAAAAAAGAGTGAAAATGCGAACTATTTCAGTATATTAATGACACTAAAGAAAAGTTGAACAAGTAACAAAAATGAAAAATCTATTGAGCAATACTTGCAATGAAGAAGTTGGCCATCATTATAGGGTGTTGGCTAAAATTGTTCCTGCCGTTGCTGACCTTGATTTCCAAACCCTACTTTAGAGCAAGTGTATTTTGAGTAAATACTTTACCTTGGCAGCCTTTGGGAAGATAAGGATTACCCTCGTATCCTTCAGAGCAGTTGCACAGGTACCCTTGGCCATTGCTTGCACTCACACAATAGCTGTTTGAACTGACACAGGCATAGTCTCTAGACGCCTTTGCCCCATCCTTCGGGCAGGAGCCATTTCTGATGGCCCAGTCACTGATGACAGGGACACCTCTCTTGGCTCTGTCGTTGATGAACCCAAGGTGCCCGACAAGGTCCTGTTGCCTGAAGCTGTACCACCCGACCTCTGCAAGCATGGCATAGAAGCATGGGTTGAAGTTCCACACGCTGCTCTGGTTGATCACGAAGACCGCCGCAAAGTCGGTGAGATTCGGTGAGATGGTGGTCTCGCAGCAGCCCATCCCAGTGCACGGTGCGCCCTGAGTCGTGCTGTTGATGCCTTGGCAGTAGGAGTAGCAGCCTGCCACGTACAGGTCGGGGTTGCTGTGCATGTAACCCCCAATGATCCCCAGGGTGTTGCAGCCAATGACTGTGAACCGGTTGCGGGTGGGGGAGGGGAGGAATGGTGTGCTCTCCAGGCTGTACCCGCTGGTATAGTTGTCCGACATGGTAGTGTTTGACGTGAAGCAGTTGTAGCTGACAGGGCCGTAAAGGCGCATCTCGCCATGCTCCAGGGAGATGTTGATGACCTCTCCGGGTGTCGAGGGGTCACCAACCATAGGCCGTGGTGGTTGGAAGGTGTCGTTGCAGATGATGGTGAAGTAGCGGTTTAGGCTGGTCGCAGCGCAGCCAGTGCCGATGCCAAAGGGGTAAGGGATGGGCACGTTGCCGCACTTGTCAGGGCACCCTGGCAATGATATGGAGAGCCCGGAAGAGGCAGGAGACATCAGTGTCACTGGGAAGGCGATGAGCATCAGGAGAACTGATGCTTCTTGCATGGCTGGAGACTTGGAGGTAGGGTGGGCACTTGCCACGGCACTTTCTAATTAGCTAGCTAAGTCTGTGCTCTCTCATGTTCCATTGTTATTATGTGATTATGTATACTAGACTGGGTTTGATCATGGGTTATAAGAAAGTAGGCGTACCTCAGAAGTCAGAATTCCTTTTCAGATGATGAAGGCTGCTGCTGATGCATTGGATATTGTTATCTACGGAGGATTTCCACGACTGTTGATTAACTAGTGTAGGTGAGATCATTGTTAACCTGGAAACTTTGACCTGAATTTCATATTCCTTTTATTGTTCAAAGTCAAAAATCACAATCTATAGAAATCAAAAGTTAACTGATTGATTTACGGGTTTGGACAAGAAATTTTTCTGAAATTACAAAGGGGCTGCCTCCCGGCAACTTGTAATTTTTCTTAAAATCTGGAGAAATCAGCACCAGTTTTGAGGTTTATTCGTACGCCAGATAAAGTAGCATTCCTGGTTTATTGCCTCTTGTATCTGAAAAAATGTGAACGCTTGCCTGTATGTATATCTGCTTGAGCAGTCACTGTAGTTTGAAACGTTCCTCAGTAATAACAAAACGAGAGTCAAGACAGCTTAGCCGGCAAGAAATCTGAAGTATAGTTGATTACTTATTTTTATGAATTAGCATATAGCTAGGCTTTAATTCCGCACATGTATTGACTAACCAATATATTATTCATGCAGTTTTCACAGGCATAGATCTCTGTGCATCCCTGCTCTGACGACTGCTGCTGCTGTGACCAGTCAGCTCACCGACTGTTGTATCGACTATGTCACTCGCGTTTCCCTGTGCCTGCGACTACTCACTACGCCGACTTGACCGCTCGAGAGACTGGCCGTACGACCTCAGCCACTGCCTTCCACTTCAGCTGCTACTTGACCGCTTCTCCAATCTTGGCTTCAACGGCAGCACTCGAGCTTCGACCACGCAATCACTGCACTGGTCGATTTCATACAGATTGGTCGTTCACATCACATTGGTCATAACCGACTGTTCACACAAGCCCTGTTACGACCACACACACCGTGGTCGTAACCGACTACAGATAACGTGGTCGTAACGATCACGGACAACGTGGTTAAAACTGACAACACACAACGTGGTCGTAACTGTTAGAAATATTGTTGTTAGAAATATTGTACATTGATATGAGACCCAAAGGGCCATATATATATATAGAAGAGTACAAGAGGGAGTATATGGAAGGAATACAAGTTATATAAGGAAATAGATAAGAGTCTTTATCTATTTCCTATTCCTATTCTTATCCTTAACACCCCCTCAAATGCAAGGCGTACGTAATAGTATTGCATTTGGAAAAGGGTTGACACTGAACAAAATAAATCCGAAGTCCGAGTCTTTATGATGTCGTCGTTGCGTGCAGTTTTTGAATAAACTGTCAAATCAAGCTGAAGAGGAATAGATAGATGCATGGCGGCACAGATCGAAGCCCAAGAGGCGGCGGCGCAGTGCATAGAGGACGCGCGGCGGCATTTAAAGCTCGAGGCGACGGCTAGAGAAGCGGCATCATAACGACTTCTCTGATCTGCACGCGGCTCAGATAGTAGAGCGGCGGCTGCTGTCAAGCAAAATAAAAATCCTACACTTTTATGACTGACAATAAATTTGTGGACTCGCACGGCTTGAACGAGCAGAAATTAGAAACTATGGATTTGGATGGACGCAACGGAATACTAAAACTCAACACTGACTCAAAAGAAAACAGGAAAAAAAAACTTTCGAGCGGCAGATCAAAAAGGCGGTGGCCTATCTCCTCTCTCTCTCTCTTGTCTCGATCAAAAGGCCAGGCTGGCCTCTCTCCTCTCTCTCTTGTCTCACTCCCTCCCTGCGCACGCACGCACGCCTCCACCTCTCCACTCGCCTCGCGTCTCTCCCTCCCTCCGTCTCTCACTCGCACCTCCAGAAGGGAGAAGCCGCGCGGCGATGGCGGGGAGGAGGCGTAGCGGCGGCGGCGTGGTGGGCGAATCAGCGGTCGGCGGCGCGTGTGGGCACGGGGCGAGATGGCGTCATCGGCCGTGGCGCGGCGCCGGCGAGTGCGGGCGGAGGGCGAGAGGCGGCGTGAAGACGCGCCGGATCCGGCGGATTGGCGGTCGGCTTGGACGCGCGAAGCGCGGGCGGATCGAGCTAGCGAGGCCGGTGGCTGGGGCGGTCGGCCGAGAGGCCGAGTGGCGGCGCGACGACCAAAGCGGGGTCGGCTTGGCCGGCAGTGCGGCGGCAGCGGATGCGGCAGCGGCGCCGCCCAGCTGGCGGCGGCGGCAACCGAGGTGGCGGCGGTGAGGCGGCAAGCGGCCGGCGGGCGGCAGATCTGGCGGCGGCGGCGAAACTTCGCGGCGGCGTTGTCGGATCGGCGGGCCGTGGCGACAACGGTGACCTCGAGCGGCGATCTGCGCAGGGCGGCGGCGGCGTCCTCGGGTGGTGGTCACGCGGCGGTGGCTAGGGACAGACGGCGGCCTGGAGGTGGCCACCCCCGGGAGCATGAGATTGATCCTCCCGGGGGCAGCAGCAACGGAAGGACAAAGGTTAGAGTTTGAACCTTTGCTCTGATACCATGTTGAGTTGCATGCACCAACCAATTCACCCAAAAGCTTAAGCTGATGAGGAAAGCTGGGCAATTCACTTATACTTCAACAGTAACGACCACTTACAACGTGGTTGAAACTGACCACACACAACGTGGTCGTAACGACCACTTACAACGTGGTTGAAACTGACCACTCACTACGTGGTCGAAACCGACCATGCACAACATGGTCGAAACCGACCTTCGACCCAAACACAACGTGGTCGAAACAGACCGCTCCCAACGTGGTCGTTACCGACAACGCACGGTGACTCAACCATGGGCATCTTCGACCACGGCCATCTTCGACCACGAGCACTCAACCATGGCCATCTTTGTCCATGGGCACTCGACCACGGCCATCTTTGACCACGGCCACGGACAACAACCACGGACAACGTGGTCAAAACTAACCACACACAATGTGGTCGTAACGTCCACTTACAACGTGATCGAAACCGACCACGCACAACGTGGTCGTTACTAACCACTCATAACGTGGTCGTACCGACCACTCTTAACGTGGTCAAAACCGGCCGTTATCAACGCGTTCGGTAACGACCACGCACGGCGACTCAACAACGGCCATCTTCGACCATGGGCACTCGACACGGTCATCTTCGACCATGGCCATCTTCGACCACAGGCACTTGACCATGGCCATCTTCGACTACGGTCATCTTCGACCACGGGTACTCGACCACGGCCATCTTCGACCACGGCCACTCAACCACAGATATCTTCGAGTATGCACTTACGACTACGACCGTCGATAATCGATTATCGACCACGGCTGCCGATTATCGACTATCGACCACGTACAAACACCACGACCATATATAAATTATCAAGATTAATTCCAACAATGGCTACTTAAAACACAAGCTGAATACTGATCATGTGCGTACTACATCCATATATCACATGCGTACGACAGTATACACGGTTGCAGGCTTGGAGCAATGCCTTTTGACATATATATCAAGGAAATTGCTATCGAGTGTTAGAAGCATTGCACTGTAAACTAGATAGGTTTATTACAACAGTGGGCTAAATACTTAGTATTCCATCCCGCCAAACACAGGAATGGTCGAATGAAGTGTGCATACAAGCATCATCTTGCAAGATCTTCGTCCAGAACCAACTTGGACGTCTCCATGCTCCCATTTGTCATCTCGTCCAGAGGGACTGCCACCGACGACGATCCTCCATGGCTGTTATGTGCATAACGGTATGTTTCTTCGTGATCACTAGTTGCATGCATTTGGAGTCTCCTCAACACCTGTAGGCTCTCTGCAACTTGCTTCATTGTTGGTCTGTCATCTCCTCTTGGGCTCAGGCACTGCGCGGCGAGCTTGGCAAGCTTCTCAAGCACCACCATCGCTGCGTCATCCGTGATTTCGGAGTCCAGCATAATTCGGTGCCTGTTCTGGTGAAACATTAAGAGAAAATTGTAAGACAATGATTCCTTTTCGTTGAAGTTATTGGGGTATATAGCCTTCTTTCTTGTCATTAGCTCCAGAATAACTACCCCGAAACTGTAGACGTCGCTTTTGTCAGTAAGACGATGGCTGATAAAGCTCTCGGGGTCAAGGTAGCCGAGTGTTCCTTGGACAAACATGATGAACTCACTTTCATCCATGGACTTCAGTGCTGATGCTCCAAAATCTGCAACTTTTGCGTTGTGCTGATCATCCAACAGGATATTGGCAGATTTGACATCCCCATGTAGGATCGTGCGAGATGTGGATGAATGCAAGTAAGCTAGAGCTTCAGCTGATTGAGTAGCAATCTTCAGGCGAAGATCCAAGTGGATCGGTGATCTACAATCAGCACCATGAAGGAACTCAGATAAAGTCCCGTTGGAAACGAACTCGTAGACCAACATCGGGACATCTACATCCAGGCAACAGCCCAGTAACCTCACAATGTTTCGGTGGTTGATTTGCGACAAGATTATTATCTCATTGACAAACTCTTCCCTGCAATCATCGTTGATGGCTTTGGACTTCTTTATGGCAACCTCTTTGTGGTCGCCCAAAGTTCCTCTGTAGACCACCCCTTGACCACCACATCCAAGAACTCGATCTTCATTGTAGTTGTCAGTGGCCCTCTTTATCTCTTTTTCTGTAAGCACACGAATTGTGTCGACCTGCCTTGACCTAATCTCATCATATAACTTGAGGCCTCCATTTTGTTTGAAATACTCATCTTTCTCCTTCTTGTGCTTTTTCCGTTGTAATTGCATGAGCAACAAGCATGCCAAGGCCATCATCACAATTGCAGAAACACTGAGGCCTGCAAAATTATTTAAAGCTAACTGATGCTAGTAAATTTCTGTTGTAGATTTGGACTTTAGTCTTTTCTTTTTGCTTGTAATTGTCCGGAATTAATATTTTTGTTGTTATTACATGAGTGTTTGTTATTACAAAACATATTTTAATGTAGATGAAACAGAAGTAGCCTCAGTGTACATGATGCTTACCAATAACCACTTTGTCAGCTGGAGTATGCAGAGGTCGGCATCCAAAATTTGTACCATCAGACCTTGTTCTTACCTTGCATTTGCATAAGTAGCCTCCCGGTGTGTTGTGACAGACCCCTTTTCTGCATGGATACAAATCTTCATATTTGGGATCCTGCTTACGCAGTGTGCACTCATCTATGTCTGAAGATGTCAACAAAAAACGTCCACTCAGAAAAGGTCAAAACTAAACATGAAGTCACTCTATTATTTTCATTATTATACAGCAGCTAAAGAATAGTTCGACAGGTAACAGAGTCAACTAGTCAATTCACTTTGTTATTCTGTAGCTTCGCTTTCCATACCTTCTTCCAGATTAATATTACACCATGTTTTAGCTATTTACACCAGAAATGAAGTTGACCAATTTTTTTTTTTTTACTGTTGAGTTGTGGTGGAAACCAAATAAGAGTGCTGCCATGTGTACGCGCAAAAGTTTCGAAGACTTTTGTTGAACAGTGGCAGCCAGTTGGAGCTGATAAACAAAGAGAAATTTGAAACCCAGCTACTGATGAGTATTCGTAGTATTCCATAGAATTTGTTTATCTTACTCGCACTCTAGATTTGAACAAACATTGGATATGGTTCAGAACTCCATCAGTTTTCAGGCTATTATCCCTGGAAATCTAGACCAAGTTAAATTTGAGCAAATAACTAAATGCTTAACCTTGGCAGCCATTCAGAAGATAAGGATTGCCCTCGTATCCTTTGGAGCACTGGCACAAATACCCTGGACCATTGCCAGCGGCCATGCAATAGCTATTTGCACTGATGCAGGCGTAGCCACCAGGTGCGTCCTTCCCCTCCTCTGGGCATGAGCCGTTCCTAATGGCCCAGTCAACGATGATGGGAGCGCCCCTATGGGCTCTGCCGGCGACGAACCCGAGGCGGCCGACGAGGTCCTGCTGCCTGAAGCTGTACCACCCAACCTCGGCGACCATGGCGTAGAAGCATGGGTTGAAGCTCCATACCTTGCTCTGGTTCATCTCAAACGTCACCCCGAAGGCTGTGAGGTTGGTGGGGATGGCGGCCTCGCAGCAGCCCATCCCGGCGCACGGCGCGCCGTCGCACGTGCTGTTGATGCCCTCGCAGTAGGAGTAGCACCCGGTCACGTACTGGCTCGCGGCTCCCTTGAAGCCGCTGATGAGGCCTAGGGTGTTGCAGCCGATGACCGTGAAGCGATTGCGCCATGGGGAGGGGAGGAAGGGCGTGCGCTGCAGCTCGTAGCCCCCGACGAACTCGGCGGACGTGGTGTCTGACGTGAAGCATATGTGGTTGACGGGGCTGAGCACGCGCATCTCGCCGCGCTCCAGCGAGATGTCGGTGATCTCGACGTATCCATCCGAGTCCCCAACCGTAGGCCATGGCGGGTGGAAGGTGGTGTTGCAGGTGAGGTTGAAGTAGCTGCTGAGGCTCGTCGCGGCGCAGCCGGGGCCGATGCCGAAGGGGTAGGGGATGGACACGTCGCCGCACTTGTCAGGGCAGCCCTGCATCGACGGAGAAGAGGCTCCGGCTGCCACTGCCACAGCCGGAGAGAAGATGCCTAGCATGATGAGGACTAGTGATTTTTGCATGGTTGGATGCCTGGCGCGGTCGCTTGCTTCGGCGCTGCCTACGTTAACCACCTACACCTAGCCTTAATGCCATTCTATCTCCGGTTACATGTGTGCGAGCAGCATGCCAAGCTAGCTGGCTTAAATTGATAGGAAGTAGGTTTGTCTTGGTCTGCTGGTCGTTGCATTGCGACTAGGTTAAAGTTCGTGCAAGTTGTAGTATAATACTGACTGGATATATGCTTACTTGCGGAAGAGATTTCTCTGGTTTCATTGGGTGTTGCATTACTCTTTAAGTGAACATCGCTATTGCTGCTTACTGTTAGGAAGAATTCAGCCATTGGCTGGCGCGCTCTGAGCGATGCAGGATTTGGAAGGCTGTCCAAAATTCACAGAGGATCGATGCTGTTTACTCAGAGCTTCTTTGCCGCGTCGACAATAAACTGATGTTCCCTTCTAAATCAAGTTGGTCAATAGTCACCGACATCTGTGCCAAGCAGCTGTGGAAGAGTTCACCGACGTTCGTGAGGCTTCAAGCGCCTGCAGCTTGCCTCTTCTACGAGCAAGACGATTGATCACCTCCTCGTCGGCTACTCAGTAGCTAAACAGATTTAGTTTCGTACCTTCTCTTGGCTATCGCTCGGCGGCGAGGACAGGTGCCTGCCTGTCGTTGGCTGGCCGACGTCTTCAGGACATAGGGTGGACGTTCATCGCGATTACGTCCTGGAAAGTGGAAATTCGGGGGGTGTGGGCCCGAGTCGACAGTGAGAGAGTTTGAGGGGGAAGAGCACGCGCGGACTAGTTCAACGGAGACAAGTGTCCGCCTGTGGTTGGCTGGCCCGTTTGCTTGTGGCATTTCGTGGACACGTCCGAAATATTCTTATACTTTGGAATCTTCGCATATTTGGCACCATTTCTATTTTTCTTTTCAAATTTAGTCATAGACATACATTTTTACAAATCTAGCTTTTTTCATGAAGACAGCTGTAGCAGATAATACGTATCGTCTACCATGCTACCGCAGCTCAAAAGACCTACCGAGAAATCACACCTTGTCAGGAGATTCGTTAATTATGCATCATATTGTATGATTAACACTAATTAATAACCTATTGCGGCCAGTTGACTCGGCACATTATCCTTTCGAGATCTAGTAGTGTGGCAGGCGACTCATCTGTCGCTGCTGTCATGCTCAGGAAGACAATTAGATTTGTAAAAAATAGATATTCGAAGACTAAATTTGAAAATAAAATTGGCTACAGTGCCAAAGGAGCCTTTTACTTTGGTGAGTTGGGTGGATGCGGCAGGAGGCTTTGGGTGGAGTGGGCCCCAGGGAGATGGGCTTCCCCGACGCCTACCAGCCCACGCGCAGCTCGCGGACGTAGTTGGGCTGGGCCACGAAGTGTACTAGGATGCTCTCGTATTTTGGGCTCGATGCATGTGACGTGCGAGTAGAAGAAAAGGTCATCGCATTGCACACACATCCCACTACGGCACTACGTCGATGCATATGCATGGAAGATCTCTCAATACAGTGCTAGCTACAACCTGACCTCACCATGCAGGAGCCAAGCAAGAGCCAAGAATTACGTACGAAAAGTCCGGATCAACTCCAATCAAATCTATAGTCTCGTCTCACGACGGACGGTTCGAAACTGTCATTACGGATAGTTTTCTGAACCATTGAATATATATGTCAATGATAATCGCAGATTATCATAGATAGTTTATGAGTCATCTTTGATAAAAACAACATAGATGGTTTGTAACTAGAACCATCTGTGAAAAAAACTATTACAGACGGCTTAAACCAAAAATCGTCTGTGATACTTATACATCACAGACGATTCTAGTTACAGACGGCTCGAACCAAAAGAATGTGTTGTGCAGTCGACCGTGGTGTCACAACGGAAATGCTAGATCACGGCGGTAGTCGGCGTTGTCGAGGAACAAGCTAGGAGTGGATGAACTAGCTAGGAGCAGCCGGTAGAACTTATCTCGGAGTGAAAGGGAGATAGGAGTAATAAATAAGAGCGAAAAGTGGAAGGAAATGGTGCCTACCATTCGATGCGGAGAGAATGGACATGTGAGATCAGAATCCTGAAGGAGATGTCACAGATCGGTGTCATAGCATTATCAGAGACGGTTTGTTATACGAACCGTCTGTGATATATGCATTATCACAGATGGCATTATCAGAGACAGTTTAACCGTCTGTGATATTTTCATAGACGGTTATTAATACGAATCGTCTGTGATGTATTGTTTTATTACAGATAGTTTGTATAAATAACTGTCTATAAAAATATTGCAGACGGTTGTTAGTATGAACCGTATGTGATAATTACAGTATAGATGGTTGATACGAACTATTTGTGATAGCCGTTTTGTATATTTTTTAATAGTAATAGTGGTACTAGTACCAGCCTACTGCTGCTGCACCTTGTAGGGGTAGGAGTGGCTTCTAGCTGCCTGCAATGGACAGAGACGGCATGGATGGGCTATAGATAGCCCTGCAGCGAGCGACCATTGCGAGAGAGAGACAGAGAGGGGCGCAGAGAGCGACAACAGAAACCAGCCAGCTTTTTGGCTGCGATGGAGATGGTGATGATTAACAGGAGGGAGAAGGACGGTGGCGCGGCGCAGTCACCAAGTCGGGCGTGAGAAGCCGAGACGTACAGGCTTTCGATCGCTTGCCTTCTACTGCTTTCCCTTTCTCCTACGCTTCGGATCCTGCGTTCCTACACCTTAGGCCCGCAGATACTTACGTTGCATTGCATGCTGCTGTAAGCTCGTCGTAATGGTAGCATGCAGCCATGCGCCCATGGCATCACAGTCTAGCGCCTGTTCCTGTAGTGATGTTACCCTCTCCGAGACTGTAAAAAAGGTGCTCATCATCAGAATCTAGACAGCCACGGGCTAGCTAATCGATGGCAAGATTCAGATGGCCTTGCACTCGCAGCAACCCACGATTGGCCAGTAAATCCGTCGCAGTGTTGTATTACGATCATTAATTGCTTATTGTGTTGGGATACGTACACCTACGCTAGCGAAAGATAAAATTTTTTCATGTAAAACAAGAAGTTGTTATATGAGTAAAAGATTATGTATTGTTATCACTAGACGCGCAGTATAACGGAAAAGCGTTAAAACAATCTGGTTTAATGTATCGCGCGTTGATATAGTGAAAGTAGTCGATCATCCACGAGTAATAGTCGATCTTCACGAGTTTATCGTCTTCTAATCGTGATCATTCCGATCAACGCCGCAATCACAACATTGTTTCCACCGAAGTCTGTTAGCACTAATCATGACTTGCATACGTTTTAGTGTTTTTGTATTAGTCTGCACGTTATGTGTGTATGGGTCATGAACGTAGTTAGGAGTAGTGGACGTCTGAGCGTCCACTGATCAGTGTGCTGGTCAAGTCTCGATGAGATACGTTCATTGCCGCGTGTGGTCGTGGCTGGAGAAATGGCAGCAGAAGACTCGGATCAACATGCAAGGCCAGATAAAGACCGCTTCTTGAGGGCTGCGTAAGTTGCAGCTCCGTTCGTGCGAAGAGGCAGGAGTGGCGTCCGGGTCTTGTGGATCATGGGCTACGTGTGTGGTGCATGCAGCAGGCTAGGCTATTTAAGTTGTACTACTTGTTTTGTTTATGGGAAGCGGGGAAGTAATATACAGAAGAAAAGGCATTTGTTGCGAAATCGTGTCTTCCACCTGTCTACCTCATTCTTGTGTGAATCGAGAGGTAGAAGAAAGGGTGAGAGGTTCACCCCTACATTTGGTATCGAGCCACATGGCGCCGGTTCCGCACCAGTCTTGGGGGAGCTCGGTGTCACCGACCGCCGGTGCTCACACCGGCGAACCACACCGTCTCAGGCGATCAAGGCGAGGCGATCCTCGACGCCTGTGGTCTCGGGAGGTGGTGTGCCCGGCGGATGGAGCGGACGTGGGCGAGAAGAAGAACAAGGCGGCAAGGCGCGGCTCTGCTGTTGTCGGAGGACATCCTCATGCAAGTGTCGACAAAGAAGGCGGCGAAGGAGGTGTGGGACGACCTCAAGACGAGGTTCGTCGGCGCCGATCGCGTCAAGGCGGCGCGGCTCTCCACTCTCCGAGGCGAGTTCGACAAGCGCACATGGCGGAGGGAGGCTGGCGGGCGACTACGCCGACAAGATCGGCGGCATGGCGGCGAGTACGCCGGCCTTGGCTCGGACTCGGCGACGCCGCCATGGTGAAGAAGCTCCTCGACACCGTGCCCGACCGGCTGTACTCCGCGGTGGCCGGGATCGAGCAGTTCTGCGACGTGGAGACGATGGCGTTCGAGGAGGCGGCGGCTCAAGGCGTTTGAGGAACGCCACGGCGGCGCAGCCGGCGGTGAACGGAATGACGGCCGACTTTGCTCACGGTGCCGAGTGGCAGGCTCGGGAGAAGCTCAAGTCTCCGGGGAAGAAAGGTAAATGCTACAATTGTGGTGTTCGTGGACATTTTGCCAGGGAATGTCCAAATCCAAAAAAGGATACAGCACTCCTCGCGATGGCGGATGATGAACCAACATTGCTTTGAAGTATGTCTAGAAAGTAGAATAAGCAAGTCAAGATTAGGAGGGAAATTGTTAGCACTAATCATGACTTGCATACGTTTTAGTGTTTTTGTATTAGTCTGCACGTTATGTGTGTATGGGTCATGAACGTAGTTAGGAGTAGTGGACGTCTGAGCGTCCACTGATCAGTGTGCTGGTCAAGTCTCGATGAGATACGTTCATTGCCGCGTGTGGTCGTGGCTGGAGAAATGGCAGCAGAAGACTCGGATCAACATGCAAGGCCAGATAAAGACCGCTTCTTGAGGGCTGCGTAAGTTGCAGCTCCGTTCGTGCGAAGAGGCAGGAGTGGCGTCCGGGTCTTGTGGATCATGGGCTACGTGTGTGGTGCATGCAGCAGGCTAGGCTATTTAAGTTGTACTACTTGTTTTGTTTATGGGAAGCGGGGAAGTAATATACAGAAGAAAAGGCATTTGTTGCCGAAGTACTGTGTCTTCCACTGTCTACCTCATTCTTGTGTGAATTCAGAGGTAGAAGAAAGGGCTGAGAGGTTCAGCCCCTACAAAGTCCACATATCCAGATATGGAACAACGTACGCCACGTACGCCGGTGTACTAACACTATCACGCACAATAAAGATTTTGAAGGATAACAATTAGGGTTTCAATGAACGTGTTTTAGATGCACACAACACATAGCCTATGCACCTCTTTATATAGAGAGTTCAACTAGATCCATATCGGATCTTTATCTAATACGAGTAGAGATCGTATCCCACTCGAAGTCTATCATCTGGACTCTTACTGTTCCAACCTATTAAGTGTACGACTATATAGTTTCATGTATACTTAGTTGTAACATAAAAACACCTTTTCAATCACTTGTCAATAGTGGTCCCTAATACGACATATCAACCTCTAATTATAGATAAAGTTCAATATGGACGAACCTAATGCAATATAATCTGTAGCCAGATCTTAGTCGCTCACGATCAGCTCATAACTCCTCACAACCAGGTCATATACTATCACAACCAGTTCGTATCCCTATACGACCATATCGCCGACCAGTATGTGATATGTCCGACCTAGTCATGACCAGTTCCTCTCCCCATATAACCAAATAGCATCCGGTCGGATCTATTGACCTATTTATGTATTTTCTTTGCATCTCACGATATCAGATCGAACTTCAGATGAAAAACTTGTCATCTATATATTGTTCAAACTTTTTCAAATCTAACGATGGTTAACTTTGTGTGGTCGAGTTTGACTTATCTAGCCATGTCTTGTCTTGCACATACTCAGCTCGGTGAATGGTTCATCTTTGATTAGCCTGGTCCTTTGGATGTAAGAGATCTCGTTTGCTGGTCGGGCCCTTCCATGAGTTTAGATCTCTATGTATAAATCACTTACGAAATCCCTACCACATCGAGGGGCCAAGGAATATCACTCCTCACAACCATGTCATATACATTCATGACCAGTTCGTATCCCTATACAACCATATCACCGACCAGTATGTGATATGTCCGACCTAGTCATGACCAGTTCCTCTCCCCATACAACCAAATAGCATCCGGTCGGACCTATTGACCTATTTATGTATTTTCCTTGCATCTCACGATATCAGATTGAACTTCAGATGAAAACGTGTCATCTATATACGTTCAATCTTTTCCAAATCTAGTGATGGTTAACTTTATGTGGTCGAGTTTGACTTATCTAGATTTGTCTTGTCTTGCACATTCTCAGCTCGATGAATGGTTCATCTTCGATTGGCATGGTCCTTTGGATGTAAGAGATCTCGTTTGCTGGTCGGGCCCTTCCATGAGTTTAGATCTCTATCTATGAATAACTTACGAAATCTCTAACACATCGAGGGGCCAAGGAATATCTCTTCTGCTGTATAGGAGTGGTAAATCCTATATCTGACTAGTCACTTATCTCCGTATATTTCATAGTATGCCTGAAAGCTATTTTTATAACTATCCAGGTACAGAGTAGCGTTTCATGACCTCTATGTGCACAATTACATATATAGAAAATCATGTTGATTTCAGATATAAGCATTATACATCATCATTACTTGAGCCAACTAATAGCATATAAAATATAATGATCTCAATAGTGTCTCAAGATGAATCAATCCAATACTTGCTGATATTCATAGACGATGATTCATTCGAAAAAACGGTGTAATATTTATTCGAGTGATCATAAGTATGGAAGTGACATAATAATATTTATACATGTCATCGATACCCTGAAAATTCTACTGCTGGTGATGACTTGTCGAGATCTTCACACTCCGCAACCCAACGCACGCAATACTTTTACCAAGTTTGGGGCCCGCGCTGCACTGCACTGCACCGTACGTCCTGCATGCCGCATGCGGGGAGGGTAAAGAAAGGGAGAGGCGTGCATGGTGGGGGCCCGGGGTGGCCCTAGACTTGTGTGGCAGTACTACTGCACTAGCTCTGAGAAAAGTCAACCTTTTTCACCGCTCCTCCACAACTGGGATGCTCCACGCAAGAGACATCATTTATATTATTAAAACAGTAAAATAATAGTGGCCCCTGCTTGACAGCCGCCGGTGATGTGGCCGCCGGTGAGCAGGTGATAGTAGCACTTGCTCCACTGCAAATTTGCAACGCAATGCAACGGAGACAGGAGGTTTGTTCGGACGGAGACCGTCGTCCGATTGGCGGATCAAAAGCGACGAGCGAGGTTCCGGCGGATGGCTCGACCGGGCAGGCACGTCGCGTCAGGCCTCAGGCCAGCCACCGCCGAGTAGCTCTCGCCGCCCGGCAGAGCGGGGTGGCGGCAACGTGTTCGCCACCACCGAGTAGCTCTCGCCGCCCGGCACAGCGGGGTGGCGGCAACGTGGTCGCCACCACCGCACGCGGCCGGGCCGGGAAAAAGGCCGCGCCGCGACGGAGACACCAAATGAAACGTGCGTCCGTCCATCCATCTGCCAGTCGCGAGCGCCTTTAGCAAAAGCTGCGACCACCGTGCGTGTGCGTGGGCCGCTCCGGCACTCCCCAAATGATGGTCGACGAACACGTCACTCCCTAGCGAGGTTTTCAGTGATTTCTTCCCGTTACTGTGCGAAGTTTCTTATGAATTTGTTCTGTGATAGGCGCCATTTGGTTAGACTAAAGTAAACTATCTTATAACTGAAATTTACGACTTAAATTTCTGAGAATAGATCTTATTTTATAGCTAAAATTACATTGTATCAACTCTTAAAATAAAAGAACTATTATATTGTTGATAGAAACCGTTATATCTCTCTCCAGTAAAGCAAAACCACTCTACAGCCAATAGAAAAAGCTATATATGCGAGCAAAAGATCAGAGCCGTTATCAGCCAGAGGTAGGGGTGGATATCGAGCCAACTCCTCATCTTATCGAGCTTTTTTTAAAATTGATATAGTTTAATTTAATATCGTTTTACGTATAATTTGAAAGTATTTTTAGAAACGAGCTAACGAGCCGAGCCGAGCCGAACTAGAGCAAAATTGAAATTCATTTGAAATCAACTCATTTTAATGTTTGACCAATTAACAAGTATAATTGAAGTAATTTTAAATCGAGCCAACGAGTCTCATTAACGAGCTTTTTTTTCACCCCTAGCCAGAGGGAGAGGAGACACGGGCAAGAGAAAGTAATTGCCAACCAAAGCCAAGTAAGCAGCATCGATCGCAAACCTGTAACCACACAAGTCAACACCCATGTGATACATGTTTCTTACCCCTCAGTACGCACCCGACAAAGCACCACCCATAATTGCCACTCAAATACCGCGTACACACGTTGATTAATCACCCCTCCACAGTTTAGTAATACTAGAAACGATTTTGCTATTACAAGGCGACTGAAAATTTTTTTATCTCTCAGTCACTTAAAGTTCCACTCTCAATCAACTAAAATTGCAGCTTCTCTAAAAAAACATCTGCAACTTTAGGTGATTCAGAGTACAACTAAATTTATACTTAGTCGTACTCTCAATCAACTAAAATTACAGACCCCCTTCAAAAAAATAACTGTAATTTTAGTTGATTGAGAGTGCAACTTCAAGTGGCTGAGAGACAAAAAAAATTTCAGTCGCCTTGGCAATAGTCACACCCTATTAGAAAATGGAGTGATTGGGCCGTGTGTTTAGCTGTTGCAGCCAAGTAAGCTCGATGGTTAAGCACATAGTAGTACTGATTAAACCACATGGGATTAAACTAGATTAGATTGAGTAACTAGGGAGGGGTAATTAACAGTGTGTGCAACTGTAGCGGCTGCAACAGCTAAGGCCAATGCGCTAGTAATTATGGGGTTGACGTCGTGGCGCCACGAGATGGCCGGAGCGTGTCTCCCGCCGGCAAGGCAATGCCCCGAGGAGACAGCAACGGTCAGAAGAGGTCGAAGCGGGCGTAGTCCGGCTTGGCCGGCGCCGCCTTGCAGGACTGCGACCGGTGCAGCACGGCGCCGGGGACGACGGGCGGCCGCGACGACCGGAGGAGCGCCAAGTTGAGGCCCCTGAAGAAGGGGTGCGCCTTCACGTCGGCGGCGCCGCGGCGGGACCCGAGCCGCGCGGCTGGGTCCTGGCGAGGAGTCGCGCCATGAGGTCGCGGGCCGCGGCGTCCGCGGGGCCGCAGGAGCCGGAGCCGGAGGGGAAGGCCAGCGGCCGGCGCACGATGTTGCGGAGCGTCGCCTCGTTGGTTGGGCCGGCGAACGGGGTGCGGCCGTAGAGGAGCTCGTAGAGGAACACGCCGTAGGCCCACCAGTCCACGGCGGCGCCGTGCGCGCCACCGTCGGCGACCTCCGGGGCCACGTACTCGTGCGTCCCGACGAACGAGCACGACCGCGCGGATACTGGCTCCGCCACGAACCGTGGGGGAGGATGCGCCGCCGCCGCCGCACCTTGACGACGCCTCCGCCGCATGAACCGGAGGAGGTAGTCCGGGAAGCAGGACGTCGTGGCCGTGTCCGGCTCACCACCCTCGCCCGCGTGCCCGTCGGCGGCAGCGTCCTCCAGCGACGGTGACGACGTGGACTCCAGCGACAGGTCGAAGTCTGTGAGCATGATGTGGCCGTCCGCCCGTATCAGCACGTTCTCCGGCTTGAGGTCGCGATAGACGATGCCCATCATGTGCAGGTACTCGAGCGCCAGGAGCACCTCCGCCGCGTAGAACCTGGACGTGCTCGACGGCGTTAACACCAGCGCCTCGATCGATCGACATGAAAGGACTATTAATCTTGCATGTGTTGTTTGGGTGTACGTACCGAGCGGATGGGAGGGGGAAACGGCGAGAGGGCATGCGATGGCGGAGGGAGTGGAGATCTCCGCCGGGGCAGAACTCCATGACGACGCAGGAGAAGTGCGGGGTGGCGTCGAAGTCGGCGAAGAGGGTTGGGAGGAAGGGGTGGTCGAGCAGCCGCAGTATGCGCTTCTCGGCCGCCGCGCGCTCCAGCTTCTGCTTCCTGGCCACCGCCCGCCGGTCCACCACCTTCATCGCGTAAAGACACGGGCTTTCCTGCGCAGCCGTGGCCGAGCTCCGGAGCCGGCACAGGTAAACCGTCCCGATGTCGCCGCCGCCGATGCGGCGGACCAACTTGAAGTCCCTGGGCCCGAGCGGCGTGGCGGAGGCCGATGCCGCTCGTATCGCCGCCCACGCCACGTCGCCAGACCGGTGCGGCCGGAACACCGCGGCCGGCGGCTGCGGCGAGCAGGACGGGGAGCAGTCGAACGAGAGCCGCGAGAGGCTGGAGCAGCGCGCGAGGCTGCCCGTGCTGCTGGCTGAGCTGAGGCTCGAGTTTGGCGCCCCCGTCGACGACGCCGTCTCCATGTCTGACAACCCCTCCTCCGCCGGCAACTGCTCCAGCATCGCTTCCTTCGGCGGCTTCGCGACAGCCGGAGCGCGCACCGCAGCTACCATTAACACCAGGATCCTCTTGCCGTGTCTCAAGTGACACACTGCTTATGTTCTAAGATTTCTGCGCGTTGCTGAGGCAGGTGGTGTTGGGGCATTTTATACCAGCGGCGAGGAGACAGCCAGTGACGTAAACAAATCCTCACATCGCTGACACGAGGGCCCACGTGCCTCCGACATGGCCCGCACGTCAGCTCCCGGCGAGGTGGGAGGTGCGGAGTTTATCGCATATATATGGCCGCTTGGCAATTGTTTTTCAAATTTAGCTCCTCTTGCATTCCAAATTATAAATCTGGCTCCTTTGGTGACCACGACACCAGCGGTAGAAGGTGCCAAGGTGGGCATGGCAACCACCGGCCTGCAGTACAGCCCGATCTCGGCACCAACATACAACGGTACACAAGTTCCACACCAAATCTTGCCGCGTTGTACGGGCTCGACATCAGCTCTTGCCGAGCTAGTATTGTGCGATAGATCCCTACTAAACTTCACTAGCTCAATAGCCTAACGCTATTTTTTGTCACAGTGGGATAGCGTGATAGTTAACACGTGTCATCTGTCACTGTTATCACAGTCATCAAACGGGGCACGATTTTTGATTTCATATGTGAGCATCATATTTAAGGAAAAATCGCTACAGCACCGATATACTTGCGTCGTGGCCACCGAGCACCATGGATCCGCATAGGCTCGTGGGCTTGCCTGCCCGTAGGGCCAAATCCATTAATCCCCCTCGCCATAGCCTTTTTTTTTGTTTCTACTCTACTTAGAAACCAGCGAACGGTATAATGTTCGCACGGTATACCATCCCCTCCCTCTCTTACTCCCTTTGCCGCTCCCTCCCTCCTCATCGCCATCATCTCCCGCTGTGGGTTCATCCTTCCCCTCGAAGCATAGAAGGAGGTCGGGGGGAGACGATGGGGGCGACGGGCAAGATAGGAAGACGGTGGGCGGAGCTGGAGAGCGGTGGCAGCGACGGCTGTGGTGGATAGGTTGGGCGGGATGACGCAGCAGGGTGGAGTTGGGGGGCCGCGAGGCGGGATGACGACGGCGCTGCCGGCTGCTGGTGGTGTAGGAGGAGGCAGGGGAAGAGCGCGAAGCTAGGCTAGCATCAAAGAAGAAGGTGAGAAAGATGGCATTGAGAAGAGAGAGAAATGGAAGGAAAGCGGCAGATAAGAAGACGAGCAGAGAGATGTTGATTAGATGCTATACCATTCGGATCGATCTGAACGATACAATATAGACGTAGTAGCTCTGTTTCACTTTTGCTGCACAGTAACACACTTGAGTTGCCAGATGGGGCAAGACAGCCAACCACTAGACAGCGAGCTTGGCGTGTGGTTGGGGGTGACACGTGCACTGTTCGACGTGGCTCACACTCACTAGCGAAAAACAGTTGGTGCTGTTAAGGTTTAAGTATCAGCCAGATGGTTGCTGTCCCGCTGCATGCACGCGAAGTGTGTATGCAGTGACACTTGTCTTCTGGTTCAGCTGCGATTGCTCATTATTTAGTTTATGGTGATCGATTGCATCGCGTTTGTTTAGTGAGTTCTTTTCGGCTGCTACTGTTTCATAGTTTATAATTAGGGCTTATAGTTTTTTTGTTTTTATATAAATATTTATGTAAATAAATTAAATATCGATAAACAGTTTCGAAAAAATTGATCAGTAAATCGCTTCAAAACAATGTTAGAGAAACTATTTCATTTGTTTATTTAAGAGAAGATATAAGTCATAAGTTAAAAGAAATCCAGATAACCAGTGATCCATAGTATATTTTGTTCAGAAAAATCGTGCAGTGGACAATCGATTGGATCATATTGTTCAGAAAAATCGTGCAGTGGACAAGAATTCTTTACTAGTAAATGGTACACAAATACTCGAATTTCCAGGTCACGGCGACTTTCTTGCTTCCTCTTTTCCCTTGGGTTCTAGAAGACCACAAAAAATCTGAACACGTATACATACCATGTGCGCGAGCCGAGCAACAAGTGTAGAAGCACAGCACGGTTAAAAGGCCACAGTATAGTTGACGAAGATTGCTTCTTACGTACGTAAGCAAGGGATTATTATATGGTAGCCGGTGATTATGTCGGGACTTAATGTCAACATGCTCGGCTGTAAATTAAGTCCAACAAACTAAACTGCACGGCATTCGCTTCACCCAAGTATGTTAGACTATGTTGATGGTGGTCATTAAAGTGATGCTAAATAATTCATATTCGATTTGTTTTGGAATTTGTGATTGTGAAAGTTTCGGTCAATCACAGCCAAAGATTTTGGTCTGTTTCGAATGGTTTCAGTTGGTTCCAAGTGATTTTAGTTGCTCCGAGTGGGTTTGGTCTGTTTCGAATAGTTTCCAACCAGTCCGATTAGGTCCAAGCTGCACCGGACGATTTTCGAGTAGTAACAGAGTATCGGACGGTGTCCGACTACCACTGGCTCATATGACGGCTTTCGAGTGCCATCGGACAGCACTCAATTGGCATCGGAGGATCGCACGACTGGCTTCGACCTCGAAGAGTGATGACCCAGCTGATGTTTTTGACCACTCAGAGTCGTTTACAACCACATCCAACTCGACGGCGACGGACTTCGACCACTCGACTTTCAACAACGGCAGCACGAGCACTGTAGCATGACAACGGAAGAATGACCCAGTCTGTTTCGACCACGCCAACTCGACTACGTCATTCCGACCACGACTGACTTCGACCACATTCGGCTTCGACCACGTCGACTACGACCACGTTCGACTTCGATCACGATAGAACAACCACTAAAGGTAATAGTAGCTAGAGTATTTTTCATGGTCGTAGATTTTACTGGTTGTACTCGATAGTCGTAGATTTTGTATTCAATAGTCGCATTCTTTGTGATTGATAGTTGTAGACTTTGCGGTTGATAATCGTAGACTTTACAGACTGCCGTCATACTCATAGACTTAGTGGTCTGCGGTTGTTGTCTTCGGTTTTCTGGTCGGTTGTCATAGACCACGCGATCAGTAGTCGAAGGCTTTCCGATCGGTTGCCGTAGCCATCACGATTGGTACATGTAGACTTCTTTATTGGTACGAATACTTCACTTCTTATGGTCTTTGAATACTTCGAGTACTCGTGTTAGACCAGTGGGATGACTGGCTGGTGCTTGGTGGCCAGGTGGTCGTGGTACTCGGTAGTCGAAAGAACTCGATAATCGATAGTCGGTGATCGGTTATCATAGGTGTTGCGATCGATTGTCGAAGACTTGTGGTTTGTGATCAGTACACGGTAGTCGGTACTCGATATCTCTGATCGGTAGCGATACTTGTGTATTCATGAGTGTTGTGAGCGGAGCGATGGTATTTCCTGAGTACTTGTAGTTTTGGAGTACTGCATGAGCTAGCGGTCTTAATAAGTGATGTGGGACGTATTTCTGGATAGCAATGGAGTTTATGGTCGTGAACGAACTGGTTGGTATTGATGGTTGGTTAAGAGTGTGGTTTACGTGTGTGTGCTGATGTTGACTAAGTTGTGGAGAGCTTGTGCCGGTGGAAAATATTTCTTTGGTTTTTAATGTGCAGGTAGGCGTGGAGGCGATCATGGTTGGTGATACATAGGAAGGACTAGGATGGGGAGTCTGAGATCCAGGCGATTGAGGTTGTTACGCAAGGTAGTCGGGCTCATGATGGAGCACATAGAGATCAAAGATGGTTATTTGTGGAGAAGCTATGAGTGATGCAGTCCAGGAGGCTTCTACTTAGCTTCACTAGCTCAGCAGCCCAAGGCCACTTTCTACTGTGGTGACGGGTGAGACAGGTATAGATAACACATATCATCTATAATTGTTACGGTGATCACGGAGATGACAAGATTTATAGGGCCTGTTCTTTTTGGCTACAGCTTGTGGTTTTTGGCTGCGGCTTGTGTCTTTTAGACTGTTTGTACGAAAGATTAAAGAATAACAAAAACTCACGTACGATTTTTGCCAATATAAATGAAGTCAGCAAAGTATGTACTACAATTAACTAGTAGATTATAATTTGAAAAAATACTTTATTTAAAAACTAGTTACTGTAGAAAAGTCAAAAAGCTTTTTTAGGAGCTGAAAAGAACATGGCCCATAATTTCATGCGCAGATCGTCGATACGCTTGCGTCGCGGCCACCGAGCGCCGGGGATCCGCATAGGCTCGTGGGCTGGTCTGCCCGTAGGGGCAGATCCGTCAATCCCTCTCGCCGTAGCCTTTTTTGTTTGATCTCTACTTTTCACTTTTACTGCACAGTACAGACACTCGAGTTGCAGATTGGGCAAGGCGGCCAAGCACTGGACAGCGAGCTTGGCGTGTGGTTGGGGAGGTGACACGATCACTAGCGAAGAGCAGTTGGTGTTGTTAAGGTAAGTATCAGTGGGTAAGTAACCTGCAGATGGTTGTTGTCCTGCTGCATGCATGCCAAGTGTATGTATATAGTGACACAGGTCTTCTGGTTCAGCTGCGATTGCTCAGTATTTACTATGGTGATTGGTTGCATGGTGTTGTTGGGTAGGTTGTTTTCCGCTGTTATTTTATGTTTTATGATTGTAGTTTATGATTTTTTTGTTTTAGTACGAATATTTATTTGAATGAATCGAATGTTGATAAATTTTCAGGTCACGGCGACTTTCTTGCTTCCTCTTTTCCCTTGGATTCTAGAAGACCACAAAAAATCTGAACACGTATATACCACGTACGGTTAAAAGGCAACTAGTTATTGTCAGTATAGTTGACGAAGATTGCTTCTTACGTACGTAAGCAAGGGATTATTATATGGTAGCCGGTGATTATGTCGGGACTTAAATGTCAATATGCTCGGCTGTAAATTAAGTTCAATTAACTAACCTGCACGGCATTGACTTAATCTAAGTATTTACAGGAGTCTGGCAGGTCAAAAGGCTAAACTTTAAGCAAAACAGTTAGGACAGTGAAGTAATAACTTTCTATTCCCTGTGATCATAAATATATGTTGTTTTAGATATCGACATAATCTTCAAAATGTGACTTTAATCACTAATTTATATTATAATATATTTATAAAATCTAATAAAATTAGAATATTATGAAAATACTATTCGAGATAAATCTATAAATATACTTTCTCCGTCCCGCGATATAAGTCTAAAACCTACCATACGCATAGACCATGTAAATATTAAAATTAAGAAAAAAAATAAAAACAATTAAACTATGCATACCCCTACTAAATATTAAATGTCATATTACAATTACTTACTTATTTTTTCAGCATTAAAGTAAAAGTATATGATGAAAATATTATAATAATTACATATTTGATCTTCGCAATGGACATATATTGCGAAACGAAAAAAATAATTTTTATATATTTAATTTAAACATCTGAAAAGATATGGATGATTAAAATTCAGAAATTTGACCGCACGTATTCGTGCCAGGAGGGAGCAAGACTCTTTCACTTACGTGGCTCGTATGCCGGATCAAATTAGCTACGGTCGATCCCTCGATAGACAGGTGACGTTGGCATCGTGATTCGGACAACTCGTACGCTACCAAATGGTTTGGTCCTACATATTGCATTTTACTCCCTGCGATCGTAAATCTTACGTGGCATATGTACATACATGGAGCCCGTGCAAATTGGCAAATCCCACAGTAAAAGGGTGTTGATAAACATCATCCGAATGTTTTCTTTCTAACTATCATCTATATTTGTGACTATTGGATTAGAGATTTAACGGCTATGAATTCTCCTCCACCCACTCCAAAAAAAACTCTCCCTCCTCCAAAAAATAGGGACTGTTGGATTAGAAATCCAACGGTCTTAAATCTAGATAATTGTTAGAAAGAAAACATCCGAGTGATATCTAGACACACTCTAGCAAAATAGAGCAAAATTGTACGTGGCAAATCATCATGATGTGGGGAAATGGTTCGAGTAAAAATTGCGTTGCCTCCTCCTGTCCCATCATTCTCCCTACGTGATTAGCATGTACAACGCTAGCTTTAGCTTGCCTTGTGCCCCCTTAATTAATCCCTGTTAGGGAAAATTAAGACAGCCTGATCGGCGCCGATGGCCCTAATTATAAAGCGCAAGCGAATTAAGCGTGCATGGCCCAAAGGGGGGGCACACCAAAGCTGCACCCGTTGACTCGAAAGCCAACCTTTTTCACCGAACAAAAGGCCCCAGTGCATGTTCTGTCCACGATCGATCCATCCACCGATGATGAGATTGCTGCAGACACATCGATCGGTGAGTATCTTTCTCCGTAATCTCAGTCATAAACAGCTAAAATTTAAAAAAATTCAGTTAAAAATCATAAGCTATAGTCATATCAAATAGACATAAGCAAAATTATTGTGTGCTACAGACACAACAAGGAGAAATGAATTGAGTTGGCTGGTACAAACTGAAGGAACAGCTAAGGGCCTTGTCCTCCTGTCCAGGCCGGCCTTGCCCCCAGCTTGGCGACATGGATGGATGGATGGATGCGTTAGCTAGCTTTGTCTCCGTGCTGTTCTTGGCGTACGTGATGGTGATCGATGGTGCCCGTTTGGCTCCTTTCCCGTTTGCTCATGACACTACATATTGCGTGCATACTCACTCCTATGTGGTGCAGTAACTTAACAGAACTAGGCACATGTTTATTTTTTTCCCTGAGACGAAAAGTATACCGATTTACCTCCTATGTTTGATCCTGCTGGTGCGTAGGTGCGGTGAGTAATAACAGAACATGCTTGTTCCGATCCGGTCCAGGAGCAAGTGGCACTGCATTCTTGTCGGTCAGCGCTCGCCGCCTCTTGAAATTATATGACGTGGAAGTGAAACAGGCACTACTGCAGCACGTACACTAGCTAGAGATATCTGTTGGAAATAATCATGGCTTGAATTAGTTTTGAGTCTTGCATGTAGGATACAAGTCTTTAATCACGTCATTTGTTGGACGTGTTTGCATTAGCTTGTTGCATATAGTCAGAACATGTTAAGTTCATGTTCGGTAGTAAGTGCATGTGTGTCATGTACAAGTCTAGCATGGAGTGAGTCTTCAAGCTGTTAGCTAGCTTTTAGGAACTGCATGCAGGTTAGTGGACTGTGTCATGCATGAGTTGGTGGCTCTGCAGGGGTGGATCGTGCGTACGTGCGCATGAGATCCGGGCATCAGTTAGCTCCCTGTTTGCATGTAAGCAAGGTTATTTAGCCATGTACTTGGCTGTTTCCATGGTGCTAATACAGAAATCAAAAGGCGTGCGTCGCCGTAAGAGCTCTCATGTGTGTGTCAACATTGAGTTTGATTCTGAATTAGTCCAGAGTGTGCTCGCGGTTGGTGTTGCGTGAGTTCGATCCTTGACTGTTTCTAACAATATCTGCGGAGGCACCAACTTGCTCGATCGATCTCAAATTGACCGACCGACCCTTTCAAGTACGTACACTGCGTTCGTAATAATTTTTTACTGATAACTTTCTTAGCTGAAAATAATTAGTAATTACTAAAAGAAGTGGCTTTTAGAAGAAAAAATGAGCGATGTCAAAAGTGAGCGAGAAATATGTGCGCGTGACGGGAGCAAAGAGAGTAAGGTACGTGATGTATCCGTAACCTCATCTTATCTCCGGAGCGAGAGAAATAACGAAACCGTTTTAATAAATTTGATGTTCGTATTGACTTTTAGAATTTTTTAAGTAGAAACTAGTACAAACATGATCTAATCTGGTCGAACAAAACACTGCAAACTCAAGCTACTGAACAACCGATCGATATCTACAAGCCTGCAGCTGCAAGGCCAATTTCCTAACATTAAAACAGATCGAATAACTGGCTAGTGTTAAGCAAGAGAGATGTACGCAGCGGGTATTGAATCTTCACAATATCATAGTTGTTGAATTGTGCTTAGTTTTTCTTCTCTTTTTTTTTTTTTGAGAGGGGGTCGTCCTTAATTACTCGTTACCAAGTACCAACCAATATTTGAAAAGCTGATTCAAAATACCGGAGCAAGAAGCCAAAGTTGCAAGCTTTTTCAAAGGTTGCGGATTCTTATAAAAAATATTTTTCCTAAAGAAAACCAGAGCTAGTACATGAGCCCTTTTTTTTTTTTACTATCTAGGGCAAGTACTTCTCCATATTGGCAGCATGTGTTGCAGCAAGTAAATGGCTTCCAAAGTACTACTACTACTAGTGTCAAACTGATAGGACTACCTGCGAGTACTTGATTAATCTGGCTGCTCAATTAACTAGCATCATTAGTACACCCATGATGAATATTTGTCTGGCTAAATGCCAACCATAAGTACACCTAGTCGCGCCAGTTAGAACTCTCATGTGTTTTTTAAACTTAATTAGTGTGGCAGCTTTAGCTCTTTAAACACTAGTCAATTTTCAAAGAAGCCTCATGAGAAGATACAATCTATGTGCATATAGAGAGGGTTTCCTTTCCTAAAACAAAGATTAGGGTTCTCATTTTTCAATTATAATGCACACCAGCATGTGGATCTCCCTAGCTACCTTTCAAATTGAATAGCTGCTGCCCACATGATAAGAAGCTGATGATCAGAAAACACACTGAATCATAGTGCAAGTGAATCAGAGAATGTTTGTAGGTCATTATTGGATTGAATTATTTATGTACAGAAGATGGCCGGGCCCATGGTTCAGTGGTTCAACAGGCAAAGACAGAATTATGCATATGCTGCCAATGTGGGTCCTGCACCCTTGAGCTATTTGTTAGTACTGAATTAGATATATAGCACGCATGCTAGGGTTTGACGAATGATCATTGTAGCACTCCACTAAAAAAGGTTGATCGCAGCAGCAGCAAAGTTTGAATGAAACACAGTGATGCTTCTGAGGAAGAAACCTGAATTTGATGTTACATTAGTCAATAATTACCTTTTTGATTACCATCGTGGACTAATCATGCGAGTATATATAGTAGTACATTAATGCCCTGATTTGTGCAGCTAGCCATTGTGCTGTTGCTGTTACTACACGTCGGTTTGCATTATAGTTGGAATTCTGAAGAAGACGACGATACAGATGGAGCGTGTCGATTGGTTGGACTAGTGTGTCCAGAGTGATAGCTTCGATCTCGTCCTGTCCATAAACCTTTCTGCTCGTGCTCTTTCGGAACAAAGGAAATTCACCGCTGGCTGAAAAATAGTGGTATATAGTTGAAATTGTACTGTAGGTGTAGTTAAATTTTAAAAAAATTAAAAATATGTTAGCTCATCACAAACAATGCAAATGAATACGGGAAAAAACAGCAAAAAAGTTCAAAAAAAAGCTAAAAATTTAAAAAAAACAAAATTTATAAATAGTAAAAAAATAAGACAGAAGCCAGAAGTTTAAATCAAAATGAGTGGGACCAAAGGCCTCCGGTTTACTTATTTCCGACCGGCCGGCTTACCGCTGGGTGGCGAGCCTTTTCAAGTGAGGAAAGAGGGATCCGGTCTGAGCTCAAAAGTTTCCAAAGCCCAAAGTTGACAGTGGCAGTGGACTTTCTGTGCTTTTACCACACGCCGGGGTGAAGGGTGAGCCTACGTACAGTGAAAGGAATATTGGAGCACACGACGACAGGCGCAAGAGGTTAGAAATATCAGAGCCGGCGACTCTGCGTGCAGGAGGGAGATGAAGCGTCTGCGGTGAGTTGCACGCAGGACGAAGCCGAAGGTCGGGTGATCCGGCCGGCCGGCCGGCCAGCCCCGTGATGCGCCGCCACGACGTACTGCTACTGTATCTCTCTTCTCTCTCTAGCTAGGCTCTGGAGCGAGTCTGCTAGCCTCCGGCGTCGGGTCGGGGCCCGCCGCCGCCCTGCGCGTACGGGTTGCCTTCGCGCCATCGCTCCTCTGCGTTGACGTCGCTTCTGCAATCTGTAGCCATGTGCGCGCGCGCGTCGCGCACTGTACCTGTGCTCCCATGGCGTCACCGGCGCCTCTGTATCTTTCCTCTTTCTATTTTTTTGGACCCAATATCTGTATCTGTATACGGGGAAAACATCGCATTTAAGGCCCCGTTTCACAGTTTTAGCTTATAGATTATTATTATTTATTGTTTTTTCTTTTATTTTTTTATTGTCTAATATGACTTTTTTATTTTATATTTAATTATATAGAATAAATCAATAGTTACAATATAAAATAAGCTATAAACTCTAACTTATAAATCACTTAGAGCAGACCGTAAATAGGCTACACACTACGTGAACGTACTAGAGCATATAATAACGTGTGTACATAGTACATATGAACTCCATTTGATATGTATGCTCTTGTGGTTTCGTTTGATTGGTCAACATTTGCTTCAACTTATGTCTTTTGACTACGATTTATGGTTTTTGGTTGTTCGTGAGAGAGTACGGAGTAACAGAAATCTACGCGTGGTTTTAGCTGATATAAATAAAGTCACTACAATATATACTTCAAACAACTTACAAATCTCATCTTAAAAAGACACATTATTTAAAAGGTAGTTACTATAAAAAATAAAAAAAATAGCTTTCACGAAATGAAAAGAAAACGTCCATTCTTTGCGCCTAGCTAATGCCCATTGTAGTACATGCCTGGGCTCACACTGCTTTCGGACCTACGCAGCCAAACCTTAACACCAGCAGCAGCGGCTCACTCAAGAGAAGGTGAGGAATGCTCACGAGCAGGGGCGGATCTTTATGCTACGTCATTGATTTGGCCAGAAACCTGATCTGAAATTGCGGCACACGAACATGCATTACACACACGAAAACAGGCAATGGGGCCATTTCATTCATCCACAACTGTCCTCCAATCAGTGCACGCATTACAGATTTGCAGCCCTACGAAAGGACTTGCCCCTGCACGAGCAGCTAATGTGGATTTTGTCACTCAACTCTCATGTTTGCCTTCACCTCAATGACCCAGAATTTGTTTAGTAGAAACAGCATATGAGTTCCAGGAGGTGAAGCATGCACAGTTGATCGCATTCAGATCGATGTGTCTCGTGTAGAGAACACACAATGGTGAGATGGTCTCTGCCGTCAGTCGTGCAAATGGAACGCAATGTCGTGATGGGGATGTTGCCTAGACCGTCGGTTGTTCAAACGAAATCTTGGAGTGTCATGTCATCTGTAGTTGCAGCAGTGTGCTCGGCCTGTCGACAGTTTATCCCAGAGGCACAACATCTGCCTAGGGGACTGGTAGTGCGCAGTGAAGTAGTTATCCACGCAGCCGTATTGGCAGAACCTCCAATTGTGGATGTACTGGACAGGAATGGTGGCGTTGTAGTCTTCGACCCACATGCCCATGCTCACATCTTCCATCTTGAACAACTGCAAGCAGCAGATGGCCATTAGACAGTATTGATGGTAAATGCAGGGGAAACAGATGCAGTGCTGTTCGGTATAAGCCTCACCCTTAGGGAATGATTTGCATGGCGGGATACAATCTCTCTTGCAATGTCAATCGAGATGACATAGCCAGGTCCATTGGCATATGGAGGATACACCGCTTCTGGCCATTCCTGCAGGCATTCGCTTTGTATGAGTAACCAAACGCATGTAAATTCATAAAGTCTACGTTGTGCAAAGTGGAGGTACCTCATAGGTCACGGCCCATTTACCATTTCGGAGAGGCCTGTGTAAGAGATTTAGGTTGCCAAGATAAAGAGGCATGGTTTTGTTGTAGACAGAGATTTGTTGCAATACTGTATCCAGCCTCACAAAGTTATCATCATCGCACTTCATGATATACTCTGCAGTAACATTTTGCACCTACATACGAATGACGACAACATTTGCTTGAGGAAAACATGGATGCTGATGGAAACATTGGCAAGAGCAATCTAAGATGCAAAGAACTGTAGCAAGACTTACCCCGTATTGACATATCGCAACTGTTTTCAGAACCACCAGCTCATACCGGTCGATGAATGGCAGAATGACAACATCTCCAAAATATTCTGCTTCCTTCTTTAGTGCTGCATTTATCTGTTTTCTATGGCTCTACAGAAGCAAACAGGTCATGGACTCATGATGTTACTGTATGCTATTTTGCAATTATTTGAATTAAATTCTACAGTACTGATGTATATACGAAGATCAAACTGCAGCATAGCATAGCATATGTCAACAAAAGGGACTAAATCGTTGTAAAATCATGAGAACTTATCTTACCAGCGCCACAAAGAACCGAGCAACCACATTTCCCAACTGGATGGCAGGAAACTGCATCCAGGTTTTTCTTATAGCCATGCGCTCAGCGAAATGGTTTGTAGAGGAGAGGATGCCGATAAAAAGCTGAATTGGTTCCTCTGGCAAAGGGCGAGCTTTCCACCTATCAGACATTTCCAAGACCTGTTGGAGAGAAAAACTAGGATGGGCCTTTGGAAGAGAGGTTGCATATACAGAGTGAACGTCTATGCCCCCTGTAACAGCTAAACTCATTGCGTCTTCGAGAGCGAATCCCTGATAAATATTGACAACCAAAAGAAGTACTCAGTAATTTCATTCACAGAACTGTACAACATTTGTAGTTCTGTACAGTGGAATGAAATCTTTGTCAAAGGAACAGAACACTAACCATCCTATGAGGAAATGAGGCGATATGACGACCTCCCACATTGATATGGTATCCTTCGACACCGGCCTGGATAGTGAGAACAAACATTTTCCCCTCCAAAAATGGGTACGGCCATCTCATTTCTGGTTTCTTTGCTCGGCCGATGAACCTGTTCAACCATGAGCTTGTCTTTGTTTGTTTTGGATCAGCAGTGTTGCTCCGCTCCCATTTCTCACATTTTTTAAACCCATCGACTGCACATAATGACAACACAAAACTGTAAGCATAGGTACAGGCGATACGGCCATAATGTAGTAACAGTTAGCATTTGGGGAGACAGATTGGCAAAAAATGATGCAGACAGTACATTACAATATGATTCATAAAATTGGAAATTCTGGAGCGTGAGGCAATTACACAGTATCAATATAGCAACCTTTGCTAGTCTTGCAGGCAAAGTCTCCCCTTTTATCTTACAATGTGGGTTCACTCAATACCATAGCAACCACCATTGTAAACAAACACAATTATATAAGAATCAGGAACAAGCATCATTACTTCAACCAGTCAAAATAACCAGTAACTAATTAACATGAACCGAAATGTAAAAGGATGCATATGTTGTGGACGCTTTTGTGGGAAAAGTCTACGAGCTACGCCGGCCACAGCAGATCACTGAGAACAGCACAGCAGCAGCGACAATTGCTGGACATGCTACAGAGAGCGGCTCAGCAACAGAGGCTGTGGCACCAGGGGACGTTGGCTCCAGTTCGGCAGAGGCGGCAGCAGGCAACCCAACCGCTACTTAAGGAAGAAATAAGTACCGGATGGCTAATGTTTCGTTAGCAGTTCCTTAGTATTAGTATGATAGAGTTATACTATGATATCTATATTTAGCATCGGCTTGTTAGGAAGTGTTATGAATATTGTGTGTGTATTCATGAGGCCCAAAGAGCAATATATATTGAGAAGGCAATAAAAGATCTATTCCTCAAAAGTTACTGCCTGATCAGAGCCCTGACTGCAAGGGTCAGGGGCGATCTGCGCCCTGTTGTCTCCTTCAAACCCTACCACATCAGCATATCAATGGTATCTTGATCCATACAGACTACTAGTTACTTAGCATTTCTGAAGAACCAGCAAAATTTCATTGTTCTCGCGTCTGAAGCAGAAAGCCAGCAATTAAATAAGCTTGCGTACAACTAATTGCAATGCAAGGCAATTTAAGGTTTTCAATTATAGTTACGGATGCGAAGCAAGAACGGGTAGAGGGCACGCACCATGGTCGTCGTCCTTGGAGGGAGTGCCGTCGCAGCGCTGCGCCTTGCCCCACTGCATGCGGAAGCAGGTGTTCATCTCCAGCACGGGTCGCTGGCTCCAGTCGCCGCGCAGCCGCGGGTTGAGGTGGAGGATCCTGGGCGGCTCCTCGCCGTCGGCGGCGCGCAGGCCACGCAGCTCCACCGCGAACTGCGCCACCATCACTGTCCCGTTGCCGACCCCACTCCGCTCCAGCGCCTCCGCATACTCCGGCCGCGCCGCCCGCGCCGTCCCCACCACAGTCACCGCCGACCCCACCGCCAGCCCGCACTGCAGGAACACGGCCGTCTCTCCCTCGACGCCGCCGAGGGCGAGCGAGCTGGGGCACTTGGTCTCCCCGCCGTCGCCCGAGACGATGGAGTCCACGTCTCCGGTGAACGCGGAGGCCTCCTCCCAAGCCTCGGCGCCGAGCGCCCACGCCTCGCTGGCCATGCGCTCGAGCTCGGAGAAGTTGCCCAGCAGGCCCCACCGCCTCCTGCCTCCGCCAGCTTCGTGGCGCCGGAGGATCTCCCCGGTGATGCGGCCGTACCCTGCGACAGCGCCCCCAGTAGCGCGAGCGCGGGACGCCGGCTCCTCGAGCCGGCGCTGCAGCGGCTCGCCCGAGACGGCGGTGGCCGGACGGCTGACAGCCGCAGGGACCGCGCTACCGAGGCCGGCAAGCTTGACGGACACGAACAGGAGGTACGCGAAGGCCGCCGCGGCGAGGAGAGGCGCCACACGGCGGCGCGCGCGGCACCGGCCTCCCAAGAAGATCTCGGAGCTGCGCGCGCGCTTCATGGCGGCGGTGGCCGGCGGCGAGGGTGGGTTTCCGGGTCCGGAAGCGGGCCCGGATCCGGAATGGCGTTGGCGCTTCCCGGCTAGGGGTCCGGGAAGAACCGGGGAATTGAACGGCAAGGGAAAGTGACGGGTTGGTTATGAGGTAACCATTGCGATTAGGCGGTGGCTGCTGACCTGGCGGTTACTTATGGTGGCGTTTGGGGTTAATCCTGTTGCAATAGTATGTGTGACAAGTGATTGAGAGAGAATGAATGAGCACTTTATTGCTTTGATTCTGTACAATTTATAGAGTATCAAAGGGTGGCAATAAAGTAAAGGGTGTAAGTTAATCTAGTTTCTGCAGATTATAAACATTGGGCACATGTTATTTGTGTTGTAACACTCCCCCTTGACCAATGTGTCTTTATATGATCACCTTGATTCATCATCTTGGAAAAGCTCTTTCAAAAACCTTGTAGTGAAAAATGAGGAGAATCGATAGAAGAAATATATTAATGATTGCGTTGTTATATTGTCTCATTAAAAACCTTGATGAGAAACCTTAGAGGAAAAAACTCATAAAGGGAAAAGAGTACAATATTTGTATTGAACGGGTTAAGTCTAGGAGATTTCTCCCCCTGACGTCTGCAAATCACGTGGTCTTCGCATACCAATTTCATAAACACATTTTTGGAATGTGGAAGTTGGTAATGACTTAGTGAATAGGTCTGCGAGATTATCACAAGACTTAGTTTGCAGAATATTTATTTCCCCACTCTTCTGCAACTCATGTGGGTAAAATAATTTAGGTGCAATATGTTTAGTGATATTGCTCTTGATGTAACCCGTTTGCATTTGAACAACGCAAGCAGCATTATCTTCGTAGATAATGGTAGGGGATGCAATAACACCTATATCACATGATCGTTGTATGTGATTAATCATTCTGTGCAAGCCATACACATTCACGTGATGCTTCGTATAATGCAATTATTTCGAATGATTAGTGGATGTAGCCACTAGTGTCTGCTTTCAAGACTTCAAGATATGGTCGTTCCACCGTAAAACACAAAGCTGCTTTGCGATCCGGCATTATGGGATCGATAAATAGCCAAGATCTGCATATCCTACTAAATCCATATTTTTATTCTTTTGAAAAAATAGACCAAGATCTTTAGTGCCTTGAAGATATCTAAAGATATTCTTCACTCCTACCCAATGTCTTTTGGTTGGAGTAGCGCTGTATCTAGCAAGTAGATTTACCGCAAATGCAATATCCGGCCGGGTGTAATTTGCAAGGTACATAAGTGCTCCGATGGCACTGAGATATGGAATCTCGGGTCCCAATAGTTCTTCATTGTCATCTTGGGGTCTAAATGGATCTTTTTCCCTGTCTAGAGATCGAACAACCATGGGGGTTTTCGATGGATATGCTTTGTCCATATTGAATTTCTCCAATATTTTTCGGACATAGGTCGATTGATGCACTAGAATGCACGTATGAAGGTGCTCAAGTTGTATACCTAAGCAAAATTTGGTTTTACCCAAATCCTTCATTTCAATTCGTTTTAAGATGATTACGTGCTTCATCAATATCTTGTGTGTTACCAATGATATTAAGATCATCAACGCATACGATATAATGCGTAATCTGTTGAGGATCTTTTGATGAAGACGCATGGGCAATCATCTTTGTTGGAGTATCCCTTTTTGGTTAGGAACTCACTTAGTCGGTTGTACCACATTCTCGCTTGATCTGTTTCAAGCCGTATAAAGACTTGTTTAATTTTACACAATACATATTGCGATTTGCGTCTATATTCGGAATTGAAATTCCATCGGGAACTTTCATGTATATTTGGAGTTATTTTGGATGTTACTGCTACTACAGTAATGCACTCACGTCATCTTTACAGGTTACCCTCCCACCGCATCGTTTTGTGTCGGGCGATTTTAGGGGTGTGTTTAGTTTGTAGGATGGACGGTCTCTTTTATATTCATTTCTTTTTTTTGGAATACCATGGTTAGGCTCACTCAATTGGGTTGAAAAGCTATAGTTTATAGCTAAAATTGTATTATAGCGGCTGAAGTTTCTCTGCAAGCTGAAGATGACTTATTTGGCGTAATCAAATTTAAAAAAATTAAAAATAGAAAAATATGTTAGCTCATCACAGACAACGCAAACGAATACGGGAAAAAAAGAACTGATAAAAAAGCTAAAAGTTCAGAAAAAGACGAAATTTATGAATAGTAAAAAATAAGCTAGAAGCTGAAACCGAAACGAACTGAGCTTAAGCATCTGGATTTGTTTTGTTTTTTTGTGATACCATGTTAAACATCTGAAGAAAATATTTGCATCCAACGCCCAGATGGAACGATTCAATTCAACCAATCAAACATATGGATGCCATTTTTCTATACGACTAACCTATACTGTCATATATATACCACTTGATAGAAGCAATAAAACACACTAGGTGCTGGTGTTTCTACTATGCATCGTCGTTAGACTCGTTACATACTTTTTCACTGTGGTGCGTTTATCACCACTGTACACGAGTAAGGTGGACAAAATCGGTAAAAAGAGAGAAGAGAAAGCAACAGAGGTCTTTATCATGTAGCTGTATAATGTGATATCAATAAAAATGTATTATTTAAAAAATTCGTTGGCACTTGTCTTTCGGCTTCCGCTTGGCGTCCAGCTCAAAATGCTTCCATGCTTGGGCTGTACTAAACTAAGCCCATTCGCTCGAAACTCACCCGTGGACCGCAATGGCATTACCAATGGGCTACTGATTTCGGCCCAGACCAGCCCAGCCGGGGCCTGCCCGACACGTCACCTCGGTTTCTAGTACTACTATGCACATTCCCGCGGCCCCACCCGTCAGTGAGGCCACCGCGCAGCGCAGCGGAACCGAACGAGACGTCCCGTCGCGGGCCCACGCATCGGACGGCTGCCGTCCGTCCGTCGCGTCCCGTCAGGTCCCATCGTGTCGGCGCCGCGCCGCGTACGACCACCGCCTCGTGCGCCTTTTCACACGCCACGCACGCACCCAGGTGGGAAGACCACACGGACGCGGACCACGCTCAGAGTGGGTCCGGGATGTCAGTGGGGGTGCGGTGGTGGGTAAGCGTGCTGGACAGCGGTACGGACGGGACGGGCCTGCGTCAGGACCGCATCGGAGGGAGGTGGTACTTGGTTAAAAGGTTAAAAAGGTAAAAACGGAAAGAGGGCACGCGGGCGTGGAGCGCGCGCAAAGCGAGGCGGTAAAAAAATCCGCGCAAGTTCGCAGCGAGCGAGGGGTGGTGGCTTTCGCGGGGATGCCCAGGGAGAAGTTTGTATTCGCGGAAAGGTCCCCCAAGCCACACGTCAGATCTCTCTTGGAGCCTTGGGGCCTGTTCTTTTGGGCTTCTAAAAACAGCTTTTGACTTTTGTTACAGTATCTAACTTTTAAATTGAGTATTTTCTGAAGACGGGATCTACAAGTTAATTGTAGTACACGTTAAAAGCTTAACATATGTATCAACCAAAATCGCAAGCGAGTATCTCTTTCTCCGTAATCCCTATCGCAAACAGCCAAAATTTAAAAATTTCAATCAAAAATCATAAACCACAGCTAAAAAGAACAGGCTCTTGGTTCAGTGAGTACACACTACAGAGTAAGAAATACTCCATAGCCAAAGCACATAGTTTACAAGAAATCTAGTCGCCTTACGTGAGTAGTACTAAGGGGGTATCAAAAGCACCAAAAATTGTACAAATCTGCATGACTCTCCATGAGTACAATCACAACACAATCAACGTGAAGTTTATCGCAACGCGATTAACACGAAGTTTATCACAAGATTACTGGTGCAAATGTCACCAAAATCCCAATGCAGGAACATGGTCATGTTCATATTAGTTTCTAAGCTCAAGACCCAATCTGAGCTTGCTCAAGCTCGCCTCGAACTTGCATCAAGATCGAGCTTATTTAATCAGAGAAAAAAAGCAAAATATCTAACCATTGACTGAGGTGGATCAAGATCACAACGATCCAGATTAATCCAGATATATATAGAAGCTATTATAGTAATATGAGAAATACAATTGTATTTTCAATCATATATAAGTATTAGAGTTAGGTAACAAGTACAACACTATTTTTAGAGGTATTGTAATAACTAGCCGTGTGATTGCACGGGGAATTCAGCTAGTTTTTAAAAAGAAGCCCGATCAAAACATCTACAGTTGCCAAAAATAGAATTTAAGCTGTAAATGAGTAAAATGGAAGAAACAAGGTCATGTTCTTTTGGGCTTTTGGCTTTTAATTTTTTCGAAAGTCAAAAGACGGAGGGCCTTTTTGAAGTGGGTTCTCTAAATGGCTTTCCGAATTTAAAACCGTATATGTCGTCCGCGTCGACGTCTTTACCATTCACTATCATATAAAAAATACAGACTAAAAACCATTGGGTATAGTCCAAAAAACATCAGCTGCTTCTAAAGAATAGCCCTTAATCTGACATTGTCAGTTTTTTACTACCCTGAGAAGCTCTCCCCGTTTTCCTCCTGATAATGCATCGTCCGTATCAATGTTTTTGCTATTCACCATCATATAAAAATATAGACAAAAAAACCACTAGATATAGCCCAAACAACATCAATCGCTTATAAAGAACAGCCCTTAGGCTCCGCTTATTTTGGTTTAAACTTCTGGCTTATTTTTTACTATTTATAAATTTCATTTTTTTTTTCTAATTTTTGGTTTTTTTTGAGCTTTTTTATTGGTTCTTTTTTTTCATATTTCTTTGTATTATCCGTAAAAAGTTAACCTGTTTTTTTAATTTTTATTCTAACATTTTCAGCTTTTTACTACCCCGAGAAGGGGCCCCCTCCTCCTACTGGCTACCTCAAGGTGCCCATAAAAACAGAAATAAAGAAGAAAATTTAAAAACACCCCTTCCAGGCTTCCGCTTCTTGATCCAGCCATGGCCACCTAGCCCCTAGGGCTCACCAGCACCGAGGCGCCCCTACCACGGCGACCACCCTCCAGGCCTCCGCCGCGCTCCCAGCTCCTGCCTCGTGGTCGCGGCGTCTGATTCGGCCGCCGTTGGCGAATGGTACGCTGCTCGGCGCTCGGAGCCGAATTAGACCGCGCCTGGGCGCCGCAGCCCACGATCCCCTGAGCTAGGCGGCGGTTTCGCGAGCTCCGGAGGCGCGTGTTGTGGCGGTTCCCGAGGTGGGTTCGGTCACCGTGGTGTTGCACGTGCTTGGTCTCGGAGCGCGCGCGCAATGGCCACTTGAGGCGGTTCCGGTGAGTCGTCGCGGTTCTCGGTGGCACGGATGCTTGGGCTGTGGTCCGGAAGCTGCGGTTCTTAGCTGCTTCATGATCTTATGAGCTCGGGGCCAGCCGCCTCCCTCGGTTTCTCCGCGCATTTGTTCCGGCTGCTGCGAAAAATCCGTCTTATTGGATTGAGCTGTGCTCGTCTTGGTGCTTTTCTTCATCTCTTGGGGGGGAGATTGGAGCTTTGAGGCGGCGCTTCCCTGTTCCGACTGAAAGTTTGCTCAGCGAGAGTGTTTGGGATTTGGGAGCGATGAGGTCCGCGGTGGAGATGGTTTGCCGCAATGGCCCGGGCTTCGGGTAGGGGTTGCGGCAAGCTGAGGCGGCTGCTGCTTCCTGGGAAGGGGAAGGCAAGTGAGAGGAAGCAGCAGCAGGGGATGGAAGGGATGTTCTGGGCGCAAGGGAGGAAGGCAGGCGTTGCTGCTGGGAGCATGATGGGGCGCTGAGGAGCAGCTGCTCTGGTGGTGGCTCGTCGGGGTGCGGCGGAGTTCGGTGCTCTTGGCGTCGGTCGCATCGCGGATTGGAGATGAAGCTCCCCCCTTCCGAGATGCCGCAGCCCTTGCCGGAGAACGATGGTACAGCGCGTCTCACAATTTCGACATTGTCTCAGTTGTTCATTTCTCAACTTGTGCTACTTTCTGCATTGTTTAGTGGACTATGGACTATCGAATGCTGTGATTGGCGCTTTGAGTAGAAGATGGTAAACGCATTAGCAAAATTGGCTTTGCTTCTGTGTGCATGATTACATACGTGCATTTCCATTGCTGACTTGCACTAAAAAAATTGCTTGCATTGCTTCGTTCCATTCATTGCTCCCATGTTATAGCGTTATTGACACTCACTGAGTCTCCTCTTGTTTGTGGCCAAGTACAAATAGTAGCTTCACATGAACTCTGTTTTCTGGTGCTTTGCTGTTCCGCTCATGTGTGTTTGGCATTTTGCAGGGGAACAAAGGTGTCTGAACTCGGAGCTGTGGCATGCATGCGCTGGGCCCCTTGTGTCTTTGCCTGTGGTCGGGAGCCGGGTCGTCTACTTTCCACAGGGCCATAGTGAGCAGGTCGGCTACTCAGTACACCAGTATCTCCTTTGAATAAACTAGGCATGGCCGGGCTTTGCTGACTTAAGTTTATTTAGATTTTGCAAAAGAAGAAAGGTGTAGTTCGTGCTTAATAGGTTCTTCTTATTGTTTGCATAATGCGTCGCATAAACATAATACTGTCGAAGATTTCACTGAAACACTACTTTGGTGAACTATTGAAGATACCATTATGTGAAGAATCGATTTTGTTGCAGGGGTGTGATTCATTTAAAGTTTACTAAAGTAATTTTAGTTTTGTGCAGGTGGCTGCATCAACTAATAAGGAGGTCGATGCTCACATCCCTAATTATCCAAACCTACCTCCTCAGTTAATCTGCCAGCTTCATAACATCACCATGCATGTGAGTTCACACTTAATAGGGAGCATTATGTAGTTTTTTAAAAAGCGCCCTGAGATGATTTCTTGGTGCTAACGCAGGCTGATGCAGAAACTGATGAAGTTTATTCCCAAATGACTCTGCAACCGTTGAGCCCGGTATTTAACCACCTTGCTCTGTGCTTGTAGCCTGAATTTTTTTCCTGTAAAAACATCGCAAATAATGATGTGTTCATATTATGATTCTATTGACAGGAAGAACAAAAGGAGCCTTTTCTTCCAATTGAGTTGGGTGCTGCTAGCAAGCAGCCAACTAATTACTTCTGCAAGACACTGACAGCAAGTGACACGAGCACCCATGGTGGATTCTCAGTTCCTCGCCGAGCTGCTGAGAAAGTCTTCCCTCCATTGGTTTGTTTTTTAAAGATCTTGAGTGCAATTTAGTTTCTTCAAGCTCAATACATTTATAAGAAATGTTCATTTTGTGTGCGTTCATAAAATTGATTCGTTCAATCACATCCAGGATTTTTCGCTACAGCCTCCGGCACAGGAGCTGGTTGCAAGAGATCTGCATGATAATGAATGGAAATTTCGCCACATATTTCGTGGTATGTACCCAAACTATTTGCATCACATGCAGAGATGATTACGAGTGATTATTGAACATGTAAAAATAACATTTAAGAATCCACAAAAAGTACAAATGAAAAATATGTACTGTGACTTTTAGATGAGCAGCTTCCACTAGTTGTATAATATGAATTGTCCATTTCTTTCTGCCAGCAAGGCTCTGTTTGTGTGGTTTTGCTTAGCTGAGGAATTTATCTGAAAAATTTTGTAATGATACTGTTTCTTTACCTTGTGTGGTTCCTGTCTTGCGGAATAGTTGATGTATTAAATTCTATTGTGGGGTATATTGGTCTGTTTAACTCTTAACTGGCCAATGCTCTCGGCCATTGCACTGTTATGCAGGTCAGCCAAAAAGGCATCTCCTGACAACGGGTTGGAGTGTGTTTGTAAGTGCGAAAAGACTGGTAGCAGGGGATTCTGTTATATTTATCTGGTACCATCTACTTTAATTTTTAATCGATCTCCATCCTTTTTACCTTTGTTGGATGTTGTACGTGTTGCTCACACTGTAATACCTTTCATTTTTACCAGGAATGACAATAACCAACTTCATTTGGGAATCCGTCGTGCAAATCGTCCACAGACAGTTATGCCCTCTTCTGTCCTATCAAGCGATAGCATGCATATAGGTCTTCTTGCAGCAGCAGCTCATGCTGCAGCCACAAACAGTCGTTTCACTATTTTCTATAACCCCCGGTATATATATTACAATCTCATTTCAATAGTGATAGACATATCACCTTATTTCTACACTTAATTTACATGGTCATGTTTTATCAGGGCTAGCCCTTCTGAATTTATTATTCCACTGGCTAAGTATGTGAAATCTGTTTACCACACACGTGTGTCTGTTGGAATGCGGTTTAGAATGCTTTTTGAGACAGAGGAGTCAAGCGTCAGACGGTGAGTTGAAAGTTGAAACTGGGTACACAGCGTGAAAACAATGTCATCTTATGGTTGTCTCTTCTTTCAGATACATGGGTACAATCACAGGCATAAGTGATCTAGACTTGGAGCATTGGCCAAACTCGCATTGGCGTTCTGTGAAGGTAATTTCTGTTAATAAGCTGTCATGGTTTCAGAAGACTTGTCGCTGATGAATGCTTAACTTTAGATTTGTAATACTTTAGGTTGGTTGGGATGAGTCCACTGCTGATGATAAACAGCCGAGAGTTTCACTTTGGGAGATCGAGACATTGACAACCTTTCCGATGTATCCAACTGCCTTTCCTTTAAGATTGAAGCGTCCATGGGCTTCAGGACCGCCCTCCATGCATGGCATGTTCAACGGTAGGCTGATTGATGACAGGAATACCAGTATAGATGGTTCTGCTTTTATACAATTCAATTAAAATTTCTTTAACCAATTTCTCTTTTTATATATGCAGGTGGGAGGAATGATGATTTTGCTCGTTATTCATCTCTCATTTGGCTTCGAGATGGAGATAGAGGGACTCAGTCATTGAACTTCCAGGGACTTGGAGTGTCACCGTGGCTTCAGCCAAGATTAGATTCTCCAGTGCTGGGTCTTAAGCCAGACACATACCAGCAAATGGCTGCTGCAGCACTGGAAGAAATTAGAGCCAGTGATCCTTTGAAACAGCCTTCAGCTCTCTTGCAGTTTGAACAGACTCAAAATCTGAATGGTGGATTAAATTCTCTGTTTGCGAATCCTGTTGTACAGCGGATGCAGTATCAATCTCAGCTGTCACCCCTACAAACTGTTCAGCAAGGCCATCATCAGATCACTGGTAACTCTGGGTTCCATCAAAGTCAGCTGCAGTTGCATAATCCTGAGCAGCTGCAAAAGCAGGAAGAGTCGCTGCCACCGCCGCCGCCGCAGCAAAGTCAGCAAGTTCTACAACAACAATCTCATCAGGAGATGCAACAGCAGTTCTTATCTAGTTGTCATCGTATTGCTGATGTACCTTCTAGCATGTCTGAGTCTGGATCTGCTTCTCAGTCGCAATGTTCGCTGCTTATTGGATCATCATTCTGCCAGAAGAACCTCTTAGAAGGAAACAGTGACCCATCGCTGCATCTGCGCAACAGCTTCCATAATTTTTCTAGCCAAGAAGCCTCGAACCTTCTTAGTTTGCCTCGAAGTAGCCAGTTAATGGCACCAGAGGGATGGCCTTCAAAGAGGTTGGCTGGAGAACCCCTTGCTCATCTTGAGGCTCAGTCTGTACAGCCCAAAGTTGAGAAAGTAAATCACCAGGCTAATCTATCCCACTTTCCTGGCACCATGCCACCACTGTCAGCAAGAGACTGTTCTAGTGTCCAGGCTTACGGGACAGATGTTAAGAACCACCTGCTTTCGTCATCATTTGCACTCCAGGACGGCATGGGAAACATCAGGGGTCGTGGCAGTGGTGGAACTGATTCTTTGGTCATACCTTTGTTGAGATATAGTGGTGCAGATTTGCCACCTGAAAACACCTTAGCAACTTCCGATTGTTTAGGTGAATCAGGAACCTTCAATTCTCTTGATAATATATGTGGTGTAAACCCATCACAAAGTGGAACCTTTGTGAAGGTGTGTGTTTCCTATTTATGTGTTATATTCCTTTAAATTCTTCAGTGAGCATATGTGTTTCCTATTTATGTGTTATATTCCTTTAAATTCTTCAGCGAGCGTTCTTTCACTGATAGCCAAAGTTGGTAACTGTAATTATACTTTACTATGTAGATCTAATGATTTAGAGGTAAAAAGTTCATTTTTAGTAGGTTGATGGTAGCAAAGCAGTCAATTATTCTAGGTTTTGTATGTCTGAGAATATCTTAAGCACAAGTGTTGGATTGCCAATAACGTCATTTTGATGACATTTGTCGCTCTAGTGGCTAGTGCACATTCTTGCAATCTCCTTGGTGTTATTGTGTGTAATCATTTTGTTTTGCATAAACTGGCTAATTCTTTCAATATTTTCTTTACTAGGTTTACAGATCAGGGTCCCTTGGGAGATCGCTCGATATCACCAGATTCAGCAGCTACTATGAGTTACGGAGTGAACTTGAGCGTCTATTTGGCCTTGAAGGCCAACTGGAGGACCCTGTAAGATCAGGCTGGCAGCTTGTATTTGTCGACCGGGAAAATGATATTCTTCTCGTCGGCGACGATCCATGGCAGTAAGCCACCTAGAAAACTATCTTCCTTTGTGTACATATACCATAAATTCTCTTAGTCCGTATCTCCATTCAAGTAAACATGATCTTCGGATGCCATGCTCTCCAGGGAGTTTGTGAATAGCGTATGGTGCATAAAGATACTCTCGTCCCAGGAGGTGCAGCAGATGGTTCGCGATGGAGACGGCCTTCTGTCTGCACCTGGAGCAAGGATGCTGCAGAGCAATGTCTGTGACGACTATTCTGTGAGCCACGACATGCAGAATCTCACAGGCAGCATTTCATCTGTAGCACCTCTGGACTACTGAAATGAAGACCGGAATCCAAACTAAACCATCACTCTAGAACCGCAGGATCACATGTTCGTGACAGCCTGCATTTCCTGTGTTCTTTTCACCAGTCCTCGCTTCACCAGGAACACCTTAGTCAATAATATAGTTAGATGATCTATTGTATCCTTCCGGTCATGGATATGCTGTATGATAGCTGCTTTAGCTCTACAATAGCCTAAGCTCTAAATGGCAAGGAGGAGCCATTTTCCCATCTATGAATGAAGGCATTCACTGTAGGAGTGACCTTATTCTGTTGCTATATATATATTATATCTAAAACTGATGATTCCAACTGGAGCCTAAACTTTTCAAACTCGTGCCCCCGCCCCCCTTTCAATTTTTGCCACAAATTGCGGTTGGTTAATCTTGATTCATGGTATGCAAGTCAAAAATTTGTCCTATTTGTAGGCTTTGACCTGTCAATTTGCCTAGTTCTATGTCAGTTTGCATGATTCATGGAAAGGGTTGCTAAGTATGCTGGACCAAATCATGGTCCCATGCGTGCAAAGTGCAGGCTATAGGGGATAGCAACCTTGTTAGGAGCCATTGAGCCCCCTATTAGCTCCATGTGGTGGCATTAATATTGTTAGACTCATGCTTAGCTTAGATGCCGAGTTATTTGGGAGGACCTCTGAACTTTGCCTTGTAACTTAAGCAGGTAATTTATTGAATGCCATGAATTCAAAATTACTTAGGCCCAATTTATAAGTAAATTGTTGGGCACTGTTTATTTCCGGCTTTGTACCTTTTTTAAAAAATCTAGATCTTGTGGACTTGAAATTGCAAATATGGCCTCTATGACTACAACAGCAGCAATAGGCAACACGTGTCATCTGCCGCGCTGACCTAGCTTGGTAGGAGGCGAGGACCGAGTCAGATCGCTCCAGCTCGGCAATGGATGAACAGGAGCGGCAAGCGGTGGGCTCTGTCATCCTGCCCGTCGCACGAGCTTGACAGGTCCTAATGCGTTGCACGAGCTCGGCAGGAGACTCGTACGACACTATTCTATAAATCTGTTTTTTTCATACAAACACTGAGACCAGTAAAAAGCTATAAATAGGCCTTTAGACTATAATTTACTTTTGCTTTGAACTTTATCTTGATCCATGTCGATCTTTAATCACCTTTGTGTGCCTTTTTCTTAATGTCATCAAAATCTTGGACTAAACAATTCAATTATTTCAATAAACAAGTTAGTCTCTTTAATCATTGTTGTTATTAATTACCAAAATTATTTTTAGGTGCTTAGATGCTTTCACGGGTACAACAGCGAGCTACCGCTTTGCTCGTGCTCGGCAAGCCTGACGCCCTACCAAGCTTGCGCTACTCGACAGGATAGTGGACCCCACCACGTATCGTGACCATTTGTCCGATTCCAAGCTGGAGTGGGCTGTCGAGGACGCGCCCTCCTTCCAAGCTCGGTCAGCGCTGTAGGCGACACATGTCGCCTGGCGCTGCTGCCGAGATCATGGAAAGGCCAAATTTGTCAAGAAATGTACATTAGGTGGTCAAATTTGGAAAAAAAGTGCTAGATATGTGATGCTTTCTAAATTGTTTAGTGGCATTCTTGGATTTTTTTTGCCTTTGTGTCAGCTAAGCTTCTTATTTGTGGCCCATGATTTCTCCTCTATGGCCCACTTCTTTACGGTTTATGATTTTTTGAATAAATAAATAGACAGCTTTTTTATTTTTTTTCAAACAGCTTATCAGGACAGCTTTTTTGAAATAGTTTATCGATATTCGACTCATTCACACAAATACTTGTTTTAAGGCCAAAATCCATCAGCCAAAGCAAAAAAATCCCCACGCTTTGACTGATCCCATCCTCGATTCTATGGAGAGAAAAAACCCTGGTCTGGGCGTTTCTTGATAACATGCAACTTGCCAATGATTTCTCCTGTTTCTAGAAATGCTCATCAGTTAAGAGAGAGAGATGATCTGAAGTTGTTCACACATTAGTCAGTAGAGCAGCTACCTGCAGCCCAAGTTATCAAATGACATGTCACACATTAGCTCAGGTTACAACCAATTCAGATTGCACAAAGCAAGCAACACCATCTACAACACATTGCTCCAAATAAACCTGTGACGACTTCATATACAGAATTCATGGCATCAAGATGGGTGTTCTGAAAATCTAGTCACTGAAGGTGCATTGAGACCTTCAGGCTTCTGTCAGGTGCATCCAGCAGAAACGTGAAGCTGATCAGAGGAACCAGCTGCAGCACCGGAACCGGGACGGCACGCGGCCAGTCTTGCGGATCCGCTCCACCTGCCGGGCCAACCGGGTGGCCTGCCGGTTCCTCCTCGCCTCGATCCTCGCCTGCTTGCCCTCCACCTTGTGGCTCAAGATGGACAGCCTCTTCGTCAGGTTGTTCTTCGCGCGCGCCTTCACTTGCTCGGCTTGCACCTGAAACAAATTTGAGCATTTCCAGTCAGCCAGTATGTAAATACAATGCTACAATGAACATTGCAGAACAAGTTTGCATCCACGAGCCTTCCTATTAACGAGTCAGTCAGTGATTGAGTTGTCAGCTGGACTTTGCTCCGTAAATTAACTCGAATTATCACTCTGAAGAATGCTGGTAAGAATGCAATCAGCTCTGAAGTTAAGCAATCGGAGCTAACCTCAGCATGCCTCATTTTGGCTTCAAATTTGGATTTCTGGCAATTCTCCCATTCCTGCATCTTCACCTCCTTCTTCTGATATCTGGGGCATACCATAAGATCCAAAATATGCTTGTTTCAGAGGGAAAAGAAGCACAGGGGGTTGAGGGATCTTTGCACTTTGCATACCTTGATGCAAGTCTACGCTTCTGAGACTCTTCCCACGCCGCAGCTCGTGCTTCAAACTCCTCTTTCTTGGCTTCATCTTCGTCAGGGTCAGGGCTCTTACCCGGCGAAGCCTGAACAAAATTCTCCTTGCTAGCCCAGGACGCAATGTTCATCTTGCCCAGCTGCAGCCCAAGCGCAGCGATCTCCCGGCGAGTCCTGATCTGCAATTCCCTTTCTGATGCGGAGGACGAAGCAGACTGCCCGCCTTTCGGGCTCGACGGCACCGAGCAGAGCGGGCTGAGAGTCGGCGTGGTGGCGCCGACGGGGGTGCCATTCCTCGACTGCTCCTGGCTAGCGATAGGCGTCATCTCCGTGCCAACGTCCCTCATCGACACCGATTGCACCGGCGGGCTCACTAAAACACATCAGCAAATACAGGTCACAACACTGCAAGAATTCTCGACAAAACCAGAAAAATATTCAGTCTTGTCATCTCTTCGTCCCATCGGCATTGCGTAAATTTTGATGAACTAGTTAGAATCCCGTAGAATTCTGTCGCATTTGTGTAGATTTGGATGAACAATTCAGAATGCTGTGGGATTCACCTGTGCAAGTTTCATTTGGTAGCCTCTCTGAAACACGGAGCTTCTTGTGATGAGGCTGCCTGTTCGCCGGTCCGCTCACCGACGACGGCGACGAAGACATCGACAGCTCGGTCAGCGCGCTACCGACGGCGCCGCGTGAGCTAAGAAGATTGTTTGAAGAGGCGCCACTCTTCTTCACGTCCGACGACGCTACGGACTCCGGCGAGACACGGACGCCGCCGCTCTGGCTGTGAAGGGCGGCCTTCTTGGAGAAGATGGGGTTGGAGTGCACAACGTGCCTCCCAGCGATCCACTTCTCGGCGTCGTTCCACTTGGACGGCACCTGCCTGAAGAACGGCCCGACCACCGGCGGCGCCCTCTCCTCCCTCTGGAACTCGAAGTTGCCGCCGCCGGCGTTGCCGCTCTCGTGCCCGCTGTCGTAGCCGTTGCCGCTGCCAGCGTGAGCAGCCCCGCCGTGGCTCGCGTCGGAGTGCGACCGGGAAGAACCCGACTGGTCCTTCGGATACTCTGATGAACCATTCACCGGTGTCAAACACATACAGTACCATCGCCATTTGGATCGTGCAATGCATTTGAAGAAAAAAATCGATTTTTTTTCTCAGAGAAATGTGACCTTCATCGAGTTCTTGGGCTAAGAGACTGTTCTTGGGGTGGTCGGCGTCGTCATCGTCGTCGTCGAGCCTCGAAGGCGATGCTCGCGGCGACTTGCTTGCATCCTCCCTCTTTCTGCTTCCGTGGGATCCCAGCAGCTTCATCCTCAGCTTAGTTGGAGACATGGCCCCCGTCTGCATCTGAATCACACAAGAACAGGGGGGCTGAACATCTTGATGGTTTCCAATGAGGTGAAATTTATGCCCATACGAATCAGACAACAAACACTACCAAGCACCAGGGCATTAATAATACTAGCAATTGATCACACGAGAGGAATCAAGAGAAATTCTAGATATTCTTAATCGCTAAGTATGAATGCCTTGGTAAAACTGAAGTAGTAATGGCTGCAAAAAGTTTATGCCTTGCTGCCGCAAAGAAGAGAGAGCTCAGAGAGGTTGACTGCTGCTACTGAAGTTGCCATTGGAGAGTGATGTGAACAGAGCGAATCTCCCACCAACCCCCAGCCAAAACCACTACACACTTCGAACTGAACTGATCAGCCATGAATACTATTCTGAGTCTGCGAGCAAGGTAGGGGGTCTCATGGCAATGGCATCCACATCCAAAAGAGGAAAAAGGGTCCTAATAACGAATAACAAATCCAAAACCCATAAATGGGCATGCTAGAGTTCATTATTGTAAAGTTACTTGACCCACCCCTCGCCCCAACACCTCCAACGAAGTTCATGAGAGAGAGAGCACATGGCAGTATGGCACTAGCAATGCTTCAGTAAGAACACAAAAGATTAATGCATGAACAGAAATGGGGATCATTAAACCCTTATAATGGATAGTTTGCACGATGTAGTGCTCGTCAGTCGTCACTACATAAAGAAACCATTAAGGAATGAATTAACCAGGCAAACTAAGACAGGAAGATGTGCATCATCACCTGAACTTTGTGTATCCTCTCATACCCCATACCGAACCCTCTCTCTCTCTCTCTCTCTCTCTCTCTCTCTCGCTGTGAGAGAGATGCTACAAGTAGAGGAGAGAGAGAGCAAAGAAAGACATCAGCAAGCAAGCAAGCATCAAGCGTGCTGTGCTCAGTAGTATATATATAACCAGAGGAGCCAGGGAGAGACGACGCACTCGGAAGACGAGGAAAAAAAAACTAGAAGGAAAAAAATGCCAAAGCGTGCGGGATCAAGTGTGGACCACCACGGGCGCGCTCGTCGGTGTGGCTTCCCTGCTGCACCGCACTGCTCGTGCTCGCTTCTTCTTTTCCTTACCTCGTCTTTTCTTTTTGCAGATGACCGGAACAGCCACTCGTACGTGCCAGGTAGGTTTGCGCGGCGGACTAGGTAAAATTTTCACCGTACGTGCGTGTGGAATGGGCCGGATCGGACGGTCAGAAGCTCGGAGCATGCAAGGTGCTTGAGGCTAGGCCTGTCCAATCGGCGGCACGTCATAGGCCGATTCAGGCACGTCCCATTTAGGTTTGGTAAATAAATAGGTCATATTGTACCAGTCCACGGCTAGAAAACGACTATTTTGGACGTGTACGGTCGTATCGTGCCATGCCGGCACCATCCTTTTATGCCCGTTGCAACTGTGTCGGGCCGTGCCGTGCCGGCATGGCATGCCGCCCTCTCGGCCCAGGTATGGTACGGTCCACCGAGCCGTGCCGGCACGGTCCACACGCTAAATGGGCTATGTCGTATTTGGGTCGGACCAACAGTAGTGGGTTGCGGGCTGGCACGATAAAGTTCGGCCCACTACTTGAGGCTGTAAAACGAGTGAAAACGGAAGAAAATTTTACAGTGAACTATTGACAGGGTGCTTAGTTGGGATGAATTTTCACTGTAGATAACTGAAATTACACTATAATTTATGGTTGCTTATTTGGCATGATTAAATTTAAAAAAAACTAAAAATAGAAAAAAAAAAGATCAGCCCATCATATATAATACAAACGAATATGGAAAAAAGATCTGGCAAAAAAAGCTCAAAACCCAAAAAGAAAAAGAGAAAATTTAGAAAATAGTATAAAATAAACCGAAAGCTAGAAGCTCTAGCTCAAATGAGCAGGGCCTGAGTGATTCAGATTTGGTTTGACTCTTGAGATTCCTCCACGAGGGGAGACTTGAACACGACGAACTCAACCTTGAAAAGAAGTTTGCCGGTTTTATTAGTTTCCTTCCGTCCATGAATTCCAAAACTCCAAATTCCAAACCATCTCAGGCTCTCTTTGATTCACAGGACTTTCGAGGAAAATCGTGAGAAGCAGGATTCCACAGGAATTGCCATTGACGCATTCGTTTCGTAGGAAACGACAGAATGCAATCCATAGAAATACTGTTGAATCCATGTGATTTTTGAGGAAAGTCAGCATCCACCAAGAGTGGATGGAAATTCTTCTTTGAAAATTCTGTGAATCGAAGAGGATCATATTCCTGTGTTTTCTAATCATCTATTTCGCGTCTATACTGTTATTTTATTCTTACGTTCTTTAGAAATTCTGTGAATCAAAGAGGATCATATTCCTGTGTTTTCTAGGTGGTGATCATTTTGGCTTATTTTTAGTGGCTTATATTTGAAAAGATCAGAATGGTGGTGATAAAACATCAGTCGACGGAGGCTTATTTACCATAATTAAATTTAAAAAAATTAAAAAATATAAAAAATATGTTAGCCCATCACAAACAACGCAAACGAATACGGCAAAAAAAGAACCGGCAAAAAAGCTCAAAAAAAACCAAAAATTCAGAAAAAGATGAAATTATGAATAGTGAAAAATAAACCAGAAGCCAGAAACTGAATCCGAAACGAGCGGCACCCTAATCATCTATTTTGCATCTATATTGTTATTTTATTCTTACTTACTTTAGAATCTACGAATCAAAGACCAAATGATCCTTGTTTCTTCTTTGCTGCGTCGCTCTGCCCGATAACTCAAAGAGCTCTCTCTCTCTCTCTCTCTGAACCAACACGAAACCACAGAGCCAGCAAAATTTTTGCAGTCTACTCTACGCCCTATCTGTCTCTCCTCGTAGTAATTTTGTGTGGCTCCCGTGCAAATTCCACAGTAGCCTATCGACACTTGTTACGTGTGCCCAAGCACTGTTGTACGTGACGGATCGCAGAAATTTTTACTCCGTGCGTCGTGTCCAACTGGTCCTATGTTCTCCTGATACTGGAATACTACTACTTATCTGACGAACTTTTTTTTTTACTTTTGTGTTCTTTAACTGATTGGATTACAAGCATTTAGATGACACCAAGTACCGTTTATTTTGGTTTGAGCTTTCGATTTCTGACTTATTTTTTATTATTTTTAAATTTCATCTTTGTATGACTTTTTGGCTAGTTTTTTTGTATTTATTTGCATTGTCTATGATAGACTAACATGTTTTTTCTATTTTTAAAATTTAATTACGCCAAATAAACCACTATCAGTTACATTGTAATTTCAGCCAACTATAGGACAATTTCAGCCAGAAATCAGCTTATTTCAACTCAACCGAGTAACACCTTGGATTTATAAGTCCAGACTTTTGGTTTTTTGTGCATTGTAGTGTTCGTTATGAACTCTCTCTCTCTCTATATATATAATAAATCTACACCGTTATAATCTGGATCACCATAATCGACGGTATAGATTTTCTCTTTTTTTCTTTAATTAATATGGTAATTTTCACCCCTTGAAAGCGAACATGATAGATTCTTTTGCTTCTGCTTCAATATTATAATATATGTTTTGCAAGGAGACACGTGAATTATTTAGTATTTTTCAAATTCTTTCTCTACTGCCCGCCCAATCCAACACTACACCCCATGCACACCCAAAGATAAAGCCACAAAGAAAGGGGAGGGAGAGAAGACTCCAAAGCCCAAACCCCAACAGGAGGAGAAGCAAGCACACCACAAAGCAAGAAAAAAAAAACATATAATCCTGCTTTGCTAATCGATTTGCTCCTCCTCAGAGGACACAAACCACACCACTTTTTTTCTAGGGGTCTGGCAAAGCCATCAGCTCGTGTCCTCACACACCCCTGTGGCTTCTTGTCTTGATGTTTCTAGTTAGTTTCAACACCACATAGTTTAACACCTTAACCTTACAATTTTTGATTCTTTTAGGTTTTTGAGGTCACACTGTTCGATGCTTGATGTCAACATTGGGAAAATATCCATGTAAATTAGATGCATGTCTAACTCAAGGATGATAAGATTCAACAGTAGACATGCCAAGTGAATTCCCAATTTGTCTTATGGCATGGATTTGGCGGCAACTTGCATACTTCAAATGGGTAGCTAGGGTGCTGTGCTAGTCCATTTGGGTTGGTGGATGCCAGGATGCTTCTTTTGCTATGGCACTACAGAGTGTAGGATGCTATGCTTTTGTGTCCTTTTCTACTAACAAATGGTGGTAGATGTGATCATTTGTGTACCGTCATCGTATGAGAGGCTTCGGACCTGTTCTTTTTAGCTGCGGTTTATGGTTTTTGGTTGAAAATTTTGAATTTTGGCTGTTTACGGTACAGATTACGGAGAGACAGATACTTATTTGCGATTTTAGCAGGTATAAATGTTGAGCTTTTAACGTGTACTACGTTTAACTTGTAGACCCTGTCTTAAGAAAATACTCCGTTTGAAAATTAGATACTGTAGCAAAAGCCAAAAACCACCCGGCTTCTTGCCTGTCAAACAGGCTTCCTGGCCTGGGCACCGCTGGCTAGTAGTAGAGTGCTACTTCTTGCTAGGTTTTGGTTGCTTGCAATCCAAGAGTAAAGATCTGCAGAAGTGTACCTTTCATTTCTGCATATTGGAAACCCCACTCAATCTAACTGTGGTGGTCTTGCAGCAGGTGAAGAGCTCCCCTCATTGTACTCTGGCAGTTATTGTGATGTGAGCTAAAAGGCAGCAGTAGGATCAAGCCGATTTCTTTTTATTGTTGCTAACAGTTTTTCTGAGTTTGAATGGATTCTTGAAGTACTTGAAGATACTGGAAAAGTTGTGTACATGTATGTAAGCAGCAATGTAGCAACAGCCATGCGTTTACTACGGGCATGTTCTTTTTCTCCGAAGCCGGCGGCTTTTGTCTTTTGCTACAGTACCTAACTTTCGAATGGAGTATTTTCTCGAGATAGGGTCTACAGGTTAAACGATCTATACGTTAAAATCCCAACATCTGTACCTACCAAAATCGCAAATAAGTATCTGTCTCTCCGTAATCTATACCGTAAACAGCCAAAATTCAAAAATTTCTGGCTGCATTGTGATTTGTGTGAGCCACACAGAAGAAACAAACATGCATGTATCAATACAATGCAATGCAGCCAGAAAGGCATTCCTTCATGGACCAAACCAGGCAGGGCATGGGCATGGGCATTGCCAAAGTGCATGCAACATGTCAATGCATCTCTTGGAGGTGACCTATCTAGGTTAGATAGGCTAGGTTAGGTTTTATGCTAGGTTACTGCAGTGGCACATCTCCTCCTGCCTGGCATTGGTCTGTGAGGATCTTGACTGCCATAGACGAGTGGAGCAGCAGCAGTGGAACCAGCTCCGAGTTTTGACTGCATTTGAATGGATCAGCTTCAGCTTCAACGAGGGCCTCCACTCAATGATGGATGCTATCATCGTCATCATGAGGTTGGTTCCAGTGCTGCTGTGATCATCATGGCACTCTCCACACAGCAACAGCAGCTCTGCTTCCCCTCCCTCTCTCCCTCTCTATCTCTACTGGGCTCTTAGTGTCCTGTCATGGGCGATAGGCTGAATGGGTTGGCAAATGGAGGGAGTAGCTTCTGTTGATGGCCTGGCCCAGCAGTTTATACATGCTTCCCATCGTTACGTATGGCCCGGCCCAGCTGCTAATGCAGTTTATACATGATTGTTCATCTCCAGTCGCAGCTTACTGTTGCTGCTAAAATGAACAGTTGACACCGTTCCAAACAGGTAAAACTGGAGCATGACATCAAATAATAGTAACTCTGTGAGATAGCCACATGTGCAGCAGGACTACTACTATCAGGCAAGAAACAACACAAAAAGATCGAAAATGGAAGTAGAAGGGGGTGAATAATGCCTTAGATTTTTTCTTAAAATATTTATCAATAATTTATTTCAATGGCTATAGAGCTATGAAGATTATGATGGAAGGCCACCACAAAAACTAGCAATTCAAGACACTAAAAAGAAAAATCAGCGAAAATAAAACTACCGCCGTTGAAATTATGGTACTATTATTTGCTACAGTAATCGCGACACTACCGTTACCGTGAGGAACGCGAACGTCTGCCTCCCAGCGACGTGTGGTGGTACTTCAGCCCTTGGTCGAGGCGTAGCGCAGCGAGCGAGCGACCCACCGTCCGTCTTGGCATCCTTCCCTCTTGCGTCGGAGCAGAAATACGATGTCTTGTTCTTCTTTCTACTCACGTCATGACCATGCAGAGGATGGCATCGTCCGCGCTATCCTCTCTTCCAAGGACGTCACCATGGCCAGCATCTTGCATCTCCGGGCTCTCCACCCTCATCAGCTCCCAGCGGGGGTCCCTTGCTTTGATTGGCGAGAGATCAAGCAGACTCCGATCATGGAGCAAGGGGAATTCCACGGTGTTGTCAAGGAGGCGCGGGTGTAGGATCTGGCCGTGATTCGGCCATCGCTGGTGGATGCTGTCGCTGTAGGGCGGGCGGTAGGACTTAGGAGCATGCGGGGTCCGTGGTGATGGCATGGCGGGCGGCGTAGAGGAGGGGGGCATGCCTGACGACGACGACGACGACGACGCTTTCGTTGACCCTGACGTGGCGCTCTCCAACACGGTGAGCGTCATGCCTTGCCTCCCCTCACCTCGCCCTCTGCTCGGCGCCATTGTTTCAACGGAAAACAAACGCTGTGATGGTATCCAATATCATTCCCTAATGGAACCAAACAAAACAGGTAATCATCCATTATACACCAGTACGAATTCCCCCTGTAATCCCATTCCAATCACGTTTACGCTACCATTCTTCAACAAAAACATCGCCTATATATACTAATTGTGAAGCAATTGTGGCTTCCGCTTCCTCTCCGGCAAACTCGCTTCGCCCTCTGGCCTCCCCATGACATCCCTCTGTGAGCATCACCTTTGCCATCCGCCACACCTCTACCATAACATTGTCTTCCATTTCATGTCCACCCATCGCCTCCTCGCCTTCATCTCTCAAAGGCAACATATTCTATCTACTCAAACTTAGTACAATCACGATACACTTCAACTAAAAAGTCACAAAAAATTTTTAAGAAAATTTCTACATATACTTCTAAACTTACTTTAACTATGTATAAAATTTCAAGTCAGGTTTATCATATGTTAGTAATAACAAAAAAGAGAAAAATCTAACAACTGTTAAGAGTTACAATTTGTTAAAGTTTTCTTTTTTTTTGCTGCTCTTAATATACTATTAACATAGAAGAAATTTGAACTTCAAATTTTACACATAGATAGAGTACACCATAAAATACATGCTTAAATTTTTTTGTTAAGATACACTACGAGTACATCTTAAGTTTATGTACTTAGGGTACGTTGCCTCTCTCTCAAAACACATACTTGACCGTTGGTTCTCACACCATTGCCGGCCATCTCTTTCGCTCCACCTATCACTCATCGACAAAACGCCACGCATGCATGTGTAGAATTTCCATTGTCTAGATGTTTCTGTCCACTTAAAAGTGTTTATGTGCTACCTTAATTTCCATTAAACAAGATACACGATCAGGCACCGAATCATGCCTGCCATAACATGATATAAAAATATCCAGTTGGTCCATGGATAGCCCAGCCCAGCCCAGGTCCATTCCCGCCTCTCACTCAATTGACGTCGTGCTAACTTTACTGCTGCTCCCTGTCCACCATTAATTTCCACCCTCCCCTTCCCACATAGATCTGATCTCCACCTGCTCCCGCCCGCGGCCTCGCCCGCCAACGGAGCCGGAGCGTCCCGACCGGCGCTACGGCCTGCGGACGGGGACGAAGGTGAGGGCACTCACCGCGAGGCGCGCGTGTTCGTGTGCTGGCTCTGTTGGTTCCGTGGATCCGGCGCGGCACTAAGCGGGGTTGGCTCGTGGATTTGATACGTCGCAGCCCCGCTCATGGGTTCGATCCGTGGGTGACTTTTTGATTCGCCAAAATTCGGTATGACGCTGGGCGATCGCGATGTGTTTGCGTCGATCTCTGCTTAGGGTGGTTCTGGGTTGGTTTGATCCACAGATTTCGCTCATCTTGGATGTGCCACGCTTGTGCTTCCATTTCCCTAGTAGGAACGGCGGCTGCGAAGTGCATTTCAGCATCGGTTGTTATTCTGCGTGCGCTTATCTGACGCTTCCATTGGAATTGTTCAGCGGAAGGTTCCAAGAATTGTCGTCGTTGAAGAAGAAGAAGAAGCCTAGCCTGGCTAGGGCCCGAGCATATGGGGGCACCGAAGCAGAAATGGACTTCGGAGGAGGAGGCCGCCCTCAAGGCTGGAATAGCAAAGCACGGGGCGGGGAAGTGGCGCACCATACTGAAAGACCCCGAGTTCAGCAGCATCCTGCGGTACCGCTCCAACGTTGACCTCAAGGTTTGTTGCGGCCGACGAGCCTCGGCCCTGTTTAATCGCTTCAGGCGAGGAAATTCTAGCCTTTTACCGATTGCGATTGCAGGACAAGTGGCGCAACATGAATGTGACCATGAATAATGCGTCTGGTGGCGCTCGTGATAATCGAAGGACGCCCACTGTTAAGAAACCGAGGTCTACTCCTAGGTATGAAAGCCACTCGACGGCAGTAACTTCTGATGGTGATGATGACATTGCCGATGCTACGCCTCTCGCAATGTCTAGTTCAACGAAGAGATCCCTTTCCAGGTAGATATCCCATTTGCTTCAGTAGTTTAAGTTTAGGCTAATAGATGAATCGTGGTATTCTGTTCTTTGTTCTGCCAGTATGGTGAACAAAAACCACAGGATTATGACTGCTGTAATGTACCTTTATGGCATTCCTGCAGGCTAGACAATATCATAATGGAGGCTGTTAGGAGCTTGAATGAGCCTACAGGGTCATACAGAACAGCCATCGCCAATTACATAGAGGTTTCTAATTATGCTTCCTCTATTTATCTTGTACCTTTCGATGATAAAATATCAAGAACCCAACATAGGATCAGTTACAAATGCCAACTTTCTGAACTTAAATGCTGCACGCGCTGTCGCTACTGAACTCTTCTGTTGCCATCTGTCCCATTTCCCTTAGAAGATCTGACCTGACACTCCTTTGTTTATCTCATTTGCCTCTGCCTAAATTATTCATCCATTAGCACTCATATATGCTGCCATCAACCCCTCAACATTGTGTGGAACCTACAATTCATTAGTGTGTTTGTACAAAATGCCTGTTATTGGCTTATTGCCAACGCACACACTTTTTAACAGTCCCTTTTTGTAGAGTCTTCATCAGTACAATACACTAGTACACATTTGTGTCGCTAATCACTGAATACAGTCTTGGTATTCACGCACGCTGCATCAACTGCGCAGAAAGTTCTGTGATAATCATAGACTTCTTAACCTGATTTCTCATGTAGGAGCAATACTGGCCTCCTGCCGATTTTGATCATGTACTGTCTTCAAAACTGAATGAATTGACAGCATCTGGGAAATTGATAAAGGTAATACTCCTTTCTATCTCGTACCGCATTATTATGCATTCCAGAGTACTGACAAGTAATACAATGATCAAGTAAAGAGTTGAAACTAAATGGCATTCTCGATATTGAGTAGCAAATTCACCAAAATCTGAAACCCGCTTAAGCTCAGTTTAATTGAACCGGGATATTGACATATTGTATATTTACATGTACAAAAACATAATATATGGGGGTTTGCCATTTTATGTATGACTGTACTGGATAAATTGTGCTATTGAAATGCATAGGGCCATTCACACGTGCATGAGCACTCTATTGCAAACATCGTTTGTCTGGTATTGGCATTTACTCTATTATGTTTTATTTGCTTAATTGCTTTCAGTGTCATATCTTATGTAGCGGAGTACTTGTCTAGTTTGCAAGTTAGATTAAAATTTTCAGAAAAACACTTTTATACTTGTTACTGGACCTCTTTGGTGCTCATGATATCTTCTGTATGCTTAAAACCCTTGTATTGGTCCAACCTGGAAACTGCTTAGTTGTACAGATTTTGTTGACATGTAAGGTCCCTGAAACCATGAATCTGGACAGTCTTTCCTTTTTATTTAAGCCAAGGCAATCTGTTATTTTGCACCTAGCTAGGACTAAGTTGCACACACGAAGAGTATAAACCACTCTGGCATGCAACCCATTACCCATATCCAACAATTCTAGGTGAATCGGAAGTACAGGATAGCCCCCAGTTCGTCTTTCTCAGAAGGGCGAAGCTCCAAAATGGTGCTGCTTGAAGATATACAAAGAGAGCCAATGAAGTTAGAGAGGGATGATGTTGCAACCCTCACCAAATCTCAAGTCGATTCTGAATTGGCACGAATGAGAACCATGACTGCAGAAGAGGCTGCAGCTGCTGCCGCTCGTGCGGTTGCAGAGGCGGAAGCTATCATGGCTGAAGCAGAAGCAGCAGTAAGAGAAGCAGAGGCTGCAGAAGCTGAGGCTGTAGCTGCACAAGCCTTCGCTGAAGCAGCAATGTTGACATTGAAAAGCAGAACTTCAGCAAAATTGGTAATAACTCTATGTACTTTGGTTCTATCTTTAGTTGTTTTTCTTTTGCATATTTTCACTTGTCATTCCTTCGCCTCTTTGTTTCAATTGTTATTCTTTAGCATTCTTATACTTCGTCACTTATCAAATTCAAGTACAAATATTTACTTTGCTTGACCCTGTCCATGCATCTCTCTCTTTAATGTGAATTTGTAGACCCCGTGCAAATAGTCGGCATTCATATTAACGAGTGAAACATAGAAGTGTATGTAAACTTGGAACACACTTTTTCTACATTAATGGTTGTATCAAGCAAGTTATCTAGGAATGTAGCAACAAAAAATTGTAAAAATAACCTTGTTATTTGCTCAATTCTGATATCTTCATGCTAACATGCAGATCATTCGAGCTTGAGACATTTTGTGGCAGCTGTTGCGGAGCTGCTGCAGAATCAGTTTCCCCCGACCTTCTTGTATGTACATGCATACCGCAGTCTGATGGAAACTAATTGCTGCTCCAGTAGTTGCAACTTGTGTGTCTGGAGCCATCTAAGCTGATAACAATGACGTTTCATTATTTCCCTTCATGCAAGCTCATTTCAGAACCAAGTGGTGCAAACTGGCCCTGATGCGTCTCATTTTCTGAATGCCAGCAGTTTGTTGCATTCCACCTGCGTTGCAGTATTACAACAACATCTTTTAAGATTATCCTTGCAATTTCTCCCTCATTACCAAGACACTTGTCGGTACACCAAGGGAGAAGACGTGGTGATATTTGACTTGCACATGGTAGAGGAGATCTAAACAGGCTGGGATGATCAGAAGACCAATAGATCGTGATTATTCCATCTTTGGATCTTTCTTTTGCTGCCACACTGGTTATTTCCTGTGGTCACTGACAGCTTGGAATTTTTTTTGCTATGTGGTAGTGTTGTGGCTATTGACCAAACAGTATATGAGGAGACTAGCTAGAGAAATCTGGGGAGTAAGAATGAGCGGATCTCGCCCTCTCATGCCCCTCTCGAGGGTTTATATACATTAATGGGATATGATGGGAAACCCTTGAGAATTACAAAAGATGATGGTATATTAGTATATTTCTTTATACTATTGTGCCTATTATATATTGGGCTAATTGCAAGGCCCACTCACAGGGGTTGGGCCACCCTTACAACAATACTCTCTTGACAGCAAGCATGAAGGCTCCGATGGCAAGCTGACGTGATCAACTATCTCAGACCCCCGTTCCTCGCTAGCAAGCGCGAAGGTCCTGATCTGTGAGCTGATGCTATTGGGAGCTGCAGTCCCTCCGATGTCGAGGCTGCGGCAGTGTCATCGAGGTCGTATTCCGACGTGGGCGATACACAAAAGTGGAATCGTGGATCAAACCGCCCTCTAAGGTGAGGCCTATGAGTAGGGCGGCGAAATCTCACGATGTAGCCGAAGGCACCTCGTCGAGGTGACGCATTTGACGCAGAGTCATGGGTGAATGAAGTCTATCACCACGAGGTGGTCGGACAAGTTTATGACCGTGAGGTGGTCAGGCGAAGCCACGACAACGTTGTGTTGACCTCGTGCATTTAAGCACGTTGGCCAATCACCATGTTTTAATCACGTTTGTCCCTATTACGTTGATTCAAGTACATCAATCGAGTACGATGTTTCGATCACGTTAGTTCGAGTACGTTCGTCGACTATGATGTTGGTCGACAACGATGTTCGTCTCCCACATGGATCAGCCATGATGTTTTGACCACGCTAGCTGGCCACGATGTTTTGACCACCTTGATTCGTCCATGATGTTCCGACCATGTTTGTCAAGCACGTGGATTCGAGCACGTTGGCCCATCATCATGTTTCGACCACGTTGGTTTGAATATATTTGTCGACCACGATGTTTATCTCGACCATGTTGATTCAAGTATATTGACCAAGCATGATGTTTCGACCACGTTGGTTTGAGTACGTTTGTCGATCATGATATTTCGAGCACGATGATTATCTCGCCCACGATATTTTGACGACGTTGTTCCGACCATGATCTTTCGACCAAATTAGTCAACCACGATGTTTCGACCACGTTATTTCTGCCACGTTAATTCGATCACGCTGGATCAACCACGATATTCTAACCACGTTTATCAACCACGATGGCCAATCACGATGTTTTGACCATGTTGTTTCCATCACGATGTTTCGACCACTTGAATTGATCACGTCTTTTCAAGCACATTAATTCGACCACGTTGTCTCGACCACGTAGTTTTGATTACATTACACCTTGATCCACCATGCCTTGGTCGACCACGTGTTCCGACCATGTTTTTTTATTGCAACCTTTCCATCATGATGTTTCGACCATGTTGATTGGCCACCATGTTTCGACTACGTTAGTCGGCCATGATGTTTTGACCACTTTCATCAATCACGACGTTTCGACCGTGTTAGATCAACCGTGTTGATTCGACCACAATGTTTCAACCATATTTATCGACCATGTTAGTTCGAATACGTTTATCGACCATGACGTTTATTTCGACACCATGCTTTGACCATGTTTTTCGATCACATCATTTCCATCATGATATTTCATTCGCCATGTTTTAACCACGTTGGTTCAAGTGTGCCTTTCGACCACGATATTTCCACCATGTTTCGAACACGATGTTTCGACAACATTACTTCGATCACCCTGTTTTGACCACGTTATTTCGACGACATCATATCGACCACACTATTTTGACCGCATTATTTCGACAACATTGCTTCGACCTCGTAATCTCTACCACATTAGTTCGATCACATTAGTCGGCTATGCTAGATCAATCATGTTAATGGACAACGGTGTTTTGACCACCTTCGTCGACCACGATGTATGGCTCGACTACATTGATCGGTCACGATGTCTCGACCATGATGTGTCGACCACATTGTTTCAACCATGATGTTTCCATCACGATGTTTGTTTTGGTCATGATATTTCAACCATATTGTGCCAACAACATTCGATCAGCCACCATGTTTCAACTAGGATGTTTCGACCACATTTGTTCGACCGTAATATTTACCTCACATTCTTTCGACCATGTTTTTCCACCACAATGTTTCAACCATCTTAATCAATTACGTTGCTCAACCACGTTGCTTCACCCCACATTGTCTTGACCACAGTGTGTCGACCACGATGTTTCGACCACCATGTCTCGATCACGTTGACTCGACTATGTTGATTCGACCACGATGTTTTGACCACGTCATTTCGACAACATTGATTTGACCACACTGTTTCGATCACATTGTTCCGACCACGTCATGTCGACCACGTTGATTTGACCATGTTATCTTAACCACATCTTTTCGACGATGTCGTTTCGACCACGTTATCTCAACCACCTTGGTTCGATTAGATTGGTCGACCACGTTGGTCGATCACGTTGTATCGATCACTATGTTTTACCGACCACGTTAATTCCACCACGTTGGTCAACCACGTTGTTTCAACCACAATTTTTTTACTACGTCCGTCCACCACATTGTCTTAATTACGATATTTTCACCATGGTGGTTTGACCACGTTTCAACAACGTTAATTGATTACGTTGTTCCGATCATGATGTTTTGACCAAGTCCTCCGATTTTTGAAAATTGCATACGGACCCTTCCAAGTTACATACAGATTCTTGATTTTTTAAAAAACCTCTCCTTCATAGAATAAAGCTCTGCGCTTCTTCCAAAATTACACATCGGTTCTTAGTTTTTTTCCGTAAAAGCACTTCTTTTATGGATTAAAGCTTTAATTTTTTTTCTTCAAAAAAGCCCTTCTTACAAGTTGTCCATTTTTTCTTTAGTTTGCATAGTACCTAACACGGTGTGGCGCCGCATTTTCGCATATCTTATAAGTTGTTGCAGATGTGTTGCATCGATTTTATAAGTTCTCTTAGCTATGTTGTATTTTACCCTTGTGCAAAGGACCAAACAACTCACGGATAGAAGGGAAGCCTCTACGATTGGTTCGAGACATGAAAGCTCACAGTACGCTTGGTACAAATGCGTTTTCCATCTTTACGTAAGTTTTGACCAAGAGGAATCAAACGAGAATGTACTACGGTGAATCAGACAATGTCAGTACTGTTCTTTTTAGCAGTTTATAGTTTTTGTCGGTATGCGTTGCGTGTTGAATGCTTGCATTTGCATGGGGGGAGACGTTGCCGCGTGGACTAAACGGCAAGCAAGTGTCCGTTCCGTTTCAGCTTCTCCTTTCTTCTTGCAATCTTCCCTGTTCCTGCTGCACAACCTCTGCAATCCCAAAGCGTTGGCCATGTGCATGCAAATGCCGAAGCTCGTCTAAGGGCATCCATAGTGTATATGACCCAAGAGGTCTTAAGGTGGGTTCCATCTAAACCTTAAGGCCAATGCTGTAATGTATATAACCCACTAGACCTTAAGATGGTCCCACTTGTCAGATAAAGAAAAAATGTATTTTAATGCTTATGGCCAGGTCTTTAGCTTGAGGCCTGGTTTTAAGGTTTTTTTGCTTATGACCTGCTTAAGGTCACCCCTGTAATGTATAAGGTCGACCTTAAGGTGGCTTAAGACCTCCTGTTTTTGCACACTGTGGATGCCCTAATGCATGTACTGACTGCAGCAGCAAAGCATTATTCTTTTTTGACTACGGCTTATGATTTTTCATAGAAAATTTTAAATTTTAGTTGTTTAAGATAGAGATTACGGAGAGAGATACTCGTTTATGATTTTTAGTTGATACAGATGTTAGACTTTTAACGTGTACTATAATTAATTTGTAGATTATATCTAAAAAATATTTTATTTAAAAATTAGATACTATACCAAAAATCAAAATTCGCTTTTAGAAACTGAACATGCCCATGGACTGACTTATAGCAGCTGCCAGTCCATGTGCTATTTACTACTAACCCAGCATTAAGGTTAAGATAATGCTGCGAATCTGTACTGCACAGCCAGGCACTGGCCCAGGTCCACCGCTGGTGCCCACTCCCTCTCCTATCAAAATCAAGAGGATCTCTGTTCACTGAGCCCCAGATTTCCAGAACAACTTTTAATCTCCCCTTCATTTTCACCAAGGATCAAAACACTCTGCACCCCCAGACAAATCTTGCAGTCCTTCTGCTGTCGCTTTACTCTCGCTCTCACGGTCTCACCATCACCAATCACCATTTCTTGTCCCTGGTCTTTTTCTTGCTTGCAGCTGCACTCAAGAACGTAGGCCAAGAAATTGCCCCTCCTCACCCTCCATTACCCAAATCTTGAGAGATTACCCAAATCTTGAGAGATTTTTAGTTTTTACTATCTCACAGCTCACGCAGTCGCACTCACAGTCATACATAGAGCAGTAGTAGTCCAGTAGAGGGGCAGAGCAGGAGCTGGCCTCCCCAGGAACCCCACACCTCTTGGTCTTCCCTTCTGTCCCAGACCCGCTTGGAATGATGATGTTTTCTTGGTTCCTCTGGGGTGGTTGATTTGGTGGCCAGGGGTGCGGCCATGGTCTGAGCTTTGGAGTGGAGTGCAGTGCAGTGGTGTGCGCCGGTTGCCTAGCTGGGGTTCCTGTGCTTGTGTGTCTCTCCGGCTTGGCTCCCTTTGGAGGCAGCCAGATCCGTCCCAGGATGGGTTCCGTGAAGGTAGGCTCGAAGCCTGACGCTTTCACAAGGCGAGGGCAAGCATGGTATGGTTCTTGCTCGTTTCTGTTCAGCCCCAGTTCAATTTGTTTAAGATTTCTTGTCATGTATGTATGCATGGACGCTTCCTGACGAGAGAAAGAATTGTGTGTGCTCCTCCTATTCCTGCAGTTAGTTTGCTAATCTGAGGTAGGAAAAAGAACGCCTTTTTTTCATGGGGATTAGGGGGCGCAGAAATGGAAGGAACTTTGTCCTTTCTTTTGTTTGATTTGTGCGTTTTTTTTTTTGTGTAATTTGGTCTTGACTTGTGACATTGCTCCTTCAGTTTGCAAACTCCGATAAGTCGAACAACTCCCAATTCTGTTAAGCTCGTTGTGCTTTTGAAAGTCTATAGTTTTCCCCTTTTCCTTTCATGTGCATGCCCACTTCAAGAGGCCCAATGAATGGAAATGCTAGATCGTGCATTTTTCCTGTACTTGGTTTCTCATTATAGTACCTGTCACTTGTGTTCATGAGGAAGGAATTCAAAATATTCTTTGGAAGAACTCAAATCTATTTATTGAACCTCTTGCACTACCAGAATTAAATTGCCAGGGTGTTATGATAGTCACAAATGACATACTTATTGGAGTTGTTCCTTCCCAGGATTCTGCAGTACATTAGTCGGATGCAGGTCAAAGCAACCCCAGATGGGAGTGAGTTATTTTATATCACATCAGTCAACATTTTGGAATTTCAAATTCCTTCAATTTGCGATCCTCTCACATGTGCCAATCAGTGATTGACTGCACCATCTTCGATTGTATGTATGCAAATCTACACGTGATAGGAGAAATAAATTCATACCCTTCCCTAATCTTTATTGGATAATTGTACTTTTTTCACTGAGAAATATAGTGGAAGTATCTCGGTGTTATGATTTAGGTAGCCTAAAGCAAGGTCTGATTCTTTTCTAGCTTAGCCAGAACCGCCAGAAGTAATACTGTTTTGTTTAACGAAATAATTCACAAACAGGCTGTCGAAATATAGAAAACTATGTATTTGTTTCCTTTTTTTTTTTGCTACACCACAGATATATAGAGTTCTTTAGAATTTTGCTTGCCTAAAAGAAGTTGTTTACACTACTGTTTCTCACTCATTGGCTTGTTGTGCTCATTAAACTATGTGAGATACATACACATGATTCGTGATTGACTGATGGGCTTCTTGTGAACCTGATAGGTTCTGCACAGCTGGGCTTCCCAGTGATGTTATTGTTGAGGTCGGGGAGATGTCTTTCCACCTTCATAAGGTATGCTTTCTATCTAGTAGCCCACTGTAGATTTGTAATTATAAGAAGCAAGATGTTTTATAGCTTTGGTTGTACTTGTGATTAGGGAGAAGTTCAAAGAAAAAATAATCATCTGTACCTTTCTTACATTTAACTGACCTTAATTCTTAGATGGAACTCTGTTTCTGCAGGTTAGTTCTCATAGTCATATTCGCACATTTACATGCTGATTCTCACAAGAAAAAAAACATCTACAAGCTATTTTCTCTCTGAACTTAGTTTCTACTTGACCTTTACAAAGTTTTCCTTTTCTCTGAAATGCTTTTTGTCTCCTTGCAGTTCCCTCTACTTTCTAAGAGTGCCATCCTGGGAAGGTTGATTGAGGAGAGTTCGGACCAAGATGAATGTATCGTCAAATTACCTGACATCCCTGGGGGTGCAAAGTCATTTGAGTTCGTGGCAAGGTTCTGTTATGGGGCGAAGATAGAACTCTCTTCAGCAAATGTTGTGTACCTTCGGTGTGCCGCTGAACATCTCCAAATGACAGAAGAAACAGCTGAGGATAACCTGATTAATCAGACGGAAGCGTTTTTTAACCTAGTAGTCCTCCGAAGCTGGGAAGATTCCCTGGAAGCACTTCGGACTTGCGATGACCTTCTCCCTCATGCTGAAGACCTTCACATTGTGAAGAGATGCATTGAATCGTTAGCTGGCAAAGCTAGCATTGATCCAGACCTCTTTGGCTGGCCAGTCTCAGAACATGGTGCCATGCAAAGCCCTGGGGGCAGTGTATTGTGGAATGGTATAAGCACAGGTGCAATGCTCAGGAACTGCAGCTCAGATTGGTGGTATGATGATACTTCATCCCTGAGCTTCCCTACATACAAGAGGCTAATTTCCACTATGGAGTCAAGAGGCATCAAACAGGAGATCATTGCTGGTTCACTCACATACTATGCCAAGAAGTTCCTCCCAGGATTGAATAGGCGTCAAAGCACGGGACCGATGCCCCTGACTGCTGCTACCCTATCCGAGGAAGAACAAAGGCATTTGCTTGAAGAGATTGACAGGATGTTGCCTCTTCAGAAAGGTTTAATATCCACAAATGTTTTGCTCTGGCTGCTTCGAACAGCCATGATTCTGAAAGTCAATCGTGCTTGCATTTCCAGCTTGGAGAAAAGGGTTGGTATGCAACTAGATGAAGCCACATTGGAGGATCTACTGCTGCCAAACTTCTCATACACCATGGACACACTCTACAACGTTGAGTGTGTGCACAGGATTCTTGATCACTTCTTCGCAATGGACCAGACCACAGGCAGCGCCTCCCCATGCTTGGATGATGTGATGAGATCTCCCTCATTGGTGCCAATCACTGCTGTTGCTAAGCTAATTGATGGATATCTTGCAGAGATTGCACCAGATATCAATCTGAAGCCACCGAAATTCCAATCTCTGGCAGCTGCTTTGCCTGAATATGCTCGGCCACTAGATGACGGTCTTTACCGTGCCATTGATGTATACCTGAAGGTAAAGTTTTAAGCCTACAGTTTTTAATTTCAAAATTGATTGTTATGCAGTTTCTTCATCTCCATTCGAGAGCTATTAGTGTTCTGTTTCTGAAACCAGTACCTCGCCAAAGGCAAGATGACTTGTGTCTGCTCTACCATCACATCCCCAATTAAGTTCTTGCAGCAACAGTTTAACAAAGCTAAAGCTATTAGTGTTCTTTTTCTGAAACTGATACTTCTCGATGGAAAAATGAAACTGTTACTGATTAAGTTCTTGCACCAAGAAACGAAGACACGGAGAGCGACGTATTACCATAACATCTGCAGACCTTTTTTCTTTTAACAAGTCATCATTTGCACTTGTTACCATTTACACCTGAATCTACGTACACAGATCATTAGCCACTTAACTTGCAAAACTTTGAAATGTACTATGGTTGATGTTGCTTAACTTTGTTCCGTAATGCCAACTGCAGGCGCATTCATGGCTGCCAGAAGCGGAGCGCGAGCAGCTATGCCGGCTGATAGACTGCCAGAAGCTCTCCCTGGAAGCATGCACCCACGCGGCGCAGAACGAGCGCCTACCGCTGCGCGTGGTGGTGCAAGTCCTCTTCTTCGAGCAGCTGCAGCTGAGGACATCGATCGCTGGGTGTCTGCTCGTCTCCGACAACCTGGAAGGGTCGAGGCCCCTGCGCAGCTGCGGCGGCGGCGTGGCGACGTCCGGTGAAGCTGCGGCCGGTGGCTGGGCCACGGCCGTGAGGGAGAACCAGGTGCTCAAGGTCGGCATGGACAGCATGCGCCTGCGGCTGATGGAGCTGGAGAAGGAGTGCTCGGACATGCGCGAGGACATCCAGAAGCTCGGCCGCGCCAAGGACGGCGGGTGGGCCGCGCGGGTGCAGAGGATGCTCGGCGTGAAGACGAAGCTGCAGATGTGCAGCGCGCAGGGGGAGGGGAAGGTGAGCGAGCAGCACCGGAGCGCGAGCGCCAAGCTGGAGAAGCTGCAGGCCAAGGTGTCCAAGCACAAGAAGCACCTCTCCATTGACGCCTGAAACCTCAAACTTAATTACTCCCTAATTGCCTTGGAATTCTTGCTGCTGTCGTTGCTACTTGTTTAGCTAAGAAGTTGAGGTCGTCCTGACTGGAGTAGGGTGGTCAGTTGTGAAGTGATTGCTGATCTTCTGCTGGATGTTAGATGTGTTCTTTTGGAAATCCTTCTTTTAGTGTTCGGACATTGAACGGTATTAGATGTATTTGTTTTTTTAAAGAAAAAAAAAGTCTTTTGATGTTTAAATTATGATCTTGTCACTGGTCACTACAGCACAAGATCGATCTGAAGTTTTATAAAGGGCATGATGCCATGATACTTCAGTGGAACTTAAGAGTTTTTAGGTGTTCTTTGCTAATACGAAATCAACAAGTTTTAGGTGGTCTTTCCGTTGTCCAACGTGCAAATCCAAATCGATGTAGTAATGCAATAACTGATAAAGAAGTTTCTTTTTTTTGAGAAATTTTGAGGAAGAAATTAAACCTGCAACTTCAAGTGCAAAGAGAGGGGGGAAAAAACAGACGTGGCTGAGTTTTTTTTCTTCTCTTCTTTTTTTTTTCTTTTGAGACGAGACGTGTTTCAGATAGTGGGCCAAGTCGCTGGGCTGGGAGATGTGGTTTGTCGGCTTCGCTAGTTGGATTTCAGCTTTTTATCTGTTGTTTCTAGTTTCTATTTTTTTAATTCCATACCTTTTGATTTTTATCGTCTTTGAATGTTTTTCTGTATTTTTTTATATTATCTGCAATATGTTAATATTTTTTTATTTTTAAATTTGATTACACTAAATAAACTATCATCAGTTGCAATATAAAATAAATCTTAAACAGTAAAGACGATCATAAACTATAAAAAAAAACCAAATGAGTAGGTCAGTGGGCCGGATGTAGCATTAGCTGTTGGATCGCAAAGGACGGTGGATGATCGTGTGAACGACTGCCCCACGTTGTGCGCGTGATTGTGCGTCCCGCTGCAAACCGTTTTGACTTTTGTTTTGGTTTTTTTGTCATTTCTGTTTTTTGGCCTTTTTAAGTTAGAACATACTTAACGGATTGATTTCTAATTTCAGCTTCTTTGACTCTTTTGCTTTTACTTTTTTTTCTCTTTTTCTGTATATTATCTATAGAGATATAACGATATTTTTATTTTTTTTCTTATTTTTATTTAAATAACTTAGAAAAAACTACCGGCTGGAATTTCAGCCACAACAGTTAGCAGCAGGTAACAGTCGGGAGCAGCTTGTCAACTCCCTCCTCTCCTTGATTGCTATGCTTGTTCTTCCCTGGTAAGGAACCCTAGCTTCCTCGAGTTGATTTGATTCAGTTACTCACAGATTTGTTTGCTGCGTGGTTGGTACCCTATAATTTAAGCGGTATTGCTAAGCAATACTCGATGACGACAGCGCAGAATTAGGTCGCAAGCCGGTAGTGGTGCCGTTGGCCGTGGGCACATAGGAGGACGATGTATGGTGTCCGGGAGAGGGACGATCATGAGTGGCGGGTTAGGTGCTCCTGAGGTGGAGGAGAAGGAAGAGAGGGCGGCATTCGGTAGCGGCAGCGGAGGGTTGCGGTAGGATGAGGATGGTTTCCATTTTTTGTAGTTCCTCCTCTGGCGCTTCTCCTCGTCAACGCCAGTGACCCACAATTTGCGATGTCGCTGTCGTCGTGTCCATCTAATTTATTCTCTTGTGACTTGAGGTGTTGCTCATGAGACAGTTTGTAGTTGGCACTCAAGGGATAACGACAGAACGAATATAAAAGGCAAAATTTGATATATGCTGCTTAGAAAATTACTACTTTGAGATATACCACTTAGTTTCCTGAAATTTGAAATTTGTCACTTCAGTTTCTTGTTTCTTTGGTATATGCCATTTTTTCTAGTTTTCCCTATTTCCCATTATTTTCTCCTCTTTTCCCATTTTTCTTCAATTAAATTTCCTGAAATGCCCTTGCGCTTTCTCTGACTGGATCGAACCTCCGAACCAACTGAGCTCCTTGCCATGGTTGCGGCCGCCCCACTGTTAGACTCATCGGAACCGTTGCTCCACCTCCGAGTTCCTTGCCATGGCCACTGCTCTGCTCCCAAACTACTAGCTGTGGATACCACCCAGCCCCCGAGCTCCTAGCCATGGCTGTTGCCTCGCCCCTGAGCTCCTCGCCGTGGATGCCGTCGTGCCCACAAGCTCCTTATCGTGGATGCTACCATGCCCACAAGCTCCTCGCCATGGCCTTTGCTCCCCCCGAGCTCCTCACTTTGAGCTCGTCGTGGTCGCTGCTCCGCCCCTGAGGTCCTCGCCATGGACGATGCACGGCCCACGAGCTCATCGCTGTGGACGCCAAAAATTCACCATCCCATCCAGTGATTGTCGACGGCGGGCGCATAGAGGCCGGTCCAGGGGCGGTCGAGGCGGTCAGGCCGAACGGCGAGTACTTGGGCTCCTAGAGCCGGATGGGCCTGGCGTCCGGGGTGCTCTCAGTGTAGTTGAAGCGAAAGTCAACAAGGATGTTGGAGTGGGAGGCCGGGCGGCTACCGCGGTCCAGCGAGGACGGATGTCTGTAAGGGGGCTTCTTGGGGTAGCGCTTCTTGGCGACGACGACGTGGGGGTTTCTTGCGAGGGTAGGTTTCACAAAGTCGAGCGGCATGAAGCTGTAGCGGTCGAGGAGGCGGGAGAGGTGGCCACAGAGGGGCTTGGAGCTCGAGGGCGATCGACTGGGGAGGAGCGCCGTTTGGGAGGATACGGCGACCTACTGGGGCGAGGAGCACGGGGAGGCGAGGAGCACGGGAGGCGATATCGTCGGCGAGACCGGCGGAATAACGAAGGGATGAGAGGAATAGATAAGAGGTAAAATCGGTAGTTCACCTTTGGAATATATGGAAAGTCAGAGAATAGAAAAAGAAAATGGGAGAAAATAAGTGATAATGGCATATGTCAAAAGAGGAAGAAACTGGATTGGAAATTTTCAAGAAACTGAGTGATATATCTCAAAGTGACAACTTTCTGAGTTGTATATATCAAATTTTGCCAAGATAAAAGGTCTCACTCCAAACAACTTTTATTTCTTGGAACACGTCGGTTTCTTAATTTCGTTTTTTTTGCCTTTTTATGTTTTGTGTTTTTTGCTTTTTCTCTTCCCCTTTTATTTCTTTGTATTATCCGTGATGATATAATTTTTTTCTTTTGTATATTTAATTACATAGAAAAATTAATCGGTGCTACAGTATAATTTTAACTGCTGCAATACAAAGCAAAATTTATAAACCTACCATTGTTTAGAGCACTACCAAAAGAGTTCGGAGTCATACTCCCTACATTAAGGCCGAGGGGATTCCCGGCCCCTCTACTCTTTTTGCAAAAATTTCCTCCAGTTTTTGAAATTACATATAGGTCTTTATTTTTTATACATAGATCCTTATTTTTCACAAAAATCTCTTATTTTTCTGTAAATACATATAGATCCTTATTTTCGATTTTTCGTATATAAACACCTATGTCATATCATGGTGACTCTTTTACTTTAATTCATATGCTAGCTAGCGTGGCGTGTCATTTTGCTGTCGCATCTAGTTAGATAGGAGAGAATGAGGTGAGTGTTTGTGGAAAAGAACAAGCTACACCACGCGCGGACACCTCGGCAGCCACACGCGGATGCGGGGGCGGGCCCACAACGCGCGGCGCGTGGGCGCTCCCTGGCCGTCCATCTGCGCACCGCAAACCGACCAACGGCCCCGATCACGGGTTCCAGCCACGCACGGAGTCGAGGGAGGGAGTCGTCGGCTTCCTGATTCCTCTCCGCTCCTCTCCTCTCCCCGGACGCCGACGCCGCCGGTGCTCTCCTCCCACTCGACTCCGGATATAATAGAATCGGATTAATCGCCTCCGCCCGCCGGAGCTTCCTTCCTCGACCGGTCTGGTGAGTGAGCCGCTCTGCGATGCCAGCTCTCTCTCTCCCGTTCCTAGCACCTCCTCCTCTTCTTTCCTGTTTCTTCTTGTGCTTGTACTTGTCTTTCGCCGCGCGGTCGGGTACTAGGTAAAACCCGCTTGCTGCGCGCGGCGGTTGCAAGCAAGCGCGCCGTAGTAACCGTGTTGACCTCGTGTTAGCGGTGGCTGTGTCCCGCTTCCGAATTGTGTGGATTTCATGGTGCCTCCTCTGCGCTCACGCTTGGTTCTGGTTGGGGGGGCGTCCGGGCATGGTAAGGATTTCTAAGTGGAACTGGGTACGGAGCACGCCCTTGGGTGATACTATAACCAGCCCTGCATGATTCTTGCGCGCGTGTTGCTAGTGTAGGCAAGTGTTTGTGACAGGCGGCGCGCTGCAGATAGCGAGTAGTCTTGTAGCTGTGAATTCTGGCACAAGCCTTTTTTTTTGTTGGCAATTGCGGATGATTCCACCGTCAGAGCTACATAGATACATGTAGTTTGTTAACTTTGGAGGCTGAAAACTCTATATTACCTTGTACTGTAGGAGGGTTTCTCACCTGTATCTGTTCGAATTGTTCCTGTCAATTTCCTTCTCTGCTGTGGTTTAACTTAGCAATTTTATGATCTTGCTGACACATCATTGTTGTTCCTTGCCGAAAAGCGTGGTGCGGTCTTGTCAAAAGCTCAACTTTTAAAACCTGTTCTCTGGCATTTCAGGACACACTTTGCACTTCGATTCAGAGAAGTTATTGGTGTGCTTCCTACATGATTTTAAGGTCAAGTATTCTCGAAGCAAATGGAATGATGTGCTAGCAAGTGCAGCTTTTCTCTGAGCTTGATCCTGGTTGTGCTTTGCCTGGGAAAACAAAAAACCATGACTTCTGTAGTCCATGATGTTTCAGGTGTGCTTCTTTCTCCAATGCTTTTAGCATTTTAATTTTTACTGTAACACTAGGGCAGTGTTTGATTGGGAATTGTAACTGAACCACGGTGTTTCTTAGGATACATGAAGTTAGAGGTTTAGTTGGAACAAATCCCACCTTTGGGTGTGTTGTGAATTCTAATAGAGTGTATGTATTGCAATTATGGATTAATCCAGTGGCAGATTTGGGCCTCGGGCTAAGTAAGCTATAGTCCGAGGCCTAGGATCGAAGGCCCATTAAAATTCTCTTGAAAAAACACCAAAAATATTCAGCCCAAGAATAGCTGATCCACCCTGAGTGTTAGAAATAATCTTGACTTAGAGTTTAAGACGTAGTAGAGTCTGTTTCCGTGTGTAACTCAAGTTGAAATTGTGTCCAACTTGAATTATGAATACATGTACTAGTAGAAGATTATTAGCCTATATATTGAGGGGGCTTGTACCTAGTTTTGCAAAAAGAAAAGAAGAAAAGCAAGGAAAAGGGGGAGTGAGTAAGAAAATAGAGAAACTCAGAAATTCTCGTGTGTTCTCTCAGTTTATTTGCAATGTGTGCGTTTTTTTCTGGAATAAAGTTAACAAGTGGTATCAAAGCCTAGGCGAGAATCGAGTCGCTGAAAAAAAATCGTGTCGACGATTTCAGTTTCGGCGCCGGCGCTCCCGAGGCAACGTTCCGGCGCGCACCTGCCTGCTGCCATCGCGTGGCGTCTCCGAGCATGAGGAAAAAGGACAGCAGAAAGAAAACAAAGGATAGAAGAGAGAAGAGCACACTTACTTGCGCCAGGAAAAAGCCAAAGAAAAAATGTGCAGCAGGGCTGCTGCTATGCTGATGCAAAGGAAAAAGTGTACATGTGTTCCTTCAGTCAAAGCAAAAGATCCAGGAGAGAGAGGGACAGGACAGAGAAACAACAAAGAGAGAGGCCTGCAGCAACAAGACATAGGAGAGAGAGAGAGGCCAACTCATTGCATTGTTCCCTCGGCCAGACTTCACGGATCCAAAAGAAGAAAATAGGAAAAGGAAGAGAAAGCAACCGTCACGTCACAAGCAGGAAAAGAAAAGAAACACAGCGCGTCCCGCACGGAGGAAACGACGGCACGCTGCTGCGCGTGAGATAGAAACCGAATTCGAGTGGGAGTTGTTCGGTTTTGGTTCTCCGAGGCGGAGACACGTCCCGGTGCAACAAAATAAAAAGGAGTCCGTGCGTCCTGGTTTAGCGCAAGCGGCAATCATAGTAACAGAGAGCGCAAAAATCAGCATGAAGTCCAACAAGGAAAAAGAAAAAAAGCAGTGCAGTTTTTTCTTCCGTTTCCTCGGTCCAAGAGCCGCTTCAAATAGCCCGATTTCTTGATCCGTGCTCAAGATCATGTCGCGTTCTTCGGAAAGTGGTGTCACCGTTGACGAGACATCATCCAGTATGATGGCGAAGGAGAGTTCCGCTGTTTTGCTGCATTATTTGATGCTCACGACGAGCAATTATGCAGCATGTACAATCAAGATGAAGGTGTACATAAAGGTTCAAGGATTGTGGGACGCGATCGAGAACGGCAACGTCGATATGCGCAAGGATCAGATGACATTGGCGGCTATCTATCAGAGCATCCTAGAGGAGACGCTCTTCCTACTGGCCGAAAAGAAGACGGCCAAAGCCGCGTGGGAGGCGTTGAAGACGATGCATCTTGACGCCAATCGTGTGAAGGAAGCAAATGTACAAACTCTCAAGACCGAGTTCGAGGTGCTGCTTATGAAGGAAACGAAGTCGATCAATGACTTCGTCGTCCGGTTGACGGCCATCGTCAACAAGATTCGGGCCCTTGGCGAGAAGGTGGAAGAGTTGTACGTAGTGAAGAAATTCCTTCGTGCTGTTCCCTCACAGTTTTTCCCGATTGCTTTGGTCATAGAGCAATTTGGAGACCTAAAGACAATGACCATGGAGGAGGTCATCGGTCGTTTTAAGGCGTATGAGGAACACATCCACGACAATAGCAACAAAGGCGACGGACAGCTCTTGTTGACCCGCGCTGAGTGGGAGATCCAATCATCGAAGAATGAAGGCAAGAACACTTCCAGGGGTGGTGGCCAAGGCCGTCAGAATCGGAAGTTTGATAAGGCAAAAGTGATGTGTTATAATTGTAACGATTATGGACACTTTGCTTCAGAATGCCCTAAGCCGAAGATGAAGAAAGCGTTTGTTGCTGAAGCGTTCAGCGATGATGAATCAATAGTGCTTTGATGAAGAGTTGAGTCATAGACGTCGAGAAGATGTGTCGATGTCCAGACTTAAGTAAGGTGAAAAGGAATCGGAACGTTGAGGAGATGTGTCACCGTTCTGTATTAAGTATGAGTAAGTCGTAGTTGAGACTTGAGACCGACTGCCTCAATGTTTTAGAATCTTTGCATCTGGATGGATCCGTACCAGTTGAGTTGAGTTTTTACATATAGCTTGCATGTAGAACGCTTCATGTGAAGGCATGGCTGGTAGTTCATAATATTGTCAAGTCAATATTAAGGGGGAGATTGTTGGAAATAATCTTGACTTAGAGTTTAAGACATAGTAGAGTCCGTCTCTGTGTGTAACTCAAGTTGAAGTTGTGTCCAACTATATTGAGGAGACTTGTAGACAGTTTTGCAAGAAGAAAAGAAGAAAAGCAAGGAAAAGGGGGAGTGAGTAAGAGAATAGAGAAATTCAGAAATTCTTGTGTGTTCTCTCAGTTTATTTGCAATGTGTGCGTTTTCTCCTGGAATAAAGTTAACACTGAGGTTTGGGCTGTGGCTAGCTCCGCCCCTGGATTGATCCAAGCAAACAATGGCATTTGTACCAACAACTAATTGGCAATAATGGGTATACCACACCATCCATTCATCCACTATACAAATGACTCAAATAATTTGTTTATGCAGGTTGCTGAGCTAGAATCAGGGTTTAGAGCATACTACTGCTTTTAGGATTTTCCCAGACAACATAAGCAGCTTTCATTGAAGAAACTAGGGATTTTCTTCTTTTTTTGGTTTTGCACTGGTGCTACGGTGTACCAGACTACCAGCTGCAGCCTGGTGCTGGCAAACAGGTTTTATATCTGGTGGGATTATGGCGATTGGTGAATGCTCTCTGCTACGTTTATATCAATTGCTACCATGTCAGAAATGTTAAATTGTTCATGGAATATATGTTGCTACTTGTTAGTCACATGACAAGTGCTTGTCCATACAAATCATTTATTTCATTTTTTTAGACAGATAAGGGCATTTAAATCAAGTATGTGATTCTCATTTTTCATGTGCTTTCCTGTGCAGGCGACCATAGAACTGATGAGCAACAGCAACAGCAGAAGCAAGCTGAATCCGAGGACCAGCAAGAAGCCCCAGCTAATAGTTCAGGTAGTCAGACAATGGTGTCAACAACATTGGCAGACTATGTGACACCCTATGCCCCTCACGAAGTGGGCCATGCAATGGTACAATGCTATAACTTTTCATATTTAGTTATTCATAAATAGTAGTACTACTATATTTTTCTTGATTTGCAGTCTTTTCCATTGAGCTATGTCTAAGGAGAAATTTTCGATTGCTCATAATGAAATATGAGATGTGCTATAGTCTTATAGAATCACTATTCACTATGGAAATTCAGTTTTGGATTTAGATTTTAGGGCCTGATTACCTGTTACCGTGCAACTACTAGCATCATCTTGATGGCCATCTGCATCATACTTTTGTGATTTTTGTGTGTTCCATATAATCAATTCAAGTGTTTCATCTTTACTGCTTCAACCACTTCTTCAAAACTAATACTAACAGACCATATTGAGAGCAAAACTCCTAACAAAGTGTTAAGGATAGGCTAACATCATTTCCCTGTTGTTGAAGTGGATTCTGAAATATTTCCCACTTTAATGCAAACTATTTGTATCTAACCATAGCAATTATATCCTATGGCATATTCTCTGCTATATCACCTTTCATTCTCAAACTGTCATCAAATGTATACTTCTCCATCACATTTGAGCCTTGGACTAGCAAAATTTCTTCATTGGAAACCTCTCCTGGGTGGCATGAGTTTCTTGTTATTTTTTCTATATCCAAATGAATGTGTTGTAGCCGAAGTCCTCGGCAGAGACCGTGCGAAATCCGTCAGAGACGACATCCGTGTGGAGCTCGGCGGAGACCATGCAAAGTCATGGGCGGAGACCGCGCAAAAGTCCTGCGGAGGTCGTGCGAAGTCCGTCGGAGACGACATCCGCTCACAGCTCGGCGGAGACCGTGCTAAGTCATGAGTGGAGACCGCACGAAGTCCTGCGGAGGTCGTGCGAAGTCTTCGAAGACTGGGCGGAGTCTGGTGGAGGCTGAGCGAAATCCGACGAAGGCAACATCCACGGAGGCAAGACCGACAGAGGCCGGAGGGTGCGAAGGCCGGTGGAGGCAACGCGAGGTCCAGCGGAGGCGACGTCCGCGCGAAGTTCGGCGGGGATCATGCGAAGTCCGTCGAAGACCGGGTGGAGTCTAGTGGAGGCGACATCCGCGTGGGTCTGGCGGAGATCGTGTGAAGTCCGTCGAAGATCGGGCGGAGCCCGGCGAAGGCCGAGCGGAATCCGGCGGAGGCAGGCATCGACGAGGACACGACCACGAGGAGTCGACCGAGGGCCGACGAAGTCACGACCACGAGGTGGTCGGGCGAACGTCGACGAAGGTTCAACCCGAGCGGTCAGATGACATCGCTGAAGGTGCGATAGGTGTTGACGAAGTCAGTGGCGGGGCGAAGGCTTCTGAGCGTGTGCGCTCGGTCCCCACGCTTCGGACTGGCGTCGATGAAGTCTCGGCCACAAGGAGGTCGTAGTTATCGGCGAAGAGCTGGCCACGACATGGTCGTAGATGAAGCCTTAAGCGTCTACGACCACGGAATGGTCGGACGAACGTCTACGACCACGAGGGGTTCGGACGAGTCGTGCAAAGTCGCGATCACGAAGTGGTCATCCGACAATCGAAGCCGTTGTACATCGTGCACGGAGGCCGACTCTCTAGTGTCGTCATGGCGACAACGAGAAGCGCCGCCCCACCTATGCTGGTGCGATGGGGCAGCCACCGATACCATCCAGCACGGTAGACCGTCGCCAGCAGCATCACTCTGTTTTTTGAAAACCAGCAAAAGCTGGGTGATCTGGGGTGCTCGCGACATGAGCGGTCCGGTAGTAGCCCTCTCTAGCGCCTTCCCTTGCGTAGCTTCTTGCACGAGCCCCCACGGACGGCGCCAGCTGTTGTAGCCTTGCTACAACAAGGAGTACAGGGTATCCTTTTCTCCATGGGAGGAGGTAGAGCTAGAGACAGGAGAGAGAGAGAGCTCGTGTGTAAAATGAATAGATCCCCTCTTCTCATACCCCAACATGAATTCATATATATAACTCCCAAGAGGGGTATGAGAAGAGGGGATCTACTTATTTTATATACGAGCTCTCTCTCTCTCTCCTATCTCTAGCTCTACCTCCTTCCATATTAAAAGGGGTATCCTGTACTCCCTGTTGTAGCAATGCTACAACAATATGTTTTTTCACCCTTTTTGGAGTCATGAAGTGCTACCTCACGGGTGTTGTTGGTGCGGTCTTTCTTCTTTTCTGCTTCCTTTTTTTCCGATTCCTCTCTGGCCCTGGTGCGAATATTTTTTAATTGTGCTAAATTGTTCTTTTGTTCAAAGCAACTGATTATTGTTAAATCATGTCTAGCAATCAATATGTTAAATGAAATAACCCCTGCTATGTATCTTCTAATCAGCAGTTTCCTAGACCTTCGCTGGACAGATTGTTGCATTTTTTTATTTCAATTGTTTCTCTGTTACGGTTTTCTGCAAAACTCATTCATAATTTCGAGAACTATGCTGTAACCTGTGTTGGCTAATTTCATGTTTTGTGCGTGGCAGGGTCAAATCGCTTACCCAAATATTGATCCATACTATGGAGGCCTTTATGCAGCTTATGGTGGACAGCCTATTGTAAGCTTTTACATACAAAATATAGCTGAATATAAAAGTGTACCTGGGGAGGGCAGGCCAATATAATGTTGCTAGATTGCCTACTCTCTGATGCCTTGCCAGTCAAAAAGCAACTTTGCATAATTGTGTACCTTCATGTGCTATTGTAACTCTTTCTTTATACTTGTATGTTTGAGTTTATTAAATTGCTGTGTTTTTCAGATGCATCCACCATTGGTCGGAATGCATCCGACCGGATTGCCATTGCCTACGGATGCGATTGAAGAGCCAGTTTATGTAAATGCAAAGCAATATAATGCCATATTAAGGCGTCGTCAATCCCGAGCTAAAGCTGAATCAGAAAAGAAGCTTGTCAAGGGCCGTAAGGTAACTTTCGTAAGCACCTTCTATATTGCCACATGACCTGAAATGTTTATCGACTGTTTCTGTTCCTGATGCTTCATTATAGTCAAGTGAATTCTCCAATCTACATACCCTACTTCCACTTGAAGATTGATCTGCTTCCCATTGTAATATAAATTTGAGGGTGAATGTCATTCCAATCTTCTATTATGTATGTATTTTAAAACAAGTTTTCAATGTCTATGTGGGTGTTGCTTATCAAGTATTCAAGTTGTCATAAAAGCAGCAAGGAGTTGGGAATACAAATTGGATTACACTTTTTTTTATTGAGTATGGAAGAAGGCTGGTTTTCTGCTTTCTGTTTTCATCTGGAAATTTGTTTCTAAGCTGGATCGATTTGAATTTGTTAGTTGAGTATCATCATTTAAGAAAAGATAAATTGCAATTGCAATTGAGTATGATCTTAACACAGATTTCTGGCCTGTTCAGATGTTCTTGTTTGCAAGTTGCTTAGAAGTGTTTCTCACTCTTGAGTAGCAAGTCAAACAATAATATCTGGAATGTATTTATTTCTTATGACTGAAATTCTTTTTATCCATTTTCTGTATCTTACGATATTTTACGTACATCTGTATTGTGCAGCCGTATCTCCACGAGTCACGACATCAACATGCCTTGAAAAGGGCCAGAGGAGCTGGAGGCCGATTTCTTAATTCAAAGTCAGATGACAAGGAAGAGCATTCTGATTCCAGTTCCAAAGAAAAACAGAACGGAGTTGCGCCCCACGACAATGGCCAACTGTCTGCCTACCCATCTCCCAAAGGTGCATCTTCAGCTAATCAGACAGGCAAAAAAACCACCACCTGACGGAGACATGCCAACGGTTTTGTACTGTACATGCTAGCGAGCAAGAAAGAATGGTGTCAGTGGATGTTGTAGGATATGTGCGCGGTGTAGGGAATAGATGAGTCAACAGATTTTTCAGCATTGGTTCAGTCCGCTCCGTTTGTTTACCTTCTGTATAATGAGTAGTTTTGTGTGTCGTACTTTGTCCCGGGGATAGCTGCACTTCTTCAGAAAGTCTTGTAGCCTTGAGAGTATATTAGCCCATTGTACAACAGATTTCTCTTGCTATCTTGCTTCCTCATCATTTGTGGTGCAGAGAATAAACATTGGCTATGTGTATGTTCATGACAATAAACCTTAATGTAGGATACATGATATCTGTACCTGGAGCTTTGTTTGCTCTTCATGCATTCACTGCAAAATGTTACTCTCATGTTTGGTTGGATGCTGTTTTGCACTGCATGATTTGGGGCATGTCTTCGGCCTCCCGATATGATGTCTGCATCTGTGATGTATATTCTCCATCGAGTTGCCTGATGATTTTCAGAGACCATGAGCATACCTGGAGCTGAGATGGGCAGGCCTTCAGGGGCCTATTCAATTTGGGCATGGCAACTCCATCATTCTGCTATCACATGAGCATTGAACATACTTTCCTCGAGAAGATGTTACTTAACAACCATTACCAAGAAGAATATTGTAGACTTCCTCGAGAACGCTGAAGCATACTTGCATCCTTTCTCGCACGAGCACATTTCACTTTTTGCTTAGAAAGACCAGAAAGGAGAAGAAACTTAGGTTTTGCGACGCCCGTGTCATTACTCCAAGGGTAATCACACAACCAACAGATTATTATTCGTCTGATCAGTAGAACACTGCTCCAACGAATAATAAGTCTTTACCAGAGTCGCGCAGCAGAACAATAATGTAGAAACTATCTCTTTATTACAATATTTGCTACGGGGGCTATGATCTTTAATACAAATATACAAGCATCAAAAGATACGAGACATACCCTAAGGCTCTCCTGCTCGACCCAATGGGACGCCTACTTATCCCAACAAAGTATAGGGGGTCCACCTCCCTCTGGTCCTCGTAACCATCACCCTCCTCTCCTGCGGTCTCAACGGTGCCTGCGATCCCTTCATCCAACTCGGAGTAATCTCCGGTCGGACTAGAGTTTAACAAAGAAAAATAAAAGTAAGGATGAGTACTAACGTACTCAGCAAATATTTTAATAGCAAAATGCACTATATACCTCTTCTCTGTTCATTATCATAATTTCTATTCATCTGATTCTGGAAATTAATCTTGTCAAATTAAGTGGCATATTTTAATTTATGAAAACTCTACTTTTCACTCAGGAGAAGAAAGATCTCTAGTGACCTCTGTAGCCTCCAATCCAGGAGACATGCATGAATTCATAATTTTATTGTGCACTATGCAAGCTTGTGCCATTGTACCCATAGCTACTCTGAACCATGATGAACTAAGTATCCCATATTTCCTTTGATGCGGGGTCAAGTTCAAAATACAGAACGTTTTCTAAGTTACGTTAATTAAATCTCCACCCATTTATTTTCCACAGGTGTACCGGGTTACTCACCCGGGCTCAATCGGCTTCCAATAGTGCTGGTTGGGGCCGGCTCCTAACATCCAACACTCAACCTATGCTAATATATGCGCCTCCTATGCTAATATATGCGCCTGGGACTTACCTCCTTTCGAACTTGCATTATCGGTCTTGAGATCTATCCATCACTACTCACACAGTCACACTTATTTTACTTATCCAATGTGGAGAGATGAATAATGTAACCGGGTAGTATTTTCTCTTCATCTGAGATGGAAAAATGGTTGACACTTTAGCGCTCACCAAGTACATTAGCGTTGATGCTTCGTACACTCGCTCATAGGTGCAGAAGTGAGTGTTTGCTCTATAATTTGTATCTTCATATTTACAGATTACTGATTTCTTTGTGAAGACACAGACTAGAATACAATATTTATACCTTTTCTCTAAACTTAGTATGTATAATTCACCGTGAGTTTAAGAGGGTATTAAAGTAGACATATTTCTTTTCCTTTTTTTTAAGAAAGACTCTGTTTTTATAGGAACCGGATCAAACCAATTCTGTTCCGATTCGTATAGACAAGGCGAAGCTGCAGCGACACGAACGGCGGCAGCGGAGTTCGCCAGTGTAGTCGACGGCGACGGGCCTCGAGGCAGCCCTAGGGGTGGCCGGACGGGGAGGCGGAGCTTGCCAGCGCAATCGACGTCAGCAAAGCTCAGCAGCGGACCTCGAGGCGGCCATGGGGGCGGTCGGACGGGGAGGAGGCGTCGCGCGGGAGACAGCTGGACCCGTGCGAGGTGGCCGTATCGGAGTTGGCGGGACGTCTCGGCGGTGCAGTTGGCGGACGTCTCAGCGGCGAGTCGACGGAGTCCTCGGGCGGAGGCGATGGCGGCGTCCTCGGGCGGAGGCGGTGGGTCGGGGACAGCGGCGGTGGTGTCGGGCGGCGGCGTCCTCGGGCGGCAACAGTGGCGACCCGATCGGCGGCGGCCTTCGACGACGGCTGCGGTGGTGGTACGGAAGCGAAAAAACTAGTTCACTAGCGCACTAGTTGTTCTACGAATATTGTGCACGTATCCATCAGGTCCACTGAAAAAAATATATAAAAAGTATAAGAGACTATATTCAAAAATAGTTTTACACATATACATAAATAAAAAGAATATATCTACTCTAGCATCGATGACACCCTAAAAAAGAAAAGATAGAAAAAAAAAGAAAAGGATCCATGAGCTCCCCAGGAAACAGTGAATGGGTCCTTGACATGCTTTGCTTGCACTACAAAGCCAGGCCCCATGCATGCCTGATGCCTCCCCCAAGAGTAGTGTTGTGCCACACCATGCATCTCTCTCCTCTACCCTTGTTTGATTCTATCATAGAATTGTTGTCAAGGAAGGAAGCAAGGCCAGGGACAGAGAGAGATGGCCATGGAGAGGCATGGGAAAAGGGACATGATCCCTTATCATGGCAATGGCAGGGGGACAAGCCAAGCAGGGGCACACAACACATTGGTGTAAGACAGACAGACCCTTTAGGCCCATTGACCCCCCACCCTCTCCCAAAAATCCATCATGACCCATGAATTGTGTTGTTATGGTTGGTAGTAGTTGTTATTCTTGTTCTTTTCTTGATGCATGCATGAGATTATAAAGGACATTCCTTTTTTTTCCCCTCTCTTGTGTGCTTGCCATGTTCTTGCATTGCACCTACAATCTCAGTACTATCTCAGTACTCCATGTGTATGATTTGGTTGAAAACAATGAAACCAAACAACTTACAATTAGTGCATATACTAGTGGTATAATAGCACTTCTACCAAAGTTGGTAGATTAAACTAGTTGGTGCCATGGTATGTATGTGTAGCTAATTAAGTAGCTATGCATCATCTGTTTGTAAGTACAGACACTAAAGCCTGAGGCTAGCTACATCTCACTCAAGTCATGTCAATCTTTACAAGATTGGGGGAGTTAAAGGATACTACCATTCTCCGGTGTTCTTGTGACTTTGGTCCTTCTGCTCCTTGATACCCCATTGCAAGCATATGTAAAAGCGACATGACATACGGGTATGTCTAGTACTGAGAAGAGCATGTATGATTGTCCCCGACTATGAAAGGGAAAGGGGAGAGAAAGAAATGTTGCAAGAATGGGTTATGAAAAGCACAAAAAGCATGTTCTTTTTGGGCATGTTCTTTTTTGCTGCGGCAAATGGTTTTTGCCCCTATAGCGAGAGGTTGTGCGAACAAACCGAATGCCGATAAGTCGATAAGCAGCTTCGAAAATATTGTCCCAAATCCCGATAAGCTGCTTTGAAAAAAAATACGGAGAAATCATCCCTTTGTTTATTCGGGGAAAGCCAAGCCTAGAAAAACTAGAATGCATGTCCTCAAGAATGTAAAAAGTATGGTGCTTTTGTTTTGTCTCTCTCTCTCTCAAGCCTCAACATACACGCACACTCTCTGTCTTATCCCTCTCTTTATGAATGCATAAAGACAATGACAAGCTTGGGAGTGAAGGGAGATAGGTGGCCACTGGCCAACACTCTCACTTGTCACCCATGGAAGAGAAAAAAAAAAGAAAAGAAAGGGAAGATGAGAGTGAGATAGGGGAGAATTTTAGTGGAAAGTGATGGTTGGTGCCTCCCTCTCTTTATGCCAAGAAAGTGGCTTGTAGGACAAATTAGGGTCCTGCTAGGGTTTTTGGGGTGTTAAGGCTGTGATAGTACACCACTAGCTAGATGTGTGTGATCAACAAACACCGAAATGTGATTCCCATTTGGCTGCATGATCTTGACAAATTGCTTTTGCTCTGGATTTGAAAGGCTATGTTTGTAATGTTGCAAGGGGCAGAAATGTGTAGCCCTTTTTTCTTATTTTTATGCCACTCAGCCAGTAGCCTCTCCTTTGTTACCCTCTAAGAAAAGCTGACCATCCAAAAGTAACTCATGAGTTCTCAAAAATGAGAGTGATATCTGAATGTGACTACACACACCAATTGGTGGTTAAGCAGTTGAACTGAAGTCAATGAATGCCATGCATGTCTTGATCATGAATCTATCCTACACTCTAAATCACAGGTGGTTAGTACCATCACAAGTGTATAAACAATGGATTCAACTCCTAGTACTCTGGGTGTATATGGAGCATGCAACAATGACAACCAATTGAATGCACTGTGTCAGTCATGCAGCAGAAAGCTCAAACCAGAAGTTTGCCATTTCAAACCCAGCACAGGCACTTGAACTGCGTCCATCCACTCCATACATCTAATGAGTAATGCCATTAACTGCACCAGGTGTTTAAATGCAGGATCTTGCATCCATCAGCTTTTACCTGCCTGCCATTCTGAAGCAACAAGGCATATAGCACTTTACCTGAAATTATTTCATCCTTGGTCTTCTCTGTTCCAAGCAATCGTTTGTGTGAGGTACTTGAGGCAAGAACAAATCATGGTCTATAGATAATGTTTGACATTTTGGAGGTGCATTTGAATGTGCATCCATCACCTTTTGCAGATGTGAGTGTACATTGTACAGAGATGGAAGATTGCAAGTTTCTTCAGTGAGGAAACCTGATGAGGAGAGGATCTAAGAGAGCACTTTCCTTTCAGTTGTTTATCCTAGATCCTCCTTGATGCAAGGATAGATCTTGTAGAATTTTTTTTAATGTGCTGATGTAAGTGCCCAAAGATGGAACATTGTAAGCTTATTTGTGAATCAATTTATAGACTGATAGGTTGAGGAGCTGATGGACACTGGCAACTGCATATACTCCTTGTTTGTGTAGAAACAGAAAATATTTCAGATCTGAATTGAATGTCCAAAGATTGCAGGTATCTGACAAGAAAGACACTAGTACCGACCTTGGAGCATCAGTTACCTCGCCTGTGTAAAGATGTGCCAAAAATTTGCACAGGTGAGTAACCTACAGATACAGTGACAGTTACAGTAGAGTAAAAACACTGTTCAATATCCGATATCTTCAGGATAACAGGTAATTTCAGAGTAAAACTCTCTGACGACACTTCGACGAACAACATTCTACAGATCAATTTTAGAATACATTAACCATAGATGAACCTGTCATTTTCGACCTCGTGTTTCTTTTTAACGCCTTTTTTTCACTTTACACGCATTTTCTCGCCGAAATCTTTTTCCCTTTCTATTCTCAGAAGCACGTTTGGTGATCATGAAATGAAGCCTGCATTTGTGGAGCTAGTGCATCCCTTTGGCTGCAAGGCACATTGCCAAAGCCCCATGCAAAGATGCAAATCTTTTATTTACTCAGTCCTTATGTGACCATTTTCTCACTCATGCATGCTTTGCCCCTAACGCTAGGGCACGCTTAGTGCTCCATTGCAATGTGCTAATAAAACTATCATATCCCAAGAAGCCCCACTAATTAGCCCCATTTGGCACTTGAGGCTCTAAAAAGTATTGATTTTTCCTCTTCATTTGATCTAGGAATTTGTCGGTCCCAGATGGCATACTAGAGCCACATGTTATACAGCTTTTCGTATTCTAGTCTCAATTGCAATGCACACTGGATTTGGATTGTAAGAGCAGAAGGACAGCACTTGGAGGTTATAAATTTGGCTTAAAATCCTCAAAAACAATAAATTTTGGCTTACTTGTTACTTGTTACTGTTACCATCCATCATAGAACTGAACAGACACAAGCAGAAATTGAACACAGCCCCATAGAAAAGTATCATGATGCCCTGTATCCAAATATTCCTCTTGCCAAGCGGTCCACGAGCTGCATACCGACATTCTGACATGCACCACCACAGGAAGAGGAAAGAATGGAACTGAAAACCACCCTAAATGGGAAAAATAACATCACATACTAACACTATCAACAAAATATCCGTAAAAAATTCAGTGACAGAGAAGCCTCCCACGCTTTAATCCACACGCAGAACGCATGGCTTAAGAGAATGCTACAGATAAAACTATTGGCAAGTCATAAGTCGGTCGGCTTTTGGTTTTTGTTACAGTATCCAACTTTCAAACGAAATATTTTCTCGAGATAAGGTCTACAAGTTAAATGTAGTACACGTTAAAAGCCCAATATCTGTACCAGCCAAAATCATAAGTGAGTATCGGTCTCTCCGTAATCTGTACCGTAAACAGTTAAAATTTAAAAATTTTAACTAAAAACTATAAATCGCAGACAAAAAAACATAGTCTATACATGTATGCGTAGCAATCCGCTCGGATATTCGATAGAGCCATGGCTTATACAAGGTAAGAACCGGAGGGGGGGAGGAATTGCGAAAGCTGCAGAACGCGGTGTGGCCTGCGTCTCGGCGTGCGCTGCGCGCTGACTCCGGTGGCTGTAGCAAAGCCTGACGACGACGCACATTTCTGCTCTTGACCCGCGGCCCGATGTATCTCTGTAGACTGTACCTGTATGTGCCCACAGCAGCGCGCACACATACTCCTACGGAGTACTACAGTAGTACGACATGCTGCTGCTACACTCCTCCCAAAGGGAATCCAACACAAGACAGGGACAGCATAGCACACTGCAACAACATCCCCAACCATTCCTGCTCTCCTCTCTTTCTTTACTCTTCTGCCCCCACATGCGCGCACACACCACAAGCTGTTCTTTAAGGTTTCTAAAAACCTAACGTCTATATCAACCAAAATTAAAATCGTAAGTAAGTATCTTTCTTTGTAACCTCTATCGCAAATAGCCAAAATTCAAAATTTCAGCCATAAGTCAGCAAAAAGAACAACCCCTGAAGCTTATGGCTTTTGGCTTCTGCTTATGACTTTTGGTCTATTCGTGCGAGAGGTTACAGAGAATGTAAACTCAGTATGGTTTTACCGATATAAATAAAATCGGTAGAAAAATCTAAAAACAACCTTTTAGTAGTTAAAAAGAACCAGCCCTAACATGCATAGCAGAGTATTATCTCTCTGAGAGAGAGAGAGAGAGAGATTACCAGTACAGCTACTAGTACTAGTTTAACTGCTGCTGTTCTCCGACAATGATCTGGAGCATTTAATTAGATTACTAAGCATGAAATGAAATTTAGGTTGATGCATGCTAGAGAGACGAGAAATCTATCTCTGTCCTATGGTTGTTCTTCAGTAACTACTAGTAAGATTACTCAGAAGCAACTCCCTGTACTAACTAGGCTACCAGCTGTGCGCTGCAGCTACGGCACGCTTAAGCGTAGCCTAATTATGATGTAACGAGACCAACTTGCAAGGATCATTACTCTACATTGGAGCAGTCAACAGCAAACCCATGCCATCGATCTTTGGGTGTTTAGATGGGAGAGCACTAGTACAATATTTTATATTTTAATATAAAATTAGTGTAATATTTTCTTTTATATTCCAATAAATATGTAGCTTTATTTGTTATTCTCTACATGTATATATTGAATATAGTGTTTAGATATAATAATTAAAAGTAATTTAATCATTTTCACTCTCTTCTTGACTTACGTGATAAGAGAAAATATATCTTATAAATTTGGACGAAACAGGTAGTTTACTTGGTGTAGGTGTGGAATCGCATCGTCTGCCTGCCTTGCTTCAATATAGGCAATGGGTGGTATACCGCGGTTTCCAGGTGCAAGGCAAAAATTACTGGCCGGAGCGCTTTCACTGCATCAAAGTGGCATGAATTGTATATATATCGTAGGGATCCCATCAATTGAAGCAATTTTATTCTAGTGGACATACTGTAGCGATCAATCAATCTGGGCCCTTTGCTTTCCGATTGAACTGTCCAGAAGAACCCAACGAGAAGCTATTACATCTCTGCCTTTTATTGAGGCTATGTGGCCTTCTTGTCTTTTGATCTAGCGGAAAGTCGAATAAATATGACAGTTTTTAAGCAGATTCTAAAATGGTTTTCGAGCTCAAAACTGTGTGCCCCATTCGTGTCAGGGTTTTCGTTGGCCGTTGCCGTTTTAAAAACACGACAAAAGCTATCATTGTAGCCTAAAAGAACAGGGCCTAAAGCAACGCACATGATATGTTTCTGGAATATATTTTTCCTAAACAACTCATTTATTTATTAATACAACAAAAATAAATTCCCTAGAAAAATTTACAGAACTAGTATGTTTCTTGGTAGAGTGAAAGTGGTAACTAATATGCATTTTCTCTCGGTCCTGTGCCAACGCGAGAACTTTTCCAAATGTAGACAAATGAATCATCTCATGCACAAAACACAGGTGCACCAAATACGTAGACCCAGGAATTTTTGGTATAAATATTCTATTTTTTATTTAAAATAATATAAAACACAGGTGCACCAAGTACGTAAGCCAATGCATCATAACTGAGATTTGAGCATTCTCGCCGTCCGGGTGTACTAGAGTGGCTTGCGAAAAACCACTCAAATCCACACCATTCGGGCCTTCACGAACGATTCCAGCACTGTAATGCACTCTCAATGTAGTGGGTATTGGCATTGATGATATCTCGCACGTATATATGTTTTAATTTTGCAATATATCAAATCGCATCGTACACTATGAAAGTACTGATGTACTGCAATTCACATTTCACCAATCGTTCACCGTCGTAACCAACTACACTAATCTCGTAGTATGAACTTCCTATTGGCATCCCATGCACCGACGCCGCACTTTTCTCGCCACTCAGTTGTTCCCTACATGAAACAATTCTTAATAGTTTCGACAATTTACATGGCATATCGATTTAAATGCCTATATATCAGTTATAATTGTGCACACGTTTTTCCAACGTACTAACGACATTACATTCATTTGTATTTAATCATAAATATTACATATATTTTTTACATATCAAATTATGAAATTCTAACATAAATATTTACTGAATTTTGTAATACCTACAAATTTCTACAGACGATTAATTTATGTGTAACGGTGACTGAATTTTCTACGACTACAAATTTATACGCATACCAATTTGCGAATGATACTAATTTTGCAAAACTATATTCGCTAAATTATACACAACTATACGCTACTACGGTTGCTAATTTCCTAAAACTACATTAACTAAATTTTCTATACAAAAAATTAAAGTATTTCTATCTACATCTATAATTTTATTCTAACACTGATAATAAATAATATATGTACTGCATATACAACATTGCAAATACAAAAGAAAATACCTAGAGTTGCTTCTTCCTGTCCTCTCTGCTTCTACAGCTGCTAATTTCCTAAAACTACATTAACTAAATTTTCTATACCAAAAATTCAACTATTTCTATCTGCATCTACAATTTTCTATTAACACTAACGGTAAATAATATATGTACTGCATATACAATATTACAAATAAAAAATTATATAGAGTTGCTTCTTCCTCTCTCTCCTCTCCTCCTCCTCCCCCCTCTCCTCTTCTCTTCTCTCTTTCTTTCCTCTCCTTCTCTCCTCCACCGTCTTCTCTGTTGCTTTCTGTTTTGTTTTCTTTTCTCCTAGACCCCGAATGCAACGTGCAGATAGTAGCTAGGAAAAGAGTTTTAAAAATCCAGGTAAATAAGCAATTAAATCGAAGCTACGGGCATACATATATCTGGAGTTGACACATGAATTTCGCATAAAAACAGCCGGGTTCGAGTTAGCGTTGGCTGGTTGGAAACGCGGGACCGGGGGCCAAGAGGACCCAAGGCCAAGAGGTGTAGCCGTGTCGTCGAGCCGCCCCGCCCGTGCATGCCGTGCCCGTGGTTGACGACGTCCAGACTCCAGTCTCACACGCAGACACCTGCACTGGGACAAGAAGAGCCTGCCTGTACTGCCATTTGCGTTGCCATTCTTGATGGGATCAGCTAGCATCGACCATGCGACGCAAGCTGAGTAGCTAGCGCTGCAGCACCGCCCGGCCTATATACCCTGTATCTGCTGGGTATCTGCAGATGGGATGGAAGTTTGCAGCGCATTCAACAATGCTAGCATACATGCATGCATACTACTAGTCCTTTTGCAGGCAGGCAGGCATCGTAGGAGGCAAGCAGCTGCAGCTGCAGATGGAAGAAACCCAAAGCCACTAGCCATAGCCATACATACCCATAGGACTAGCTCGCTCTGTCTCACACAGAGTCTTCCTCACTGCTGCTGCCTGCGACGCCATCCTCGCCAGATCACGCTCTGCCATGGCATCCTGCTGCTTGTGCTGTTAGCTAGCTCTAGCTGTAGAGGCCATGCCTTGCCATGCCATGCCATGCCATGCACGGTCAAAACTATTGCTGCTACTAGCGCCAGCCTTAGGGCGTGCTCACTATGGCTTATTTTGGCTTAAGCTTATTGGCTTAAGCTTATTTTGGCACTATTCATAATTTCGTCTTTTCTGAATTTTGATTTTTTTGCGCTTTTTTGTCGGTTCTTTTTTTTCTCGTATTCGTTTGCGTTGTTTGTGATGGGCTAACATATTTTTTATATTTTTTAATTTTTTTAGATTTAATTATGTCAAATAAGCCTCGTCACCATGTTGTTTTTTCACCATTCTGATGTTTTCAACCATAAGCCTTGACTTTCAGTAGAACCGATCACCACCTTAATTTTTCCTTGCTTTTCCTGTGAGCAATTAACGGACTCGAGCTTTGAACACATCCTGTTCCCATACTGTTGCACATTAATCTACCCAGCCTATACACTGTTCTCTTTACTATTGTCAAACCTACTCCCCGGTTCCAATGTGGCCCCGCTCTTTCAGTTTCTGATTTTTTTTTTGTCTTCAGCTCGAAGGCCCTTGGATTAATTTTGACCTTTTCTTTTGCTTTTTTCCTTTCTATTGTCTGGAAAGATATAACAGTGTTTCTTTTTTTTCTCTTTTTCTTTAATTAAATGACTCATAAATAAGGTAACAGTTGGTACCATGCAATTTCAGCATTAAGTCAACAGTTTGCGACCCATAAGTTGTTTTCATTCATTGCACGATTTCCAACTAAAACTTTGACTATCAATTTATATAAACATATATGTTGCTTAAATAATAATTATTATACATCATAAAAGTATATTTCATGATAGATTTAGTAATATCAAATCCATGCATATTGTAAATCTTAGTAATTTTTTTATATATTACTAGTCAAACTTAAAATGTTAGGGATAGGCCAAATGATATTATAGGGATAGACCACGAAGCCTTTAAGATTGTCCTCCTTATGAAGCTCGATATGAAAACCAATCGGTTTAGAACTTGACCGCTTTATTGTTTAATGATAATAGGTACAATGTTGTCTCTAATAGGGATGGCTAAATTTTACCTCTAAGAAACACATCTCTATATTAAAGAAACTAATCCTTAATAATAAAAAAACTTATCTCTAATAAATATAAATAATCTAGAAGAAAATAAGCCTAAATAATAAGGAAACTAATTATTATATTCGTAATTCGTGGTATACTGGCGAACCACCCAAATTTGTACATGCTACAGTACCCGCATGTACTGTTCACATGTTGTTACAGTACCCACGCGACACTGTTCACATCTGCTACAATGCCTATGGTACTGTTCACTCGCATGTTGCACGTACGCCGAGATCCTAGGCCATAATATTACACCCCTCACGGCGAGACAACTCGTTCTCAAGCTATCAGGTGGCGCCCATGGTTGAAGCCCTTCGTAACCTCATATTGACGAGAGGGCACGATGATGATGTCGTGTCGCATGGAAGAAAATCAGCGAAGCTCCAATGGACAGTATCCCCTGGGCGTGGTTTGATGACGCAGGAGATGTTGAGGGCATGGGCACCCAACGCGGGGCAGCAATATCATCCTTCTTACCTCGGGATGCAACGATTGTGGAAGAGATGCGACGATGTCGCTGACCCCCACATGGAAACCATTGTGCTCCACACTTGCTGAGGCACAGTGTTGGCCGGCCGCGTGGAGATGGCCGCCACTAGATAGCGATAATCTTCCTCCTTGGCAAACGCACCAAAGATGTAGCTTGAAGAGGAGTCATCGTATTGGTAAATATCATATTTATCAAAGTTGATGTGAATTGTGAACGATATAGCGAGGCAACAATGTACTATGGAGTACGAAGATTCAACATTTCAACGGCATATCTACGTGTGCAATCAACAATTATGCATTAACATTATGCAACACTAACAACCAACAAGTAACAATGCAACCATGCAAGTGCAACCAGCCAAGTAGCCAACAAGTCAACAAGTAACAACCAACAGGTGAACTTGTTAAAGTTCTCCTCAGCTAGACATACTAACTGTCAGTCTCATTAGCAGACAGAAGAACTCACAGAAGTCACAGAATAGTAGAATACAACATAGTCGCCTTAATAAAACAATAATATTAACAGATTACGAGATGGACCTCCGCCTTCCGGTGGACAAATGCTTCAACATAAACGACAAACCTCCTAGATATAGGCTATATCGGGATCGATCATGGTTAACACGAAGGTGCTACATTTAGACTCAACTCTACAACTCACATTAGACAAGTAATGCGGGGGTAATCCCACCACTCCACATGGGCTATATGAATCTTGCTAATCTCACCACCACTCCATATGGGCCATATGAATCTTCACACTAACAGGCTAGGGTATTACATTTACCCCCTTAAGGGATGACGGCCTCAGCAGCACATCATATACACGGTAAATGCTAAGAACTACCCCGGTGCACGCCTCCGCCTAGTTCGGTGTATATGCCATGTCGTATGTCTACTCGGGCCCATACACGCCATGCGCATATGCCCACTGTGCGATGAAGATTGATGCTCTAATACCATGTGCATATGACATACCGTGTGTCCACTCTTGGCCCTTACGCAACATACACCATATGCCCATGCCCCTGTCCCACACACCCGTGCAGTGAAGGTTGATGTTCTGATTCCATGTAACTCCCTAGCCCAAAATTTGCTCAAAACCTAGCCCACTGTGGGATGGTCCTATACATGCATAGCACACCATTTACACTTTCATCATTGCTTTGTGTAAATGGATTAACCTAGAGGTGCTATATTTAGACCTAATATGCATTATATACTATTATAACTCATATTAGACAAATAACGTAGGACTAATTCCCTTTTCGTGTGAGTCAGATAGCCCTTAGCCCTAACGGACCGGGGTAGTACAACTGATCTCTGTCCCCATGGTAAAACAAAAGACCAATGTCTCTCCGTTCTGCTGAAATTCAATTTTTGCTCATTGTTTCAGTTAGGCTACTTTGTTCAAACATTTTATTTTGACTACTTTATACCCGAATTTTTTTTCTTTTCATGAGAAAAACGAGTGCTAAAGCTGACAATCTGCCTGTTTTTTTACCATTTTCATTTTTTTCTGAAAGCAGAAAGATGGCTAAAAAAAAACTTTGGAAGCATTGGGTGCTGAGGCTGAGCTGAGCCGGGCAGACGGTAGTAGCAGGCCAGCTGCACCATTGAGACACTAGTAACACACTAACACTAGTATTTTTTTTATATAAAGAGCCACACTCTTGAAAAGAATAGAAACATGCTCCTATAGAAAACTTAAAAAAATACGGATGCTCACACAGACTTCTAAAAAGTACTGGCAAAAAAAAAAAAAAACTTCCCTCCACGCCTAAAGAATCTCTCTTTGAGAGAACTTTACACTGTTTAAAGCTGTCACTTATCCTGTGAACTCTACCAAAACCTTTCTGTTTTGGACAGTGCAGCTCGGTAAACCTAAAAAAAAGAGAAGGTATTATTGCAAGTGCAAAATCTGTTCAGATACATGCGAATTTCGTTTTTGTGAGCCATTCTATTGATATTATATTACCACAAGAAATATATACTTTTACACTGAGAAACTGTTCAAATAACTAAGTGCTCTGTGCCATGCTATTGAGTCTGTTCTTTTTGGCTGCGGCTTATGAATTTTGACTGAAATTTTTGAATTTTGGCTGTTTATGGTACAGATTATGGAGAGATCGATACTCACTTGCGATTTTGGTTGGTACAGATGTTAAGCTTTTAACGTGTACTACATTTAACTTGTAGGTCCCATCTTGAAAAATAATCCGTTTAAAAGTTAGGTACTATAGCGGTTCATGAAAAGCCGTCTTCTTTCTTTGTCAAGGCCATTATCTCCACTTTTTTTTGCATACAGCATCTTCTTATATACTCTCTACAACAACCTGGTACAGCCCCTGGATGCCATATTGCCATGGTCCGAAGAAATCTAGAAACATTCATAAAAAATAGATTCAGAAGCTCTCTAGAGAAAAGAAGAAATTCAGAAAAGGTTGTCTCATTCTCATGTGAAGAACTGAACACTCAAATGGGAGAGAGAAATCTCCTCTCTCGAAAAGAAAAGAAGAGAGAGAGTCTTCATGTGATGACCGGAGCTATACAATCCCTTGCTAGCTAGTGAGTATTAAAACCAGCCCATACAGCTTTGCCATCCTCTCCTCCCCTGTGCCACTGCCAGTCACAAACACCACCACAACCACCAACGACCCCAAGAACCCGAGCAAACGCCATGGCAACCACGGGAGCTCGCGGCGGCGCCTCGACCTTTAGGCCATGACGCGCCGGCGTCCTTGGCCGTGGCTCCAGTTCCTCCTCTCCCTCATACTCTTCCTCCTCTTCCTCGGGTAGCAGCGATCGACAGCACACGCGGCGCCGGGATGGCGGCTGTGGGGAGCAAGGAGAAGCACTCCCCGGGGGCGGCGCCGCAGGTGGACACGGGCAAGTACGTGCGGTACACGCCGGAGCAGGTGGAGGCGCTGGAGCGCGTCTACACCGAGTGCCCCAAGCCCAGCTCGCTGCGCCGGCAGCAGCTCATCAGGGAGTGCCCCATCCTGTGCAACATCGAGCCCAAGCAGATCAAGGTCTGGTTCCAGAACCGCAGGTCAGCACCCCCCTCCAATCTGGGCTGCTCGGGTTGGTCTCGTTTTGGTGGTTTCTTGCCGGGAATGCTGGAAAGGAGACGCCTCCGACTGGTTCGCTGGGTTCTTGGAGGTTGCTAAATGTTTCTGTGTTTTCTTGCGTTTTCTTTGTGGAAAGGAGCCGCCTTTATGCGGTTTTGCTGCGGGAGGTTTAGTGTTTTGTGTAGTGCTTGGACAGTTTATTTAGGTTGGGTTGTGAAAATGTGCGGTTTTGTTGTGTTTTTCGTGGTAAAGTTTGGAACTTTGCCTGTTTTAGGAGTTCTAATGGGTTGGATTGGAGGTAAGGAGGCTCTGTTTATTGGATTTGCTCTAAAAGGATGTGTTTTGCATTGTGTAGTTTATTTTACGGAAATGGCTAGGCTAAATGAGGCGCCTTTGTAAGCTTTCTTGAATTTGATCTTCATTTAAGTTCATTTCATTGTAATTTTGTCTAGATTTTGACAAAAAACCTTGCACAATTATTTGGGTTTCTGTACCTCCGCTGTTCTTCCCATATTTTGTTTCCGATTGTGGGGTGGTTAGGGAGCGAAAGCAAGCATGTTGCGGTGGTTTCCTTGTGGATTTTGTGGCGGTGGAGTGGTCAAACATCCTGGATCCTCCAAGGAACACTTCTTTTATTCGGTTTAGATGGAAATCTTTGGGCTGTGTTACTCGCAAATGTGATGCTGTTTGTGGTGGCAATGATTGGCTCGAATAAAATTGCCTTGGGAATTTCTTGTTTCCTGTGCTTGGCATTTTGAGTTTGAGGCCCATCTTTTCACCACTGTCTAGTGGTGTTCTTGTTTACTGTGCTATACAATTTCTTTGTTCAAAGTGGGGCAATAGTTTTGTTATGGGTGGTACCACTCTGGAAGAATAGGAGAACACTTCTTGAGCAAGTTTGGTTATTAGTATCATACTGTACTCATGAAGGTGAAATATAATCAAGAGTCTTTTACCCAGGGGAGGATGTTCAGATTTAGACTGGACTTCACAGATGCAGGCACAAACATCACTTTCAATTAGGCAATGATTCACAAACATATCTTGGTATAACATAGTATTACCCATTTGTCTCTTCTGCTCCACTTTTCCCTTGTTCCTGTTTGATGACCCCTCCTTTTATGCCATAATAGAATATTTGCTGAAATGCCTTTGCCTAACTCCCTTTGTGCACATTTGGTCTGCGCTAATCTGTAACAGCAAGGGAATATTGCGTTAGATGCTACTATCCTTTTTAGTAGTATATTTAGGTGCGCTTGCCACTAAAGTGTGTGCATTTCTTGTGATTGGTAGATGCCGGGAGAAGCAGCGCAAGGAGGCCTCCCGCCTGCAAACCGTGAACCGGAAGCTGACTGCGATGAACAAGCTGTTGATGGAGGAGAATGACCGGCTACAGAAGCAGGTGTCCCGTCTCGTCTACGAGAATGGCTACATGCGGAATCAACTCCACAATGTGAGCCCCCTGCCCTTTCCAATGTTCTATGGGCTTGTGTACTAGAAATGGCTTCATAAATTAAAGTTTTTGCGACGTTGATTCAAAGGCTATTATACTACCTTGCTTCGCTTGCGGTAACATTAGTTTGAAATTCTGCAGCCTTCTGTGGCCACCACAGACACAAGCTGTGAGTCTGTGGTGACGAGTGGTCAGCACCATCATCAGCAAAACCCAGCAGCACCGCATCCGCAAAGGGATGCGAACAACCCAGCTGGGTAATTGCAATACCTAGTCTCATATCTTAGGTTAATGCTAGGTTTGATCTATGTAAGTTTGCTGAGATGCTCTTTTCGTACAGTCTGCTCGCAATTGCTGAGGAGACCTTGGCAGAGTTTCTGTCCAAGGCGACGGGAACTGCTGTCGAATGGGTGCAAATGGTTGGGATGAAGGTAATGCATTCGTTGTACAAGATAGTACTATGAGTTCATTTTTCTTGCTTGTTCTTTCTAACCGCTTCAAATGGGAAATTTGATTGCAGCCTGGTCCGATTCCATTGGAATCATCGCTGTTTCGCACAATTGTAGTGGCGTAGCAGCACGAGCTATGCCTTGTGAGCCTTGAGCCCACAAAGGTAAAGATGTTGCTCATTGGCATTGCTTTATGTTTCCCTTCTGCTGACAAGAGACATCCCCACTCCCTAATGAGCTTCCTTTTAGGTTGCGGAGATCCTCAAGGATCGCCCATCTTGGTATCGCGACTGCCGGTGCGTTGATAGCCTGCATGTTATCCCTACGGGTAATGGTGGAACTATTGAGCTGATCTACATGCAGGTACACATCTTCTCATAAGTCACAGTTTCCTCATGCTTGTTTCTGTACTAGTTGCTGTATTGGTGTTGATGGTCATTGCCCTTTTAATTCCTTAGACTTATGCGCCGACAACTTTGGCGGCACCACGCGACTTTTGGACACTCCGTTACACCAGTGGCCTTGAAGATGGCAGTCTTGTGGTATTACTTCAGTCTTCAACTGCCTGCTGTCAGTTTACCAAAAAATTCCTGCTGTCATTTTTCTTATACTCTTGTCATTTTCTGATCGGGTTCAATCTGTTTGGACAGACTGTATCATTGTGGCTTTATACTGTAGTGTAATTACTATTGTATTAAATGTTGCTTGGCTGCCTTTTTTCCCTATCACTGCGAGTACCATTTGCCCGCAGTGTTGGTGATAATGTGACATTGTTCTTGTTCTGTAGATCTGTGAAAGGTCATTGACTCAGTCCACTGGCGGCCCATCAGGGCCTACCACTCCGAATTTTATCAGAGCAGAGGTGCTTCCTAGTGGTTATCTGATTCGACCATGTGAGGGAGGTGGCTCCATGATTCACATTGTGGATCATGTTGATTTGGATGTAAGCAGCAACAATGCTTTCGTATTAATGAGTGTTACATTTGAATAATTTTGCGATTTATACATCTTATTAATCATATGCTTCTATAGGCTTGGAGTGTGCCTGAGGTCCTTAGACCACTTTATGAATCTCCGAAGATCCTTGCGCAGAAGATGACTATTGCAGTATGTCCGCTCTTCCATTTCATTGTTGCCAATCACTTGTTGGGCTTTTGTGCTAATCCTGAATCCATAATTTTACTGCTGCACCACTGACATGTAATGGTTATTTGTGTACAGGCATTGCAACACATTAGGCAAATTGCGCATGAATCAAGTGGTGAAGTCCCCTATGGTGTTGGGCGCCAGCCTGCGGTTCTTAGAACCTTCAGTCAAAGGCTCAGCAGGTCTGTAACTATTGAATGGCCCTTTGCTCTTATATCCATTTGCCTTACAATAAGATTACATGCATGTGTCTACCACACCTCTAACTCGAGACTCTAATTTGCAGAGGCTTCAATGATGCTGTGGGTGGATTTCCAGATGATGGTTGGTCTTTGTTGAGCAGTGATGGTGCTGAGGATATTACAATTTCAGTAAACTCATCTCCAAACAAGCTTGTTGGATCCCATGTCAGCCCCTCCCTGCTCTTTTCTGCTATCGGGGGTGGCATCTTATGTGCAAAGGCATCAATGCTGCTGCAGGTTTTTACTTGTACTTAATTTAGTTCGTTGTTACTCTACCAAATAGATAATCTTCATGTTTGTTTTGCTTGACCAAAATTAGTCTTCCTTTCATAAAGTCAAGTTTAAACAAGTGTACTTTTTGGATAATGTAGAATGTCCCACCTGCTCTACTTGTGCGATTTCTGAGGGAGCATCGCTCTGAATGGGCTGATCCTGGTGTTGATGCTTACTCTGCTGCCTCTTTGAGGGCCAGCCCATATACAGTTCCAGGTTTAAGGGCTAGTGGGTTTATGGGCAGTCAGGTTATACTACCCCTTGCGCATACCTTGGAGCATGAAGAGGTAATGGATTAATTTAGTCCTTGTAATTACCTTATTATAATGAGTGGCCAATGTTAGTGTATCAAGCTAAACGTTCTGAACTGTAGTTATTGGAGGTTATTAGGCTTGAAGGACATGGTTTTGGCCATGATGAGGTACTTCTATCACGGGATATGTATCTTCTGCAGGTATGATGGTTTTCAAATTATTTCTTTAGGTTGCACTATTTGTTGTGTCCTGATGGTGTGATGTTATTTGCTACTGCAGCTTTGCAGCGGGGTTGGTGAGAATGCTGCTGGTGCGTGTGCACAGCTTGTCTTTGCACCTATTGATGAATCTTTTGCTGATGATGCACCGCTGCTACCCTCAGGCTTCCGCGTGATACCACTGGATGCTAAGACTGTTAGTATATCCTACAGTTACTCTTGAAGTCTTGTCCATGTTCAGACACTAAGTATCCACTATGTGCTCAACTGCAGGATGTGCCATCCGCCACACGCACGCTTGACCTTGCTTCTGCCCTTGAGGTTGGATCAGGTGGAGCTTCGCGTGCTTTAAGTGATGCGTCCGGCATGTGCAACATGAGATCAGTCCTGACCATTGCCTTCCAGTTCTCATTTGAGAACCATCTTCGTGAAAGCGTGGCAGCAATGGCCAGGCAGTATGTCAGAGCTGTGATGACATCTGTACAGAGGGTGGCCATGGCGATAGCTCCATCTCGCCTGGGCTCACAGATCGAAATGAAGCATCCTCCAGGCTCTCCTGAGGCGCTTACACTCGCTAGCTGGATTGGCAGGAGCTATAGGTAAACCCTACTTCTCAGCTCGGCACTCTTTTGTTCCGTCTTAATGGGGCCACCTAAATTGCCTATGCTAGAATCCTGTATTCTCTATTTCCTATCTTGGAATCATATTTGATTCAGTACTGTTTCTGAAGTAGTTGACACTGGCGAAACTTTCAGGGTTCACACTGGAGGAGAGATCCGTTGGTCGGACACTGAAGATGCAGATTCTCCCCTTAAGCTCCTGTGGAAACACAGCGATGCAATACTCTGCTGTTCTCTGAAGGTCAGTGCTGTGCATTTACACTGTTGTTCCATCAGATTGCCTGTGCTGGAACCACCAATTGATGAGACTTTTTTACTATTGGCCAATCACAGCCTGCTCCGATGTTCACCTTTGCCAACAAAGCCGGCCTCGACATCCTGGAAACCACGCTGATCAACCTGCAGGACATTTCACTTGAGATGATCCTGGATGACGAGAGCCGGAAGGTGCTGTGCTCAGAGTTCCCCAATATCACGCAGCAGGTAGCCGGCACTGCACCTATTGCTTCCCTGTTGAACTGCGGTCCACTCGGTGCATTGCATGAACATTCAGACTGAAACCTCATCCTCTCCAGGGTTTCGCGCACCTCCCGGGAGGCGTGTGCAAGTCGAGCATGGGGCGGCAGGCGTCGTACGAGCAGGCGGTGGCGTGGAAGGTGCTGAGTGACGAGGACGCTCCGCATTGCCTCGCCCTCATGCTCGTCAACTGGACCTTCATGTGACGAGCCTCGCCGCTTACCATTTCTACTACTACCGCACGCTTTCGCTTGTGTCAAAATACCTCTTGATTACTTACTACCTTATCAGATGGTGCCGGCCTACCCTAGTCATTGCTCGCACCTGTGTGTTGTTATCGGATGGCATGATCAAGACCTACCTGTTGCTGTTTGTGTGATCAAGACCTATCTATTAATCTATGAATAGTGCTTCTGTGCTTTTGTGTGATTTGCTATGTGCTGTACTCTGAAGTCTGAACTACTATTGCTTGCATTGTGTTGTTTCGATGGATTTGGGTTCATGGTGATGTGATGTGACCGCCCTGCTGCCAACCTCAGACGTGAAGACGGCGGCTTCACCATGCTGTTATTGGCTCAGTTTTCTTTACTTACGATTTGTGGTTTATGGATTATTCTATAGTAACGAGTTTTTAAACGGTGCGTTTTTTAGGATGGGTTAACTGAAAAATTGTAGTAAAAAGTGTATCAAATTTACCTCTATCGGTTTGCATGGTTTTGATTTACAGTTTGAAGTCTGCACAGTTACAAAAGTTGTAGATTGGCTTGTGTCTATCATAAAAAGGTAATTTCTATCTGCATGTGATCATAGTTTTAGCAATACAGTTAGCATACAATTAGCTAAATGGTAGCTAGCTAGTATAGAAAAGTACTAGGCAGCCTACTGTACTTGGTCTGTGGCCTTACTTCGCTTAGACGACATACTACTTATTATCTGCGCTCCTCCTGGAAGGTGTCGACGAGGTTGCAGACGACGGTGGCGGCAGACAGGATTCCGGCAGCGGAGCCAATGGCACCGGTCATGTCGGCGAGGATGGTGAGCGCGCCGATGCAGAGGCCGCCGAGAGCAGCGGCCGTCGGGATATAACTGTTTTCAGATGTGCTACAGTAGTTTTCAGAGAAAAGTCTGAAGAACAGAAGACTTACGCAATGGGGCAATTTTCTCTCTGTTATTCTCAATACCGAATCAATCACCTTACAAAGTAAAACATAGAACTTAACTAATTGGATCCACTTAACTCGTGATCCAAAAATCTAGGAAGATAAACGTGCAACGGTGCACTCAGAGAAAGTAAAAACAGAAATGGTTCAACTGAACCGAAAAACCTGGAGCTGTTGCTAACTGAAACTCCACTTCTTTTGTTCCGGCTGATTCAGTCTTTGCGTCTTCTGTCTTTAGCATGTCAGAATTACCTGCTCACATCGACGAGGTTGCAGACGACGGTGGCGGCAGACAGGATTCCGGCAGCGGAGCCGATGGCACCGGTCATGTCGGCGAGGATGGTGAGCGCGCCGATGCAGAGGCCGCCGAGAGCAGCGGCCGTCGGGATATAACTGTTGAGCAACCGGTCCTCACGGGCACCAGGTAAGAAAAGACGTTGGTCCCTGAGCCGCCTGGCAACGTCCCTAGCCGACGACCCAGATGCCTCGGACCAAGCCCCGGACAGGAGCGCGCACGAGGTGAGCAGCAAGGCGGCGTACAAGAGCGCATGGAGCGGGTCGGCGGCAGCATGGAGCAGGCTCGACGGCGGAGTGGCGTAGTGGGAGGCCGCCAACCGGGATGGCGGAGCCGTAGCTGGCGGTTTCCTTCCAGCTGCCGAGCAGACGGACGAGTAGGCTCCCGCCGTAGCGACTGTAGTAGAGCTGCTGCGAGAGCAGGTAGAGGCTCGAGACGGCGGCGGAGTGCAGCACGATGGGCATGGTGGAGGTGTAGAGGAGCTTGATCGGGAAGGTGGACTGGCGCCTCGCGTGTCCCTCGAGCGCAGAGGCAAGACCACGCGGAACCCCTCGAGGAAGACGGCGACGAGGAAGACCGCGCACGTCGCCAGCAGGTTGATCACGTTCGGGAGGTGGCGGCGGAACAGGGTCTGGACGAGCGCCCGGGCCTTGTCTGGTCGGGCGACCACGTGATGCACCACGGCGAGCGCAAGCCCCTCAAACTCGGCGCCTCGTCCTGTGTCCAGGGTCATGGGCTGAACGTCTGCCACGCTATCTTCTCGCAAGTGTTTGTGGCGGTGAGCAAAGAGATGGCGGACGTCCCCTGCAGGCCGAACCCTTCTGGAAGAGGTCGTCGAGGAAGACGACGAGAAGGCTGGCGGAGAAGAGCTGGAGGATGATGAGCACAGCGTTGGGCGTGCCCAGCTGCGCGACGCTCCCGTACATGCCCAGCAAAACGTACGCCGTGGCCTCCCCGAGCGCGATCACTGCCCCGAGGACCTTGTGCGCCGCGTCCAATAGCTCACGGTCCTCGCGGACGTTGCCGTCAGCGCGGAGCAGCCTGGAGCCGGTAAGGAGCTGCATGACCATCCCCGCCGTGACGACAGGGGCGACGCCGAGCTCCATCAAGGTGCCGCGGTTGGACGCGAGGATGGAGCGCACCAGGTGGAATGGGTCGGCGCCGGCGCCGGCGGCGGAGTAGCGGACGCCGTAGAGCGGGAGGTGGCTGCACACCAGGAAGACGGACACGGACATCCCGTGTACAGCACGCGCTCGCGGAACGGCACCGCCCTCTCCGCGCGCCGCACCGACGGCAACAGCGCGGCCAGCGGCCGGAACAGTTGCAGCGCACGGAAGCCACCATGGGCCATCACGGTCGATGGACAGCGTGTTGGCGAAGAGACAAACTCCCGATCGCTGCGATACACGGACGAACTCTCACGCAGTTGAGCCAGCAGAATACATATGACGACAATGTATTTCGTTGTGTGCTGCGCTGCTTATTCGCTGCATGCACCTGGTTCTCTTATTTATAGCAAAACAATGACCGTATTGGTAGCAACACGGAGAACAAACTCGATGTGGACTCCTAAACATAGTTCTGCTCGTAAACAAAAACCGATTCCAACACATACTCTAAACAGCAACGAAATCAGCAACGGATTATGATTATACTAACACAGCGAGCCGCTTGCCCTGTGTTCCAAGTAATCACGCGCGTGACGCTTTGATGCTAGTAGCCTGCTCGATACAGAAGTTGGCCTGCACACCTAGCAGCCGTCTTATATATATATATATATACAGAGTCAGCCGCCTTATATCGATCCGACTCGAAGTCGGGAGGGAGCAAACCCGAGCGCAATTTGGACTCGAAAAGAAACCGACCTCGGACACAGACAAATTATGGATATACAGCAGACACAGACAACCGACTCGGACCAGAACCAATCACGCTAATGAAATCTGCCAAACTGTCAACGCATCAATCTTCATTGAGTCAGGCATGGAATCGGAGCGCGCGGGATGGATGTTGACAAAGGCAGGATCATGAGTCAGGCTGGGCAAGCATCAATCTTCATTGAGTCAGGCATGGAATCGGATGTTGACAAAGGCAGGACGGTTGACATTAGTTAGTTTGTCAGATATTTCTTGTTTTATTGTTCAAGAAAATAAATATTTCTTGTTTAGAAGCAATATTTCAAGTGACTGAAATTCCACACCAAATCTTTACTAGCACGAACAAGGTTTAGCAGTTAACTACTAATTGTCTGTGTTGCATGGTAATTTGTCATAGTTTCTTGCAAAAAAAATACTAAAAGGAATACTAAAAATCTATACGAGAAAAGTTACAATGCAGAAGATTTTACAATGTGGCTACAATCGAATATATAGGGGTACAAAGTACAGTAATTCTCCTGAGACGGTATACTAAAATGAAGGATTTCATACAGTAATACAGATAAAAAAATATGGTCGCTCTCCGGCAAGGAGGTTGTTCTGCAGTAACATGGCTTTTTTAACCAACAAGTAATTCTCCAGGCCAATCAACCTTTCACTACCACCAACTGTCCTTTCTTAACCAACAAGTATTCGGATCATATCTTGAGATGAATTCCATTGGTAGCAAACAACCAACAAGTAGTCGGATCATATCTTGAGATGAATTCCATTGGTAGCAAACAACCAACAAGTAGTCGGATCATATCTTGAGATGAATTCCATTGGTAGCAAACAACCAACAAGTGTCGGATCATATCTTGAGATGAATTCCATTGGTAGCAAACAACCAACAAGTATTCGGATCATATCTTGAGAAGAATTCCATTTGTAGCAAACAACAATTGCCATGAACTCCAAACAAAGATCATCGTGCATCAAAAATACATTGATTACTCACACCAACCAACTTTGAGTAATGCTCAAAACTTAGTAGCTGGAACTGATTTTGTTATCATAGCAACTGGATTATTACGAGTACTTACATGCAAATTTTAATGTCACCTTAAGCAATGACATCTTGAATGTAGTGATATATTATATCAATATGCTTAGTTCTCTAATAGAACATCAGATTCTTTATAAGAAAAATAGCACTCTGACTATCATAAAATATAGTAGTGCAAGTATTACTTTTACAAAATTTAGTAAATAAACCTCTTAGCTAAGTAGCTTTTTTACATGCTTTAGAAATAGCTATCCATATATTCGACTTATGTGGTAGATAATACAACAGTAGGTTGCAAACTTGCCTGTCGACTAATAGCACATCCTCTAACAGTCAATACATAACTAGTAAGAGATATTTTTTTATCTAAATCAGCAGCAAAATCTGAATTTATATAACCAACAAGTCTATTTCTAGTTTTTCGAAACTGTAAGCAAGCATTAGAAGTACCACAGAAATATCTAAAAATCCATTGAAATACTTTCCAATACTCTTTACCGTGATTAGTCATGTATCTACTAATAATACTCAATATGTGAGATAAATTAGACGAGAACATGCCATGATATACATAAGTGAACCAACGCACATGCGTATGGAACTCTAGACATGTAATAAATTTCATCATCGATTGTGGACATGATGATGAAGAAAGCATGAAATATACAGCTAAAGGAGTACTAACTGGTTTGGCTTATGCATGTTAAAGCGATGGAGGACCGTGTCAATATACTTGTACTGACTTAGATATAAGTTACTAAACTGTCTCTCTCTAACAATCTCCATGCCAAGAATCTTATCTATTGCACCCAAGTCATTCATCTCAAATTCACTACTCAATTGTGCCTTCAACTTTGATATTTATGTGTTACCTCTTGCAGCAATCAAGATATTATCAACGATAAAAGCAAATATATAGTTGAACCATTAAAATCTTCGAGATAAATACAACTATCACAATATGATCTTTTAAAATTCTAAGAGGTTATAAAGATGTCAAATCTCTTATACCATTGTCTATGTGATTATTTCAAACTATAAAGAGATTTCTTTAACCTACAAACAAGGTTTTTTTTTCGAACAACAAAACCTTGTTGTTGCTCCATCCAATGTACTAAGTATATGCTGACTATGTTGGAGAAAGGATCTAGTTATTGCTAGGAAATCACTTTGGTTGGGACTAGTGTATGTGAAGGACATGGTCGCCCGCCGAGTTGCACATGGTGAGTGCGTAAGAGCCGCCACGCTTGGTGCGGCGAAACGCGATCCGCCTTGGCGCCCCGGCGATGCCGGAGGAGATAAAAGCTATCGAGGAGAACAACACTTGGAACCTCGTCGAGCTTCCGCCGGCATCGCGCAATTGGACTTAAATGGGTCTTCAAGGTGAAACGTGATGAGCATGGCGCCATCACCGTGCACAAAGCGCGCCTCATGGCGAAAGGGTATGCGCAGCGTGAAGGGATCGACTTTGAGGAGGTCTTTGCCCCTGTCGCACGAATTGAGTCGGTGCGGCTACTGCTCGCTCTGGCGGCGCAACAAGGTGGTATGTGCACCACATGGACGTGAAGTCTGCGTTTTCGAACGGGACCTTGCCGAGGAGGTCTACGAGCACCGCCGTGTTTCATCGTCGACAAACGAAGCACAAGGTGCTCAAGCTGCGCAAGGCGTTGTATGGGCTGCGTCAAGCCCCCGCTTGAACTCCAAGCGGACGCCACCTCCGTGAGCCGGGTTTCAGCAGATGCATGGATGAGCACGCGTTACACGCGCGGCGCCCGGAGGAACTTTGATCATCGGCGTCTACGTTGATGGCCTGATCATCACCGGGACAACTCAAGCAGGCATCGACAAATTCAAGCGCGAGATGATGTCCATGTTTCGCATGAGCGATTTGGGACTGCTCACCTACTATCTCGGCATTGAGGTATGTCAAAGTGACAGCGGGATCACGCTCTGTCAAAGCGCCTATGCTAGGAAGCTCTTGGAGCAGAGTGGCATGGCAGAGTGCAATCCTTGTCACACGCCGATGGAAGAGAGGCTCAAGCTATCCAAGGCATCAACAAGACCGTGGGACGCAACCCGCTACGGAGTATTGTAGGAGTCTGCGCTATCTCGACTCATACCCGGCCGGACATCACGTTCGCCGTAGGGTACGTGAGTCGGTTCATGGAGGATCCGCGGGAAGATCACCTCGCCGCGGTGAAGCACATCCTTCGGTACATCGCCGGGACACGGGGGTTCGGCGTCATCTACCCAAGAGAAGGAGACAAGTGGCCTTGTTAGGTTACGCCGATAGCGATATGGCGGCGATCTTGACGGGCGGAAGAGCACCATCGGCATCCTCTTCTTCCTCGGCACAAGCCCGCCTGGCGGTCACAAAAATGGTTGTGGCTCTCCTCGTATGGCAGAGTACATCGCCGCACGACGGCAGCATGTCGTATGCCTAGCTTCACCGGCTGCTGCGCAGGAGCTCTTGGAACGAAGCTTCCTAGACCGGAACTCAGGGTGGACAACAAGTCTGCCATCGCTCTTAGCAAGAATCCAGTCCTCCATGACAGAAGCAAACACATCGACACCCGATATCACTTCATTCGTGAGGCGGTCGATGGAGGAAAAATTGTTCTCGAGTTCACCGAACCGGACGACGGCTCGCGGACATTCTCGACGAAGCCACTTGGCGCGTTCGATTCGGAGCTCCGCGATAGTATCGGCGTAATCGGGATCAAATTAGGGGGAGTATGTTAGTATAATCATAATCCGTTGCTTGTTTCGTTGCTGTTTAGAGTATGTGTTGGAATCGGTTTTTTGTTTACGAGCAGAACTATGTTTAGGAGTCCACATCGAGTTTGTTCTCCGTGTTGCTACCAATACGGTCATTGTTTTTTGCTATAAATTAGAGAACCAGGTGCAGCGAATAAGCAGCGCAGCACACAACGAAATACATTGTCTTCATATGTATTCTGCTGGCTCAACTCCGTGAGAGTTCGTCCGTGTATCGCAGCGATCGGAGTTTGTCTCTTCGCCAACACGCTGTCCATCGATCGTGATGGCTCATGGTGGCTTCCGTGCGCTGCAACTGTTCCGGCCGCTGGCCACGCTGTTGCCGTCGGTGCGGCGCGCGGAGAGGGCGGTGCCGTTCCGCGAGCGCGTGCTGTACACGGGGATGTCCGTGTCCGTCTTCCTGGTGTGCAGCCACCTCCCGCTCTACGGCGTCCGCTACTCCGCCGCCGGCGCCGGCGCCGACCCATTCCACCTGGTGCGCTCCATCCTCGCGTCCAACCGCGGCACCTTGATGGAGCTCGGCGTCGCCCTGTCGTCACGGCGGGATGGTCATGCAGCTCCTTACCGGCTCCAGGCTGCTCCGCGCTGACGGCAACGTCCGCGAGGACCGTGAGCTATTGGACGCGGCGCACAAGGTCCTCGGGGCAGTGATCGCGCTCGGGGAGGCCACGGCGTACGTTTTGCTGGGCATGTACGGGAGCGTCGCGCAGCTGGGCACGCCCAACGCTGTGCTCATCATCCTCCAGCTCTTCTCCGCCAGCCTTCTCGTCGTCTTCCTCGACGACCTCTTCCAGAAGGGGTTCGGCCTGCAGGGACGTCCGCCATCTCTTTGCTCACCGCCACAAACACTTGCGAGAAGATAGCGTGGCAGACGTTCAGCCCCATGACCCTGGACACAGGACGAGGCGCCGAGTTTGAGGGGCTTGCGCTCGCCGTGGTGCATCACGTGGTCGCCCGACCAGACAAGGCCCGGGCGCTCGTCCAGACCCTGTTCCGCCGCCACCTCCCGAACGTGATCAACCTGCTGGCGACGTGCGCGGTCTTCCTCGTCGCCGTCTTCCTCGAGGGGTTCCGCGTGGTCTTGCCTCTGCGCTCGAGGGACACGCGAGGGCGCCAGTCCACCTTCCCGATCAAGCTCCTCTACACCTCCACCATGCCCATCGTGCTGCACTCCGCCGCCGTCTCGAGCCTCTACCTGCTCTCGCAGCAGCTCTACTACAGTCGCTACGGCGGGAGCCTACTCGTCCGTCTGCTCGGCAGCTGGAAGGAAACCGCCAGCTACGGCTCCGCCATCCCGGTTGGCGGCCTCTCCCACTACGCCACTCCGCCGTCGAGCCTGCTCCATGCTGCCGCCGACCCGCTCCATGCGCTCTTGTACGCCGCCTTGCTGCTCACCTCGTGCGCGCTCCTGTCCGGGGCTTGGTCCGAGGCATCTGGGTCGTCGGCTAGGGACGTTGCCAGGCGGCTCAGGGACCAACGTCTTTTCTTACCTGGTGCCCGTGAGGACCGGTTGCTCAACAGTTATATCCCGACGGCCGCTGCTCTCGGCGGCCTCTGCATCGGCGCGCTCACCATCCTCGCCGACATGACCGGTGCCATCGGCTCCGCTGCCGGAATCCTGTCTGCCGCCACCGTCGTCTGCAACCTCGTCGATGTGAGCAGGTAATTCTGACATGCTAAAGACAGAAGACGCAAAGACTGAATCAGCCGGAACAAAAGAAGTGGAGTTTCAGTTAGCAACAGCTCCAGGTTTTTCGGTTCAGTTGAACCATTTCTGTTTTACTTTCTCTGAGTGCACCGTTGCACGTTTATCTTCCTAGATTTTTGGATCACGAGTTAAGTGGATCCAATTAGTTAAGTTCTATGTTTTACTTTGTAAGGTGATTGATTCGGTATTGAGAATAACAGAGAGAAAATTGCCCCATTGCGTAAGTCTTCTGTTCTTCAGAGTTTTCTCTGAAAACTACTGTAGCACATCTGAGAACAGAACGCGAGAGAAGAATTGTGAGGTGTGACGAATCCTTGATCCTGATTTCCAACATCTGGGATCAGAGCATCAGGAAGAACACCCAAGAATCTTCAGTTCAGCTACCGACATGACCGGTGCCATTGGCTCCGCTACCGGAATCCTGTTTGCCGCAACCGTCGTCTACAACCTCGTCGACACCTTCCAGGAGGAGCGCAGATAATAATCAACCTAGCTTGCTACCTATTCCTAGGTTAATTTGTTAAACAGTTCTTCCTTCCTTCTTTTCTTAAGTTGTTTAATTAGCATTCAGATTAGATCAGGGGTGAGGAGACCATAATATATGAAAGCTATAAAGAAAATTGTTGCCAAATTCTGAACTTTTTGTTCAAGGAATGGTGCACCAAATCCAATCAAAAGAGGGAAACTTGATTGCTCTTGCTCATGAGTCCTAGATGGTCTAGGTGACCTGTGATGGGTTCTCACGTATCATAGCAAGTTAGAACATAGCATAGATTCAATCCAAAATGCCAACAATCTTGAGAAAAACCGATCAAACTCAAGAACTTCCACTAAATCATACCTAGAGAGATGGAATCTTATTTCCAAAAGATATCTCTACTTCTTACATGTCCTTAGCATCAGAAAAGCTCAAGAGAAAAGAAATCCAAATATGAAAGCCAAGAAAATCAAAAGCACATGATGGGATTCACTGCATAACTCACTTGAACAAAGTTTGGACGTTTATTTCACATGGAGTGGAATGTTTTGAAGCCAATCCCTCAGAATAGCAGAGCTCCTAACCTAGAACACACACACTCTCTCTCATACATTTGCATGCTTTTCAAAGCGCGACTTCCAAAGGCTTGACAAGCCGATAAGACTTTAATCCACAAAGACTTAACCTAAACTACTTTAGGCCAACGCCGTGGTTTTGCAAACCACCACTCCACCCGGTTTCTGACAATTTCCTAAATTGCCACCTGCCAGTCTTGACGACGATGCGATGCCCATGACTTATCATCAAGATCTTACACCTACGTCGAAGCCGTTACTACTTGAAACGTCCAAGTCACATGGCACACTAACATTACTCTGCAGTCCGTGATACCCAATCTCTTGCTGTCAAGATCGTACGCCTGCTCCAAGGAATGTCACCACTTGAAACGCACAAGTCCAGTTGGCACATCACATGCATGCATTGCCTTTTCATGACTCTTGTCTTTCTCCCGTGCTTCTTGGCTTGATATGTCGCTCCACCCGAACTTATACGACACATCATGGCCTTAAGACTCCTTCCGTAGTCTCGGTCTCACCGTTGGCCGCAACCATCATCAAAGCATCTGCGCACCAAAGAACAAAGCAATCAATCCGAGTATAAATGACATGCACTTGACTCTTCATTAGTAAACCATATGCGTGGACACATGCCATGACCCACACATGTATGGACTCCCCCATGACTAACATTTGCAGGGACTCATGCTGTGACTAACACCCAAACCAGAACCAACAGAATGTACTTCACTGGGGCCGGTCTGACAGTGTCACACAAGTCGGTTAGACCGGCCAAACAGCTACCGATCAGACCGCTCGGTCCTACTGGTTAGACCGCCTGGGTTGGCCGGTAGGGGGTGTAATCAGAGCGGATACCTCCCGACTGATCAGACAGCTTCAAATAGTATTCGGGGAAAAAATTGGTAACTGACATATTTTGTCAGATATGGTGTCGGTATCGGATAGTATTTTTCGGAATCGGGAAAGCAGTTTCCAACGGATAAGAGAATATCTAGAAATATATTCGGTAATATCCGGTAAATGGAATCGGTAATATCTGGTAAATGGCTCACGTTACCACTGGCCCACTGCTTGCACTCCCCATTACCCTAGCACCGCATAAGTGACATGCAGTCCCCAAAGACCCCAACACTAGCACTACGCTCCCCACTCCCCAGTCCCCACAACCACGAGCCACACCACCACAAAGATTGGGGCAAGGCGACGACCGCATGGGCGCCCCTCCATCCAAATATCCTGCAGACTGCTGCTGGCGGCGTTGTTCGAACCCACGTGAGCCCCCGTCCGGCCTCCGTGCGAGCTAACAAGCTTTCCCCTCTGGCATCCGCTACGGCACGAGCTCCCTTCCCCCGACCAGGGAGCCCCCTCCGGCCTCCAGCACGAGCTTGACAGCTTGTACTAGTTGGAATTGGATGTATAAAGTACTTTTGACATCTTGACAGCTACCAATGACTTTCAGAGATGGGTGTTTGATTGGTTTGCTCGGAGCAAGCTAAGTTCTTTTTTTTTTGCTTTAGACTTCTTTGGAAATTAAAATAAATAAGGTGGTTTGTTGAAGTGGATTTTTAAATTACTTTTTAGATCTAAAATCATGCCATTAGTTGTGGTCTTAAAAACCATTGATAAAACTATCAACTATAATTAAAAACTATCAGACGCAGTCTAAAACAACGTAATATGAGTTTTGCAGGAGACGTGTGGCTACATTGCTCGGGGACTTGTATTGGAGCTCGCGCCGTAGCGAATGCCGGAGGGGAAAGCTTGTTAGCTCGCTACCGGAGGCGGACGGGGGCTCACGAGTTCGAGCAACACCGCACAATGATCCGCAGGATGACCGGATGGAGGAGGCGCCCATGCGGTCGCCGCCTTGCCCCAATGTGGTGGTGCGGCTCGTGGTCGGGGACCGGGAAGTGGGGAGCGAAGCTAGTGTTGGGGTCTTTGGGGACCGTGCATGTCACTTATGCGGTGCTAGGGTAATGGGGAGTGCAATCAGTGGGCCAGTGGTAACGTGAGCCATTTACCAGATATTACCGATTCCATTTACCGGATATTACCGAATATATTTCTAGATATTCTCTTATCCGTTGGAAACCGCTTCTCCGATTCCGATATCGATTCCGAAAAATACCATCCGATACCGACACCATATCCGACAAATATATGTCAGTTACCAATTTTTTAAATCACGCTTTCAGTTTAAAGAAAGTTGCTCCGCCTGCTTTTCGTTTTCATAGGTCGGTGTCTTTGGATGCTTTGATCGAGAATTGGAGATAATTCAGTTTTCAGTTCTAGCGTTTTAGTGAATTTGAGATGAATGATTTGGGTGCAACAAATAAGATTCTTGGCATGAAGATCGTTAGAGAGATAGTTTAGTAACTTATATCTAAGTCAGTAAAAGTATATTGACACAATCCTTCATCGCTTTAACATGCATAAAGCCAAACCAGTTAGTACTCCTTTAGTGATATTTCAGGCTTTATTCATCATCATGTCCACAATCTCATGATGAAATTCATTACATGTCTAGAGTTCCATACGCATGTGCAGTTGGTTCACTTATGTATGTCATGATATGTTCTTGTTCTAATTTATCTCACATATTGAGTATTATTAGTAGATACATGACTAATCCTGGTAAATAGTATTGAAAAGTATTTTAGTGGATTTTTAGATATTTCTGTGGTACTTCTAATGCTTGCTTACAGTTTCGAAAAACTAGAAATACAATATCAAAGTTGTATTGGTTGGTCGATTCGAAGCGACAAATACTACTTCTCTGTACGTATTCAGTAAGGATATCAGATGCAACTCATAATCCGATATTCTGAAGGAGAAGCTTGTTTTACAAAATGAAATTATTCTCTGGAAGGAGCGTTGACAGTTTTGGCAGATTTCATTGGCGTGATTGGTTCTGGTCCGAGTCGATCGGTTGTCCATAATAATGTTTCTTTTCGAGTCCAAATTGCGCTCAAGTTTGCAACTCCGAGTCGCATCGATATAAGGCGGCTGACTATATATATATATATATATATATATATATATATATATATATATATATATATATATATATATATATATATATATATATATATATATATATATATATAAGGCGGCTGACTCTGTACGTCGCCGGCGGTGAGCTAGGTAACAGAATCGTCTCGCGCGCAATTCGCTTGAACACCAAGTTCAGCCGCCAAAGACACCATATCCGAAAAAGCCTGGAACATTGTGTAATGACTTGTTTATTAAATCACGCTTTCAGTTTAAAGAAAGTTGCTCCAGTTTCCAGTTTTCAGTTTTCATAGGTCGGTGTCTTTGGATGCTTTGATCGAGAATTGGAGATAATTCAGTTTTCAGTTCTAGCGTTTTAGCCTTTGGGTGAACCTTGTAGTTCTTTGCGATCTCTTCAGTTTCCAGTTCTCGCATTTTGGGTGAACCTTGTAGTTCTTTGCGATCTGTACATGGCATATTCCCTTGTATATCCCCCTGCACTCTCTATATATATAGCCCTTTGGGCTTCTTGAATATACACACAATATTCATAACATGGTATCGAGCATAGACTCGACCGTTTTCCGCTGTTCGACGTCCGCCGCAGCCGCCTGCCGCCGCCGCCGCTGCCGCCGCCACCACTCAGCGCCGCTATCGAGCCTCCGCCTTGTTGTCGCCGCCGCCGCCTCCGACGCCGCCGCACCATCCAAAGGTTGCTGCCGCTCGTTGCCGCCGCCGACCCGCCCGAAGTCGCCGACGCCTCCTCACGCCGCCGGCTCAGATCCGACGCCGCTGTCGTCTCGCCGACCGCCGCCTGCCGCCGCCGCCGCCGCCTGCCGATCCGATGCCGCCGCCCCGCATCCGACGCCGCCGCCACCGCCGCTGCCGCACCGCCCGCCTGCCGCCCGCCAGCCGCTCACCAGCGCCGCCGCTCGCCGCCGCCGCCGCCGCCGACGCACCCGCCCACGCACCGCCGCCGCCGTGATCGCCGCCGCTGCCCGCTCGCCGCCCGCCGCCTGCCGCCAGCCGCCGCCGCCCCGCCGCCCGCCGCCGGCCGCCGCCGCGCCCGCCGCTTTGCTCCCTTCTTGTATCGGTATCGGCCGGTTTGAGTGAAGTCCAAAGTTGGATGATATATATCTTGTATCGGCCGTTTGTAAAAAATCAAAAAGAACGTCGATCTAACCGCTACCGTCAATGCCGCCACCGATGGCTTGCTCCATCCGTCGCGATCCCATTTTTGGGAACAAAGCTCCATGGAACAAACTACAAGTTATGGTCTTCTCATGGAGATCACGCTTGATGGTCTCCGTCTTTGGGGACATGTTACCGGTGCATGTCCTTCTCCGTCACCGCCGGTTCAGCCTCCTCCTCGGCAGCCTATTTCAGACCTCCGGAGAGATGAGGTCGCTAAAGAAAATGTAGAGGCTTGCCGTCGCCATCGCCGTCGTCACGATGAAGTTTTCAAGATGCCATTGACGCTTTCGGCCGGTGTGTCGATGAGGCCCGTGTTCGTGCCATTCTTGTTGTCGTCCGACGACCCATTCACCAGATATCGTTGGACCATGTGTACTCGACGATCGGGATTACTTGCGTGAGCGATACCAACAGAGCAGTGATGCTCGTTTTTTCGCTCGGCGTGAGTTGGAGATGCTTCGTGGAGATTCTTCCGTCGACGACTTCTTCCGAGCTCTGGCTAGTCTCTGGCGACAGCTAGATGAGCTGGCTTCTCCACTATGCCAGGATTGCCACAGAGTTCAGAAGGCGGATCATGATCGTCTTCGCCTTTATGATTTCGCCTCGTCGTCTTCGCCCGAGTTTGAGCCCGCCGAGCTCAACCGCCGAGTCGTCGCCACGACCGACCGTCACCGAGGCTCTTCGACACTTCGGCCGAGGAGTCGCTTGTTAGCAAAGACGACCTGCTCCAACCGTGCTTGCCGCTCCTTCTTCGACTACATTGACGCTTCCTCGCCACGACAACGTTTCATTTCGTGTGCTGCTTCCGCCTCGCTTTGCACCAACCGGAGTTCAATGCAACCATCGCAAGAACTTCGGGCATGACTACCAGAGTTGTGCGGTGCGAAAAAAGCGGAATAAGGCACGTGGGGGTGGACGACCCAAGGGGGGGCAGGGAGGCCCTTCCTTCACAGTGTGGATGCACCGGTTCATCAAGATCTCACGAGGTGATTCTGCTCGCCAGCCCCGCCACGCCTACTTCAGCCAGCTTTCTCACAGCCTCCGGGTTCGCCATCTAGCTCGATGTCTTCCCTGTACCTCTTGAGTTCTAGATTCGTGCCTCTTTCCATATGACACCGGATTCCACATCTCTCATTTCGTGGGACCTCCCGCCTTCCTATCTCTCGTATTGCATCGGATGGTACTTCCTTATCTGTTAGCCGTCAGGCACTTTTTGACTACTGATTTTTCTGTTCCAGCTGTTTCTCATGTTCCCCAACTAACCATGCAGCTTCTTTCAGTGGGACAGCTCACTGACCTTGGTTGTAGGGTTGGTTTTGACTCACACTGCTTCGCTCAGATCGATGACAAGGACGATACTTGGGACCGGCCGGCGCCGAGGGATCGTGTGGTCTCTACATTCTCGACCGCCTTCATCTCCCGTCCAGTTCGCTTGCTCCTACCACGCCTTCACCGTCCGTCTACTTCATCGTCACCTGCTACCACTCCCGGAGTCTTTGCGCATGGCATCACCGCTAGGTCACCTATGTGGGTCCCGCTTTTGTTATTAGTTCGTCAGGTGTCCTTGGACGTGTTCATGATGACACGTCCATGTTTTGTCAAGGTTGTAAGCTTGGCAAGCGCTACAACTTCCTTATCATTCTAGTGAGTCATTGTCTTCTCGTATGGGGACCTGCGCCGATTATCTCCAAAGGCGGGCATAAATTCTATGTTATTTTCATTGATGATTATTCCCGTTTTACTTGGCTTTTTCCTATGATCTATCGTAGCTTTGCCATGATGGTTCGTACTCGCTTTGAGTCCTCTATCCGCACTTTTCACCGTGATTCACCGGAGAGTATTGTTCTAATGCGTTGCACAATTTCTTTCCGAGCGTGGAACCTTTATCGCCTTCTTGTCCCGGTGCCCATGCTCGAATGGCGCTTGAATGCAAGCATCGCCATCCGATTGAGACCGCCGCACTTCTTCTTGCTTCTCACGCTCCACCACCGCTCGGGCCGAGGTGTTTCTATGGCTGCATATCTCATTAATATGCAGCCTCCATCGCTTAAGTATGTCAGGTCCTATAGAGCGTCTCTACTCTAAAGTCCCTCAGTACAATCATCTTCGTGTTTTTGGCTGCACTTGCTTTGTCCTGTTGTCGCCTCGTGAGCGCACTAAACCGACAATCTCGTTGAGTGTGTGTTTTTGCGCGCTCGAGCATAAGGGTTATCGCTGTTATGATCCTTCGACTCGACGGATCAGGATCTCACGAGATGTTGTCTTTGACGAATCTTGACCTTTCTTCTATCGAGATTCAGCTCCTTCCACTGCTTCCACCATCGAGACGATCTCCTGGCTGTCTCTTCCTGACTCCTCACCCATTTCCCCCTTTCTATACCTTCAACCTCTGTGTTGCCTCCTACAGCACCACCTCTTGCCCCTACACCTTCACCTTCACCTTCTGTGTTACCTCCTACAGCATCATTTCTTGCTCCTACGGCGCCACCGTCTCGTTTCTCTGGAGTGCACTACTCCAGACGGCCTCGTACTTCACCAGATCCCTCTCCTGGTCTCTTGCCGACACCGATGTCTGATTCATCTGGTGATGCTCCTCGTTACGCCCTTCGTGACCGAGCAACCATTCGGCCTCCTGACCATCTTGTCTTTGCTTCGGCGTACCATGCCTCTCGCACATCGAGCCTAGTTCTTATCGTGAGGCGCTTCTCACTGAGTGGCAACTCGCTTGATGCGCTCGTTGTATGGAGACTTGGGATATTGTACCGACACTGCTCATGCTCGCCCTATCACGTGCAAGTGGGTGTACAAGATTAAGACCAGGTCTGACGGTACTATTGAGCGCTACAAGGCTCGTCTTGTGGCTCGTGGTTTTCAGCAGGAGTATGGTCGTGATTACGACGAGACGTTTGCTCTCGTTGCTCATATGACCACCGCTCGCACACTTGTTGCAGCTGCTTTCGTCACGGTGGTCTATCTCACCGGATGTTAAGAATGCCTTCCTTAATGGAGTCTTGCATGAGGAGGTTTATATGCACCACCACCCGGGTATTCTGCTCCGTATGGTCATGTCTCGCTGCCTCGTCGTGCTTTTATGGCCTCAAACAGCCCCTCGTGCTCGATTTTGCTTTACCTCGATGATCACCGCTGTTGGTTTCACTGTCAGTGCCCATGATCCTGCTCTATTTATCCATGTCTCACTCGAGGTAGGACACTGCTCCTTCTATATGTGGATGATATGCTCATTACGGGAGACGATTCCTAATTCATCACATATGTGAAGAAGCATCTCAGTGAGCAGTTTTTGATGACTGATCTTGGCTTGCTTACATACTTCCTTGGGATTAAGGTTTTTTTCACGCCTGAGGGTTACTATCTCTCCCCAGGTATGTCCGGGATCTCCTTGATCGGTCGGTCTCGACCGATACTGCGACCGCCGAGACTCATATGGAGCTCTCTCTTCACTTCGAGCCATCGATGGTGATCTTCTTGAGGATCGTATCATGATGCCCTGTATCCAAATATTCCTCTTGCCAAGCGGTCCACGAGCTGCATACCGACATTCTGACATGCACCACCACAGGAAGAGGAAAGAATGGAACTGAAAACCACCCTAAATGGGAAAAATAACATCACATACTAACACTATCAACAAAATATCCGTAAAAAATTCAGTGACAGAGAAGCCTCCCACGCTTTAATCCACACGCAGAACGCATGGCTTAAGAGAATGCTACAGATAAAACTATTGGCAAGTCATAAGTCGGTCGGCTTTTGGTTTTATTCGATGATCCAACTTTCAAACGAAATATTTTCTCGAGATAAGGTCTACAAGTTAAATGTAGTACACGTTAAAAGCCCAATATCTGTACTCAGCCAAAATCATAAGTGAGTATCGGTCTCTCCGTAATCTGTACCGTAAACAGTTAAAATTTAAAAATTTTAACTAAAAACTATAAATCGCAGACAAAAAAACATAGTCTATACATGTATGCGTAGCAATCCGCTCGGATATTCGATAGAGCCATGGCTTATACAAGGTAAGAACCGGAGGGGGGGAGGAATTGCGAAAGCTGCAGAACGCGGTGTGGCCTGCGTCTCGGCGTGCGCTGCGCGCTGACTCCGGTGGCTGTAGCAAAGCCTGACGACGACGCACATTTCTGCTCTTGACCCGCGGCCCGATGTATCTCTGTAGACTGTACCTGTATGTGCCCACAGCAGCGCGCACACATACTCCTACGGAGTACTACAGTAGTACGACATGCTGCTGCTACACCTCCCAAAGGGAATCCAACACAAGACAGGGACAGCATAGCACACTGCAACAACATCCCCAACCATTCCTGCTCTCCTCTCTTTCTTTTACTCTTCTGCCCCCCACATGCGCGCACACACCACAAGCTGTTCTTTAAGGTTTCTAAAAACCTAACGTCTATATCAACCAAAATTAAAATCGTAAGTAAGTATCTTTCTTTGTAACCTCTATCGCAAATAGCCAAAATTCAAAAATTTCAGCCATAAGTCGCAGCAAAAAAGAACAACCCCTGAAGCTTATGGCTTTTGGCTGCTGCTTATGACTTTTGGTCTATTCGTGCGAGAGGTTACAGAGTAACAGAAACTCAGTGCGGTTTTTACCGATATAAATAAAATCGGTAGAAAAATCTAAAAACAACCTTTTAGTAGTTAAAAAGAACCAGCCCTAACATGCATAGCAGAGTATTATCTCTCTGAGAGAGAGAGAGAGAGAGATTACCAGTACAGCTACTAGTACTAGTTTAACTGCTGCTGTTCTCCGACAATGATCTGGAGCATTTAATTAGATTACTAAGCATGAAATGAAATTTAGGTTGATGCATGCTAGAGAGACGAGAAATCTATCTCTGTCCTATGGTTGTTCTTCAGTAACTACTAGTAAGATTACTCAGAAGCAACTCCCTGTACTAACTAGGCTACCAGCTGTGCGCTGCAGCTACGGCACGCTTAAGCGTAGCCTAATTATGATGTAACGAGACCAACTTGCAAGGATCATTACTCTACATTGGAGCAGTCAACAGCAAACCCATGCCATCGATCTTTGGGTGTTTAGATGGGAGAGCACTAGTACAATATTTTATATTTTAATATAAAATTAGTGTAATATTTTCTTTATATTCCAATAAATATGTAGCTTTATTTGTTATTCTCTACATGTATATATTGAATATAGTGTTTAGATATAATAATTAAAAGTAATTTAATCATTTTCACTCTCTTCTTGACTTACGTGATAAGAGAAAATATATCTTATAAATTTGGACGAAACAGGTAGTTTACTTGGTGTAGGTGTGGAATCGCATCGTCTGCCTGCCTTGCTTCAATATAGGCAATGGGTGGTATACCGCGGTTTCCAGGTGCAAGGCAAAAATTACTGGCCGGAGCGCTTTCACTGCATCAAAGTGGCATGAATTGTATATATATCGTAGGGATCCCATCAATTGAAGCAATTTTATTCTAGTGGACATACTGTAGCGATCAATCAATCTGGGCCCTTTGCTTTCCGATTGAACTGTCCAGAAGAACCCAACGAGAAGCTATTACATCTCTGCCTTTTATTGAGGCTATGTGGCCTTCTTGTCTTTTTGATCTAGCGGAAAGTCAGAATAAATATGACAGTTTTTTTAAGCAGATTCTAAAATGGTTTTCGAGCTCAAAACTGTGTGCCCCATTCGTGTCAGGGTTTTCGTTGGCCGTTGCCGTTTTAAAAAACACAGACAAAAGCTATCAGCTGTAGCCTAAAAGAACAGGGCCTAAAGCAACGCACATGATATGTTTCTGGAATATATTTTTCCTAAACAACTCATTTATTTATTAATACAACAAAATAAATTCCTAGAAAATTTACAGAACTAGTATGTTTCTTGGTAGAGTGAAAGTGGTAACTAATATGCATTTTCTCTCGGTCCTGTGCCAACGCGAGAACTTTTCCAAATGTAGACAAATGAATCATCTCATGCACAAAACACAGGTGCACCAAATACGTAGACCCAGGAATTTTTGGTATAAATATTCTATTTTTTATTTAAAATAATATAAAACACAGGTGCACCAAGTACGTAAGCCAATGCATCATAACTGAGATTTGAGCATTCTCGCCGTCGGGTGTACTAGAGTGGCTTGCGAAAACCACTCAAATCCACACCATTCGGCCTTCACGAACGATTCCAAGACTGTAATGCACTCTCAATGTAGTGGGTATTGGCATTGATGATATCTGCCTGTATATATGTTTTAATTTTGCAATATATCAAATCGCATCGTACACTATGAAAGTACTGATGTACTGCAATTCACATTTCACCAATCGTTCACCCGTCGTAACCAACTACACTAATCTCGTAGTATGAACTTCCTATTGGCATCCCATGCACCGACGCCGCACTTTTCTCGCCACTCGAGCTGTTCCCTACATGAAACAATTCTTAATAGTTTCGACAATTTACATGGCATATCGATTTAAATGCCTATATATCGCTTATAATTGTGCACACGTTTTCCAACGTACTAACGACATTACATTCATTTGTATTTAATCATAAATATTACATATATTTTTTACATATCAAATTATGAAATTCTAACATAAATATTTACTGAATTTTGTAATACCTACAAATTTCTACAGACGATTAATTTATGTGTAACGGTGATGAATTTTCTCGACTACAAATTTATACGCATACCAATTTGCGAATGATACTAATTTTGCAAAACTATATTCGCTAAATTATACACAACTATACGCTACTACGGTTGCTAATTTCCTAAAACTACATTAACTAAATTTTCTATACAAAAAATTAAAGTATTTCTATCTACATCTATAATTTTATTCTAACACTGATAATAAATAATATATGTACTGCATATACAACATTGCAAATACAAAAGAAAATACCTAGAGTTGCTTCTTCCGTCTCTCTGCTTCTACAGCTGCTAATTTCCTAAAACTACATTAACTAAATTTTCTATACCAAAAATTCAACTATTTCTATCTGCATCTACAATTTTCTATTAACACTAACGGTAAATAATATATGTACTGCATATACAATATTACAAATAAAAAAATTATATAGAGTTGCTTCTTCCTCTCCTCTCCTCTCCTCCCCCTCCTCCTTCCCCTCCTCTCCTCTTCTCTTCTCTCTTTTCTTTCCTCTCCTTCTCTCCTCCACCGTCTTCTCTGTTGCTTTCTGTTTTGTTTTCTTTTCTCCTAGACCCCGAATGCAACGTGCAGATAGTAGCTAGGAAAAAGAGTTTTTAAAAATCCAGGTAAATAAGCAATTAAATCGAAGCTACGGGCATACATATATCTGGAGTTGACACATGAATTTCGCATAAAAACAGCCGGGTTCGAGTTAGCGTTGGCTGGTTGGAAACGCGGGACCGGGGGCCAAGAGGACCCAAGGCCAAGAGGTGTAGCCGTGTCGTCGAGCCGCCCCGCCCGTGCATGCCGTGCCCGTGGTTGACGACGTCCAGACTCCAGTCTCACACGCAGACACCTGCACTGGGACAAGAAGAGCCTGCCTGTACTGCCATTTGCGTTGCCATTCTTGATGGGATCAGCTAGCATCGACCATGCGACGCAAGCTGAGTAGCTAGCGCTGCAGCACCGCCCGGCCTATATACCCTGTATCTGCTGGGTATCTGCAGATGGGATGGAAGTTTGCAGCGCATTCAACAATGCTAGCATACATGCATGCATACTACTAGTCCTTTTGCAGGCAGGCAGGCATCGTAGGAGGCAAGCAGCTGCAGCTGCAGATGGAAGAAACCCAAAGCCACTAGCCATAGCCATACATACCCATAGGACTAGCTCGCTCTGTCTCACACAGAGTCTTCCTCACTGCTGCTGCCTGCGACGCCATCCTCGCCAGATCACGCTCTGCCATGGCATCCTGCTGCTTGTGCTGTTAGCTAGCTCTAGCTGTAGAGGCCATGCCTTGCCATGCCATGCCATGCCATGCACGGTCAAAACTATTGCTGCTACTAGCGCCAGCCTTAGGGCGTGCTCACTATGGCTTATTTTGGCTTAAGCTTATTGGCAAGCTTATTTTAAGACTATTCATAATTTCGTCTTTTTCTGAATTTTTGATTTTTTTTTGCGCTTTTTTGTCGGTTCTTTTTTTTCTCGTATTCGTTTGCGTTGTTTGTGATGGGCTAACATATTTTTATATTTTTAATTTTTAGATTTAATTATGTCAAATAAGCCTCTGTCATTCTGATGTTTTTTTCACCAATTCTGATGTTTTCAATTATAAGCCTTGACTTTCAGTAGAACCGATCACCACCTTAATTTTTTCCTTGCTTTTCCTGTGAGCAATTAACGGACTCGAGCTTTGAACACATCCTGTTCCCATACTGTTGCACATTAATCTACCCAGCCTATACACTGTTCTCTTTACTATTGTCAAACCTACTCCCCGGTTCCAATGTGGCCCCGCTCTTTCAGTTTCTGATTTTTTTTTTGTCTTCAGCTCGAAGGCCCTTGGATTAATTTTGACCTTTTCTTTTGCTTTTTTCCTTTCTATTGTCTGGAAAGATATAACAGTGTTTCTTTTTTTTCTCTTTTTCTTTAATTAAATGACTCATAAATAAGGTAACAGTTGGTACCATGCAATTTCAGCATTAAGTCAACAGTTGCGACCCATAAGTTGTTTTCATTCATTGGCACGATTTCCAACTAAAACTTTGACTATCAATTTATATAAACATATATGTTGCTTAAATAATAATTATTATACATCATAAAAGTATATTTCATGATAGATTTAGTAATATCAAATCCATGCATATTGTAAATCTTAGTAATTTTTTTATATATTACTAGTCAAACTTAAAAATGTTAGGGGATAGGCCAAATGATATTATAGGGGATAGACCACGAAGCCTTTAAGATTGTCCTCCTTGCGGAAGCTCTGATATGAAAACCAATCGGTTTAGAACTTGACTGCTTTATTGTTTAATGATAATAGGTACAATGTTGTCTCTAATAGGGATGGCTAAATTTTACCTCTAAGAAACACATCTCTATATTAAAGAAACTAATCCTTAATAATAAAAAAACTTATCTCTAATAAATATAAATAATCTAGAAGAAAATAAGCCTAAATAATAAGGAAACTAATTATTATATTAAGTAATTGTGGTATCTTGGCGAACCACCCAAATTTGTACATGCTACGATACCGCATGTCTTGTTCACATGTTGTTACAGTACCACGCGACCTTTGTTCACATCTGCTACAATGCCTATGGTACTGTTCACTCGCATGTTGCACGTACGCCGAGATCCTAGGCCATAATATTACACCCCTCACGGCGAGACAACTCGTTCTCAAGCTATCAGGTGGCGCCCATGGTTGAAGCCCTTCGTAACCTCATATTGACGAGAGGGCACAATGATGACGACGTGTTGCATGGCAGAAAATCAGCGAAGCTCCAATGGACAGCAACCCCTAGACGTGGTTTAATAACGCAGGAGAAGTTGAGGGTATGGGCACCCAGCGCGGGGAAACAACATCATCCTTCTTGTCTCGAGATACAACGGTTGTAGAAGAGATGTGACGATGTCGATGACCCCCACATGGAAACCATTGTGCTCCACACTTGCTGAGGCACAGTGTTGGCCGGCCGCGTGGAGATGGCCGCCACTAGATAGCGATAATCTTCCTCCTTGGCAAACGCACCAAAGATGTAGCTTGAAGAGGAGTCATCGTATTGGTAAATATCATATTTATCAAAGTTGATGTGAATTGTGAACGATATAGCGAGGCAACAATGTACTATGGAGTACGAAGATTCAACATTTCAACGGCATATCTACGTGTGCAATCAACAATTATGCATTAACATTATGCAACACTAACAACCAACAAGTAACAATGCAACCATGCAAGTGCAACCAGCCAAGTAGCCAACAAGTCAACAAGTAACAACCAACAGGTGAACTTGTTAAAGTTCTCCTCAGCTAGACATACTAACTGTCAGTCTCATTAGCAGACAGAAGAACTCACAGAAGTCACAGAATAGTAGAATACAACATAGTCGCCCTTAATAAAACAATAATATTAACAGATTACAGATGGACCTCCAGCTTCCAGTGGACAAATGCTTCAACATAAACGACAAACCTCCTAGATATAGGCTATATCTGGGATCAGATCATGGTTAACCTGAAGGTGCTACATTTAGACTCAACTCTACAACTCACATTAGACAAGTAATGCGGGGGTAATCCCACCACTCCACATGGGCTATATGAATCTTGCTAATCTCACCACCACTCCATATGGGCCATATGAATCTTCACACTAACAGGCTAGGGTATTACATTTACCCCCTTAAGGGATGACGGCCTCAGCAGCACATCATATACACGGTAAATGCTAAGAACTACCCCTCGGTGCACGTTCCTCCGTCTAGTTCTGGTGTATATGCCATGTCGTATGTCTACTCTGGGCCCATACACGCCATGCGCATATGCCCACGCCCTGTGCGATGAAGATTGATGCTCTAATACCATGTGCATATGACATACCGTGTGTCCACTCTTGGCCCTTACGCAACATACACCATATGCCCATGCCCCCCTGTCCCACACACCCCGTGCAGCGAAGGTTGATGTTCTGATTCCATGTAACTCCCTAGCCCAAAATTTGCTCAAAACCTAGCCCACTGTGGGATGGTCCTATACATGCATAGCACACCATTTACACTTTCATCATTGCTTTGTGTAAATGGATTAACCTAGAGGTGCTATATTTAGACCTAATATGCATTATATACTATTATAACTCATATTAGACAAATAACGTAGGACTAATTCCCTTTTCGTGTGAGTCAGATAGCCCTTAGCCCTAACGGACCGGGGTAGTACAACTGATCTCTGTCCCCATGGTAAAACAAAAGACCAATGTCTCTCCGTTCTGCTGAAATTCAATTTTTGCTCATTGTTTCAGTTAGGCTACTTTGTTCAAACATTTTATTTTGACTACTTTATACCCGAATTTTTTTTCTTTTCATGAGAAAAACGAGTGCTAAAGCTGACAATCTGCCTGTTTTTTTACCATTTTCATTTTTTTCTGAAAGCAGAAAGATGGCTAAAAAAAAACTTTGGAAGCATTGGGTGCTGAGGCTGAGCTGAGCCGGGCAGACGGTAGTAGCAGGCCAGCTGCACCATTGAGACACTAGTAACACACTAACACTAGTATTTTTTTTATATAAAGAGCCACACTCTTGAAAAGAATAGAAACATGCTCCTATAGAAAACTTAAAAAAATACGGATGCTCACACAGACTTCTAAAAAGTACTGGCAAAAAAAAAAACTTCCCTCCACGCCTAAAGAATCTCTCTTTGAGAGAACTTTACACTGTTTAAAGCTGTCACTTATCCTGTGAACTCTACCAAAACCTTTCTGTTTTGGACAGTGCAGCTCGGTAAACCTAAAAAAAAGAGAAGGTATTATTGCAAGTGCAAAATCTGTTCAGATACATGCGAATTTCGTTTTTGTGAGCCATTCTATTGATATTATATTACCACAAGAAATATATACTTTTACACTGAGAAACTGTTCAAATAACTAAGTGCTCTGTGCCATGCTATTGAGTCTGTTCTTTTTGGCTGCGGCTTATGAATTTTGACTGAAATTTTGAATTTTGGTCGTTTATAGTGCATTATGGAGATCGATACTCACTTGCGATTTTGGTTGGTACAGATGTTAAGCTTTTAACGTGTACTACATTTAACTTGTAGGTCCCATCTTGAAAAATAATCCGTTTAAAAGTTAGGTACTATAGCGGTTGCGAAAAGCCGGCCGTCTTCTTTGCTGCCGAAGGCCATTATCTCCACTTTTTTTTTTTGCATACAGCATCTTCTTATATACTCTCTACAACAACCTGGTACAGCCCCTGGATGCCATATTGCCATGGTCCGAAGAAATCTAGAAACATTCATAAAAAAATAGATTCAGAAGCTCTCTAGAGAAAAGAAGAAATTCAGAAAAGGTTGTCTCATTCTCATGTGAAGAACTGAACACTCAAATGGGGAGAGAGAAATCTCCCTCTCTCGAAAAAGAAAAGAAGAGAGAGAGTCTTCATGTGATGACCGGAGCTATACAATCCCTTGCTAGCTAGTGAGTATTAAAACCAGCCCATACAGCTTTGCCATCCTCTCCTCCCCTGTGCCACTGCCAGTCACAAACACCACCACAACCACCAACTACTCCAAGAACCCGGGCAAACGCCATGGCAACCACGGGAGCTCGCGGCGGCGCCTCGACCCGCAGGCCATGACGCGCCGGAGTCCTTGGCCGTGGCTCCAGCACCTCCTCTCCCTCGTATTCCTTCTCTTCCTCGGTTAGCAGCGATCGACAGCGCAGGCGGCGCCGGGATGGCGGCGGTGGGGAGCAAAGAGAAGCTCTCCCCGGGGGCGGCGCCGCAGGTGGACACGGGCAAGTACGTGCGGTACACGCCGGAGCAGGTGGAAGTGCTGGAGCGCGTGTACACCGAGTGCCCCAAGCCCAGCTCGTTGCGCCGGCAGCAGCTCATCAGGGAGTGCCCCATCCTCAGCAACATCGAGACCAAGCAGATCAAGGTCTGGTTCCAGAACCGCAGGTTAGCCCCCCCTCTCCCTCTCCCCGATCTGGGTTGCTCGGGTGGTCTTGTTCTGGTGGGTTCTTGCCGGGAATGCTGGAAAGGAGACGCCTCTCCGACTGGTTCGCTGGGTTCTTGGAGGTTGCTAAATGTTTCTGTGTTTTCTTGCGTTTTCTTTGTGGAAAGGAGCCGCCTTTATGCGGTTTTGCTGCGGGAGGTTTAGTGTTTTGTGTAGTGCTTGGACAGTTTATTTAGGTTGGGTTGTGAAAATGTGCGGTTTTTGTTGTGTTTTTTCGTGGTAAAGTTTGGAACTTTGCCTGTTTTAGGAGTTCTAATGGGTTGGATTGGAGGTAAGGAGGCTCTGTTTATTGGATTTGCTCTAAAAGGATGTGTTTTGCATTGTGTAGTTTATTTTACGGAAATGGCTAGGCTAAATGAGGCGCCTTTGTAAGCTTTCTTGAATTTGATCTTCATTTAAGTTCATTTCATTGTAATTTTGTCTAGATTTTGACAAAAAAAACCTTGCACAATTATTTGGGTTTCTGTACCTCCGCTGTTCTTCCCCATATTTTGTTTCCGATTGTGGGGTGGTTAGGGAGCGAAAGCAAGCATGTTGCGGTGGTTTCCTTGTGGATTTTTGTGGCGGTGGGAGTGGTCAAACATCCTGGATCCTCCAAGGAACACTTCTTTTATTCGGTTTAGATGGAAATCTTTGGGCTGTGTTACTCGCAAATGTGATGCTGTTTGTGGTGGCAATGATTGGCTCGAATAAAATTGCCTTGGGAATTTCTTGTTTCCTGTGCTTGGCATTTTGAGTTTGAGGCCCATCTTTTCACCACTGTCTAGTGGTGTTCTTGTTTACTGTGCTATACAATTTCTTTGTTCAAAGTGGGGCAATAGTTTTGTTATGGGTGGTACCACTCTGGAAGAATAGGAGAACACTTCTTGAGCAAGTTTGGTTATTAGTATCATACTGTACTCATGAAGGTGAAATATAATCAAGAGTCTTTTACCCAGGGGAGGATGTTCAGATTTAGACTGGACTTCACAGATGCAGGCACAAACATCACTTTCAATTAGGCAATGATTCACAAACATATCTTGGTATAACATAGTATTACCCATTTGTCTCTTCTGCTCCACTTTTCCCTTGTTCCTGTTTGATGACCCCTCCTTTTATGCCATAATAGAATATTTGCTGAAATGCCTTTGCCTAACTCCCTTTGTGCACATTTGGTCTGCGCTAATCTGTAACAGCAAGGGAATATTGCGTTAGATGCTACTATCCTTTTTAGTAGTATATTTAGGTGCGCTTGCCACTAAAGTGTGTGCATTTCTTGTGATTGGTAGATGCCGGGAGAAGCAGCGCAAGGAGGCCTCCCGCCTGCAGACCGTGAACCGGAAGCTGACTGCGATGAACAAGCTGTTGATGGAGGAGAATGACCGGCTACAGAAGCAGGTGTCCCGTCTCGTCTACGAGAATGGCTACATGCGGAATCAACTCCACAATGTGAGCCCCCTGCCCTTTCCAATGTTCTATGGGCTTGTGTACTAGAAATGGCTTCATAAATTAAAGTTTTTATGACGTTGATTCAAAGGTTATTATACTACCTTGCTTCGCTTGCGGTAACATTAGTTTGAAATTCTGCAGCCTTCTGTGGCCACCACAGACACAAGCTGTGAGTCTGTGGTGACGAGTGGTCAGCACCATCAACAGCAAAACCCAGCAGCACCACATCCGCAAAGGGATGCGAACAACCCAGCTGGGTAATTGTCATACCTAGTCTCATTTGTTAGGCTAAGGCTAGGTGCGATCTATGCAAGTTTGCTGAGATGCTCTTTTTCGTACAGTCTGCTCGCTATTGCTGAGGAGACCTTGGCAGAGTTCCTGTCCAAGGCGACGGGAACTGCTGTCGAATGGGTGCAAATGGTTGGGATGAAGGTAATGCATTTGTTGTACAAGATAGTACTATGAGTTCATTTTTCTTGCTTGTTCTTTCTAACCGCTTCAAATGGGAAATTTGATTGCAGCCTGGTCCGGATTCCATTGGAATCATCGCTGTTTCGCACAATTGTAGTGGCGTAGCGGCACGAGCTTGCGGCCTTGTGAGCCTGGAGCCCACAAAGGTATGATCTTGCTCATCGGCATTTCTTTTGTTTCCCTTGTACAGACATGAGACACCCCCTAGTGAGCTTCCTATAGGTTGCGGAGATCCTCAAGGATCGCCCATCTTGGTATCGCGATTGCCGGTGCGTTGATATCCTCCATGTTATCCCTACTGGTAATGGTGGAACTATTGAGCTAATCTACATGCAGGTACACATCTTCTCATAAGTCACAGTTTCCTCATGCTTGTTTCTGTACTAGTTGCTGTACTAGTGTTGATGATCATTGCCCTTTTAATTCCTTAGACTTATGCACCGACGACTTTGGCGGCACCACGCGACTTTTGGACACTCCGTTACACCAGTGGCCTTGAAGATGGCAGTCTTGTGGTATTACTTCAGTCTTTAATTGCCTGCTGTCAGTTTACCAAAAAATGCCTGCTGTCATTTTTCTTGTACTCTGTCAATTTCTGATCGGTTTCAATCTGTTTGGACAAACTGTATCATTGTGACATTCCATTGTAGTGTAATCATTGTTGTATTAAATGTTGCTTGACTGCCTTTTTTTCGCGATCACTGTACCATTTACCCGCAGTGTTGGTGACAATGTGATATTGTTCTTGTTCTGTAGATCTGTGAAAGGTCATTGACTCAGTCCACTGGTGGTCCATCTGGGCCTAACACTCCGAATTTTATCAGAGCCGAGGTGCTTCCTAGTGGTTATCTGATTCGGCCATGCGAGGGAGGTGGCTCCATGATTCACATTGTGGATCATGTTGATTTGGATGTAAGTAGCAACAAGGCTTTCATATTAATGAGTGTTACACTTGAATAGTTTTGCGATTTATGCATCTTATTTATCATATGCTTTTATAGGCTTGGAGTGTGCCTGAGGTCCTTAGACCACTCTATGAATCTCCAAAGATCCTTGCGCAGAAGATGACTATTGCAGTATGTCCGCTCTTCCATTTCATTGTTGCCAATCACTTGTTGGGCTTTTGTGCTAATCCTGAATCCATAATTTTACTGCTGCACCACTGACATGTAATGGTTATTTGTGTACAGGCATTGCAACACATTAGGCAAATTGCGCATGAATCAAGTGGTGAAGTCCCTATGGTGTTGGGCGCCAGCCTGCGGTTCTTAGAACCTTCAGTCAAAGGCTCAGCAGGTCTGTAACTATTGAATGGCCCTTTGCTCTTATATCCATTTGCCTTACAATAAGATTACATGCATGTGTCTACCACACCTCTAACTCGAGACTCTAATTTGCAGAGGCTTCAATGATGCTGTGGGTGGATTTCCAGATGATGGTTGGTCTTTGTTGAGCAGTGATGGTGCTGAGGATATTACAATTTCGGTAAACTCATCTCCAAACAAGCTTGTTGGATCCCATATCAGCCCCTCTCCGCTCTTTTCTGCTATCGGGGGTGGCATCTTGTGTGCAAAGGCATCAATGCTACTGCAGGTTTTTTATTTATACTTCATTTAGTTCGTTGTTACTCTACTAAATAGATAATCTTCATGTTTGTTTTGCTTGACCAAAATTAGTCTTCCTTTCATAAAGTTAAGCTTAACCAAGTGTACTTTTTGGAAAATGTAGAATGTCCCACCTGCTCTACTTGTGCGATTTCTGAGGGAGCACCGCTCCGAATGGGCTGATCCTGGTGTTGATGCTTATTCTGCTGCTTCTTTGAGGGCCAGCCCATATGCAGTTCCAGGTTTAAGGGCTAGTGGGTTTATGGGCAGTCAGGTTATACTACCCCTTGCTCATACCTTGGAGCATGAAGAGGTAATGGATTAATTTAGTCCTTGTAATTACCTTATTATAATGAGTGGCCAATGTTAGTGTATCAAGCTAAACGTTTTGAACTGTAGTTCTTGGAGGTCATCAGGCTCGAAGGACAGGGTTTTAGCCATGATGAGGTACTTCTATCGCGGGATATGTACCTTCTGCAGGTATGATGTTTTTGCAGTTTATTGCTTTAGGTTGCGCTATTTGTTGCGTCCTCCTGATGGTGTGCTGTTATTTGCTACTGCAGCTTTGCAGTGGGGTTGATGAGAATGCTGCAGGTGCATGCGCACAGCTCGTCTTTGCACCTATTGATGAATCTTTTGCTGATGATGCACCGCTGCTACCCTCAGGCTTCCGCGTGATACCACTGGATGCTAAGACGGTTAGTATATCCGTAGAGTTACTACTGAAGTCTTGCCTTGTCCATGTTGTCACACTAATTTTCCATTATGCACTCAACTGCAGGATGTGTCATCTGCCACACGCACACTTGACCTTGCATCCGCCCTTGAGGTTGGATCAGGTGGAGCTTCACGTGCTTCAAGTGATGTGTCCGGCGTGTGCAACATGAGATCAGTTCTGACCATTGCCTTCCAGTTCTCGTTTGAGAACCATCTTCGTGACAGCGTGGCAGCAATGGCCAGGCAGTATGTCAGAGCTGTGATGGCATCTGTGCAGAGGGTGGCCATGGCGATAGCTCCTTGCCTGGGCTCACAGATCGAACTGAAACATCCTCCCGGCTCTCCTGAGGCACTTACACTTGCTAGCTGGATTGGCAGGAGCTATAGGTAAAACCCCACTTCTTAGCTTGCAATCTTTTGTTCTGTCTTCATCCAGCCACCTAAATTGCCTATCCTGGAATCATATATTCTCTATTGCCTATCTTGGAACCTCACTTGATTCAGTACTGTTTCTGAAGTAGTTAACACTGGTGAAACTTTCAGGGTTCACACCGGTGGAGAGATCCGTTGGTCGGACACTGAAGACGCTGATTCTCCCCTGAAGCTCCTGTGGAAACACAGTGATGCAATACTCTGCTGTTCTCTGAAGGTCAGTGCCGCACAGTTTACACTGTTGTTTCATCGCATTGCCTGTGCTGGAACCACCTATTGATGAGAATTTTGGCTATCGGCCAACCATAGCCTGCTCCTATGTTCACCTTTGCCAATAAAGCCGGCCTCGACATCCTGGAGACCACGCTGATCAACCTGCAGGACATCTCGCTCGAGATGATCCTGGACGAGGAGGGTCGGAAGGCGTTGTGCTCGGAGTTCCCTAAGATCATGCAGCAGGTAACCAGCACTGCATCTACTGCTTCCCTGTTGAACTGCGGTCCACTCGGTGCATTGCATGAACATTCAGACTGAAACCTCATCCTCTCCAGGGTTTCGCGCACCTCCCGGGAGGAGTGTGCAAGACAAGCATGGGGCGGCAGGCATCGTACGATCAGGCGGTGGCTTGGAAGGTGCTGAGCGACGGCGACGCCCCGCACTGCCTCGCCTTCATGCTCGTCAACTGGACCTTCATGTGACGAGCCTCGCCACCGACCATTTCTACTACTACCGCCATGCTTTTGCTTGTGTCAAAAGATTACTTACTATATTATTATCAGATGGTGCCGGCCTATCGTAGTTATTGCGTTCACCTGTGTTGTGATCCGATGGCATGATCAAGACCTACTTGTTGCTGTTTGTGTGTGATCAAGACCTATCTATTAATCTATGAATAGTGCTTCTGTGCTTTTGTGTGATTTGCTATGTGCTGTACTCTGAAGTCTGAACTACTATTGCTTGCATTGTGTTGTTTCGATGGATTTGGGTTCATGGTGATGTGATGTGACCGCCCTGCTGCCAACCTCAGACGTGAAGACGGCGGCTTCACCATGCTGTTATTGGCTCAGTTTTCTTTACTTACGATTTGTGGTTTATGGATTATTCTATAGTAACGAGTTTTTAAACGGTGCGTTTTTTAGGATGGGTTAACTGAAAAATTGTAGTAAAAAGTGTATCAAATTTACCTCTATCGGTTTGCATGGTTTTGATTTACAGTTTGAAGTCTGCACAGTTACAAAAGTTGTAGATTGGCTTGTGTCTATCATAAAAAGGTAATTTCTATCTGCATGTGATCATAGTTTTAGCAATACAGTTAGCATACAATTAGCTAAATGGTAGCTAGCTAGTATAGAAAAGTACTAGGCAGCCTACTGTACTTGGTCTGTGGCCTTACTTCGCTTAGACGACATACTACTTATTATCTGCGCTCCTCCTGGAAGGTGTCGACGAGGTTGCAGACGACGGTGGCGGCAGACAGGATTCCGGCAGCGGAGCCAATGGCACCGGTCATGTCGGCGAGGATGGTGAGCGCGCCGATGCAGAGGCCGCCGAGAGCAGCGGCCGTCGGGATATAACTGTTTTCAGATGTGCTACAGTAGTTTTCAGAGAAAAGTCTGAAGAACAGAAGACTTACGCAATGGGGCAATTTTCTCTCTGTTATTCTCAATACCGAATCAATCACCTTACAAAGTAAAACATAGAACTTAACTAATTGGATCCACTTAACTCGTGATCCAAAAATCTAGGAAGATAAACGTGCAACGGTGCACTCAGAGAAAGTAAAAACAGAAATGGTTCAACTGAACCGAAAAACCTGGAGCTGTTGCTAACTGAAACTCCACTTCTTTTGTTCCGGCTGATTCAGTCTTTGCGTCTTCTGTCTTTAGCATGTCAGAATTACCTGCTCACATCGACGAGGTTGCAGACGACGGTGGCGGCAGACAGGATTCCGGCAGCGGAGCCGATGGCACCGGTCATGTCGGCGAGGATGGTGAGCGCGCCGATGCAGAGGCCGCCGAGAGCAGCGGCCGTCGGGATATAACTGTTGAGCAACCGGTCCTCACGGGCACCAGGTAAGAAAAGACGTTGGTCCCTGAGCCGCCTGGCAACGTCCCTAGCCGACGACCCAGATGCCTCGGACCAAGCCCCGGACAGGAGCGCGCACGAGGTGAGCAGCAAGGCGGCGTACAAGAGCGCATGGAGCGGGTCGGCGGCAGCATGGAGCAGGCTCGACGGCGGAGTGGCGTAGTGGGAGGCCGCCAACCGGGATGGCGGAGCCGTAGCTGGCGGTTTCCTTCCAGCTGCCGAGCAGACGGACGAGTAGGCTCCCGCCGTAGCGACTGTAGTAGAGCTGCTGCGAGAGCAGGTAGAGGCTCGAGACGGCGGCGGAGTGCAGCACGATGGGCATGGTGGAGGTGTAGAGGAGCTTGATCGGGAAGGTGGACTGGCGCCTCGCGTGTCCCTCGAGCGCAGAGGCAAGACCACGCGGAACCCCTCGAGGAAGACGGCGACGAGGAAGACCGCGCACGTCGCCAGCAGGTTGATCACGTTCGGGAGGTGGCGGCGGAACAGGGTCTGGACGAGCGCCCGGGCCTTGTCTGGTCGGGCGACCACGTGATGCACCACGGCGAGCGCAAGCCCCTCAAACTCGGCGCCTCGTCCTGTGTCCAGGGTCATGGGGCTGAACGTCTGCCACGCTATCTTCTCGCAAGTGTTTGTGGCGGTGAGCAAAGAGATGGCGGACGTCCCCTGCAGGCCGAACCCCTTCTGGAAGAGGTCGTCGAGGAAGACGACGAGAAGGCTGGCGGAGAAGAGCTGGAGGATGATGAGCACAGCGTTGGGCGTGCCCAGCTGCGCGACGCTCCCGTACATGCCCAGCAAAACGTACGCCGTGGCCTCCCCGAGCGCGATCACTGCCCCGAGGACCTTGTGCGCCGCGTCCAATAGCTCACGGTCCTCGCGGACGTTGCCGTCAGCGCGGAGCAGCCTGGAGCCGGTAAGGAGCTGCATGACCATCCCGCCGTGACGACAGGGGCGACGCCGAGCTCCATCAAGGTGCCGCGGTTGGACGCGAGGATGGAGCGCACCAGGTGGAATGGGTCGGCGCCGGCGCCGGCGGCGGAGTAGCGGACGCCGTAGAGCGGGAGGTGGCTGCACACCAGGAAGACGGACACGGACATCCCCGTGTACAGCACGCGCTCGCGGAACGGCACCGCCCTCTCCGCGCGCCGCACCGACGGCAACAGCGCGGCCAGCGGCCGGAACAGTTGCAGCGCACGGAAGCCACCATGGGCCATCACGGTCGATGGACAGCGTGTTGGCGAAGAGACAAACTCCCGATCGCTGCGATACACGGACGAACTCTCACGCAGTTGAGCCAGCAGAATACATATGACGACAATGTATTTCGTTGTGTGCTGCGCTGCTTATTCGCTGCATGCACCTGGTTCTCTTATTTATAGCAAAAAACAATGACCGTATTGGTAGCAACACGGAGAACAAACTCGATGTGGACTCCTAAACATAGTTCTGCTCGTAAACAAAAAACCGATTCCAACACATACTCTAAACAGCAACGAAATCAGCAACGGATTATGATTATACTAACACAGCGAGCCGCTTGCCCCGTGTTCCAAGTAATCACGCGCGTGACGCTTTGATGCTAGTAGCCTGCTCGATACAGAAGTTGGCCTGCACACCTAGCAGCCGTCTTATATATATATATATATACAGAGTCAGCCGCCTTATATCGATCCGACTCGAAGTCGGGAGGAGCAAACCGAGCGCAATTTGGACTCGAAAAGAAACCGACCTCGGACACAGACAAATTATGGATATACAGCAGACACAGACAACCGACTCGGACCAGAACCAATCACGCTAATGAAATCTGCCAAAACTGTCAACGCATCAATCTTCATTGAGTCAGGCATGGAATCGGAGCGCGCGGGATGGATGTTGACAAAGGCAGGATCATGAGTCAGGCTGGGCAAGCATCAATCTTCATTGAGTCAGGCATGGAATCGGATGTTGACAAAGGCAGGACGGTTGACATTAGTTAGTTTGTCAGATATTTCTTGTTTTATTGTTCAAGAAAAATAAATATTTCTTGTTTAGAAGCAATATTTCAAGTGACTGAAATTCCACACCAAATCTTTACTAGCACGAACAAGGTTTAGCAGTTAACTACTAATTGTCTGTGTTGCATGGTAATTTGTCATAGTTTCTTGCAAAAAAAATACTAAAAGGAATACTAAAAATCTATACGAGAAAAGTTACAATGCAGAAGATTTTACAATGTGGCTACAATCGAATATATAGGGGTACAAAGTACAGTAATTCTCCTGAGACGGTATACTAAAATGAAGGATTTCATACAGTAATACAGATAAAAAAATATGGTCGCTCTCCGGCAAGGAGGTTGTTCTGCAGTAACATGGCTTTTTTAACCAACAAGTAATTCTCCAGGCCAATCAACCTTTCACTACCACCAACTGTCCTTTCTTAACCAACAAGTATTCGGATCATATCTTGAGATGAATTCCATTGGTAGCAAACAACCAACAAGTAGTCGGATCATATCTTGAGATGAATTCCATTGGTAGCAAACAACCAACAAGTAGTCGGATCATATCTTGAGATGAATTCCATTGGTAGCAAACAACCAACAAGTGTCGGATCATATCTTGAGATGAATTCCATTGGTAGCAAACAACCAACAAGTATTCGGATCATATCTTGAGAAGAATTCCATTTGTAGCAAACAACAATTGCCATGAACTCCAAACAAAGATCATCGTGCATCAAAAAATACATTGGATTACTCTCACACCAACCAACTTTGAGTAATGCTCAAAACTTAGTAGCTGGAACTGATTTTGTTATCATAGCAACTGGATTATTACGAGTACTTACATGCAAATTTTAATGTCACCTTAAGCAATGACATCTTGAATGTAGTGATATATTATATCAATATGCTTAGTTCTCTAATAGAACATCAGATTCTTTATAAGAAAAATAGCACTCTGACTATCATAAAATATAGTAGTGCAAGTATTACTTTTACAAAATTTAGTAAATAAACCTCTTAGCTAAGTAGCTTTTTTACATGCTTTAGAAATAGCTATCCATATATTCGACTTATGTGGTAGATAATACAACAGTAGGTTGCAAACTTGCCTGTCGACTAATAGCACATCCTCTAACAGTCAATACATAACTAGTAAGAGATATTTTTTTATCTAAATCAGCAGCAAAATCTGAATTTATATAACCAACAAGTCTATTTCTAGTTTTTCGAAACTGTAAGCAAGCATTAGAAGTACCACAGAAATATCTAAAAATCCATTGAAATACTTTCCAATACTCTTTACCAGGATTAGTCATGTATCTACTAATAATACTCAATATGTGAGATAAATTAGGACGAGAACATGCCATGATATACATAAGTGAACCAACTGCACATGCGTATGGAACTCTAGACATGTAATAAATTTCATCATCAGATTGTGGACATGATGATGAAGAAAGCATGAAATATACAGCTAAAGGAGTACTAACTGGTTTGGCTTATGCATGTTAAAGCGATGGAGGACCGTGTCAATATACTTGTACTGACTTAGATATAAGTTACTAAACTGTCTCTCTCTAACAATCTCCATGCCAAGAATCTTATCTATTGCACCCAAGTCATTCATCTCAAATTCACTACTCAATTGTGCCTTCAACTTTGATATTTATGTGTTACCTCTTGCAGCAATCAAGATATTATCAACGTATAAAAGCAAATATATAGTTGAACCATTAAAAATCTTCAGATAAATACAACTATCACAATATGATCTTTTAAAATTCTAAGAGGTTATAAAGATGTCAAATCTCTTATACCATTGTCTATGTGATTATTTCAAACTATAAAGAGATTTCTTTAACCTACAAACAAGGTTTTCTTTTTCTGGAACAACAAAACCTTGTTGTTGCTCCATCCAATGTACTAAGTATATGCTGACTATGTTGGAGAAAGGATCTAGTTATTGCTAGGAAATCACTTTGGTTGGGACTAGTGTATGTGAAGGACATGGTCGCCTCTGCCGAGTTGCACATGGTGAGTGCAGAAGAGCCGGCCACGTTTGGTGCGGCGAAACGCGATCCGTCTTGGCGTCTGGCGATGCTGGAGGAGATAAAAGCTATCGAGGAGAACAACACTTGGAACCTCGTCGAGCTTCCCGCCGGGCATCGCGCAATTGGACTTAAATGGGTCTTCAAGGTGAAACGTGATGAGCATGGCGCCATCACCAGGCACAAAGCGCGTCTCATGGCGAAAGGGTATGCGCAGCGTGAAGGGATCGACTTTGAGGAGGTCTTTGCCCCTGTCGCACGAATTGAGTCGGTGCGGCTACTGCTGGCTCTGGCGGCGCAACAAGGTGGTATGTGCACCACATGGACGTGAAGTCTGCGTTTCTGAACGGGGACCTTGCTGAGGAGGTCTACGTCGAACAGCCGCCAGGTTTCATCGTCGACAAACAGAAGCACAAGGTGCTCAAGCTGCGCAAGGCGTTGTATGGGCTGCGTCAAGCCCCGCTTGGAACTCAAGGCGGACGCCGACCTCCGGAGCTGGGTTTCAGCAGATGCATGGATGAGCACGCGTTGTACACGCGGCGGGCGCCCGGAGGAACTTTGATCATCGGCGTCTACGTTGATGGCCTGATCATCACCGGGACAACTCAAGCAGGCATCGACAAATTCAAGCGCGAGATGATGTCCATGTTTCGCATGAGCGATTTGGGACTGCTCACCTACTATCTCGGCATTGAGGTATGTCAAAGTGACAGCGGGATCACGCTCTGTCAAAGCGCCTATGCTAGGAAGCTCTTGGAGCAGAGTGGCATGGCAGAGTGCAATCCTTGTCACACGCCGATGGAAGAGAGGCTCAAGCTATCCAAGGCATCAACAGCACCGCCTGTGGACGCAACCCGCTACCGGAGTATTGTAGGGAGTCTGCGCTATCTGACTCATACCCGGCCGGACATCACGTTCGCCGTAGGGTACGTGAGTCGGTTCATGGAGGATCCGCGGGAAGATCACCTCGCCGCGGTGAAGCACGTCCTTCGGTACATCGCCGGGACACGGGGGTTCGGCGTCATCTACCCAAGAGAAGGAGACAAGCTGGCCTTGTTAGGTTACAGCGATAGCGATATGGCCGGCGATCTTGACGGGCGGAAGAGCACTACTGGCATCCTCTTCTTCCTCGGCACAAGCCCAGTCTCCTGGCAGTCACAAAAACAGCGGGTTGTGGCTCTCTCCTCGTGCGAAGCAGAGTACATCGCCGCTACGACGGCAGCATGTCAGGGCGTCTGGCTTCACCGGCTGCTGCAGGAGCTCTTGGAACAGAAGCTTCCAGCGCCGGAACTCAGGGTGGACAACAAGTCTGCCATCGCTCTTAGCAAGAATCCAGTCCTCCATGACAGAAGCAAACACATCGACACCCGATATCACTTCATTCGTGAGGCGGTCGATGGAGGAAAAATTGTTCTCGAGTTCACTGAAACCGGACGACAGCTCGCGGACATTCTGACGAAGCCACTTGGCCGCGTTCGATTCCTGGAGCTCCGCGATAGTATCGGCGTAATCGGGATCAAATTAGGGGGAGTATGTTAGTATAATCATAATCCGTTGCTTGTTTCGTTGCTGTTTAGAGTATGTGTTGGAATCGGTTTTTTGTTTACGAGCAGAACTATGTTTAGGAGTCCACATCGAGTTTGTTCTCCGTGTTGCTACCAATACGGTCATTGTTTTTTGCTATAAATTAGAGAACCAGGTGCAGCGAATAAGCAGCGCAGCACACAACGAAATACATTGTCTTCATATGTATTCTGCTGGCTCAACTCCGTGAGAGTTCGTCCGTGTATCGCAGCGATCGGGAGTTTGTCTCTTCGCCAACACGCTGTCCATCGATCGTGATGGCTCATGGTGGCTTCCGTGCGCTGCAACTGTTCCGGCCGCTGGCCACGCTGTTGCCGTCGGTGCGGCGCGCGGAGAGGGCGGTGCCGTTCCGCGAGCGCGTGCTGTACACGGGGATGTCCGTGTCCGTCTTCCTGGTGTGCAGCCACCTCCCGCTCTACGGCGTCCGCTACTCCGCCGCCGGCGCCGGCGCCGACCCATTCCACCTGGTGCGCTCCATCCTCGCGTCCAACCGCGGCACCTTGATGGAGCTCGGCGTCGCCCCTGTCGTCACGGCGGGGATGGTCATGCAGCTCCTTACCGGCTCCAGGCTGCTCCGCGCTGACGGCAACGTCCGCGAGGACCGTGAGCTATTGGACGCGGCGCACAAGGTCCTCGGGGCAGTGATCGCGCTCGGGGAGGCCACGGCGTACGTTTTGCTGGGCATGTACGGGAGCGTCGCGCAGCTGGGCACGCCCAACGCTGTGCTCATCATCCTCCAGCTCTTCTCCGCCAGCCTTCTCGTCGTCTTCCTCGACGACCTCTTCCAGAAGGGGTTCGGCCTGCAGGGACGTCCGCCATCTCTTTGCTCACCGCCACAAACACTTGCGAGAAGATAGCGTGGCAGACGTTCAGCCCCATGACCCTGGACACAGGACGAGGCGCCGAGTTTGAGGGGCTTGCGCTCGCCGTGGTGCATCACGTGGTCGCCCGACCAGACAAGGCCCGGGCGCTCGTCCAGACCCTGTTCCGCCGCCACCTCCCGAACGTGATCAACCTGCTGGCGACGTGCGCGGTCTTCCTCGTCGCCGTCTTCCTCGAGGGGTTCCGCGTGGTCTTGCCTCTGCGCTCGAGGGACACGCGAGGGCGCCAGTCCACCTTCCCGATCAAGCTCCTCTACACCTCCACCATGCCCATCGTGCTGCACTCCGCCGCCGTCTCGAGCCTCTACCTGCTCTCGCAGCAGCTCTACTACAGTCGCTACGGCGGGAGCCTACTCGTCCGTCTGCTCGGCAGCTGGAAGGAAACCGCCAGCTACGGCTCCGCCATCCCGGTTGGCGGCCCTCCCACTACGCCACTCCGCCGTCGAGCCTGCTCCATGCTGCCGCCGACCCGCTCCATGCGCTCTTGTACGCCGCCTTGCTGCTCACCTCGTGCGCGCTCCTGTCCGGGGCTTGGTCCGAGGCATCTGGGTCGTCGGCTAGGGACGTTGCCAGGCGGCTCAGGGACCAACGTCTTTTCTTACCTGGTGCCCGTGAGGACCGGTTGCTCAACAGTTATATCCCGACGGCCGCTGCTCTCGGCGGCCTCTGCATCGGCGCGCTCACCATCCTCGCCGACATGACCGGTGCCATCGGCTCCGCTGCCGGAATCCTGTCTGCCGCCACCGTCGTCTGCAACCTCGTCGATGTGAGCAGGTAATTCTGACATGCTAAAGACAGAAGACGCAAAGACTGAATCAGCCGGAACAAAAGAAGTGGAGTTTCAGTTAGCAACAGCTCCAGGTTTTCGGTTCAGTTGAACCATTTCTGTTTTTACTTTCTCTGAGTGCACCGTTGCACGTTTATCTTCCTAGATTTTTGGATCACGAGTTAAGTGGATCCAATTAGTTAAGTTCTATGTTTTACTTTGTAAGGTGATTGATTCGGTATTGAGAATAACAGAGAGAAAATTGCCCCATTGCGTAAGTCTTCTGTTCTTCAGAGTTTTCTCTGAAAACTACTGTAGCACATCTGAGAACAGAACGCGAGAGAAGAATTGTGAGGTGTGACGAATCCTTGATCCTGATTTCCAACATCTGGGATCAGAGCATCAGGAAGAACACCCAAGAATCTTCAGTTCAGCTACCGACATGACCGGTGCCATTGGCTCCGCTACCGGAATCCTGTTTGCCGCAACCGTCGTCTACAACCTCGTCGACACCTTCCAGGAGGAGCGCAGATAATAATCAACCTAGCTTGCTACCTATTCCTAGGTTAATTTGTTAAACAGTTCTTCCTTCCTTCTTTTCTTAAGTTGTTTAATTAGCATTCAGATTAGATCAGGGGTGAGGAGACCATAATATATGAAAGCTATAAAGAAAATTGTTGCCAAATTCTGAACTTTTTTTGTTCGAAGGAATGGTGCACCAAATCCAATCAAAAGAGGGAAACTTCGATTGCTCTTGCTCATGAGTCCTAGATGGTCTAGGTGACCTGTGATGGGTTCTCACGTATCATAGCAAGTTAGAACATAGCATAGATTCAATCCAAAATGCCAACAATCTTGAGAAAACCGATCAAACTCAAGAACTTCCACTAAATCATACCTAGAGATGGAATCTTATTTCCAAAAGATATCTACTTCTTACATGTCCTTAGCATCAGAAAAGCTCAAGAGAAAAGAAATCCAAATATGAAAGCCAAGAAAATCAAAAGCACATGATGGGATTCACTGCATAACTCACTTGAACAAAGTTTGGACGTTTATTTCACATGGAGTGGAATGTTTTGAAGCCAATCCCTCAGAATAGCAGAGCTCCTAACCTAGAACACACACACTCTCTCTCATACATTTGCATGCTTTTCAAAGCGCGACTTCCAAAGGCTTGACAAGCGATAAGACTTTAATCCACAAAGACTTAACCTAAACTACTTTAGGCCAACGCCGTGGTTTTGCAAACCACCACTCCACCCGGTTTCTGACAATTTCCTAAATTGCCACCTGCCAGTCTTGACGACGATGCGATGCCCATGACTTATCATCAAGATCTTACACCTACGTCGAAGCCGTTACTACTTGAAACGTCCAAGTCACATGGCACACTAACATTACTCTGCAGTCCGTGATACCCAATCTCTTGCTGTCAAGATCGTACGCTTTGCTCAAGGAATGTCACCACTTGAAACGCACAAGTCCGGTTGGCACATCACATGCATGCATTGCCTTTTCATGACTCTTGTCTTTCTCCGTGCTTCTTGGCTTGATATGTCGCTCCACCCGAACTTATACGACACATCATGGCCTTAAGACTCCTTCCGTAGTCTCGGTCTCACCGTTGGCCGCAACCATCATCAAAGCATCTGCGCACCAAAGAACAAAGCAATCAATCCGAGTATAAATGACATGCACTTGACTCTTCATTAGTAAACCATATGCGTGGACACATGCCATGACCCACACATGTATGGACTCCCCCATGACTAACATTTGCAGGGACTCATGCTGTGACTAACACCCAAACCAGAACCAACAGAATGTACTTCATCGGGGGCGGTCGGCGGTGTCACACAAGTCGGTTAGACCGCCAAACAGCCTACCGATCGCACCGCTCGGTCCCTCGGTTAGACCTTTGGGTTGGCCGGTAGGGGGTGTAATCAGAGCGGATACCTCCCGACTGATCAGACAGCTTCAAATAGTATTCGGGGAAAAAATTGGTAACTGACATATTTTGTCAGATATGGTGTCGGTATCGGATAGTATTTTTGAATCGGAAGCGGTTTCAACGGATAAGAGAATATCTAGAAATATATTCGGTAATATCCGGTAAATGGAATCGGTAATATCGGTAAATGGCTCACGTTACCACCGCCCTTGCTTGCACTCCCATTACCCTAGCACCGCATAAGTGACATGCAGTCCCCAAAGACCCCAACACTAGCACTACGCTCCCCACTCCCCAGTCCCCACAGCCACGAGCCACACCACCACAGCATTGGGGCAAGGCGACGACCGCATGGGCGCCTCCCTCCATCCAGTCATCCTGCAGATCTGCTGCGCAGCGGCGTTGCCTGAACCTACGTGAGCCCCCCGTCCGGCCTCCGGCGCGAGCTAACAAGCTTTCCCCTCTGGCATCCGCTACGGCACGAGCTCCCTTCCCGACAGGCAGGAGCCCCTCCGCCTCCAAAGACGAGCTTGACGGCTTGTACTAGTTGGAATTGGATGTATAAAGTACTTTTGACATCTTGTGACTACCAATGACTTTCGAGATGGGTGTTTGATTGGTTTGCTCGGAGCAAGCTAAGTTCTTTTTTTTTTGCTTTAGACTTCTTTGGAAATTAAAATAAATAAGGTGGTTTGTTGAAGTGGATTTTTAAATTACTTTTTAGATCTAAAATCATGCCATTAGTTGTGGTCTTAAAAACCATTGATAAAACTATCAACTATAATTAAAAACTATCAGACGCAGTCTAAAACAACGTAATATGAGTTTTGCAGGAGACGTGTGGCTACATTGCTCGGGGACTTGTATTGGAGCTCGCGCCGTAGCGAATGCCGGAGGGGAAAGCTTGTTAGCTCGCGCTGGAGGCCGGACGGGGGGCTCACGCAGGTTCAGGCAACACCGCTGCACAACAGATCTGCAGGATGACTGGATGGAGGGAGGCGCCCATGCGGTCGTCGCCTTGCCCCAATGCTGTGGTGGTGCGGCTCGTGGCCGTGGGGACTGGGAAGTGGGGAGCGTAGTGCTAGTGTTGGGGTCTTTGGGGACTGCATGTCACTTATGCGGTGCTAGGGTAATGGGGAGTGCAATCAGTGGGCCAGTGGTAACGTGAGCCATTTACCAGATATTACCGATTCCATTTACCGGATATTACCGAATATATTTCTAGATATTCTCTTATCCGTTGGAAACTGCTCTCCCGATTCCGATATCGATTCCGAAAAATACCATCCGATACCGACACCATATCCGACAAATATATGTCAGTTACCAATTTTTTAAATCACGCTTTCAGTTTAAAGAAAGTTGCTCCAGTTTCCTGTTTTCAGTTTTCATAGGTCGGTGTCTTTGGATGCTTTGATCGAGAATTGGAGATAATTCAGTTTTCAGTTCTAGCGTTTTAGTGAATTTGAGATGAATGATTTGGGTGCAACAAATAAGATTCTTGGCATGAAGATCGTTAGAGAGATAGTTTAGTAACTTATATCTAAGTCAGTAAAAGTATATTGACACAATCCTTCATCGCTTTAACATGCATAAAGCCAAACCAGTTAGTACTCCTTTAGCTGTATATTTCAGGCTTTATTCATCATCATGTCCACAATCTCATGATGAAATTCATTACATGTCTAGAGTTCCATACGCATGTGCAGTTGGTTCACTTATGTATGTCATGATATGTTCTTGTTCTAATTTATCTCACATATTGAGTATTATTAGTAGATACATGACTAATCCTGGTAAATAGTATTGAAAAGTATTTTAGTGGATTTTAGATATTTCGTGGTACTTCTAATGCTTGCTTACAGTTTGAAAAACTAGAAATACAATATCAAAGTTGTATTGGTTGGTCGATTCGAGCGACAAATACTACTTCTCATGCGTATTCGATAAGGATATCAGATGCAACTCATAATCCGATATTCTGAAGGAGAAGCTTGTTTTACAAAATGAAATTATTCTCTGGAAGGAGCGTTGACAGTTTTGGCAGATTTCATTGGCGTGATTGGTTCTGGTCCGAGTCGATCGGTTGTCCATAATAATGTTTCTTTTCGAGTCCAAATTGCGCTCAAGTTTGCAACTCCGAGTCGCATCGATATAAATGACTGACTATATATATATATATATATATATATATATATATATATATATATATATATATATATATATATATATATATATATATATATATATATATATATATATATATGTAAGGCGGCTGACTCTGTACGTCGCCGGCGGTGAGCTAGGTAACAGAATCGTCTCGCGCGCAATTCGCTTGGAACACCAAGCTTTCAGCCGCCAAAGACACCATATCCGAAAAAAAGCCTGGAACATTGTGTAATGACTTGTTTATTAAATCACGCTTTCAGTTTAAAGAAAGTTGCTCCAGTTTCCAGTTTTCAGTTTTCATAGGTCGGTGTCTTTGGATGCTTTGATCGAGAATTGGAGATAATTCAGTTTTCAGTTCTAGCGTTTTAGCCTTTTGGGTGAACCTTGTAGTTCTTTGCGATCTCTTCAGTTTCCAGTTCTCGCATTTTGGGTGAACCTTGTAGTTCTTTGCGATCTGTACATGGCATATTCCCTTGTATATCCCCCTGTACTCTCTATATATATAGCCCTTTGGGCTTCTTGAATATACACACAATATTCATAACATGGTATCAGAGCATAGACTCGACCATTTTCCGTTGTTCGACGGTGCCGTTCTGGCCGGGCCGCCGCCGCTCAGTGCCGCCGTCGCCACTCAGGCGCTGCTATCCAGGCCTCCGTCCTTGTTGTCGCCGCCGCCGTCAGTTCCGACGCCGCCGCACCATCCAAAGGTCTGCCGCTGCCCGTTGCCGCCATTGGACCCGCCCGAAGTCGCCGACGTCTCCTCACGCCGCCGGCCCGGATCGACGCCTTGTCGTCTCGCCGACCGCCGCCCGCCGCCCGCCGCCGCCGCCGTCGATCCGATGCCGCCGCCGCCCCGGATCCGACGCCGGCCGCCACCGACGCTGCCGCACCGCCGCCGCCTGTAGCCGCCGTCGCCAAGCGCCGCCGCCGCCGCCGCCGCCGCCGCCGCCGACGCACCCGCCCACGCACCGCCGCCGCCGCATCGCCGGCCGTTGCCCGTCGGGCCGTCTCGCGTCGCCCGCCGCCCAGCCGCCGTCGCCCCGCCGCCGCCGGCCGGCCGTCGCTGGCGCCTCGCCGCTTTGCTCCCTTTCTTGTATCGGTATCGGTCGGTTTGAGTGAAGTCCAAAGTTGGACTGATATATATCTTGTATCGGTCAGTTTTGTAAAAAAAATCAAAAAAGAAACGTCGATCTAACCGCCGCGCCGTCCAGCGCCGCCTACCGATGGCTTCTGTTCCATCTGCTGCGATCCCATTTTTGGGAACAAAGCTCCATGGAACAAACTACAGGTTATGGTCTTCTCTCATGGAGATCACGCTTGATGGTCTTCGTCTTTGGGGACATGTTACCGGTGCATGTCCTTCTCCGTCACCACCGGTTCAGCCTCCTCCTCGGCAGCCTATTTCTGTACCTCCTGGAGCAGATGAGGCTGCTAAAGAAAATGTAGAGGCGTTGTCGCCATCGCCGATGTCTTGCGATGAAGTTTTCAAGATGCCATTGACGCTTTCGAGCGCTGGTGTGCTGATGAGGCCCGTGTTCGTGCCATTCTTGTTGTCAGCGTCGACGACTCCATTCAGCCAGATATCGTTGGACTGCGGTGTACTCGACAGATCTGGGATTACTTGCGTGAGCGATACCAGCAGAGCAGTGATGCTCAGTTTTTTCTTCGGCGTGAGTTGGAGATGCTTCGCCGAGGAGATTCTTCCGTCGACGACTTCTTCCGAGCTCGGCTAGTCTCGGCGGCGACTAGATGAGCTTCTCCACTATGCCGAGGATTGCCACGAGTTCGAAGGCGGATCATGATCGTCTTCGTCTTTATGATTTCGTCGTCGTCTTCGTCCGAGTTTGAGCCCGCCGAGCTCAGCCGCCGAGTCGTCGCCACGACCGACCGTCACCGAGGCTCTTCGACACTTGGCCGAGGAGCTTCGCCTTGGGTTAGCGAGACGATCTGTTCCAAGCGTGCTTGCGCTCCTTCTTCGACTACATTGACGTTTCCTGCTACGACAACGTTTCATTCTCGGTGCTGTTTCGCTCTCGCTTTTGCACCAGCGGAGTTCAATGCAACTCTGCAAGAACGGGCATGACTACCGAGTTGTGCGGTGCGAAAAAGCGGAATAAGGCACGCGTGTGGATGGGCGACAAGGGGGGAGGCCCTTCCTTCACGGTGGGCGCACCGGTTCATCAAGATCTCGGCGAGGTGATTACGCTCGGCAGCTACGCCACGCTCTACTTGACAGACTTTCTCACAGCTCGCGGGTTACGCGATCTAGCTCAGATGTCTTCCCCAGGTACCTCTTGAGTTCTAGATTCTGGTGCCTCTTTCCATATGACACCGGATTCCACATCTCTCATTTCAGTGGGACCTCCTGCCCTTCCTATCTCTGTACAGACTGCGGATGGTACTTCCTTATCTGTTAGCTGTCAGGGCACTCTTTTGACTAATGATTTTTCTGTTCCAGCTGTTTCTCATGTTCCCCAACTAACCATGCAGCTTCTTTCAGTGGGACAGCTCACTGACCTTGGTTGTAGGGTTGGTTTTGACTCTCACACCTGTTTCGTTCAGGATCGACAGACAAGGACGATACTTGGGACTGGCCGGCGCCGTAGGGATCGTCAGGGTCTCTACATTCTCGACCGTCTTCATCTCCCGTCCAGTTCAGTTGCTCCTACCACGTCTTCAGCTGCTCCGTCTACCTCTACCGTCACTGTTGCTACCACTCCTGGAGTCTTTGCGCAGTGGCATCACCGTTTAGGTCACCTATGTGGGTCCCGTCTTTTGTTATTAGTTCGTCAGGGTGTCCTTGGACGTGTTACTGTTGACACGTCCATGTTTTGTCAAGGTTGTAAGCTTGGCAAGCAGCTACAACTTCCTTATCATTCTAGTGAGTCATTGTCTTCTCGTCCTTTTGATTTAGTTCATTCAGATGTATGGGGACCTGCGCCGATTATCTCCAAAGGCGGGCATAAATTCTATGTTATTTTCATTGATGATTATTCCCGTTTTACTTGGCTTTTTCCTATGATCTATCGTAGCTTTGCCATGATGGTTCGTACTCAGTTTGAGTCCTCTATCCGCACTTTTCGCTGTGATTCCGCTGGAGAGTATTGTTCTAATGCGTTCAGACAATTTCTTTCTGAGCAGGGAACTCTTTATCAGTCTTCTTGTCCTGGTGCCCATGCTCAGAATGGCGTTGCTGAACGCAAGCATCGTCATCTGATTGAGACTGCTCGCACACTTCTTCTTGCTTCTCACGTTCCACCACAGTTCTGGGCTGAGGCTGTTTCTACGGCTGCATATCTCATTAATATGCAGCCCTCCACTGCTCTTAAGGATGTCAGTCCTATAGAGCGTCTCTACTCTAGAGTCCCTCAGTACAATCATCTTCGTGTTTTTGGCTGCACTTGCTTTGTCCTGTTGCCGCCTCGTGAGCGCACTAAACTGACAGCTCAGTCAGTTGAGTGTGTGTTTCTTGGGTACAGTTCTGAGCATAAGGGTTATCGCTGTTATGATCCTTCGACTCGACGGATCAGGATCTCACGAGATGTTGTCTTTGACGAATCTTGACCTTTCTTCTATCGAGATTCAGCTCCTTCCACTGCTTCCACCATCGAGACGATCTCCTGGCTGTCTCTTCCTGACTCCTCACCCATTTCCCCCTTTCTATACCTTCAACCCTCGTGTTGCCTCCTCTGAGACCACCTCTTGCCCCTACACCTTCACCTTCACCTTCGTGTTACCTCCTCTGACATCATTTCTTGCTCCTACGGCGCCACCGTCTCGTTTCTCTGGAGTGCACTACTCCAGACGGCCTCGTACTTCACCAGATCCCTCTCCTGGTCTCTTGCCGACACCGATGTCTGATTCATCTGGTGATGCTCCTCGTTACGCCCTTCGTGACCGAGCAACCATTCGGCCTCCTGACCATCTTGTCTTTGCTTCGACAGCTCATGCTCTCTCTGTCACTGAGCCTAGTTCTTATCGTGAGGCTGCTTCTCACTCTGAGTGGCAACTCGCTTGATGCGCTTCGTTGTATGGAGACTTGGGATATTGTACCGACACCTGTTCATGCTCGTCCTATCACGTGCAAGTGGGTGTACAAGATTAAGACCAGGTCTGACGGTACTATTGAGCGCTACAAGGCTCGTCTTGTGGCTCGTGGTTTTCAGCAGGAGTATGGTCGTGATTACGACGAGACGTTTGCTCCTGTTGCTCATATGACCACTGTTCGCACACTTGTTGCGCTTGCTTCGTCACGGTGGTCTATCTCTCAGCTGGATGTTAAGAATGCCTTCCTTAATGGAGTCTTGCATGAGGAGGTTTATATGCAGCCACCACCCGGGTATTCTGTTCCAGATGGTCATGTCTGTCGTCTTCGTCGTGCTCTTTATGGCCTCAAACAGGCCCCTCGTGCTCGACGGCGCGTTTACCTCGATGATCACCGCTGTTGGTTTCACTTGTCGGTGCCCATGATCCCGCTCTATTTATCCATGTCTCACTCGAGGTAGGACACTGCTCCTTCTATATGTGGATGATATGCTCATTACGGGAGACGATTCCTAATTCATCACATATGTGAAGAAGCATCTCGATGGCGATTTTGATGACCGATCTTGGCTTGCTTACATACTTCCTTGGGATTAAGGTTTTTTCACGCCGAGGGTTACTATCTCTCCAGCAGTATGTCCGGGATCTCCTTGATCGGTGCAGTCTCGACCGATACTCGACCGCCGAGACTCATATGGAGCTCTCTCTTGACTTGAGCTCGATGGTGATCTTCTTGAGGATCCTACTCGGTATCGCCATCTCGTTGGGAGTCCGGTATATCTTGTGAGCACTCGTCCTGATATTGCTCATGCTGTTCATATCTTGAGTCAGTTCATGGCTTGTCCTACTCATATTCACTACAGTCATCTTCTTCGTGTTCTTCGCTACTTGCGTGGAACCATCTCTCGTCGCTTGTTTTTCCCTAGCTCCACCTCCCTCCAGCTTCAGGCGTACTCTGATGCGACCTGGGCTAGTGATCCTTCTGATCGTCATTCTCTTTCTGCTTACTGTGTTTTTCTTGACTCCTCCCTGATTGCCTGGAAGACAAAGAGCGGCATGCAGCTTCCGTTCGAGTGCAGAGGCTGAGTTGAGAGCTATGCCAGCTGTGACAACAGAGATTACTTGGTTGATATAATTACTTGCAGATTTTTGTGTACCTATGAGGGGACCTACAACTCTTCGATCGACGAGACAGAGCTATCAGCATTGCCCGTGATCCAGTGAAGCATGAGCTCACCAAGCACATTGGTGTGGATGCTTCATACACTCGCTCCCAGGTGCAGGAGGGTGTACTTGCTCTTCAGTTTGTGTCTTCAGAATTACAGATTGCTGACTTCTTCACGAAGCCACAGACCAGGACATAACATTTGTATTTTCTCTCCAAACTCAGTGTGTGTGATCCACCATGAGTTTGAGGGGGGTGTTAAGGAAAGAATAGGAAATAGGAAATATATTATTTTGTTTCCTTATATGCCTCACATTCCATAGCCTCACATTCTTTCCTTAACAACAGCAAGCATAATTCCAGTACCAGAATCAATCACGCCTATGAAATCAGCCAAAACTATCAATGCGCCAACACAAAAACCCCCCAAACAAGCTGTCTTGATAATGTACCTCTCGAATTCATTCGGGGGTATTGAGTCAGGCTGGGCAAGCATCAATCTTCGCTGCTCCTGCATGGAATCAATAATGACGTAAAGATATGAACTTGGTAAGTAGGGAAGAGAGTAAATAGAGAATGCTGCACACAGTTCCATACATTTGCCCCAATAGCGAAGCAATAGCCGCCGCCGCCGCCGTCGCGACGAGATACGGAGGAGAGTTCAAAGAAGAGGATGGGCTGGAACTAGAGACGAGAGAGGTTTGGGATTGCGCTATTGCGGATTTGGGGAGGAGGAGGAGGATAGAAACCTTACTCTGGTCTGTCCGTTGCGCTGAATATTGAGGATAGAAACCTTACGCTGGTCTGTCCGTTGCGCTTAGGGGTGGAGACGGATCGGATACGGTCGAATAGTATCAAATACGAATATGAATTTATATTTTTAAAACGAATACGAATACGAATTCAAATATACTCAAATACAAATACGAATATTCTCGAATACGAATACTGATATTTTCGAATACGGATTTTCTCGGATACGAATATCGGATAAAACGGATTCCTAGCGATTTTGCCGATTTTCACCGGTTTTGACCGATCACCAGTTTTAAACCACCTAAATTCAAATTTTACATCACAAAATTTGTACGAATTTTTCATGGGTTCTAAAAACGGATCGAATACGAATCGAATAGTCTCGAATACGGATATGGATACGAATATTCTCGAATACGAATGCGAATACGAATACTTTCAAATACGGATACGAATATTCTCGAATACGAATACGAATTTTTGCTTACCATATTCGTGTTTTCTCGGATACGAATATCGGATAATACGAATTATCCGTTACCGTTTTCCACCCCTAGTTGCGCTGAATATTGGGGATCCATTCTAGTCTAGGGATCGTGTAGAAGAAAACCGGGTTCGTCGGGCCATTTGTTTGTTGGTGGAAGGGAGCAATGACAGTGTCAATCAAGAAAAAGCGTAAATAGCAGCAGGCCAAGAGCCGGAGAAAAAAGGCAGAAGGAGATGGTGGTTTTCTTCTTCTCGCTAGCTTAGTTAACGATTTGATTTTCTCTGTATTTATTAATTTAATTAGATATTAGAGTTGAAATTAGAGAGGAAGTAAAAATTATTCGTTAGAGAAAAGACTAGTATATCGACTAATCTGCTATATTGTTCTCCTATAGTTTTGGGTACTGTATGAGAGTAATTTAAGAATATCATCTACTAGATAATTGTAAAGAAAATGTATAGTTTTCGTACAATATTTATTTATATTGATCGATAAATAATTTTAGGCTATGAATTTTGTAATCCAAACTATCGGTAAATTTATCATCTTCTAGTATCATATATTAATCAGAGATTAAAATTCTTGGATGGAATATTGGATGATTTATCTACATGAAAGATATAGATAATTAAGGGTTCTAGAAATCTCATGAACATGATCTTAAATCTAGATAGTTTCCTAGAAATATCTAGATATTTTAGATGCTTTATTCGAAAGAATTTGATGGTGCCAATTGTCATAAATCTAGTGGTCACAAGAATTTATATAATCCTTTCAATCCAAAATATACATCATTTGAGAGAGTTGGTTTTGATTTATAAATATTTATGTTTTATTTTTCGGAAGCAATATGTTCATCAAAGTGCCCATGTTAATTGTTATTCTTAGAGAGAGGTAAATCATAAATAGAGACAATATATGTAAAAAACAAAAATATGTATCACTTCTTTTTCTATGTGTGTGAAAAACCACCGTTTAATATGCTAACATAGAAAATAAGAAAAGAGAAGTGGGTTAAAGTTAATATCTATTTAAAAACAAAGTGCATACTTGTGTTGTCAACTAAAGTTGTAATTGTACTGCCACCAAATAAAGTGTTAGTATTAGTTTATTATTTCAAATTTTTAGTGTTATTGACTTTCAATAGACTTAGAAATGTGACTTTTATCTTCAGTTTTTATAAACCAATATAAATATATATTAAAAAAATATAACAAAATGTAATTAGCGAACACCCATTCATAAAATCCTAAATCCGCTATTGAACATAGACCCGAGAAGGAAAAAAAGGGCATGGCCGTTCGGAAGATGAGACCCATATGCATCAGATTTCACTTTGCTACAATTGTACAAACCTGCAGGCGACGGCGGTCGGCGGGAGTAAGTTCCTCCAGGCTCCAGGCGACTCTCACTTCCAGACGACGAGAAGGCTGGCGGAGAAGAGCTGGAGGATGATGAGCACGGCGTTGGGCATGCCCGATTGCGCGACGCCCCGTACATGCCCAACAAAACGCACGCGTGGCCTCCCGGCGCGATCATCGCCCGAGGACCTTGTGCGCCGCGTCCAATAGCTCACGGTCCTCGCGGACGTTGCCGTCGGCCGGAGCGACTGGAGCCGTGAGGAGCTGCATGACCATCCCGCCGTGGACGACGGGCGACGCCGAAGCTCCATCAAGGTGCCGCGGTTGGACGCGAGGATAGAGCGCACAGTGGAATGGGTCGGCGCCGGCGCGGCGGCGGAGTAGCGGACGCGAGAGCGGAGGTGGCGCACACGGGAAGACGGACACGGACATCCCGTGTACAAGACGCGCTCATGAAGCAGCACGGCCCTCTCCGCGCGCCGCACCGACGGCAACAAGCGGCCGGCCGGCCGAATAGATTCTGCGCCACGGAAGCCACCATGGGCCATCACGATCGATGGACGTGAGCCGCTTGCCACGTGTTCCAAGAATTGCGCGAGCGATTCTGTTACCTAGCTCGCCGGCGACGATGTGAGTCACCGCCTTATATATATATCTGAGTCACCGCCTTATATCGATGCGACTCGGAGTTGCAAACCGAGCGCAATTTGGACTCGAAAAGAAACATTATTATGGACAACCGATCGACTCGGACCGAACCAATCACGCCAATGAAATCGCCAAAGCTGTCAACGCTCCTTCCGAGAATAATTTCATTTTGTAAAACAACCTTCTCCTTCAGAATATCGGATTATGAGTTGCATCTGATATCCTTACTGAATACGTACAGAGAAGTAATATTTGTCGCTTTGAATCGACCAACCAATACAACTTTGATATTGTATTTCTAGTTTTTCGAAACTGTAAGCAAGCATTAGAAGTACCACAGAAATATCTAAAAATCCACTAAAATACTTTCCAATACTATTTACCAGGATTAGTCATGTATCTACTAATAATACTCAATATGTGAGATAAATTAGGACGAGAACATATCATGACATATATAAGTGAACCAACTGCACATGCGTATGGAACTCTAGACATGTAATGAATTTCATCATCAGATTGTGGACATGATGATGAAGAAAGCCTGAAATATACAGCTAAAGGAGTACTAACTGGTTTGGCTTTATGGATGTTAAAGCGATGAAGGACCATGTCAATATACTTTTACTGACTTAGATATAAGTTACTAAACTATCTCTCTAACGATCTTCATGCCAAGAATCTTATCTGTTGCACCCAAGTCATTCATCTCAAATTCACTACTCAATTGTGCCTTCAACTTTGATATTTCTGTGTTATCTCTTGCAGCAATCAAGATATTATCAGCGTATAGAAGCAAATATATAGTTGAATCATTAACAATCTTCAGATAAATACAACTATCACGATATGATCTTTTAAAATTCTAAGAGGTCACAAAGATGTCAAATCTCTTATACCATTGTCTATGTGATTGTTTCAAGCTATAAAGAAATTTGTTTAACCTACAAACAAGGTTTTCTCTTTCTGGAACAACAAAACCTTCTGGTTGCTCTGTCCAATGTACTAAGTATATGCTGACTATATTGGAGAAAGGATCTAGTTATTGCTAGGAAATCACTTTGGTTGGGACCAATGTATGTGAAGGACCATGTGAGAAGGTTCAGGATACTGTTGTGATGAATCATATAAGTTTTATGGAGTGGTGAAATAATTTTGCAAAGATTGTATTTGATTTGGGTTGTCTTCTGGAAGTGTGAGGATAATCGGAAGTAACACAGGTATAAATGCGGTAGTTCCGTTTGATGGAAGTACAGCGGGTATAAGTGCGGAAGTACTGCTTGGCGGTAGTATCGGATTGAGTTACGGTATATTTTTTTCAGAGAGATTCAGATGATTTTTTCCAGATGAATTTTAAAACTGATTTTTTAAAAAAAAAGAGTGGTCCAAACATGCCCGTTCGGTCAGCATTTGCCACTGGTAACTGACACATTCAACCAGTCATTTATCCACTGGTAACTGTCTGTCATCAAATCCCAATAGAGCCTCAAATTCAAACGTTTGAATCGCATTCAAACAGAGAGAGAGAGAGTGGTGCAGAGTTCAGTAAAAATAGAGATGGACTTGGTCTGCCAAGTGGCGCACCACGTCACGGTACGGTCGCGCGTCACAAGTCACAAGTCACGTGATTTTCACGCGAAAATCTGCAGATGCTGTGGCGTGCGGCGTGGCGTGTGTGTGACTAGACAGAACCCTCCACATACCATCTCTATCCATATTCAAGGAGTGGAGAGGACTCCACCTTATAAATTGATCTTCCTCTCATTTCCTTAGCAATATGGTACTAAACAAAGCATGCTTTGGAATTTAAGGAAATAGGCCAAAATTAAATGGGCCAATTTCTAACACATTATGTACGTGGAGGAAGTGTCTGAGTAATTATTTTTGTGAAAACGAGTAGGGGAATTACTTGGGTGCAGCGTTCTTCCGTCATGTTCGTATGGGACTTGCTTGAGCAGTGTACCACAAGAGAACATATAACTTGTAACAAAGGCGTTTAGGTGATATGAACGTTGTTCAGCGGGACGTCGGATCCGGACACGGTGGAGAACGCTGGTGTCAGAGATGATGACCCCGAGATCATGTTGTCATAGGGTTGGGGACACCAGCGAGGACGACGACTGGGATGTGTACACTGGCATGGACGATGAACAGGGAGGTGAAGTATACTAGCTCGGACAAGGTGAGGTATACACCGTCAGAGGTGAGGAAGAACCGCAAAACCGGCGGAGTCAAGGAGAGCAGATCCGGAGTAGCGTTCTCGACAACGGTAGATCAGGCCACACTGACCTCACTCTTGATGATAAAGATATCTTCTTCTTTTTAATGTTCATTATATGATTTAGGTCATAAGCATCTTACTAGTGAAACAGTACCAGGGGCAAAACAGTTTAGGCATACACTACAGTATCAGAACAGGTTCAATAGGACCACCACAGCCACACGCTGCAGAACAAGCATCGCTACCGTCAGGAGTTCCAAAACCTTTTCTTCCAGTTTTGTACAAATTTCGTTCATGCAGTCTACCGTTCGAGATAAGCTGGGACAAATTTACCGAATACAGTTTGCATATACTTAGTTTGGATTCCCTTAACAAGAACGCCTGCAGAGATTTACAAAAGCAGGGATAAGCCATTGCCCATTAGATCGTAGTACAAGTTCAGACCAAAAACAAAAACGAGGACAATTTAGCCACAAACTAGCTTTGTGAGAACCCTGTTTCACGTTAAACGACATACAACGAATTAAGGAAGGCTCAAGATCAAAATTGGCTTAACTACAAATGCTTTGTTCCTAGAGCAACTGGCTATCTTCCTCATTGGCCTGAAAATACTCCTCTTCCCCCATGTCCAAATAGTAATCCTCCTCGCTGCTGTCCGGCATATCGTTGTCGTCATATAGCACCTCCTCATGGCCTTCATCTCTGGTTTCACGGAAACTCAGCACCCTCTGCAACACCAGTGAATCGTCAGGCTCCATGACATGATCAGAGGTATGCTGTCGATTGAAGCGGCCTGGGAGTGTTGACTTCTTATTATAGCATTCTTCACATAGGTCAAAACCCATCAACTCAGTGCATTCGATGCACCTGAACCTCTTACCACGGATGGGATGCGCCTGCAAGGCATTTGCCAGTTTCATGAAAATAGTTCAAGACATGACACAAACGTCCCTATCAACATCCTCCAATTTGAGGCTAAAAACCACAAAGGTAAGTTATATCCATTACCGTGCAGTGAGCACATAAATTAGCATGAAAACAAGACGTGTTTTACCAACTTAAATGGAAAATTGCTATCGCTCTAGGAGGTGCAAGATACAAAACATTGCTGTTTTGTACATACAAATAAGAACCAGTTTTGGTAAGCCTTTAAGAGTAGGTCTAAGAACAAGCAAGAAACAAAAGACTGCTGTCCTGTGCAGTAAAGTAAGAACCACTTTAATAAACTTCTAAGTAATTCACATAAATGGTTATAGGTACTAACATTCAAAACTAAAACTTCGAAGAAATGAAATCAAATCTTCATGTACAAATTCCAAAGTGAATCATTAAAATTGTGAAGTGAAGGAATAGTAATAGTGGCTAAACTGGTACAATTTATCCATTGGGTGTATGTTTAACCAATTACTGGTAAGCTCATAACTTTATTTTACGACTAGTACTTACCCCACAAGAATCGCATCCAACGCCAACATGGATGTTACCCAGGTGTGCATAAGTTCTATTGGTGCTTTCTTTTGCGCGCGAATTCCCTAAACAGCAAGAAACAGTGCGGTTAGCTATGAAACAATGAATCAGTTATTAACTCATTATTGTGCATGAAGTACCTAAATGGTAAGAAACTGCACTTAGCTATGAAACAAGGAATCAGTTAATTTACAAACATCTCAACTTGCACAACTTCATGAAGGATACTATATTGCTGCACAACCTTTGTCCATAAATAAACCAAGAAAAAAATTGTAAAATTAGCCCTGTACGCTGTGCCTAGACAGTCCGAAAGAAATATACAGAGTTATGCTAGACACTGCATGCCACAGTCTCAAACAGTAGCAGGTGCTTCCTCGGGCTCCTGCAGTGGTGGACCCTGCACCTGCCTGGTTGACCCAGCATGAGGACGCAGTCTGTAACCCACGGCTGTTTCAAATCTTGTGGGTAATTTCTAGTTTCTAAAACCCAGTGCAATGGCTCTTCAAATATTAGGGGACTACATAATCCACAGCTGACAACATGTCCTCAGTCTTGATATGTCATAGTAATCACAATATATATATATATATATATATATATATATATATATATATATATATATACATACATACATGTACATACATACATGTACATACATGTACATACATGTGTATATATATATATATATATATATATATATATATATATAAAATAAATAATAGGGTACCATGGTGCCCAGACTCTATGAGTAAAATTTTTCATCCATGAGTGAGATTTTCCATCCATGTCAATGACTTCCTTTCCATCTTGTTGCACTAACACGCATCTAAAAGCAATATAAAGGTAAGGAAGTTTGGCCCATTTCAGCATATATATATATATATATATATATATATATATATATATATATATATATATATATATATATATATATATATATAGTATAAATAACGAGGGCTCCATGGTGCCCAGACACCACTCCTAAGAATCATCTGATCACTTTGAAATTCGTGCAAATTATGATGGATATTTCTAGAGATAACTTGAGATCCAACCCGTTAGAGCATTTTAATTTGGTAAGTGAGATTACTTCCATAAATCATTCATACGGTTGACAATGAATTCTTTTGGCAATTATTTGAACTAGGCAATTTGTTTTCTTTTTATGATGGTACGTTGGGATTTTCTTTTGATTTTTTTGTTAACAGGTAAATGAAATCCATTTTTGAGTATATACCTTTTTTTAGATAATTTGTGAGTATATACCCTCTTAAAGATTAATTCCGACAGCATTCCTTTTAAAATTAATTCATCGCATACCCAGTTCGGACTTGCGTAACATTTTAAGATAACATTTGATGTCCGATTCAACTAAAAAATTCACACAAGATTTTCACCTAAACCCCTATCATGATGTACAAATTCGCCGTTCTAAATCATTCCCTGTGACATATAAAAAATAATGGAAGTCAACACATGTGGTTTTTCCTACGTCGTTCGTCTCCATCAACCATTCAACGAGCATTTGTTGCTCGAATGAGATAAAAATTTCACATAAGATTCTTACCTTAACTGCTAACATCACGTGCAAATTCGCCGCTCTAAATCATTCTTGCGGCCTAAAAATTAATGGAAGTCAACATAGTTTTTCCTATACCGTTAGTCGACCATTTAAAATTAATTTTGAGTATAATACTCGCTTTTAAATTTCTCGGACGAAGGTATACTTTGATCACAATGTTTCATCGGATGTTCCATGTATTGATATTTTGCATGCACCGTAGACTTTTAAATTTATACGTACAAGCAAGTATACTTCCAATCCTAACGTAAGGATTTGCAAACTTAATGCACATACCTATTCCACGTTAATTCACAAATCATTATTGCAGCACCAAATCACTGCGATGGCTATTATGGTAATACAAACATACTTTCCATATTAGTACTTGCTAATGGGTTTACCGTTGGTTCTCATACCCAATACAAACTTACACATCTTAATATGATCCAATGGTTGTGGTTAGGTGTCGAGACTCCTTGAGTCCCATCTCACCTTCCTATATATATATATATATCTTCATCCACAAAATTAATACTACTGTGTAAGGTATATTTTCTGTCTTTGTGTGTTAATTGTCGGGGTTCCCGAAAGGGAAAACCATATGTAAGCTGGTTTGTGGAAATGAAGTAGTTTCCTTTAATTCCTGGTTGTTCTAAGCTTTGATCATATGAGACAAGGTTTTATGCTAGGGACCCTATAGGAGAAAACTCTTTGGCAATTCTCCGCTGAGCCCGAGGTTGGCTAAGGAGAATGGTGAGGCCATAAGAGAAGTGTTCCCTTTGGGTGGAAGCGCACTGGGAGACGATAAAAAATTATCCCATATGATCATTACTCTGAGTTTCCAGGAAAAATCTAGCTACTCCTGAAGCAAATTAGCAAGAAGTATGGTGAGTACCGAGTAGGATTTTTACACCATTAAAACTCATCCGGCTGATTTGTTGGTTTCGCCAACCCGCAAGATCCTGTCAAAATCACGGTTTAATATTAATTAGCATCATCATCAAAGAAACATCCATTTCATAGAATAGTAATCAAAATAGTGACTGAATAGTATACCCACCATTGTAGTGCACGAATACTGTTCACAGTACTGTTCACTAGTGGATTATCACTATTCAAATTCATTATATTTTGAATAGTAACCAATATATCAGTCATTTGAAGCAAAATATCAATCAATTCAATTTATTGGTATCAGAGCAAGGTTGTCATCATAGAAAAACTAAAATATTTAAATTTAGAAGTTAGCACTGGTAAAACCATTAATACTAAAGATCATACTAATATAAGGTGTAGAATAAACCCTTCTGAAGAACATAGCTGGCATAGCTCTCATAGTCAATTAAATTTGCTCGTTGATCTCCTACATAATTTTTATATAACTTGGGGCAGAAGGCAAGAAGAGTTAGATTTAAAATTAGAAAGGTTATATAAAGAGCACAATCACTTGGTAGAAAAATATTCTCTTATAAATAATAGTATAAGTTTAATTGTGCAAAATTTAGAAGAAAGTAAAATACAACAGAATAAGATTAGTAAAAATAGTGACTATCTTAAAACAGAAATTACTACTAAATTAAGTTCTTTACCAAGTTCTAGCAAGATTGTTAACAAAGAAGCCATAAAGACAGCAGAAGAATTAAAATATTTAGATCAAGAAGTACTTAATATTAAGAAACTAATAGAAGAAGTTAAAATTCTGGTTCTCTCTTAGTTATATGACAGAATATAGTAAAGCATTAAAAGAAGCAGAAAAATATCTTGAGCACCCTATTGGCTTTTCAAACTACGAATCATCCAAAGAGGATTCTAAAGTAATAATAAGACAAAATAATACCATCTTGCAATTGTTAGTTCAGATTCTAAATAAAATTAATTCAGAGGAAAGAAGTAAAGAAATAGTTCTAGCCTCATCAGGTATAGTTTCATCCACTAGATCTTTAAACTCGAGAAAATGGACATATCTAAAAGCTTTCTAGAAGATATAAGGGACTCCAATTAGTTAATACAGATAATAGACCCTTAACCCTAATGGATAAATTGAAAGGCAAAAGTGAAGATATCGATAATTTAGAAGAAGTCATAGATTTGGAAAAGACTTGGAAAGATATCAAAAGGATACTTTAAGAAAGCTAAAACCTCAACAGATATATCATATGGGTATGTTTGAAAGCAAGACAGGATTATCTGAATATCTAGAGAAGTAGAATTAAGTGTTTTGACACAACCCAGTAGAATTAAGAATTGTGAGCAAACAATTTGAAGGTGGATTAAAATATTCAGCTATAAATATATTCATCAAGGAATGTATATTATAGGAGTCAAAGGAATGACTAGAAAGAAATTAGGAACTAAGGTTTTAATAACTCTATTAGATAAAAGATGGGACACAGTAAATAAAGCAGCATTAGGTTTTCTAGAAGGAGATATGAATGAAAATAACCTAATAACTTATATAGCTCAGATTTAATAATGCCTATAAAGGAGTTTATAGAAAAAATGAGTTTTGGTTTCCAAACTAAGGGTTATGAAGAATTTAAAGGAACAAATTTATTAGTAAGCATAGAATTTATAGGCAGACTAACCAACAAAAGTAGAACTAAATATAAAGTAAATATAAATGATGTAATAGAAAGTATGCAATCAAAAGGAATAAAGTTTATGAGTCCTTTAAAAATCGGTGCTGAAGAACGGGCAGGAGAAGAATGGAATATAAGTAGTTTAATAGAAGACAAAGTTCTAAAGCAACTCGAAGATTATATAAGCTATGAAAATAATAAAGGAAAAACTAGCATTAGATTTATAAATTATAAAGCAAGAGCGTTAGATGATTTAGATTCAGAAATATCGGAGCAAGATATTGTAGATAATAGAAGACATAGTGTCTCTGAATTTATGGAAAAATTAGATTTAGACAGTGAGATTAAATATTGTGAGGACAAGTTAAAAGACATATCTGAAGAATATAACAATACTATGAAAAGTGAATGGCCTATGTTAAGAGACAAAGAAACCTATTTCCACAGAGAATTATTTAGGTTAAAGAAGTTAAAAAGAGATAAAGATTTATTTATAAATAATTCAAAGGAACAAAAGATAATCTGAAAGCGACACGAGAATAAAGAAAGAATAGACAAGAAAGATACCAAAGAAAAACAAATAATAACTGAAGAAGCACAATGGGAAGAAAATGATAAATTATTTTTAGAAAGTTATGAAGAAGAACTAGAATTATTAGGCAATGAAGAAGAAGTTATAGATAATGCAGAACAATATAATGATTTTATAGATTCTCTAGATGAGATAGGCCTATATAACTTAGACAATGCAATGGAAGCAATGGAGGTAGATTTAGGAGGTAGTAAGAAAAGAAGGTATGGAGAAAGTTCTGTAAAAAATGAAGGAGAAAAAGAAAGACAAACTAGAATAGCAGGCGCATGGCCTCCTGAAAAAGAAGATTATTCATACAATTATATCCCTGGACAATATAGGTATATGGGAACTAAGAGAAGAGAATTTGAAAGGGCTGTCAAATTTCAAAATAACAAAAGTGATGGTGCAGTATTAAACTTGGCTGCACATGATCCTATAGATTGGCCAAATATCATAAGCATATGGAAAGGCCTGATAGTACAAAAATTCATACAAAACCAGCATAATATTGGAAATAAAGTTGAAGATATGCTAACATATTTAGAAACATTCCTAGGTGAATCTGTGAAAGTCTTATGGGAACAATGGGTAGAAAAGAATCCTAATCCCTATGAAGAATTAAAAAGAGCAGGAAACAACCCTCATAACTTTGCCAATATAATATCAAATATTATTATAGCAGAAGATCCAGAAATGGGATATACATCACTGCAGAATGAAAGGCTAAGAGAAATAGAAAAACTAACGCTGACAAGCTGGAAAGGAATAAAAGAATTTTCACAGCATTATCTGTACAATGCCACTACTGCAAAACAAGGATATAATAAAGGTATAGTAGAAAGATATTTTAATAAGTTACCCGACCCTTAGGAAGTATGATATTTGATGAATATAAAAGGAGACTGCAGAGAGCGAGTTATTAATATATCTCAAGCTATAACTTTTGTGTTTAAGCAATTAAGGAAAATATGCATAAACATACAAGCTCAAAGATCTATGAAATATGCAGATTATAATTTTTGTAATAAAATAGTTCAAATACCATTGACATATGGAGAAGATAAGCCCAAAAGCAGAAGGTATCATAAGCCTCAAAATATAGGATATAATAAATACAAAACAAAAAGAAGATATTTCCTGAGAAAATCAGATAACAAAGTGCCATATTTACACAAAAGAAATGTAAGGCGCTATAATCCTAGAAAGAATTATGATAAAACATGCAGATGTTTTATATGTAACTCGCCAGATCATTTAAGCAAAACTTGTCCTAATAAAGATCAGAAAAGATATTCTAGTAAATATGAAGAGCAAGAAAGGGTCTTAATAATAGATAGTGTAAATGAAAATATATTGGTATGTGATGATGAAATTAAAGATGATGAGTCAATATATTCAATAATAGAAACAGAAGAAATTGAAGCCAATGATGATGAATATGAATCAAGTAATGAAGAAATAGACCTAATAGATGAGTTAGTTGGGTTAAAATAGAAATGATGAATCAAACAATTTGTGAACATGATTGGATTAGAGGAAAAGGTGACTATAGTATAAAATGCACATTTTGTATATATTACCCAAGCCAAGAAAATAGAGCAACCTGCAATCTATGTCTAAAGCAAGCACTGCTCGGAATGTCTAAAAGCGAAAGGACATAGTTGGCGAAAGGAAATAGAACTAGAATCAGATGAAAGAATACTATCTAGTAGAGTTAGAGTATTAGAAAATAGGATGAATAAACTAGAAGTAGAATTAGAAGAGCTTAAATATCAATTGGACTCTAAAGAACCTCAAGAAGATAAAATAAAAGAGAATACTGAGTTCAAAGAGCAAGCTATAATCTCAAAAGAAAGCAAAGGGACTAAGATGATCCAGTTAAAAGATGCTATAACTAGTTTTGGAAATAAATATATAGTCAAGTTACCTTTTAAAGATATATTAGAATTAGAATCGATAAAGATAAAATTAAAACCAAATATCTCTTATAAACTATTAGCATTAGTAGATACAGGATGTACCAAGAATATTATCCATGATAAATATTTCATAAAATGTCTGAAATAGTTCACACAATAGAAGATAGTAAAGCGAAATATCTACTGAGATATGTCGTGAATAAAAAGATCCATAATCAACTAGCATATAATATTGAAATGTGCATAAATGGTACAAAATACATAATAGATGAAATTACAATAAGGGATTTATCTATGATAAATGACGAAATGATAATTGGTTTAAGATTTTTACAACAATCAGTTCAGACCACAATCATACATGAACTGGGTATTACATTTATTCCATATCAAGATAATGTTCCTTATATCTCAGAAGTGCGAAAGCGTGGTGAGCCATCCCGAATTTCGAATATAGAGGCGAATAGGGAAGGCCAAGAAACCAACGCAATACCGAAACATAAATAGTAGAGATTAGTGAAAACATAGAGGAATACTATATAACCAACTCATGCGTAGAATGTATAGGACTACAATCATTTGCACCCAATTGGTATAGGGATATAAAATCCAAAAATGACATACAAAGGATAGTTCAAAGATTAGAAGACATCCAAATAATTGGAGAAATTCCCATGAAACATTGGGATAAAAACTCAATAATATGCAAATTAAACATAATAAACCCAGAATATATAATCAAAACATGTCCAATAGAGGCTACGCCTAAAGATATAGAAGAATTCAAAATGCATATAGAAGAATTATTAAAACTAAAGGCTATAAGAGAAAGTAGAAGTCCGCATAGATCAACCGCTTTTATAGTAAGAAATCATGCTGAAATCGCTAGAGGCAAGTCAAGAATGGTAATTAATTATAAAAGATTAAATGATAATACCATAGAAGATGCCTACAACATTCCGAATAAACAAGAATGGATCAATAGAATACAAGGAAGTAGATACTTTTCTAAATTCGATTTAAAGGCCGGTTTTTGGCAAGTTAAGATGGCTGAAGAATCTATAGGATGGACAGCTTTCACTTGTCCACAAGGACATTTTGAATGGCTGGTAATGCCTTTAGGACTAAAAAATGCACCAGCATTATTTCAAAGAAAAATGCAAAACATATTCAACGAAAATCAAGAATTTGTATTAGTCTACATAGATGATCTTTTGATATTTTCAAAAACTTATAAAGAACATATTGCTCACTTAGAGGTATTCTTTAGAAAGGTAGAACAAAATGGGTTAATTTTATCCAAAAGAAAGATGGAGATTTGCAAAGAAAAGATTAGCTTTTTAGGTCATGAAATAGGAGAAGGCAAAATCTATTTACAAGATCATATAGCAAAAAAGATTCTACAATTCCCTGACACTATGAATGATAAAAAGACATTGCAACAATTCTTAGGGATTGTAAACTATGCTAGAAACTATATAGAAAACTTAGCCAAATTAGCAGGACCATTATATGCTAAATTAAGAAAAAATGGTCAAAAATACTTTAATTCTGAAGATGTTAAACTAGTAAGAATAATAAAAGAGAAAGTTAGAGAATTAAAGCCTCTAGAATTACCATTAGATGATAATTATTTTGTCATTGAAACTGATGCTTCTCAGATAGGATGGGGAGCAACATTAAAACAAAGACCTAACAAATATTCATCAAAAACAGAAGAAAAGATAAGCAGATATGCTTCAGGAAGTTACAAACTAAAAACAGTAAACAATACCGATAGAGAAATTCTAGCAATAATCAATGCAATAAATGCCTTTAGATTATATTTAGGCTTTAAAGAATTTACAGTTAGAACGGATTGTGAGGCTATTTGTAGATATCACAATCAAATAAATAGTAAGAAAAGTTCTACTAGAAGATGGGTTTTATTCAAGATATTATAACAGGAAATGGATATAAAGTTATATTTGAGCATATAAAAGGAAAAGATAACAAATTACCTGACTTATTATCTCGTTCTCCTATCTTGCAGGAATGAAGAAATCAATGAACTACAATGGGAGCGAGTTCTTTAGTTTTGGTACTGAGAATAAGCTCAAAATATTCCCTCCAAATTCTTATAAGTTCAAGCCAAAGGATCACATAATTATCGATGAAGTCCAGGAATGCATACTAGACAATTTCTGGTACCAATATAATAATAAACGAGAAGAGAAGGGATACATGCTATCAATATTAAATAGTCTTGCTGAATACTTTCATATGATGAATGAACTAATGCCTATATCGCACAATCTCAATTCATAGAACCAAAACCATTATATGTAGTGTTTGAAGGCAAAATTCCGGAGTATATATATCATTTGAAGAAATTATAGCCCAAAAAATAGACTCCAAATTGGCTGGAGGAATATCTTGGAAGAAATATGTTAATATAGAAGAAGCCTTAACACAAGCTCGGAAAATATTAGGAATCAATTATTATATGGAACCTGCGGCAAAAGAGTACATTCAAAAATTTAAAAAGCAAAAAATAAGAAGGCTCCACTAGCATCCTCCTCGTCAAATATAAAAGAAGAAGGAACTCAGAAGAAACCTACATATAAAGAATGTTTACTAAAAAGTAGATCCATTAGATGGATCATATATAGACCGGAAGATAGAGGAAAATTTGAATCTATAACTCCACAATGGAGAAATAATATGAAAGAAGAGATTCTAAAGGAAATAAGAACAGAAATGAATAATAAATTTGAAGCTATAAAAAAGGCATATGACGAAAAATTGGAAGCTATAAAAAAGGCATATGATGAAAAATTTGAAATATCATTATCCGACGAAGATATAATGGATATTGCGGTCACGGCAAGTCTGAAATAATAGATATGATGAATGCTTACAAAGAAGATAGAATCTTAAAAAGGTAAGCGAATATCTAAAGGTAACTTCATACAGAATATTAAATTGATAAAGTATTATCAATTATATGAGGCGTGGAAGACCCCTAAGCTAACAGACAAATAAAGGACGCCAGTAAAGGACGCCAGAAGGAAGCCAATTATCAACCCGCCAATTATCAACCCACTCTCTGGCCTTTCCACCGAAAGAAGAAAAGCTATCAAGCACTGAGAAGATGGGATGCTTCACATGTGCACCCAAAGTCACTTAAAATATTCAGACATGGTGCTCCTCCCACCACTATAAAAGGAGAAGCAAGGCTCAGAAGGAGGGCATCGAAGAATTTACGAGAGCATAGCCAAGCTTCAGAGTCTTCAAGAACTTCCAATTCCACTCGCCTGTAGTGCTTTAGTTCCAGCATATCCACTGTATAATTTATCCATCAGAAGTGTGTTATAATACTACTGTGTAAGGTATATTTTCTGTCTTTGTGTGTTAATTGTCGGGGTTCCCGAAAGGGAAAACCATATGTAAGCTGGTTTGTGGAAATGAAGTAGTTTCCTTTAATTCCTGGTTGTTCTAAGCTTTGATCATATGAGACAAGGTTTTATGCTAGGGACCCTATAGGAGAAAACTCTTTGGCAATTCTCCGTGAGCCGAGGTTGGCTAAGGAGAACGGTGAGGCCATAAGAGAAGTGTTCCTTTGGGTGGAACCGCACTGGGAGACGATAAAAAATTATCCCATATGATCATTACTCTGAGTTTCCAGGAAAAATCTAGCTACTCCTGAAGCAAATTAGCAAGAAGTATGGTGAGTACCGAGTAGGATTTTTACACCATTAAAACTCATCCGGCTGACTTGTTGGTTTCGCCAACCCGCAAGATCCTGTCAAAATCACGGTTTAATATTAATTAGCATCATCATCAAAGAAACATCCATTTCATAGAATAGTAATCAAAATAGTGGTGAATAGTATACCCACCATTGTAGTGCACGAATCATCATTCACGATCTTGTTCACTAGTGGATTATCACTATTCAAATTCATTATATTTTGAATAGTAACCAATATATCAGTCATTTGAAGCAAAATATCAATCAATTCAATTTATTGGTATCAGAGCAAGGTTGTCATCATAGAAAAACTAAAATATTTAAATTTAGAAGTTAGCACTGGTAAAACCATTAATACTAAAGATCATACTAATATAAGGTGTAGAATAAACCCTTCTGAAGAACATAGCTGGCATAGCTCTCATAGTCAATTAAATTTGCTCGTTGATCTCCTACATAATTTTTATATAACTTGGGGCAGAAGGCAAGAAGAGTTAGATTTAAAATTAGAAAGGTTATATAAAGAGCACAATCACTTGGTAGAAAAATATTCTCTTATAAATAATAGTATAAGTTTAATTGTGCAAAATTTAGAAGAAAGTAAAATACAACAGAATAAGATTAGTAAAATAGTGACTATCTTAAAAAGAAATTACTACTAAATTAAGTTCTTTACCAAGTTCTAGCAAGATTGTTAACAAAGAAGCCATAAAGACAGCAGAAGAATTAAAATATTTAGATCAAGAAGTACTTAATATTAAGAAACTAATAGAAGAAGTTAAAATTCTGGTTCTCTCTTAGTTATATGACAGAATATAGTAAAGCATTAAAAGAAACAGAAAAATATCTTGAGCACCCTATTGGCTTTTCAAACTACGAATCATCCAAAGAGGATTCTAAAGTAATAATAAGACAAAATAATACCATCTTGCAATTGTTAGTTCAGATTCTAAATAAAATTAATTCAGAGGAAAGAAGTAAAGAAATAGTTCTAGCCTCATCAGGTATAGTTTCATCCACTAGATCTTTAAACTCAGAAAAATGGACATATCTAAAAGCTTTCTAGAAGATATAAGGGACTCCAATTAGTTAATACAGATAATAGACCCTTAACCCTAATGGATAAATTGAAAGGCAAAAGTGAAGATATCGATAATTTAGAAGAAGTCATAGATTTGGAAAAAGACTTGGAAAGATATCAAAAGGATACTTTAAGAAAGCTAAAACCTCAACAGATATATCATATGGGTATGTTTGAAAGCAAGACAGGATTATACAGAATATCTAGAGAAGTAGAATTAAGTGTTTTGACACAACCCGTAGAATTAAGAATTGTGAGCAAACAATTTGAAGGTGGATTAAAATATTCAGGCTATAAATATATTCATCAAGGAATGTATATTATAGGAGTCAAAGGAATGACTAGAAAGAAATTAGGAACTAAGGTTTTAATAACTCTATTAGATAAAAGATGGGACACGATAAATAAAGCGAGATTAGGTTTTCTAGAAGGAGATATGAATGAAAATAACCTAATAACTTATATAGCTCCAGATTTAATAATGCCTATAAAGGAGTTTATAGAAAAAATGAGTTTTGGTTTCCAAACTAAGGGTTATGAAGAATTTAAAGGAACAAATTTATTAGTAAGCATAGAATTTATAGGCAGACTAACCAACAAAAGTAGAACTAAATATAAAGTAAATGTAAATGATGTAATAGAAAGTATGCAATCAAAAGGAATAAAGTTTATGAGTCCTTTAAAAATCGGTGCTGAAGAACGGGCAGGAGAAGAATGGAATATAAGTAGTTTAATAGAAGACAAAGTTCTAAAGCAACCTGAAGATTATATAAGCTATGAAAATAATAAAGGAAAAACTAGCATTAGATTTATAAATTATAAAGCAAGAGCGTTAGATGATTTAGATTCAGAAATATCGGAGCAAGATATTGTAGATAATAGAAGACATAGTGTCTCTGAATTTATGGAAAAATTAGATTTAGACAGTGAGATTAAATATTGTGAGGACAAGTTAAAAGACATATCTGAAGAATATAACAATACTATGAAAAGTGAATGGCCTATGTTAAGAGACAAAGAAACCTATTTCCACAGAGAATTATTTAGGTTAAAGAAGTTAAAAAGAGATAAAGATTTATTTATAAATAATTCAAAGGAACAAAAGATAATCTGAAATGACACGAGAATAAAGAAAGAATAGACAGCAAAGATACCAAAGAAAAACAAATAATAACTGAAGAAGCACAATGGGAAGAAAATGAAAAATTATTCTTAGAAAGTTATGAAGAAGAACTAGAATTATTAGGCAATGAAGAAGAAGTTATAGATAATGCAGAACAATATAATGATTTTATAGATTCTCTAGATGAGATAGGCCTATATAACTTAGACAATGCAATGGAAGCAATGGAGGTAGATTTAGGAGGTAGTAAGAAAAGAAGGTATGGAGAAAGTTCTGTAAAAAATGAAGGAGAAAAGAAAGACAAACTAGAATAGCAAAGCATGGCCTCACGAAAAGAAGATTATTCATACAATTATATCCCTGGACAATATAGGTATATGGGAACTAAGAGAAGAGAATTTGAAAGGGCTGTCAAATTTCAAAATAACAGAAGTGATGGTGCAGTATTAAACTTGGCTGCACATGATCCTATAGATTGGCCAAATATCATAAGCATATGGAAAGGCCTGATAGTACAAAAATTCATACAAAACCAGCATAATATTGGAAATAAAGTTGAAGATATGCTAACATATTTAGAAACATTCCTAGGTGAATCTGTGAAAGTCTTATGGGAACAATGGGTAGAAAAGAATCCTAATCCCTATGAAGAATTAAAAGAGCAGAAACAACCCTCATAACTTTGCCAATATAATATCAAATATTATTATAGCAGAAGATCCAGAAATGGGATATACATCACTGCAGAATGAAAGGCTAAGAGAAATAGAAAAACTAACGCTGACAAGCTGGAAAGGAATAAAAGAATTTTCACAGCATTATCTGTACAATGCCACTACTGCAAAACAAGGATATAATAAAGGTATAGTAGAAAGATATTTTAATAAGTTACCCGACCCCTTAGGAAGTATGATATTTGATGAATATAAAAAGGAGACTGCAGGAGCAGTTATTAATATATCTCAAGCTATAACTTTTGTGTTTAAGCAATTAAGGAAAATATGCATAAACATACAAGCTCAAAGATCTATGAAATATGCAGATTATAATTTTTGTAATAAAATAGTTCAAATACCATTGACATATGGAGAAGATAAGCCCAAAAGCAGAAGGTATCATAAGCCTCAAAATATAGGATATAATAAATACAAAACAAAAAGAAGATATTTCCTGAGAAAATCAGATAACAAAGTGCCATATTTACACAAAAGAAATGTAAGGCGCTATAATCCTAGAAAGAATTATGATAAAACATGCAGATGTTTTATATGTAACTCGCCAGATCATTTAAGCAAAACTTGTCCTAATAAAGATCAGAAAAGATATTCTAGTAAATATGAAGAGCAAGAAAGGGTCTTAATAATAGATAGTGTAAATGAAAATATATTGGTATGTGATGATGAAATTAAAGATGATGAGTCAATATATTCAATAATAGAAACAGAAGAAATTGAAGCCAATGATGATGAATATGAATCAAGTAATGAAGAAATAGACCTAATAGATGAGTTAGCTGGGTTAAAAATAGAAATGATGAATCAAACAATTTGTGAACATGATTGGATTAGAGGAAAAGGTGACTATAGTATAAAATGCACATTTTGTATATATTACCCAAGCCAAGAAAATAGAGCAACCTGCAATCTATGTCTAAAGCAAGCCTGTTCAGAATGTCTAAAAGCGAAAGGACATAGTTGGCGAAAGGAAATAGAACTAGAATCAGATGAAAGAATACTATCTAGTAGAGTTAGAGTATTAGAAAATAGGATGAATAAACTAGAAGTAGAATTAGAAGAGCTTAAATATCAATTGGACTCTAAAGAACCTCAAGAAGATAAAATAAAAGAGAATACTGAGTTCAAAGAGCAAGCTATAATCTCAAAAGAAAGCAAAGGGACTAAGATGATCCAGTTAAAAGATGCTATAACTAGTTTTGGAAATAAATATATAGTCAAGTTACCTTTTAAAGATATATTAGGAATTAGAATCCCAGTAAAGATAAAATTAAAACCAAATATCTCTTATAAACTATTAGCATTAGTAGATACAGGATGTACCAAGAATATTATCCATGATAAATATTTCATAAAATGTCCTGAAATAGTTCACACAATAGAAGATAGTAAGGCAGAAATATCTACAGATATGTCAGGAATAAAAAAGATCCATAATCAACTAGCATATAATATTGAAATGTGCATAAATGGTACAAAATACATAATAGATGAAATTACAATAAGGGATTTATCTATGATAAATGACGAAATGATAATTGGTTTAAGATTTTTACAACAATCAGTTCAGACCACAATCATACATGAACTGGGTATTACATTTATTCCATATCAAGATAATGTTCCTTATATCTCAGAAGTGCGAAAGCGTGGTGAGCCATCCCGAATTTCGAATATAGAGGCGAATAGGGAGGGCCAAGAAACCAACGCAATACCTGAAACGCAAATAGTAGAGATTAGTGAAAACATAGAGGAATACTATATAACCAACTCATGCGTAGAATGTATAGGACTACAATCATTTGCACCCAATTGGTATAGGGATATAAAATCCAAAAATGACATACAAAGGATAGTTCAAAGATTAGAAGACATCCAAATAATTGGAGAAATTCCCATGAAACATTGGGATAAAAACTCAATAATATGCAAATTAAACATAATAAACCCAGAATATATAATCAAAACATGTCCAATAGAGGCTACGCCTAAAGATATAGAAGAATTCAAAATGCATATAGAAGAAATATTAAAACAAAGACCTAACAAATATTCATCAAAAACAGAAGAAAAGATAAGCAGATATGCTTCAGGAAGTTACAAACTAAAAACAGTAAACAATACCGATAGAGAAATTCTAGCAATAATCAATGCAATAAATGCCTTTAGATTATATTTAGGCTTTAAAGAATTTACAGTTAGAACGGATTGTGAGGCTATTTGTAGATATCACAATCAAATAAATAGTAAGAAAAGTTCTACTAGAAGATGGGTTTTATTCGAAGATATTATAACAGGAAATGGATATAAAGTTATATTTGAGCATATAAAAGGAAAAGATAACAAATTACCTGACTTATTATCTCGTTCTCCTATCTTGCAGGAATGAAGAAATCAATGAACTACAATGGGAGCGAGTTCTTTAGTTTTGGTACTGAGAATAAGCTCAAAATATTCCCTCCAAATTCTTATAAGTTCAAGCCAAAGGATCACATAATTATCGATGAAGTCCAGGAATGCATACTAGACAATTTCTGGTACCAATATAATAATAAACGAGAAGAGAAGGGATACATGCTATCAATATTAAATAGTCTTGCTGAATACTTTCATATGATGAATGAACTAATGCCTATATCAGACAATCCTGAATTCATAGAACCAAAACCATTATATGTAGTGTTTGAAGGCAAAATTCCAGGAGTATATATATCATTTGAAGAAATTATAGCCCAAAAAATAGACTCCAAATTGGCTGGAGGAATATCTTGGAAGAAATATGTTAATATAGAAGAAGCCTTAACACAAGCTCGGAAAATATTAGGAATCAATTATTATATGGAACTGCAGCAAAAGAGTACATTCAAAAATTTAAAAAGCAAAAATAAGAAGGCTCCACTAGCATCCTCCTCGTCAAATATAAAAGAAGAAGGAACTCAGAAGAAACCTACATATAAAGAATGTTTACTAAAAGAAGTAGATCCATTAGATGGATCATATATAGACTGGAAGATAGAGGAAAAATTTGAATCTATAACTCCACAATGGAGAAATAATATGAAAGAAGAGATTCTAAAGGAAATAAGAACAGAAATGAATAATAAATTTGAAGCTATAAAAAAGGCATATGACGAAAAATTGGAAGCTATAAAAAAGGCATATGATGAAAAATTTGAAATATCATTATCCGACGAAGATATAATGGATATTGCCGGTCACGGGCAAGTCTGAAATAATAGATATGATGAATGCTTACAAAGAAGATAGAATCTTAAAAAGGTAAGCGAATATCTAAAGGTAACTTCATACAGAATATTAAATTGATAAAGTATTATCAATTATATGAGGCGTGGAAGACCCCTAAGCTAACAGACAAATAAAGGACGCCAGAAGGAAGCCAACGCCAGAAGGAAGCCAATTATCAACCCGCCAATTATCAACCCACTCTCTGGCCTTTCCACCGAAAGAAGAAAAGCTATCAAGCACTGAGAAGATGGGATGCTTCACATGTGCACCCAAAGTCACTTAAAATATTCAGACATGGTGCTCCTCCCACCACTATAAAAGGAGAAGCAAGGCTCAGAAGGAGGGCATCGAAGAATTTACGAGAGCATAGCCAAGCTTCAGAGTCTTCAAGAACTTCCAATTCCACTCTCAGTAGTGCTTTAGTTCCAAAGATATCCATCGTATAATTTATCCATCAAGTGTGTTATAATACTACTGTAAGGTATATTTTCGTCTTTGTGTGTTAATTGTCGGGGTTCCAAAGGAAAACCATATGTAAGCTGGTTTGTGGAAATGAAGTAGTTTCCTTTAATTCCTGGTTGTTCTAAGCTTTGATCATATGAGACAAGGTTTTATGCTAGGGACCCTATAGGAGAAAACTCTTTGGCAATTCTCCGCTGAGCCCGAGGTTGGCTAAGGAGAACGGTGAGGCCATAAGAGAAGTGTTCCCTTTGGGTGGAACTGCCTGGGGAGACGATAAAAAATTATCCCATATGATCATTACTCTGAGTTTCCAGGAAAAATCTAGCTACTCCTGAAGCAAATTAGCAAGAAGTATGGTGAGTACCGAGTAGGATTTTTACACCATTAAAACTCATCCGGCTGACTTGTTGGTTTCGCCAACCCGCAAGATCCTGTCAAAATCACGGTTTAATATTAATTAGCATCATCATCAAAGAAACATCCATTTCATAGAATAGTAATCAAAATAGTGACTGAATAGTATACCCACCATTGTAGTGCACGAATACTGTTCACAGTACTGTTCACTAGTGGATTATCACTATTCAAATTCATTATATTTTGAATAGTAACCAATATATCAGTCATTTGAAGCAAAATATCAATCAATTCAATTTATTGGTATCAGAGCAAGGTTGTCATCATAGAAAAACTAAAATATTTAAATTTAGAAGTTAGCACCGGTAAAACCATTAATACTAAAGATCATACTAATATAAGGTGTAGAATAAACCCTTCTGAAGAACATAGCTGGCATAGCTCTCATAGTCAATTAAATTTGCTCGTTGATCTCCTACATAATTTTATATAACTTGGGGCGAAGGCAAGAAGAGTTAGATTTAAAATTAGAAAGGTTATATAAAGAGCACAATCACTTGGTAGAAAAATATTCTCTTATAAATAATAGTATAAGTTTAATTGTGCAAAATTTAGAAGAAAGTAAAATACAACAGAATAAGATTAGTAAAAATAGTGACTATCTTAAAAAGAAATTACTACTAAATTAAGTTCTTTACCAAGTTCTAGCAAGATTGTTAACAAAGAAGCCATAAAGACAAAGAAGAATTAAAATATTTAGATCAAGAAGTACTTAATATTAAGAAACTAATAGAAGAAGTTAAAATTCGGTTCTCTCTTAGTTATATGACGAATATAGTAAAGCATTAAATATACGTATGACATTAACTATACATCTAATGATAAGTGCATTAGCATGTTGTACAGATACATAATACACATATGTTATTGAAGTGATATGTAATGATACACATTATCATTAGTATATATATATCAATTAATTAGCTATTATGAATGCAATTACATTTGTATATGTCACATAATCATTAATTGATATAATGAGTATTATCACTAAATTCGAAATATTGATATACTAATTATTAGCAAGAATCATAGTATTAAATTGATAGCTAAGCAGATGTACAGAATTAATCATGATAAGTATCAAAATGTAATCCTATAAATTGAACATTAAGTATTAACATTACTATATCAGATTAGAATCTAGTACTTCATAAATATCTAGATAGTTATATAAACTCGTAAGAATGTAGAACTAGAGATAGTTAACATTACAAATATCAATTTAAGTAATATGAGTTAGAAGAATACTATATGCAATATACAATGAATTAAATTCTAATAAAATTATAGCATTAAACTAAGTATATCATGATAATTAATAGTTAATATAAATAATATACAAATCAATTAATCATTGTAACATAAATAATGACAAATAATAGATAAAATAATATCAAATAAGTAGTATCAATTAATACTAGAATAGTTAAATACTTATCATAGAATGATATAGATATATAATGAACAATAGATAATAGTATAAATGAGATAATCAATGATATTAATTGAAGATAAAAATGATTAATAATTAAAATATAATATGAATACATAAACAGATGAATAGTAGAGAAATAATATATAAATTTAGAATAGAATAGTTAAAATTGACATAATATAATTAAGATAAATAGATAATCTAATGAAATGTTTAAAATCTAAAAAAAAGAAATATAAGATATATATAATATGCTAAATGTAATAAGTAGATAATAGTTAATAGTATACAATTAATATAGAATATTAGAAGTAAAATGAATAGATTAAGAAGATAACAATAAGAATAGAAAATTAAAAAAAATAAGTAAATTAAAGATAACATATAGCATATGAATAATAATTGAAAAAATTAATTAGAAATATAAGTTATAAATAGATAAAATTAACTTAGAGTAGTAACAATAAGAATTGAAAATAGGAAATATAGTAAATGATATATAAATTGAATATATAATGCATAAAGTAGAAATAAATAGGATATAAGTATAATAATCATGATAGAAAAGAGAAAAAATAAATAATAGTAAATAGAGATTAAATAAGTAGATTAACAAGAAATGTATAGACATATAATAATAATAGTGAAAAGAATAATAGATATGAATTTAAAGATAAAAGATAAGTATGAATAATATGTAATAGAATATAAATAGATTAGTATATTATAAAGATAGTCAATCAATTAAGTATGTAATAAAATAATCAAGAATAGAAATAATTATAAGTAAATGCATAATAGGTAAAATAAGATAATAAATTAAATATAATAATTAGTAGAATAATAGAAATGTATAATGATTATGAAGAAAAATAAGATAATGATGTGAAGAGATAGATATATGAGATAAAGTAATGAGAAAAGTAATGAAGAAGATACAAAATTAAATAGATATGGAGATTAATGATAGAAATAGAATGAATAGATAAGAATAGATATAAATCAATAGAAAAAATAGAATGATATCTAAATAGATAGAAGAATAACAGTAGAATGATATAAAGTAAAATATAAATAAAAAAATTATAATAGATAGAAATCAAATAGAATAAAAATTAAGAATTAAATAATATAAGTAAATAGTATGTAAATTAAAACAATATATAATTAGAAGATAGAATAATGAATAGATAGAAAGTCAATGAATGAAAAATAAACAGATCTAATATATCTAAATAGAATAAGACAAATAATATAAGTTATAAAGAAATACAATATGTAGATTAAAAGAATATAAATAGATAAGTATATGCAAAATTATAAAAAATATAAGAATAATGATGATAAGAATAAAGTTAACGAATAGAGTAAATGATATAAATCATAGAGATCATAAGAACTATGAAGATATTAGTATAAAATGAGTAAAATAAACATAGAATAAAATAAATAAATAGAATAATAATAGACAATAAATACATTGAAATAAATAATAGACATAAAATTGAATATGAAATAAATGTAAAAAAAAAAATATGATAATATAATAGTAGACAAATAGATAAATATAAATATAGTAAGACAAGTACAGATAATAAAATCAATTAAAGAAATTAGATAAAATAAATGAATATAAAATATGTAAGATAATAATATGTAGATGTAAGATATATAATGAACAAAATGTATAGAAAATTAAATATAAAATAGAGAATATTTTAAATATAATAGAAAGTAATTATATAAGAATAAATAATTAAATAATAAGAAAATAAAAATTAAAAAATAAATATAATAATAAAAAATAAAAATAAAATTTAGTAAAAAAAAAGAACATAAATTTAATATAAAGATAGAAAGGATAATAAAAAAATTTAATTTAATAAAAAAAATATGAAAAATAAATGAATAAAATATAAAAGAAGTAAATGGAAGAAATGAAGAAAATAATAAAATAAGGCAATAAGTAATAATAAATGAGAATAAAATAAGATTAAAAAATGAAATAATTAAAAAGAAATAGTTGAATAAAATAAAAATGAAAAAATAAATAATTAAAAGAAAATGAATAACAAACATTCAAAATATTTAAAAATAATAAAATAATAAAAGCGAATATGAAAATAAACGATGAAAATAATAAGAATTTAAAGAAATATTAAAAAGGAATTAAAAAGTATTAAAAGTATGAAAAAAAATAATATAAAAAAAGAAAATATAAAGGAAAGAATGAAATTAATTAATCAAATGGTATTGAAAACAAGAGGAAAATCATAAATAAAATAAAATCAATAAATTGAAGATATGAAATATTAAAGGAATCAAAAATATCAATAAGTTAAATTTATTAGAATAAGAATTATAATAAAGATTAAAAAAGGATATAATGAATTTAAAAATTAATAATGAAAACCAGAAATTCAAAAAAAAATTTAATAAATGCAAATATAAATAAAATAAATTACAAAATTAAATCATCAAAAAAAAAAATTTAAATAAAAATAAAAATAAATATCTAAAAATTAAAAATAAACATTTCAAAAAAGAAAAATGGAATAAGAAATTAAGATAAAATAAAAAGAATAAAAATCAATTAAAAACAATGAAATAAATAAAATTTTAATATTAAAAAGATTATAAGTAAAAATATGAAAATAATTGATGTAAATGAATAAGGTATAATAGAAATAGAAATTAAAGAAAAATGAAAAATGAAAAGTGAATGATAAAAGATCATATAAATATAATAAAATAAGAAAAAAGAAATATTTAAAGAATAAAATTAAAATAGTAAAATATTCAAAAAGAATTCGAATTCAAATAAAGAAAGATTATAGAAAAAAGAAAAAAGTAAATAAGAACGAAATGAATAATAAATTTGAAGCTATAAAAAGGCATATGACGAAAAATTGGAAGCTATAAAAAGGCATATGATGAAAATTTGAAATATCATTATCCGACGAAGATATAATGGATATTGCGGTCACGGCAAGTCCGAAATAATAGATATGATGAATGCTTACAAAGAAGATAGAATCTTAAAAAGGTAGCGAATATCTAAAGGTAACTTCATACATAATATTAAATTGATAAAGTATTATCAATTATATGAGGCGTGGAAGACCCCTAAGCTAACAGACAAATAAAGGACGCCAGAAGGAAGCCAATTATCAACCCGCCAATTATCAACCCACTCTCTGGCCTTTCCACCGAAAGAAGAAAAGCTATCAAGCACTGAGAAGATGAGATGCTTCACATGTGCACCCAAAGTCACTTAAAATATTCAGACATGGTGCTCCTCCCACCACTATAAAAGGAGAAGCAAGGCTCGGAAGGAGGGCATCAAGAATTTACGAGAGCATAGCCAAGCTTCGAGTCTTCAAGAACTTCCAATTCCACTACTTTGTAGTGCTTTAGTTCCAAGATATCCATCGTATAATTTATCCATCAAGTGTGTTATAATACTACTGTAAGGTATATTTTCTGTCTTTGTGTGTTAATTGTCGGGGTTCCCGAAAGGGAAAACCATATGTAAGCTGGTTTGTGGAAATGAAGTAGTTTCCTTTAATTCCTGGTTGTTCTAAGCTTTGATCATATGAGACAAGGTTTTATGCTAGGGACCCTATAGGAGAAAACTCTTTGGCAATTCTCACGAGCCCGAGGTTGGCTAAGGAGAACGGTGAGGCCATAAGAGAAGTGTTCCTTTGGGTGGAACCGCACTGGGAGACGATAAAAATTATCCCATATGATCATTACTCGAAGTTTCTGGGAAAATCTAGCTACTCCTCGAAGCAAATTAGCAAGAAGTATGGTGAGTACCGAGTAGGATTTTACACCATTAAAACTCATCCGGCTGATTTGTTGGTTTCGCCAACCCGCAAGATCCTGTCAAAATCACGGTTTAATATTAATTAGCATCATCATCAAAGAAACATCCATTTCATAGAATAGTAATCAAAATAGTGACTGAATAGTATACCCACCATTGTAGTGCACGAATACTGTTCACAGTACTGTTCACTAGTGGATTATCACTATTCAAATTCATTATATTTTGAATAGTAACCAATATATCAGTCATTTGAAGCAAAATATCAATCATATCCATCGATAATTTATCCATACATGTACATACATGTACATACATGTGTATATATATATATATATATATATATATATAAAATAAATAATAGGGGTACCATGGTGCCCGACTCTATGAGTAAAATTTTTCATCCATGAGTGAGATTTTCCATCCATGTCAATGACTTCCTTTCCATCTTGTTGCACTAACACGCATCTAAAAGCAATATAAAGGTAAGGAAGTTTGGCGCCTATTTCAATATATATATATATATATATATATATATATATATATATATATATATATATATATATATATATATATATATATATATATATATATATATATATATATATATATATATATATATATATATATATATATAGTATAAATAACGAGGGCTCCATGGTGCCCAGACACCACTCCTAAGAATCATCCGATCACTTTGAAATTTGCAAATTATGATGGATATTTCTAGAGATAACTTGAGATCCAACCCGTTAGAGCATTTTAATTTGGTAAGTGAGATTACTTCCATAAATCATTCATACGGTTGACAATGAATTCTTTTGGCAATTATTTGAACTAGGCAATTTGTTTTCTTTTATGATGGTACGTTGGGATTTTCTTTTGATTTTTTTGTTAACAGGTAAATGAAATCCATTTTTGAGTATATACCTTTTTTTAGATAATTTGTGAGTATATACCCTCTTAAAGATTAATTCCGACAGCATTCCTTTTAAAATTAATTCATCGCATACCCAGTTCGGACTTGCGTAACATTTTAAGATAACATTTGATGTCCGATTCAACTAAAAAATTCACACAAGATTTTCACCTAAACCCCTATCATGATGTACAAATTCGCCGTTCTAAATCATTCCCTGTGACATATAAAAAATAATGGAAGTCAACACATGTGGTTTTTCCTACGTCGTTCGTCTCCATCAACCATTCAACGAGCATTTGTTGCTCGAATGAGATAAAAATTTCACATAAGATTCTTACCTTAACTGCTAACATCACGTGCAAATTCGCCGCTCTAAATCATTCTTGCGGCGTCTAAAAATTAATGGAAGTCAACATAGTTTTTCCTATACCGTTAGTCGACCATTTAAAATTAATTTTTGAGTATAATACTCGCTTTTAAATTTCTCGGACGAAGGTATACTTTGATCACAATGTTTCATCGGATGTTCCATGTATTGATATTTTGCATGCACCGTAGACTTTTAAATTTATACGTACAAGCAAGTATACTTCCAATCCTAACGTAAGGATTTGCAAACTTAATGCACATACCTATTCCACGTTAATTCACAAATCATTACTGCAGCACCAAATCTGCGCGATGGCTATTATGGTAATACAAACATACTTTCCATATTAGTACTTGCTAATGGGTTTACCCGTTGGTTCTCATACCCAATACAAACTTACACATCTTAATATGATCCAATGGTTGACAGGTTAGGTGTCCAGACTCCTTGGAGTCCCATCTCACCTTCCTATATATATATATATATCTTCATCCACAAAATTAATACCATCCGCTATGCTAGTAATCCTCCCTAAATGCAAGATTTTAATAACTAAAACAACATTACATGGAAGTAAATCAACTCATTAGTTACTAAAATGCACATTTTGTTAGCGGAGCATTGATGACACAACAACCATCTCAGACATATACTATACAACTTCCATCTGAGGTGTTGATATAACTAGAAGCCAACCAAAACTGAAACAGTAAAATAAGTTTGCTCAAATAACCCTAAATGAAATCACACAATATATATTAAAAACTACATGTATGGTTCCTTCATTTTGTGAAGAGTTCCCTGACACAAAACAGAGACTGAAGTGTATTTCATAATTCATATTAACAAAACCAAGAAATGTAAGCCTTGCTGGTCAATTTAAGTGGCAACAGAGCTGAAAAGGTCTAAGCATGATTGCTGTTGCTCATTTCAAGTGAAAGCAGGGGCTGTTAAGAAAACTACTAGTAGCCGACAAGTCAACAATAAATAGCACAGATTAAAAAAAACTACTAAAATGGGTAACCCAGGACAAACAACTTTGTCTAGGTAAAAGGATGCTCCCAGCTTTTATGAAAGCTAATAACAAGTCTTACAGTTCAAAAGGAAACAAAGATACAGCTGAGGTTACCAGCAACCATGAGACCACTAGCCAAATTTAACACAAACCGACAACAGTTACAACCGCCCCTAACAGAAAAAACCAGGGCAAACAACTTAAATTTGAAAGGTTACATTTAGTTAAACTGAGTAAGTTAAATGCAACTTCTATAACATACCAAAGAAGGGTATAGTTAATCAAAAGCAATCCTTCAATCTCATGGATGCTGTGGCTTTCTGATTTTCTTCATGCAAGTTATAGTCAATGGAGGTATCCCGTCTGCTTGCGATTGCAATCAAAGATTGGCTTTTAAATTAAGCTTGACATTCCATATTACCTTGTTATAGCAGAAAATATATGATGTAAGATTGAGCTTGGTAACAAAGCTTACCTGAAAATGACCCCTCAACATTTTTCTGGACGCTCTCCCTCCTTGCAGTATATTCTGCTGGCAAATATTCCTTCACGAAGTCATCCAGGTCCCAACAAACAGCAAGGGAGCCTCCAGGATGATGACTTCCACAAAGAAGGCAGGTGACTGCTTCCTTACCCAAGGACGACAAACAGGACAAGCAATAAACTTCACATAAAACCAAGATAAGTCAATTTCTCAAAAATAAAGTTACTAGAAAGTTTTATCACATTTTATTTTTATTCTAGTTTGAGAACTTACCATGTCCACAATTCAGAACTGATGGTTCATAAAGCAGCTCACAGCAAAGAGGACATGACATGTCCTCCAACTCTAACAAAACTTTCTTCATGTCCATTCTAATCTTCTCCGGGTTCTTTGAGCCATCTGATTCAACAATGTCTTCCCCATCTTTTTCAACTACTTGCAAAAAGTGGTACATCAAATAAATAAAGAGCTATAATTGGGACAACAACCTTTGTAGACACATTTCTTACCGCTGTTCTTCGAGTTTGAAAAATCAGTGAGTTCAGAAGAGAATTCCCCCTCAACCTTCTCTCTCTCTGAAACGTAACCCAGATAGAACATAAACGATAACCGTAGAAGCAAAACGTGAGGTATAGTGCTAACTACTAAAATCAGTGAAACAGCGCTTAGAAGCCTAGAATGTATCCAACCTCTAGACTAACTATGTCAATGAAGCAGTGAGAAACCAAAGCCAACATGCCCACCCTCTACACCTAATACCGCCTCCCACCATACTCCTACCCACCATGGTGATCCCGATCTTAACCTATCAATTTGGATATGATGGATTTAAGCACAATTCATGGAGTGTATTTTTGCTTAGTAGAACTGGTGGCATCTTTAGAAGAAACAAGCTTCCAACAAGAGATAAAAAACAGTGCGAACTAGTTCTATAAGAACATCAAAATCTACATCTGTACATAAAACACAATACATAACATAATGTAAACATTCAATATGGAACAACATTGTTAATGTTATATGTTATGACAATGAGGTTCAGGGATTCGGGCTTACATACTCACCTAGGACTTCTTTTTCCCTTCTTTTGTATTCCACGGGCTGAAGCTTTGTAAGCAAGGAGCGGATCAGTCCGCAAACGCTTGGGAAATGACTATAATGTCCCTTGCACAAGGGACATTCCGAGTGCCTGATGATATTCATAGACCGATGGACACACCAAAAGCATAACATATGCCCACATGCTGCACCAGTAAATGATGAATGGGATTCAAAAGCTATGGTATAATTAAGCTACTTTTAGGTCAAGACAACATAAACAACAAATTCTTACCTATAACAACTGGTTCGCATAGGAGCTCCCTGCAAGACATTGAACACGTATGAGGTGGCTTCCACATTTAATCAAGCTACATTTCGTTATGGGGTATGATTGTATAGCATGCAAGCCCCTGTAATAGTTCATTGCTTACAAGGAAACGAAATGTTAGAGTGTAGTGTGTAGAAGTGTAGTACTGTGGTTTGTAGTGAGTGGAAGTGTATTGCTGCTTATGCTCTCTGCTCTGCTAATACGCCTTGACAACTATGGTTGATACAGATTTACGAGCACGAACAACTACCAATTTGCACAGAATCAAAGCGATAGCACGCGATTGAAACTTGCAAGACAATCGACATCGACAGCACAGGTCTCCACAATTTTTTGCAGGAAATTATTCTGCTATTAGCCTCTAGCCCACAAGAGAGGAGAAAAAGGCACCCGTATAACTTACAAGCAGATGCAGCAACAGAAACGCTCGCCCAGGTCGAATCCAGTGAGAGTGATGGAGCCCTCCTCCTCCTCCTTCTCCGTCGACCGGCCCGTGCTGTCTTCGGCTGCGGGGCCCTCCTCCTCCTTCTCCGGCGATAGGTCCCCCTTGTCGTCGTCGGCGGGGCACTCCTCCTCCTTCTTCAGCGAGCGGCCCTCGATGTCGTCGGCGGCGGAGTCCTTCTCCTGCTTCTTCTCCGGTGAGACGTAGGCGGCGGCGGCCATCCTGTTACGGCGAGACGCGTGCTGCCAAAACACAACCAAACCAACGCCCGTTACAGCGAGAAATGGAGGAGAGGTCATGCATGTGCTATGCAATGTGTAGACTGGGCCGGCTCGATTTCCCCCGACTCGGCCCACGCTCGTGTTTAACCTTCGCATAACCTTGAATGCGTGCTGTATCGTTTTTTTTCCCTTCTTGGACACAAAGAGATGATGACCACCACGTGCTACACATATCGCCCCTGCTTTTTAGATTATATATCGCTATGTTTCTATTGACTTCTGCTTAGAAAAATCAAAAATCAATATAAATATCCGGTTTCTCGCTATGATCTTATTCTGAAGATAAGGCAAAAAGTCACAGGTGATGACAGAGTAATAGCTTATACATCGATACAATTGAAGAAATATGAGCAAAACTATCTCACTCCAAGGATAAAACTTGGGGTCACGGATGATGACAGGGTAATAGCTTATATATCAAGACAGTTGAAGAAACATGAACAAAACTATCTCACCCATGATTTAGAGCTTATTGCAGTGGTATTTGCTCTAAAGATTTGACAGCTTTATCTGTATAAGGAATCTTGTAACATTTTCACTGGCCATAAGAGACTCAGATATATCTTTACCTACAAAGATTTGAATCTGAGAAAACGGAGGTGGTTGGAATTAACCAAATATTATGATCTCACTATCCAGTATCATCGGGGCAAAACAATTGTGATGGCTAATGCTTTTAGTCGCAAGGCAACACCCCCTACCCTCAGTTGCCTTGTTGCTGATTTTGAGCGTATATGCATTTCCTATTGTTATGTGAGTGCCGCACAAGCAGAGACTCAAACGCTTCTTGAGTCCACTATTCCAGAGCGAGTGTGGAACGCACAACAATATGACTGATTGCTCCAACAGGTGAAGAAGCATCTTATGAAGGATAAGAAAGGGGATTTCAGTATTGATGAGGCTAGCACATTGTAATTTAAAGGCTATCTTTGTGTGCCACATAAAATCTAAGTTAAAGCTGGTATTTTAAAAGAAGCTCATTGTACTCTGTATCCTGTTCATCTTGGTGAGACCAAGATGTATCATGACATAAAGAAGTGCTTTTGGTGGATGAGGATGAGACTGGAGATTGCTCAGTATGTGTCTTCTTGTGGTGTTTGTTAGCGAGTCAAGGCAGAGCACAGCAGTCCAACGGGGTTGTTGCGGCCCTTAGAGGTTCCGTTGTGGCCATGGAATGATATAACTATAGATTTTGTGGTTAGTTTACCTCGCACTTAGATAGGGAAGGATGACATTTGGGTGATAATGGACCGTTTCAGCAAGTCTACACTTAAATGAAATAATCAGAGTTTCTGCCCAACTAAGAAGTTATAAAAAATTTCGTGTAGTTTCTATAAAATATATGATTTATTGTATTTGGATTCTCGAGTTGATAGTTATGACGTTTCAAACATCAAGACAACAGAAGAGAATGTCTGGTAGAGATGAGAATATATATATATATATATATATATATATATATATATATATATATATATATATATATGAATATAGGAAAAGTCCATATAACACTCGAACTTTGATCGAAAGTCCGTCCAGCACCCCAAACTAGGAAACCGGATATTTGACCTCCCGAACTTTTCCTCGGCTTCTTCTCCGACAAACAAAGAACACCAAACTCCGATACCAATTGTTGACGCAGGGACGGAACCAGACGCATGTACGAAGTGGTTGTAGACTCACACGAACACCTCTGCATAACTCAAGACACACAAGAGATTTGCACTACGTCAATCTGCCACCGCTTTTCTATTTTCTCATCTATTTATAGACTCTGATTACAAGTGTATAGGCTAAAACTACACAACTCTTCCAGTCACGACCTCCATGACTTGCACACTCCCCACCACCTATACGACCTGCTCCACTAACCACTACACTTGGTTTAGTGGACACGACCAGTTATATGCAGACTAACTGCTACCTAGCCCGGTCTACGACCGCACACAATCCTTCGGGTTCTGCTTCGGGTCCATTCACAAGTCCTTCGACCATGTCCTGTTGACTATGATGCATATGGTGAAGGTAACCATGCACTGTAACAGCTAGATGTAACTTGCATTACTATTATTATTACATTCTCTCAAACAACTTTGAAAAATCTTATTTAGTTAAAACGGCTAAGTCTCAGGAACTTTCCTATTATTATAACTTTCAAAATAATGCCTTTAGCAACTAAAAGAACCTCAAGCCTCCCTTGATAGCTTTGCATCTATTATTATTATTGCATTCTGTGTGGTGGCTTGCTGAGTAACGTTGTACTCATTCTTGCTCAATTACCATTATCCAATCAGCAAGAAGGATAAAGTCAAGCCCTACGGTCATTCAAAGGAGTCGACAGATGCTGGAATATGACAAGGCCAAGAGCTAGGTTGCGAACCCCAGTTGGCTGCTTATGGGCATGTCCTGAGGGTCCCATCTATGTGAAGTCACATTTCCGCTGCTGCATTTTAATGATTGCAGCTTGACTGACCCATGAGTATATTATTACTGTATTATCTACGATTCCGCGTGATATGTATTTGGTGTGCAATAATATATATGTGAGCACTATCTGTTGATCCAGAGAATAATGCAGTGAAATTATAAAGGATTTCATATTTGTTAAATCCAGGTCCGACACAGGAGGAGGTGGAAGTGAAGGCGGCACGAGGCGAGAAGTGTGGTTTCACCCCCAGTCATTTTGGTCACCGGTGTGCTATCCACCATGGTCGGGTAAGAAGAGAAGAGGGGGGAGAATGGGTAGGAAGAAGAGGGGCATAATCATCAAAATAGGGGTGAAAATATACAAAGTGGCAAAAGATGAAGAAACCACTCTATAGAGTTGTAAATAAAGAATTGCACTCTATGTAGTAGCAAATCATTGAGTACTACTCTATAGAGTGACAAATGATCAATTCTCCCTTTCTATAATATGTTGTATGACTAGCTGAGTTCCCGTACGTTGTTACGGAGTACCATACAAAATTATTTTATTGTGTTGTGTAGCAAAAAACATGTTAGCAGATTATAAATATTACATGTGGCACACTAACAAAATTATTTATATAACCTCCCCATCGGCTCTGCTTATCGATGCGGCCGATGTCTCCTCCCCCGCGGCTTTCTCCACCATTGCTACTCACCTCCCTTACCACCGCCTTCTTCCCTTCTCCGATGGCAGCTAAGATGTATCACAGCAAATGCGATGTTTAGGCTGAGTTTTTTTCGACTTTTAGGTGGCCTATGTTTGTACTGTTTACAATAATAGCTTTTAAACAATGCATTTTTAAAACGGGGTCAACAAGAAGATTATAGTAAAAAGTATACTAAGTTCAGCTGTATCGTCAAAATGATTTTGCGACTATTTTTCTATACGTATTACCTCTCATGAACAGTTAAAATTCAAATATTTAAACCATAATCTCTTTCTCTGTATTATAAAAAACTTCGTCTTGCTTCACAAGCTCCACCCAGGCACCCACACGCTGCTAATGGTTCTAAACCCACCCGGAACCCATTTCAGCAACTGGTTCAGCCCATTTCAGCAACTGGTTTCCAAGAGCTGAAATAGCGTGGGCTTCTATAGGAGGCAGTGTATGCCTTCCGAGGCTTGGACGACCCCCGTCAAGCTAAGAAATATATTCACGATAATGAATCAGTGACTCAGTCTAGCAATTTTTTTATAAAAGGGGTTACTAAGTGAATATTTTTCAATTAGTCTGCTTGCTATCCAGATAATGAATGTCAAATCAGAAAAATCGCTAAGAAAAATTCACGAAAATATATTTAAAAAAAGTCACTGAAATATGGCAAATTCACGACATTTAGTTTACCAAAATGCACACGCAAATTTCATTGACATATCCATCCATCAATGCAAACCAAAATGCACGCGACACAAACGACCTAAAATCACTAAGATGTTGCTGGCTTGCTGCGTTATCAGTTCAGACAAAAAAGAACTGAGCAGTTAACAACTTCTCGATTCAGGAAAGAAGAGCTTCTCAATGTCTACAGCTTATCAATTCAGACAGAAGAAAAGGCCTTCCAAATCATAGCAATTTCCTTGCTGGTCAATTATCAGGAGCTAAGTTCACAATGTCTATGTAGAAAGCTAATGAGAGAACAATGGCAGAGCCGTAGCATCTCCTGCCAGTCAAAACTCTTCATCCAACCAGCTCCATTGTATCATTCTACCTGACAATCTGTCATCAAACACATTTGCGAATCAGATAATCGTATCTACCTGTAACAACAATGCTAAAAACTGCTAAAATAAAACTAAATGGATCAAGAATCAAGAACCACTGAGCTGTTTCCAGACTCAAGAAAACAAATTACGTTGTCAACAAGGACATGCAGCGTCCTTAACATTTGGTTGGATTGTCTCAATGCAGTTTAGCATTCGTTCTTGTCAGGGACAATAATAGACTTTACGCCAAGATTAATGTATGGAAAAACCTCTGTGCAGTGTACAGCATGTAATGATAGCTACCAAAACTCGATAATTCTAAGCATACAAGCGAGCTACGTACTCCATGGTAGGAAAAGGATACTCAGGACATGATTGCATTACAAGGATTTTTCCTAATATACATTAAACCAACAAACCAGCCCCACTAATTTGCTACAATTAACATATCAGAAGCATCAGTAAGGATTAAGGATTATGTAGTGGCCAACTGACCCATCACATGAAACGGGGCAAAATAGAAAGGCCCACGACGGCGGCAGCTGCTGCAAACAGCGTCACCGCAAGGTACACTCTAGGGTGGCTGATAACTTGCTGTGGTGCTCCCACTGCAGCAACCAGCGGCCCCTGCTGCTCCTGCGCCGAGTGGGCTGCCAGTTCACACCATTAAATGAGGTCAAACCAAACTCAAAAGAAGCATAAATTAAACTATTAAAGAAGCACAGCTCCAACCTGCCATGGCCACAAAACTGACCACAAGAAGTAAACTAAGAGTGAAGACGAGACAAAATCTAGCAGGTGGCCTGGGAAGGAGATCCTGGACCAACCCGTCCAGGTCGGGCACTGCGTCTAGGGCAGCAGCAGCCTCCTCCACCGAGGCGTACCGTGAGTAACCATCTGCATCCAAAGAAAGAAAGAAAGAAAGAAAGAAAGAAAGAAAGTCACATTTTGGTAACAACTGCAATGCACATAATAATCCACAGAAAGCTTACCGATCAGGCCAGGGAGGAGGAGGAAACAAAGCACCAGCCTGATGGACTGACGGGCCATCACAGCGCTACAGGTCCTACAGATTACAGGAGACGCAGAAACGGATCAATTCTTTGAAAGGACAACCAAGTTACAGAATTTTTACATAATTTGAAACTTGGACAAAACTCAACATACAGGAAGAAGCAGTACAGAATTTAGATGATATTTGTTATCACTGAGACAGTACATGAATACTCAATGTGGAAGCACAAGTATGTGCAGGCTATAGAATGGAAAATCCTAATTAAAATTATAGGATATAAGAATAAACCAAGGACAGTCTTGCATAAGGCATTGCTAAATTTTTTAGAAACCAAGAACCGACCAATTCGAGACACGAGGAGATTAGATTACTCAGAAGATCACTGGGCTAATCCCCAAATCACGAACCCTAGCTCTAATGCGAACCTACCAATGCGAGCAAGAACCGTAGCTCTAATGAGAAGAGTGGGCGCTGGGCTAATCCCCAAATCCGGAAGGCAAGGGCTTGACAGCTGAAACAAGAATGAAAGAAAGGGATTAGAACACACACGCTTGAAGCAGATGCAACAGAATTCCCAAACCAGAATCACCATTAGACCAAAATCCGCACCAAAGCCGAGAAATTTCCCCACGAACACCACCAATCAAGAACCGAAACGCGAACGCACGGTCAGACCAAATACCCCAGAATCGCGATCGGAGACCCACCTCTAGCCTCCCCCAACTCGAGCAGGCGAAGTCTGGTAGGATCGTGGAGCGCGGCGAGGAACCGTGCGGCCCGACCTTGCGCCGCCGTCGCTTTATCTCGCTATGCAGCTGCGACCGTGCGGGGGGAGGGCGTGTACTTATAGGCGGCGTCCTTCTACGAATGTGGACTCTACCGTGTACGAGGTTCATGCCGGCCCGCGTTTAGTCGCCGGCTTGGATTGCCGCTTCGGGGGTTTTGGGGCGCGGAAGAAAGCGAGGGGAGACACTAGAGAGAGGAGGATTCAGAGGAGAGCGGGCACGAGGAGTAGGAGATTTTGTTTTTTTTTTGGCCTTTCAAAAATCTTTATTTACAAAACTAATCCTCCTTCGGTATAATTTACATATCTGGCCCCCTTCTAGGCACCTGCCCCCAGTGCCAAGCGCGGCAAGTCCCTACCCCCGGCACCTGGCGGGGCAGGAGGAGCTTCCCGCGCGATTCATGTTCGCTTGTGGTTTCCGCACGACCCGGTTTAAGCGTACTGCAAACCGGATCCTCACGACCGGGTTTAAGCTCTCTTCTTGTCTCCCTCTCGCACTCTCTCACTCATGCATTCCCTCTTCTCTCCCGTGAACCCTAGAGGCGGTGACGAAGGTGACTCAAGCACCGCCCACTTAGTGCTTCGGGCGTGTTTTAGATCTTCGCCGTCATCAATTCCAGTCAGGAAAGGCAAGGTGCTTGCAGGCTATCGGTTACCCAGGTATTTTCGATTTGGTCCCCCTTTTGGATGAATTTGGTTGTTCTCTATGTGGTTTTTATTGGAGTGCTTCTCGCCATCATTCGTGCATCTGAGAGTGTGTTCATGTGCTCTAAGGCTGAATGAGGTGGTACGTCGTGTTCAATGGTCAAAATTCGAGGGTGTACAACAGTTGGGAACATTGCCACGAAGTGATCCGTTCATTTCCGGATGTGAGCTACCGGCGATTCGGCATCAAAGAAGAGGCACCGGAGGTGTTCATAGCGTATGAGTCATCGCTAGGTGAATCTGCTCAGAAGGGCAGTGCGATTGTGTGATGTCAGCGTTGTAGAAGTCATGTCATAGATGTGTCATACTCAACCAAAATCATAATGATTATTGTCCAATTCATGGTGATTTTAGCACTTTTGTATGTGTATGTGTTGCCGTGAGATGTATTTCGCGAAAGTTGTTAGGGTTTCTCGTTGGGATTTTTGCCGAAAACATTAGGGTTTTTGCAAAAGATGATAGAGTTTTTTTTGTTTGGTGGTGTCTAAGCAGTTCTTGAATGCTTTATTATGTAGTACTCAAATTTTGATTCCCTAGAGATAAAAAATAAATGCCACAACATGGATCACAAAAAAACATCCAATAGATAAAAAAAACATAGCACAACATCTATGAATAGAGAGTACAAAAGGGGACAACAGTGCTTACAACCCTTAAGAGTACTGTACCAACCAATGCTAGCTACCTTGAACTGCAACCTATGAAGTACTAGATGGGGTGCTAGCCACTGCATGTGCTGCAGTTCTGCGGGGGAGCGAGAACAAGAACGGCTACGACTGAAACTGGGCAACCTAGAGTAGGAGCGAGAACGGTTGTGGCTACGTCCTCGATTGGAACCTACGATGTTGATGGTGGGCGACGGATTGGGGCTTTGCACACTCTTGCGCACTGCACTCCTCGAGCGGGTCCCAGGGGTCAAGTTAGTGGCGAGTTACTAGGGATGACAGCGAGCGCAGGCGAAGAGGGAGTGTAGGTGGTTGCGGCCCTGATAGGCTCAAGCTCTACCTCAACTATGATCCGCTCATGCTGCATAACTGAGAGAGCCATCTCGCAATGGGTGAGCTAGGCGCGAAGTGTGTTAGAGTGCTGGTAGCTAGAGGTGAGAAGCATGAATTTTGAACAACAAAGGGTTAGAGCAAGGTAAAACATAAAGAGCGTAAATGTAAGTAAGCATTATATGCATATTTTGGGTTACAGAGCATATTTTGGGTTACGGTTGATTTTTTTTTTGCTATGACTAATGGCTTTTATTTGCTCTTTTTGAGACGGCAGCAGGCGACGGAGATGCTGACATGAACGACGCACACGATTTTGAGCTCGAGAAGCAGCTTCAAGAGACCGGCTCTTTATTTTCGCTTCCGAAGCCAAAACTAAAACATGTTTTATTTTGAGAATTCACCGAGGCTACATGTTAGTAACTTGGAATTCTCAGGGGTTCTAAGAGAGAGTACATCGTTTTATACAAAATTCCCCTGAATTTTTTTTAAAGTGCTCCAAAGGTGCCCGTTCGGTCAGCATTTGCCAAAACATGCCCACTGCGAGGGCGACGGCGCGAGCTACTCGTATGGACGTTGAGAATTTAAGAATTATAATTCTATAATTCTAGAACTATAGACGTTGGCTCCTTTAATCCAAGTCTCTGAGCAAAGCAGCCACACGTCTCCTGCAAAACTGTATTACGTTGTTTTGGATTGCGCTTGATAATTATTTAAAAACTCTATTTTAACAAACCACCTCCTTTAATTTAACTTCGGACTTTTAGAGAAGTCCAAAAAAAAAAAGACCTTAGGTTGCTCAGACAGTGATCTGTTATTTTTAGCTTCTAAAAACTGTTTTTCGATTTTTCTATAGTAACTGACTTTTAAATAGAGTATCTTTTCAAGATAGAGTCTACTAGCTAAGTACATATTGTACCGACTTCATTTATATTGGCAAAAACCACATATAAGCTTCTGTTATTCTATAATCTCTCACACGAACAGCCTAAAAATCAAAAGACATAAGTTTCAGTCAAAAAAGAACATCCTAGGAACAGGCTTCAGCAAACCAATCACACACCAATCTCTGAAACACCCATCCAATTCCAACTAGTACATCGCTTAAAGATCGCAATGAATTACATGGTTCACCCAAAATGCTAGATCTGAAAACTGAAGAGATCGCAAAGAATTACAAGGTTCACCCAAAATGCTAGAACTGAAAAGTGAAGAGATCGCAAAGAATTACAAGGTTTACCAAAAAGGCTACAACGCGAGAACTGAAAACTACCCAAAAGGCTAAAACGCTAGAACTGAAAACTGAAGTATCTCCAATTCTCGATCAAAGCATCCAAACTGGAGCAACTTAATAAATAAACCAGCGCCACTTAATAAACAAGTCATTACACAATGTTCGCAGCAAAGTGCCTATAAGTATTAACATGTGAAGATAATGGAGGGGTACAGACTAGACTCGAAAAGAAAAAGGGAAAAACTCAAGACTACTCCAAAAAAACTACCGAGACCAGTATTACGTTTCAGGCTTTCTTTCTTTGTTCAGGAGAATGCAATCGATCAGAAGCCAAAGACACCGACCTCGCTAGCTCTCCCCTCAAAGTATGGATATACAGCAGACACAGCAAGCATAATTCCAGTACCAGAACCAATCACGCCAATGAAATCTGCCAAAACTATCAACGCGCCAACACAAAAACCCCCCAAACAAGCTGTCTTGGCAATGTAACTCTCGAATTCATTCGGGGGTATTGAGTCAGGCTGGGCAAGCATCAATCTTCGCTGCTCCTGCATGGAATCAATAATGACGTAAAGATATGAACTTGGTACATAGGGAAGAGAGTAAATAGAGAATGCTGCACACAGTTCCATACATTTGCCCCAACCAACCCGGCCAAAAATCTTTTTGAAGTTACACAAACTCTAAACCAGGTCACCGAGAGAAGAGAACATGTGCTAAGGACGAAGACAATATAGAGAAATGCATGGAGCGGGTCTCTCTGCAGATCAGCCAAGCTGCAGTGGAAAAAAAAAGGGAAGCATAAGGCAAAACTAAAGGCAGCATTTTGGAATCAAGTTATAATTCCAATTGAAATCACAAACATGGATAATATAATTTCCACATATGCACTCACGTTGGTGGTGCTGTTAGGTAGTACACAATCCCACCAACTGGAATAGATTGTCCAAAGTGCTTATATCCCTTCCACTTGCCGAGCAGATTCACTAATTTATTGTCATTGTATTTCATGTAGAGGAGCTGTAACCCAAAAAAAAAACAAGATGGCATGTTTACACAGGAAGCCTCAATAGTATCAGTCCGACATAATATCCGATTATAATGCAGACAGGTACCTCTGAGATGACATAAAGATATGACATCAGTGCACGTTGCAAAATGACAGGCCCATACGAGATACTGGAGAGCTTGATGGGGCAGTTGACTTGAAACCCAGGAAGATCATGTGTCCTCACTGGCAACACGGCAGAGAAACCTTGGAAGAATATGGCAATTACGAAAAATAAGCATGTAGCTAGCAAGTCGATAACATTCGGGAGGTTTTCTCGGTAGAAGGCTTCATGAATTGCAGACAATTTATCCGTTCTCGTAATCAGAAGATGGACCCAGGCAATAACAGCTCCCTCAAATTGAGAACCTTTTTCACGATATATAACATAATTGGGGCTAAAGGCCTTCCACAAAACACTTGCACTGTAAAAAGAGAGAGAGAAAAGTGTCAACTTGGCACAAACCAACTCAATTATGATGCCTTAGTTTCAAACACTTACCAAATATTGGTGGCAGTGAACAAAGAGATACTAGATAACAATCCATATCCCTTTTTTAGGACGTCATCGAGATAAATGACAACGATACCGGAGAAGAAAATCTGAAGCATGACTAGAACTGAATTGCCAGTGACAAGTTTGCCCACAGTGCCAGACTCTAGCACATAGAGAATAGCCACGACAATGGTAGTCAATATCCCCAGCAACTTTTGTGCCCCATTCCTGAATGCCATAAATAAAATTTAGAATAAAAAGCAAGCACCTTGTAATTTTCAATTAACAACAAAATTGCACCAACCAAAAGAAGCACAAAGGTACCGATCTAGCAAATGATGGCACATGTGCTACCTTCCTTTCATGTCCAGGAAGATGATGGTGCTTCCATTTTTTTACTTTGCTAGAAACAAAAAGGCATAATGGGATGTCTTATGTCTACTTGTCCACATTCTTCAAACTGGTATTTAATATTTATTTATATCATGCCTTAGAATAGATCAAAGCATAGCAGTATGAATATAACCACTCCATCATTCCATAAGTTCCAATTGGATTAATTGGAGTTGAGCAGAATTAGCACTTACAAAAGCATACGAGCCTCAGGCACACTGTTGTCCACATTAATAATCTTTGACCCCACCAAGAGCTGCATCATAATCTCAGGTACCACAATGGGGGTGATCCCAAGCATCATGAGAGTATCACGGTTTGATGCCAAAACCAGATGCACCCAGTATAATGGATCAGCCCCAGTAGCTGGTTGGATCCCATACAGCGGAAGCTGGCTGCCAGCCAAGAAGATGAAAAGTGAAATGGCCGTGTATATCACCTTTTGATGGGAAGGAATCAGCTGGTTGGCGTGCTGCACATCTGGCAAGAATCGCAGGAATGTACAGATGAATTTAAGCAACTTGGACTCATCTGCCATTGTCTGATAGCTAATCCGGATTAGTCCTGACAGAAAATCAAGAAATATATAGTTACATATATGCAGATGCAGCACATAAGTAGTTGATATGAACTTAATTTATTCCATTGGCCAACCACTTTTAGAAGAAGCAAAGCGCACGCGCACAAATACCTTAGCATTATTCTTACTCCTCGGCTAGGATGCCCCGATACGCGATACGGGTACGGCGATACGGATACGGCAATACGATATTTTCTAAAAACAAGGATACGTCGATACGGCAAGTGTGTGCGTGCGTGTGTGTATTAAAAAGTAGCAAAATCTCTAAACATTTGCTTCTTAATGATGTAAGATAACGAGTGAAGGATGAAACTTAGGAGATTCTCCAGTGGGCAGGGTACTATTACCAGCCATGTTTTGCTGGCCACGGCACCCTCATGCATATTTCATCAAACAGCTTTGGTGCACCCAACATAGACAGGGGCGGACCTAACGTGGGACATGGGGGTTCAGTTGAACCCCCAAAAATATGGAAAAATAAAGACTGCTACTGGTAATCCACAACGCAGCAAGCAAATCCACCACAAAATCCATGGACTGGACTATCCATCCCAGAAAGGAAGATTTGGATGAGATTGCTCACGGAAAATAAAAGATCCTCAGGACAAAGCTCACTCTTAGAACAATCCAAGCAAGCTAGGGCTTCCTTACCAGCGAAAGAAGAGATCAATCCGGCAGAGCGGAGGACGACGACGACGCCTAGGAGAGAAGAATTCCTTCGCTTCGAGGGTTAAATGACGTTGGCGTGAGAATTTGAGACAAACGGCGAAGCAATAGCCGCCGCCGCCGCCGTCGCGACGAGATACGAAGGAGAGTTCAAGGAAGAGGATGGGCTGGAACTAGAGACGAGAGAGATTTGGGATTGCGCTATTTGGGGAGGAGGAGGAGGAGGAGGGAGGAGGGTAGAAACCTTACGCTGGTCTGTCCGTTGCGCTGAGGGAGGAGGATAGAAACCTTACGCTGGTCAGAAACCTTACGCTGGTCTGTCCGTTGCGCTGAGGGAGGAGGATAGAAACCTTACGCTGGTCTGTCCGTTGCGCTGAATATTGGGGATCTTCTAGTCTAGGCATCGTGTAGAAAAAAATCTGGTTTATTAGTTTCAGCTGTTTGTTGGCGGAAGGGAGCAGCCACAGTGTCAATTAAGAAAAAAAAAACAGAAATAACAATGGGCCAAGAGCCGGAGAAAAAAAGGCAGAAGGAGATGGTGGTTTTCTTCTTCTCGCTAGCTTAGTTAACGATTTGATTTTCTTTGTATTTATTAATTTAATTAGATATTAGAGTTGAAATTAGAGAGGAAGTAAAAATTATTCGTTAGAGAAAAGACTAGTATATCGACTAATCTGCTATATTGTTCTCCTATAGTTTTGGGTACAATATTTATTTATATTGATCAGATAAATAATTTTAGGCTATGAATTTTGTAATCCAGCTATCTGGTAAATTTATCATCTTCTAGTATCATATATTAATCTGTAGATTAAAATTACTGGATGGAATATTAGATGATTTATCTACATGAAAGATATAGATAATTAAGGGTTCTAGAGATCTCATGAACATGATATTAAATCTAGATAGTTTCCTAGAAATATCTAGATATTTTAGATGCTTTATTCGAAAGAATTTGATGGTGCCAATTGTCATAAATCTAGTGGTCACAAGAATTTATATAATCCTTTCAATCCAAAATATACATCATTTGAGAGAGTTGGTTTTGATTTATAAATATTTATGTTTTATTTTTCGGAAGCAATATGTTCATCAAAGTGCCCATGTTAATTGTTATTCTTAGAGAGAGGTAAATCATAAATAGAGACAATATATGTAAAAAACAAAAATATGTATCACTTCTTTTTCTATGTGTGTGAAAAACCACCGTTTAATATGCTAACATAGAAAATAAGAAAAGAGAAGTGGGTTAAAGTTAATATCTATTTAAAACAAAGTGCATACTTGTGTTGTCAACTAAAGTTGTAATTGTCTTGCCACCAAATAAAGTGTTAGTATTAGTTTATTATTTCAAATTTTTAGTGTTATTGACTTTCAATAGACTTAGAAATGTGACTTTTATCTTCAGTTTTTATAAACCAATATAAATATATATTAAAAAATATAACACAATGTAATTAGCGAACACCCATTCATAAAATCCTAAATCCGCTATTGAACATAGACCCGAGAAGGAAAAAAAGGGGCATGACCGTTCGGAAGATGAGACCCATATGCATCAGATTTCACTTTGCTACAATTGTACAAACCTGCAGGCGACGGCGGTCGGCGGGAGTAAGTTCCTCCAAGCTCCAGGCGACTCTCACTTTCAGATGGCGGAAAGGAGTGAGCAGAGTGGCGGCGCGGCGGGAGAAGTACCTCCAAGCGACGGAGGATCTCGGGTTAGTCGCCTGTGGGTCTCGTCTCCAATGGAGCTTTCCTCACGTAAGCCGAGTGAGAGATTGCAGTATAAGCTACGGCCGAGTAGAGAAAAGATTTTTGGAGGCGGAGGCGGCGGCTAACCTGTGGCAAAGTCCTCTTCCTGGGCGGGTGGCGCGGCGGCGAGGGAGGAGCCAAAGCCGCGGCGGGAGCGGGCGGCGAGAGGTGTGGCCGGCCGCGCGTTCGGGACTTAGGCGACGGCGAGCAAGCCGCAGCGGTGCGGCGACGCTGAAGCGGTCGGGTTGAAGGGCGGGCGTCAGCCGGAAATACAAGGGCCAACGGCGGGGAGGTGCTGGCTTAATACCTGGGAGGCGACGGGGTGGATTTGAGAGGAGGAACAAGGGACGAGAAAGGGTCGGATACGTCGTCCGAGTTGGATTGCGAATATGTATTTTTAAGTTACGAAAACTGAATGAATTTAGATCGAATTCAAACCGATCACGAATAACTTGGTGGATAGCGTTACATAAAAAAATATGTAGCTTCACCGGCAAAAGTGCCAATTATACAATGATCAAATTCAAACCGATCACGAATAACCTAATGGATGATCACGCATTACTTGATGGATAGCTTTACATGAAAAAAAACACGCAATTTCACCGGCAACAGCGCCAATTATACAATGACTAGAGAATTATTTTTTGTGATTAACGGATTAGAGAATTATTTATCTTACTTAACGACATAAACATAAGCGCTTGTATCATACTTTATAATTTCACATTATATATTAATCAACGACTATAAAATCATAGAGGATATTATTGGACGTCGATATTTCCATATCATATTCTTCATTCCATTAAACGCTTAAAACAGTCAGATCACCGCGCATCACGCCCATCTTTATCTCTACTCCTTAAAAATATGAGTTAGTAGTAATCAAAGCATTCTCCATCATCTCTTTGCAGCCGTTTGATCTTATCACCATGAATTTAAGCCATCCTTTCGTACTCGCGTAGCCAGCTCCACTACTCACGATAGCAATTTTCTTCAAAAATCAGAAACTGCAACCAGTTTCCCCACCCAGATCCCTCCCCCTCCCTGACGCGTTCCTTTCCTCGCCCCTCCTCCCACGTGTGATCCTGCATAAACCGAGGAGCTCCTTCGCAGAATGAATCAAGCCAGAAAAAAGTTCACCTTTTCCTCTCAAAAATTGCTGCCAGGAGCGAGATCAATTGCGACGGCTCATCACATCTGACAGCTTCTGAAATAGATAGGTGTGTGCATGATTGATCGAACGTGCATTCTACTGTTACGTGTGCCTACGTGTGTGGGGATCAGAGGAGCATGGAAGATGGAGGTTCTTAGAGCAACACATAATTAATCGAACGATTAAATAGTTATACACCACTCTAAAAATTTTTAGAGCTAGTAAATTGTCTTGAAAAATTAAGAAATTTTCGGTGGATATTCCTAATACAACGTGCTATGTTGTGTAATTTTTACGTAATTTTTCGCACCACTTTTCTATCTCTAAAAATTATTTAAGTGATGCGCAATTAAAAAGGGATTAAGCACTAATGGTTGTTAGTCCTTAATCGTCCGTTTAATTGTGCGCTGCTCTAAGAATTTTTAGAAATAGCAAATGATAGTAAAAATTTATAAAACAAATTACACAACGCAGCATGCTGCCTTGGGAAGCTTGTCCAAAAATTTCGTAATTTTTAACGACTATTTGCTATCTCTACAAATTCTTGGAGGATATGTAACTAAACCGGTCATTAAGGCTAATCACCTGCCACCCGATTTCCAGACGGCAGATGGCCTGCTGCACGGTGACCAGCGGTAGGCGGCCTATCGCCCGGTGATTATCACCTGCTGTCTAGCCATGGGATGACAGGCCACCAAAGTGAGCCAGGTGGCGGGGCGGCAGAGTGGCAGGCTGCCTACCATCTGCTAGCGGGATGGTAGGCTGGGCGGCAGGTCCACGTGTTAGCAAGCTGACGTTGCCATCAGGCCATCGAACGATAAAAACGTTATTTTCACTAATATGATATACATACTGCTATTTTTATAAATACATATGTAAACAATGTCATATCATTACTATTATAAAAGAATGAGTTGGTGGTTGTGCGTCTCTTCTCCTCCAACCGTCTCATTCTCAACTTATCATCACTCTCAACTTTTTAACTGATCAGAGTACCTCTCATCCATAGCATAATTTTTTATACATTTAATAAATTTTTGTTGTAACACACGTGCAGTATGCCAAAAACTCAGTCATACTCGCGTATTGGTGGTGCGTACGCCTTCCTTGTAATTGGGGAAAAAAATTTGTTGGATCTAATCTTACTTTCCTATAGGCCTAGGCACCCATGCTGGGCCACCGAGCCCATTTACTCGCCGTGTAGGCTCTCTTACAGTTAGGGCCTGTTTGGGACTGCTCCGCTCCAGCTTTTTCAACTCTGCTCCAAACTTGTCTAGCCAAACGGGTCCAACTTCAAAAACTCTGCTCCAAGAAAAAGGTGGAGTTGAAGGCCTGCTCCACGTTTTTTCTGGAGCACCTCAAGGGGTACTCCAGAAACTGAAGTTTTGTATGTCCTCATGGAGTTAAGGGAAAATTACCCACCAATACCATTACACAATTCTGTCCATACCGATTCGCTTCATTGTTCTCTCCCACCCACCATGAGTCTTATCCCCAACCCCGCCCTCCATGACGCTCCCTCCCCGCCGCCCTTCCTCTCCGCCCCCCCGCCTGCTTGGTCCTCCCTGACGCCCCCCCGCCGCCCTTCTCTCCGCCCCTTGCGCCGCCCCTCCCCCTCCGCCCTCCCTCCGCCTCCTCCGCCCCCCCCGCCCCTCCTCCCCGCCGCCTCCTCTCCGCCCCCACCCGCCCCCCTCCTCTCCGCCCCCTGCGCCGCCTCCTCTCCGCCCCCACCTGCCGCCTCCTCTCCGCCCCCACCCGCCGCCTCCTCTCCGCCCCACCCGCCGCCCTCCTCCTCCTCCCACCTGCGCCGCCTCCTCTCCGCCCCCCCCCGCCCTCCTCTCCTCCCCACCCGCCGCCTCCTCTCCGCCCCCACCCGCCGCCTCTCCGCCCCCACCGCGACGTGATGGTGGAACCAAGATCTGGTCATGAAGAATCCAAGATGCTCGTGGATCTACTCCGCCGGCCGAGAGTTGGGCTACCCCGACCCTTCGACAGCCGGCCGGCCGCCTCCAACCAGCCCCCGACCGTCCCGCGGCCCAAGGGCATCCAAAGACCCCAGAGGTGGTTGCGGTGGCCATGGGGTATCACCGCCGCCCGGTGGTTGCGGTGGCAGCGGCACCGTCGGCGAAGAAGAAAAGGAGGACATGGTATGTCACCTCTTCTAGAGCTTCCTGTCATGTTATTTTGTGAAATAGTTCTTTCCGCTTATTGTTTAAGTTCAATTAGAGCGAGATGATTGCTGGTGGTGTTCAATTAGAGCGATGATGATTGCTGGTGGTGTTCAATTAGAGCAGTGATGATTGCTGGTGGTGTCTTATTGATTCCTTATGTACAATCAGTTTGGGTACGGTTATAGATATTTTACAGTGTAATGTTTGTACTAATGAAATACATGGGTATATCTCCTTGGGTGAGTTGCTGCCGTATCAACCTTCCTGTTGTTGATGGAGTAATTAATGATGAAAATAACCCCTCTTGTTTAGAGTTTAACCCTCTTTTCTTCTTATTTGTTTATCATAGAGAATAGAAAGTAGCCTGACTATCAGATCACCTACTCTGGCATGTTAGAGAAAAATATTAGGAGCATGTAAGGCTCACTAGATCATCCTAATTTTTGACACGGATTCTGTGACATGGTAGAATGAAGAACATAATATTTACAGGCACATTTTCTTCTATATACAGTGTACTATTGATCATGCATCATCTTTGTTCATGTAGATTCATATTAATATACAAGCTGCAATATGCATCAGTTCCTTTCTTGTTCCTATTATGTACTCACTCGAACACGTGTGCCATACTTGTTCCTTTCTTGGCGCAAGAATACAGTACTTTGATGCCTTTCCCTGGACTTTTTGGCTAAGATCAAGAGCATGGTGTAATGTAATGCAAAAGAGAGTTTTCAAGTGAAAGATATGAGACGACGATGAACTGTTATTAGGAGCTGTTGAGAGTAGGTCAATGCTGCAGAATTCTCTGAGCTGAAAGCAAGGACTTCTTGTGGTCAATGCTGAACTGTTCTCTGCTTCATTGCTTTGTCACTAGCTGATCATATATGTTCAATTTATAAAAGAATTAGCATGTAAATACGTTAATGTCATGCTAAAGATGTCATATATGATGTTCATGTTGTGTACATACACACTTTGCAATGATTTAATTGATCCTTATATCAATATGTTGTTTAAGTCATTCATATGCCATGCTTGTGTGCTTATTATCATGGTCAGGGTGATCAAATGGATTGGACTGATGCACATGTCACACTTGCTTGTGAGTTAATGGCCGAACAAGTTAGGAAAGGCAATCGCCCAAACACCCACTTGAACTCTGTAGGTTATACCGAGGTTTCGGATAGGTTTTTCCAGATGACCGGAATCATGTTATCGAAGACACAAATAAAAAACAAGTGGGACAAGTTAAAGGTTGATTGGACTGCTTGGCAAAAATTGAAGAGGAGGCAAACTGGTACAGGTTGGGACAATCTGAAGGGGTCATTAGCATGGAGAATGAGTGGTGGAAGAAGATAAGAGCTGTGAGTGTATATGTCTCTAAATTTTATAATTTCTACCATTACTCGATGCACTGATGTTTGTGGTTCTTATTTTTACAGGAAATTCCCGGGAGTGGCAAGTTTAGGAAAAAGGCTATCCAAAATGAAGATTTGCTTAGGGATATGTTTAGAAACATTACAAATGAGGAAGCAGATCATTGGAATCCTATGAGTGATAATCCCATAATTCCTAATTCTCAAGACCAACCTTTTAACGTAGACAATGAAAATGAAGATGGAGATGATGACGTAGACACTAGAGAGGAGGAGGTCCAGGAGGTGAATCCTTCCATTGTGCATGGAAATAAAAGACCTTGTGTTGCAGTAGACAAGAAAAAGAAGTCAAGCCTTGCACTTGTTATTCAAGAAGCAATCACAAAGATGTCTGAATCTGCCACATCTTTTACATCAAAGAGGCAAGAGGGGGTGACAGTCAAGGAAGTGATGGATCTCGTTTTGGATTGTGGTGCGGACTATGGTTGAGATGAGCATGACATTGCCACTCGCTTATTTGTGAAGAAGGATTTTAGGGAAATGTTCATGACTTTTCCTACTAGAGAGATTAGGTTCAATTGGCTTAGGAAGAGGCACAATGACAAGTATGGAAACTAAGAATAATTGAATGTTGAACTATTTATTAAATGTTGAACTATTTGTTGTCTTTATTTATTTGGCTCTATGTGTGCCATTTAAACTTTTTATTAAATGTTGAACTATTTGTTGTCTTTATTTATTTGGCTCTATGTATGTCCTTTATCTCTATTTATTTGGGTCTATGTATGTCCTTTGTCTCTATTTGCAGATGTTTGGAACTGATAATGATAGTGATAGTGATGACTCCGACAATGAGAGCATGGAATATTGGAATCTTATTATGTCTGGTGCTAAAGTTGCAGAAATATATGTTGAGTTATACCTTGACAAAAATCCACCGAGGACATCAAACCTCAGTGGTATGGGGTGGTTGCAAGAGACTTTGACGACACCGGGTGAGTGCCATTCGCAGCTTCGAATGAGCACGGAAATGTTCTATGACCTTCATGATTTGTTGGTCGGAAGGTACGGTCTAAAATCATCGCTGCATATGAACACTTATGAGATGTTGGGAATTTTCTTGTTCATTTGTGCGGGAAATGAATCCAATAGAAAGGGACAAAACCGATTCAAGCACTCGGGTGAAACCATTCATAGAAAATTTGATGAGGTCCTAAATTCTTTGATGGCCATGGCTAAAGATTTTATTAGACCAAAGAACCCTAACTTTCCAACTGTTCATAAGAGGATAAGAGATGACCGTAGAGCATATCCACACTTCAAAGATTGTATTGGTGCTCTTGATGGCACGCATATTAGAGTTTCTTTGTCACCCGATGATCAAGTGAGATATATTGGGAAGTCGGGATACCTACTCAAAATGTTCTAGCAATTTGTGACTTTGACATGAGGTTCACATATGTGTCGACGGGCAACCGGAGCTATGCATGACACTAGTGTGTTGTACATCGCGATAAGATTGGATGAAAAATTCTTTCCACATCCCCACAAGGTAACATGGTTATCTACATATGGTCATGTAGTTTATTGTTTGTTTAATTGTTGACAAATTCTAACTTATGTCATTTTTCACATTTATAGGCAAATACTACGTTGTTGATGCGGGATATCCTAATCGTCCCGGATACCTTTGCCCTTATAAGGGTGAGAGGTATCATATCTTGAGTGGCATAGAGGTATGGAACCGAAGACTCTAAGGAAAGGTTCAATCGCATTCACTCTTCTATCCGCAATGTTATTGAGAGATCGTTTGGAGTGCTTAAAATGAAGTGGCAAATTCTCTACAAGATGCCATCCTACCCTATGTTCAAGCAAAAGATAATTGTTGTGGCGACTATGGTTCTTCACAACTTCATTCGTGAGCATGGGGTGAAGACTTGGACTTTGCTCGCTCGATCGTGATCCAAACTTTGTCCCGACAATACCCGAAAGATATAACAAATATGTAGCTCCATCAAATGGGTCTACTATGGAACCCAATGCTCCTACCATGGATGCATTCCGTGATGAGTTGGCAACCGCTATTTCTCTAGCTTGGAGCTAGAATTATGTATCGGAACACTTGCATTCGTACTCATTTTGGTTTAAACTACTTTCTAGTTATCTATGGACAATTATTTGTATTCGAATGATGGACTTTGTTAATTATCTATCATGCACGTTGCAATTTATAGGACAAAAGGATAGAATTATTTGACCAAAATATTTGTTTTTTGGTTTTCTCGAATAAATTAATTGCGATTATAATATTTTACATCATATTTCAATTGGCAACAAAAATTTCAGTTACATATGCTCATGACATCAAAACATACATCAACATCATTCGGGGCACATTGGACCTTTCTCGGAAACCTCACATTCACAGAGTGGAGCTAGCTGCGTGCCAAACAGGACCACCTGCTCCGGGAACTCACAGTGGAGCTGCTCCATGGTGGAGTTGGTGGAGCATTTGGAAAAAGCGGAGCAGAGCAGTCCCAAACAGGCCCTTATAATGGTGAAATCACAATATTAATTACAGTTGTAAGAAGAGCCCACGGCAGCTGAGCCGAGCCCATCACCCGAGAATGACCCCTTCTTCTCCTTCCACGCTGCAACCGCAGCTCAGCAAGCCGCCATTTCTTTCTCACCCGAGCTCGAAACGAAGCCATGCTCTCACTCTCGACCCGACCCCTCGTCTGCTTCCTCCCAAAACGCCGCCTCCTCAAACCCGTCTCCTCCGCCTCCGCCTCCGCGCTGACGCCGCCGAGACCCCGAAAACCTAGCCCCGCCCCGGAGCCGGAGCTGGACCCCACGCCGCTCTTCCTCCGCCCGCCGGCGCACCCGGTCCCGGCCGCCTCCCTCGCAGCCTTCCGCCACAGGGCGGCCGCGCTCGTCCCGCCCTCCGCGCCGCACCTCCACCGCCACCTCCGCTGGCTCCTCGCCGACGCCGCCCCCGACTCCGCCTCCGACCCGCCGCTCCTCCGCGCGCCGCTCCACGACCTCGAGGCACTCTGGCTCCGCCACGTCCGGGACAGGCGCCCCTTCCAGTACGTGGTCGGGAACGAGCACTGGAGGGACCTGGTGGTCGCGGTCAGGGAGGGGGTGCTGATCCCCCGGCCCGAGACGGAGGCGGTGGTGGAAATGGTGGGGCGGGTGGAGGGGTTCGACGCCGGGTGGTGGGCGGATCTCGGGACCGGCAGCGGGGCCATCGCGGTGGCCGTGGCCAGGATGATGGGGCCGGAGGGGAGGGTGTTCGCCACCGATGTCAGCGAGGTGGCCATTGAGGTTGCGCGGCTCAACGTCCACAGGTACGGGATGCAGGTGAGAAGATTTCATCTGTCTTTAGAACTGAGAAATTTAAGCTATTTTTAGCCAAAAATAAAATGTTGCTACTTATGCTGAGCTAAGTAATAAACGCTCTCATGGTTACCATCAGTGAGTGTACTAACTGAAGCTGTATTACAATGTACAAGAGCATAGCGTCAATTGGTAGTGTAGGGTTGAATTGTGGATAGCTATCTAGGTGGATTTGGATTTGCTGAAGAAAATGTACCATGAGATGGATCGAAATTGGTGATGGAAAGCAATGCTGTTCTGGACAACTTTAAGGTGGAACACAGTGAAACTCTACTTTTATACTACTAGTTTCGTCGTACGCCTTTCAGCGTTTTCTAGACTTGTTTTTTGTCAACAAAAGCATGCATGAAAACATCATTTAGCTTCTAAGTTCGGTGTGCATTAGCTATTTTTGGTATTGTATGCTTGTTCATTGTACTGAACCACTGTAGAATTCAGTGCAAAAATTGCACACTTGCCTTTGACCTCATGCTGTATCTGTTGTTTTCTGATTGCCAGTCTTACATCCACCTAAAGAAGGTGGGGACTACTTGCTCCTGGTAGCCCCAAGAGTAGTCCGGGAAGCAAAAATTACTGGCCAGTGGCTACTACCGTGGATTTTTAATTGTTTTGCACAGTTAAATTTATTTTCCCTTGCAGAAGTACTTATACACTCATTGTTGATGTTAAGTTTTGCCGCATTGATATTAGGATAAAGTTGAGCTAAGGCACGGCTCGTGGTTCGAACCTCTAGAAGATGTGAAAGGAAAACTCACGGGTGTGATTAGTAACCCTCCATATATACCAACTGAAGATTTACCTGGCCTGCAACCTGAAGTTGGTTGGCATGAACCAAAATTGGCACTTGATGGAGGCAAGGATGGCCTTGAGCATTTGCTTCATCTTTGCGAAGGGTTGTCTTCGGCACTGAAGCCTGGAGGTTTCTTTGTTTTTGAGGTAGAACATCTTTGCATGCCATGTCTCTTAGATTTCTATGTATGTTTGTTTACTACCAGCAATTGTACATTACCACTACAAATATTACTAGATAAATTCAGGGTGTTTCAGTTATATATAAACTTAATTTGCTACCAACATGTTTTCCTGTTTAGCTTAAGGGGAACTTTCATTGTTATGACTTTCAGTTGACCATTTAGCAAGTCATTGGTGCATTTGCTTAGAAGGTCAGATGTTTATACGGAAATATCACATGTCATGAAACAAGAAAAATGTCGATGTCATGTGCCGAATTATTGTTCATGGTACTGTTTATGTGTGTGAGCAGATGCAGTAATCAGAAAAGACGACATACAGCGAGCTTAGATTGATTAGGATAGGGATAAGAATAGTTAGTTTCTTTATTAGATGGGTTTACTATTTTATAGATATGATTTATTTATTAGACTTAGAGATAGAGATTTTTTCTTAGAGGCCAAGTCGAGTTATCCCTATAAAAAGAACATCATATATCTATTATCATCAAGCAATGAATAATGAAGAAATATTCTTAAGTCCCTGATTCCTAGCTCTGGTCTCTCCCCTAGACCGGCTACTCTAGATCTATTCCTCCCCCAATCGGTGCCATCCTTCACCTAGCGCCGTTCTAGCTCAAGTCGCCGTCGTCCGACCTCTCTCTGGCGATATTTACCCTGATGAACTAAGGTTCATCACATTTGGTATCAGAGCAGTCGATCCGTTCCCATGACTTTTGCTTACCATGAAGCACGCCATTGTTGTTCCACGTTTGCTGCCTTCGTTGTAGGCAACTTTCTCAACATCGAGCAACACTAAGGCCCTCGCGTGTTCGCCATCAATCGTCATCAACACACTATTGATCTCCCATGTTGGGTGTTGCAATTATTCGCCAGATTGGGTCAACCAAGGATTGTAACCATGGCCACCACCATAGCTCGAGGACAAGCTATCATCGAAGGGGGAGAAGATGTCATGTGCCAAATTACTATTCATGGTACTGTTCACACCGTCGAATTACTGTTCATGGTACTATTCACACGCGTAAACAGTACCATGCATTGTAGCAGCACGCACGGTAGGCTTAGATTAATTAGGATATGGATAAGAATAATTATCTCCCTTATTAGATGGGTTTACTACTTTATAGATATGTTCTATTTATTAGAGATAGGTTTCTTTAGAGATAGAAATTGTTTCTTAGAGGCCAAGTCGAATTATCCCTATAAAAGGGACAACGTGTATCCATTATCATCAAGCAATAAATAATGAAGTATTTTCATGTCTCTAATTTCTAGCTCTGGTCTCTCCCCTAGACCGGCTACTCTAGATCTATTCCTCTCCCAATCGATACCCTCTTTCACCTATCACCGTTCTACCTCAAGTTGTTGTCATCCAACTCTCTCCGGATGATTGCCCCCTTTGTTGTGCAAGTTCACAACAATAATGTGATAAACCTTAGTTCATGGGGTAATCATCCGTCGGAGAGGTTGGACGACGACGACTTGAAGTAAAACAACGCTAGGTGAAGAGGGCACCGATTGAGGGAGAAATAGATCTAAAATGGCTTGGTTAAAGGAACGATCACGGCTGAAGTTTAGTGACTAGGAACTTGCTTATTCATCTTTACTTGATTAAAGAAGATACAATGACATCCTTTTTATATGGATAACTTGACTTGACCTCTAAAAAATAATCTCTAACTTAAAGAAAAACTAACCGAAGATAAGCTTTCAAACTAACCAAATCAATCTAATACCTAGAAAAGGAAACTAATCGTGAGTGAACAATGCATGTGTGCTACAGTACCACTGTGAACAGTACACGCGCGCTACATTATCGTGGTGAACAATACATGCGCTATAGTACCCGCATGCGTAATAGTACACCCCTCCCGGCGAAACAGCTTGTCCTCGAGCTGAAATATAGGGCGACAAACTCCTCCAATAGGGGTGGGTGAATCTGTTGATGCATGATTTTCAATATCATCGTCATCTGCTCCATTAGGTTGTCTAGTTGGGATAACTCGGTAGCAGAAACCATGATGTTGGCTCTGATACCAATTGTTGTGAACTAGCACAACAAAGGGGGTAATTATCCGTCGGAGAGGTTGGACGGTGACGACTTGATGTAGAACGGCGCTAGGTGAAGAGGGTACCGATTGAGAGAGGAATAGATCTAGAATAGCTGGTCAAGGGAACGACCATGGCTAGACTTTAGGGACTTATTTATTCATCTTTGCTTGATTAAAAAGATACAATGACATACCTTTTATAGGGATAACTTGACATGACCTAATGACATACCTTTTATAGGGATAACTTGACATGACCTAAAAAATAATCTGTAACTTAAAGAAACAAACTAATCGAAGATAAATTTCCAAACTAACCAAATCAATCTAATCCCTAAGAAAGAAAACTAATCGCGGGTGAACAGTACACGTGCGCCACAGTACCATGATGAACAGTTCACGTGCACTACAGTACCATGGTGAACAGTACATGCGCTATGGTACCACGGTGAAGAGTACATGCGCTACGGTACCCGCACACGTAACAGTTGCTTTTACATCTATCATGACTATCCCAACGTTGTTACCCTACTGAGCCTTGACTAGTATTCCCTACATGAGACTGGTGCACATCATTCTTTTTTGCTTTTGTTGCTTTGCAAGTTCTGAAGGACTTATATTGACATTGTTGCTCCAAAAGATGTAACACACAAATATCTCTTTGTGTCTATCTGGCAGACAAATGGAAACAAACAGTCTGAGTTTCTTGTTGCTTTCATGAGTACAAAGTGGAGTTCTTCTTTTCGCGACGTGAAGGCAGTTTTAGACTTTGCAGACATCAAACGTTTTGTAACAGGATATCGCAGATGAAAACTAAGACATGGATGCTGATGCAATATTTCGGGAGACCAGTTTTTTGCCCTCATGATCTTGGGTAAGAATCATCTTGTTTCTGTCTTGTTTGCAATGCAGTAGTAGCATGCGACACTTAGTTTTTTGAACTGTTCACCTTTTTGTCTCTGGTGTTCCTGAAGCAATTTCAGGAACATCAATTACTTAAATATATGCTTCTCCTATGATAGTGTACAGTCACAATATGCTAGATTGCTGAAAACTGAAATCAGTCTCTTGGACTCATCAGAGTCATATAGTTCTCGAAATACTAGAGAGAGCTTGGACAGAACATGTGATATAGCTTTAGATTCTTGATATCTTCTCTTTTCTTCAAATGATGTGTTCTTGATATCCTAGTCATTCAAGGTCTGAACAAGTGATACCAAGCTACGACGTGTCAAGCTTCTATTCTGGCATGTCATGCTGATGCTGTGACCTGCTTTAAATGATAACTCGTGTGAAAGATATAATTGAGGTCTTGTAGTTTTCTCTTTTGATAAGTGTAACGGATGGAAGTGTTTTGCAGTTTATTGTAAATCTGCGACTATGAATCTTGATTTTATTGTGACTTGCTATTTGACTGTTGATCATGCAGAAATCTTGGATAAAGAATTAGTCTTTGATTCTGTTCTTTTTTACATACATATGACCCAGATATTAGGAATCTGATCTGGTCCAAAAAAGTGGTTTGAAAGTTGATATAACACAGGATTAGACCATTTGAAATTTGTTTGATAGTTACTGATAGAAAATAGACTTTTTAATGATCAGCCTCTAGCTGAGCATTATCTCTTGATTCTTAATTTTAGGAAATGAGCTGAGCATGAATTCCATATATTTGTCATCCCTGCACCCATTGTAATGATATTAACATACTTGTGTTAGAGAGTTGACTTTCATGATCAGCACCCTTTGATTTTTACTGTTTACAGCTTCTGCACTCAGTTGCACATAAGTGATTTTTGTTCGCAAGGGTGTAGGAGTAGGACTAGCCCCTGTGCTTCTGCAAAATAATACATGTGGGCCATAAACTTTTGCTGATTTTTGGTCTCTGAACTCCCCAACCCCGCTGATTCCAGTCCCTAAGGACTAATGAGCTCCTCAGTTTTGCTAACATTTCCAATAGAGCTTCATGCGTTGCAACTTGATTTGCACATCATGTTAGCATCACAATAAAGTTTGTGTGGGGAGTACAATAGTGGTGGTAGTGAGATTGTTGACAAAGTTCACATGAAGCTGCATCTAAACTATCTATGTGTGAACTGATCATGGGCTCAAGTGAAAATTTTGAATATTGACAGAATGATGGAAATCAACAGGACTAATGAGTTGAAGGGACCAAATCAACAAAAATAGTGTTCAAGGGCCAAATTCAAATTTGTGGTAATGTTTAATGTGTAATCCCATTATGGTGTGCCCATTTGTGCCTCCCCGATAGAACTGGCTTTTCTATCTCTCATATGTCCCAAAGTTGTTGAACTCTTCACGTGAACTGTGTACATCCGAGTGCTTTCTTGTGGTACATCTTTTCTTATGTTATTTGTAATATCTAACCCTGCTCTTTCTTTTCCTCTGCTTTTCAGACCCTTCCCATTTGGAAAATTAGACCGATGTCATGGGCTGGCTTCAGCAAGAAGCGAACAACTCATTACATAATGCCCCCCCAGAGCTTATCACTTGCGATTTAAAAATCCTAGTGGCAATAATATAGTGCAAGTCAATCATATTTTTTTATGCATGTGAGATGATATTTTTGCCAAGCTGCAAATCGATGATCCAAGGAAAGCTCTGCGCTAGACATAGTCTTGTCGCAGCTGCCTGTTTGCACATATATACAAAACAAAAATGTATTTGGCTACTTGTTTTTGTGGCGTGTTGGTTATGATTGTGAATTAAAGGGGAGGCTTTTGTAGCGTCCAAATTATTCCGCCGTCCACACGCGACCTTGTGCGCTTAATTATTGGTGCTGTGGCCCTGGTGATTATTCTTAATTCTTCCTATGAATACTGGCCGTCCAAATTTTCTTCATTACGGGCTGTTGTATTCCGTCAAGAATTTCATTTTGCTTGTACCCTAGTATACACTGGATATCAGACTGCATTTAATTCTACATTCAAGCCAACTCGTTGGCTACATCTAGAGAGAGAAATTTCTAGAACTCATCTAGAGAGAATTTTTTTAGAACTCGTCTAGAGAGATTGTGATTTGTGAGGATTGGTGGGTAGTGAGCAGGTAGCATGGCAAGTTAACATGTGAAGTGGTTCTCTCTTTTCATCCACCCATCGTTGTCCATCAAACCGAGTTGTTCCGGTTTGTTTGTCCACCAATTTGCAACCCGACATGCTCCTATTCTAGGGAATGATTACGCCAAATGTGTGAGCTGATTCGCCAACCGTGGTTGCATATTAAGATCTGGAGCGTTGGATCATCATCCAACGCTCTAAAATTTAACTAATTTTGTTTTGAAAAATAGTTGAATATTGTATAGACACTCCCTTTTTTTAATTTATCTTGCGCCATCAAAAACGCGTAATTTAGGAGGTTCTTGCTTGTAAATTACCATGCTTACAGAGGAATGGGCACTTGGGATTATAATGTGCATAGGAATTGGAAAACTTGTAGAAAATGTTAGTGATAGCGATGCTTAATCTGGTTCTTGGCCAAGTAACAGCAAGCACCAAGTCAAGTCAAGAAAAACATGCAATAGAAATTGCAGAACACCAAGCCAAGACAGAAACTTTACATTATGGTGGTTTGTTGGACTAGGCTTAATTGCCATTGCAGTTAAGGATTAAAAAAGATCCCTGCAAAATCTGAATGCAGATTACAAATGCCAAGTCAAGATCCAAACAGCATCTGTGTGTGCCACTGTTGAGTGCCATAGCATTAGCATATGCATGCCATTATTGAGAAGCAAAATGTTATACTGGGACATCTGATCTCAGACTCTCACGATGCAATCTCTGATGCATCACCCCTTCTGATCTACTATAAAAAAAATAGTCAAATGTGTAGAGAAAGAGATCAACCAAATATGCAAAGAAAAGAGAAAGGATAAAGAGGAGGGTGAGGATGAGGAGAAAAGAGAAAGGGAAAATGTCAAGCTGCTTTGCTTGAGCACAAATCAAATCTCAGCTAGTGTCATGCAGACGCTTCTTGACCTGGTATCATCTCATCTCATCACAAGATCAACTAGGAGGCTGCCTTTTTTTATCTTTATCCTGCAGCCCAATCTATAATTTTGTAGCACATTCCCCAATAATTAGGCATGTGGATGGCATGTGAGACTGATTACCATTTTGCGCAAAGGTCCTGTACAAATGTCAATATTACGTAGACAATGGACTTGGAATTAACACTCTTGGAATGTTCTCTTGCAGGCTTCCATTTCAACGTAGGGAAAAACACATGAACATTGTTTGATCACTTTTCTTTTCACGAAAACGCAGGAGATTTACGTTTCATTCGTTAAGAAGAAGAAAGGAGATACAAACAAGTGATTTGCGGCCGAAAAGAAGGAACAGAAAAGACTTAGAATTACAAAAACGGAACGCCTAACTTGAGGAGTAGCTTGATCACTGCAGGCCACTGACATGCCACATTTTATGAAACGAAGACAGGATACCACTGGCCTTTTTCTTGTGATGTATATTAGCTACGGTGGTTCATCTCCTTCAATGGCAGTGGTTCAGACAGTTACTTTCTTTGAGCCAGCACTTTCCAACAGTTTTGACACCAAACTGTAGCAACCGACAAAAAGAACTGAACAAGAACCTTCACATAAAAAAAAAAGGAAGGAAAGGAACAAGAAGTGAATGCAAACTCTTAAGATGCTTGCAAGGAGAAACAAGCTGCACATATGTGTGGGCCCACAAACAAGAAAGAGAGGACAAAAAGAAAAGGAAAGCAAGAAAGGCTAACACACTAATCTTTTTTCTAGATTATACATCAGTAGGATATCACAGAGAAAAATTCACCCAAAGAAGAAAAAAAAGACTCTCTCTCTCTCTCTCAACTTGAGGAGTAATTCATTCATGAAATCCAAATAGTGGTGTGTGTTTTAGTGATCGATCGGCCTCGGTGAGAAGCCGTTCAGGTAAAGTTTAGTGTGTGCTTCTTTTTTTACTGCCATGTCCTTTTTAGATTGCTTCTCTCGTTTGGTTAAAGTAGGTGTTACGGATGGTGACTCGTCTCTGGGCTTCTTTTGGAATTGTTCAGCTAAATCTCTCTTTTCTGTGTTTCTAAATACATTTTCTCTGGTCCAAAATAAAAGCCGTTTAGCTTCATAAACGAATTTAGTGACGATCAGCATCGAATAGGCATATTTGCTGAAAGAGTTAACCTAGAAAAATCGAAACGACAAGCAACTAAAAACCACTTTGTTAAAGGGATGCCTAAATTACCCAGAGTTTACCTAGAATTAAGAGAGTAACAACTAACAATGTTAGTATGTGTGTGTGTGTGTATATATATATATATATATATATATATATATATATATATATATATACACACACACACACTAACATTGTTAGTTGTTACTCTCTTCTAGGTAAACTCTGGGTAATTTAGTCATCCCTTTAACAAAGTGGTTTTACAACTGCTAGCATGCTCCAATTAGTGGAAGAGGATATAATCCATTCCAATAAGATGCCAAAAAATAGTAAAAGAGTGTGATTATGTCAGGGCCATGCTCTTAATTCATGGCCACTTCCAAGTTCCAACTACTCCAATCTAATTTTTCTCATTAACTGTATTGTGTAATCCGTACCATTCGGTGCGTAATAACTTTTAGTTAACAGTTGAATGAAATCTGCCACTCCCCTTACCTTGGTCTCTCATTAACAAGCAAATAAACAAAAATTGCAAAAACTCCGTGGACTAATTTCCCCCACTATTAAAGAAAGCTAACCATTTATTTTCCAAAACATACAGTTTCAACACAACCACCACCATCCATACTCTCACTCTATTAAAGAAAGCTACTGATTCCTCTTTTTCTCAAGGAACAAAAAGCTCAATTCTCCTACTGTTGTCATTGTTAATTGTGAAATCACTTAATTAGGAGCTACTACTCCAATCTGCAGAATAAAATACATCCTCTTTCTCTAACCACCCACCCTCCTCATCACCACCGTTGCCCGTGGCTCTCCCCCCACTCCATGGACAGGAGCTGATCTCTCACTCCTCCCAAGTTATTACAACCCTAATCCTCTCAGCGACAGAGAAGGAGAGAGAGAGAGAGAGAGAGAGCGTGTGTGTGTGTGTGTGATATTTCTTCATCTCGTCTCTTTTGCAAGATCTCTTCTTCATCTTCTCCTTTTCCCTTTAAACTCCTCACCCCAATCCCTCTGTCGTCACGAGATGTGGCTGAGACGAAGCTAGTGGTAGAGCAGCAAAAGCAAGTATAAGGAAAAAAAACATCTTGGGCAAAGCAGCAGCGCCAAAGCTCAGATTCCCGTGGGTTTCGCAGCTATTTTACCACCCTTCCCACCGATTCACTGACGCAAAATCCAACCCCAGGTGTTGGCAGCCCCTAATTCCCGCGAAAGATGCTGCCTTTCTGAGGTTTTCTGGGGGATTTCTCGTCGTTTCTTGGCACAAAGGCGGCGACTCGGAGCGGTTCCTGCCGTGCCCGGCCAATTCTGCTGCGGTGACGTTCTGTAGTTCTGGGGCTCGATCCAGTGCGCACGGATATATTTGGCTGGGTTGGGAGCAGTTCTTGATGAGTTCTTGAGCTGGTTGCGGTGTGTGTTCTTGTTCTTGGAGCTGTTGGATTGGTTTGGGGGGAGTTGGTTCTTGCAACCGAGGAGCCCAACGAGCTCTTTGAGCGGTTCTTGCGGCGTGTATTTCAATCCAATCGAGAGGGATGGGGTTTTCGCAGTCTCTGGATTGACCAATTTGATCGAATTCTTGTGGCTTCCATGGCGGATTTGGGGCTGTGGAAGCAGGGATGGAGGTGGGTGCTGTCCCAGAAGCACATCTTGACTTGGGCGCACATGGCGGCGAGCGGCGGTAGAGAGCGGCTCGCTTTCCTCGTCGATCGGCATTGGCCGGCCGTGTCCCGGGCCTGTGTGAGCTCCTCGCGCCTCGTGCTCGCGGCGCTGAGACAATGGCGTGGCTGTGCGGCGCGGGGGTTCTTGGCGTTGGCGAGCTTGGGCCCTGCGGCGGTGTTTGTGATCCTCTGGAGCTGCTTCGTGTGCATGACCTCGCCAGCGTGTGCTCTCTACGCACTTCTTAGCCTGGTTCGTGCTGCAAATCTTGCTTGCTTTGCTGCTTTTCCACTTTAGTTCAGATGTACTGGATAAGGATTTGTGTGTGAGAGATTCTAAATCTTGTCATGTGCTGCTTTTGCTATGAAGTGTGGATTGCATGTTAGGTTCCATTTCTTTCCAAAAGTAAAGTATAGTTATAGTAATTGGCGGTACAAAAGTGGTATGTTATTAAACTGTGGCAGGATTAATTGGCTTGATGTATTACTGTCTAACGTAATCTTAAAGCATTCTTTAGTTATTTGTTTATGCTATTTCTAGATTCTATCTATGAACTGTTGACGGCATTCTAGTAATCTTTTGCACTACTACGTGTTATCTAGTTTGTCTTGCTAGAGGAAGGATTGGATTGCAACGAAGCACTGCATAACTTAGTGATGAGTAAATCAGTTTGTGAAAATTGAGCTACTGTGTTTCATGCTGAGTAAATCAGTTTCAGGATGATTAGTACTTCCTCTTCTTTCTTTCTTTCTTTCTTTCTTTCTTTCTTTCTTTCTTTCTTTCTTTCTTTCTTTCTTTCTTTCTTTTCTTTTTTGATTTGTGCAAACTACTTAAGGTCAATTCGCAGGTGAAACATTGTACTTCTACATGAAAATTTGGTTATGTGATGCTGCGTGTAGTATGCATAAATCTGTCTCAGCAAATCTATCATAGTATTGAGTTTCAACCTGTTTGATGCCAATTGTGTTCTGTGGTAGGATTAATTATCTTGTGGGGAGCATCTGACCTTTTCTGCTAGATTGCACTGGATCAATCATACTGAACTAATGCAGTAGGAATGAAATAATAGAAAATTAATTCTAGGGCTAAGTGACTACGTCTCCTATTATGTTCTCCCTGTCATTTTTCTTATTGCAATGCAGACTATGTCGCTTGTATTTATCATCATCTATCTTATTTGTTTAATGAGTAACTTTTACTTACAAGTAAGATACAATATTTCTCACGTAATAAGGATATCAGAAGAGATTATGTTATCTAATTGTTTAGTAGCTTAAATTTTCAGGGAGCTGCTGGGGCAGTCATTCACTATATGGGCTATACGCCTGGCCTTTTCATTGTAGGACTATTTGGAATATTGATTATGTGGATGTATGGCTACTTTTGGATTACGGGAATGCTTCTGGTGGCTGGAGGTTCGTTTGTTTGAATATTTAAGTCTGCTCCTGATGATACTTCCCTAAATTTTAATTTTGCGAAGTCCACAACCTGTTTTTGCCGCCTATTAATCGTATTTATTTGACCCTTTTCACCTAATGGAGGCTCCTCTGTGGTACTGCAGGTTGTATGTGCTCTTTGAAACATGCACGATTTGTGATACCTGTGTTGACTATATATGCTGTTTATTGTGTGGCTGTTCGTGTTGGATGGCTTGGAGTTTTCTTGGCACTGAATCTTTCTTTTCTGACAAATGATCTTCTGAATAAGTTGCTGCAAGGATATGAGGGAAGCACAGAAGAGAGACATTTTGAAGAAACAAAGGATTCTGATCCAGTCATGGATGAGTTCTATCGTGGTTGTGAATACCCCCCTGCTCCTGACAGTGAACCTGAGACTGTGTCTTCTGCAAAGCCCTTTTGCTCAGCACCTACCCAAGATGTGTTACATGTACAAAAGGAGGCATCTCCTAGCAAAATAATGAAATCTGATTCTACTTCATTGGATGAGATGAAGAGGATAATGGATGGTTTGACCCATTATGAAGTTTTGGGCATCCCTCGAAATAGAAGTATCGATCAGAAGATACTGAAAAAGGAGTACCACAGAATGGTAATACATGACAACCCTTTATACCGATATAGAATTCATGTTACTGTGTCTTATCTTTGTGATCTGTGTTGTCTGTTTAGGTCCTGCTTGTCCATCCTGATAAAAATATGGGGAATTCATTGGCTTGTGAGTCATTCAAAAAGCTTCAATCAGCCTATGAGGCAAGTACTTTGGAAGTATATGCTTGATTTTTCCTTGATTGTATTATTGTTAGGTCTAGTAGCGTATCTTTTCTTGATAGGCTAGCCAACTGTGTTTTCTGACTCTTGATAAAGGTAACAGGTGTTGTCATGCCTCTATGCAGGTACTCTCAGATTTAACAAAGAAAAATAGCTATGACGAACAACTGAGGAAAGAAGAGTCGCGGAAAATGACTCAGAGATCACGTGTTGTCTCTCAACAGGTGTTTTGTTTTTTTGTAAATATGAAATCCAAATGGTTTTCTTATGTACATGATCTGGTCAATTGTTCAAGCATACAATGTAATTTCTACAAAACGTCCTGTGTTGACTCTTGAACGCTCTTGTTTGATACTGCTTACCTTTGCGGAGCCCATTTATAATTGAAAAATAAACTCATCTAATAAACAACTTTTTGCAGAGTGGGGTAGAGTTTCTCTCTGAAGAGTCCAGGCGTATACAGTGTACAAAATGTGGCAATTTTCATTTATGGATTTGTACCAGGAGAAGTAAAGCGAAAGCAAGATGGTGTCAGGTTAGGAGCCCAGTATGTACTTTTAGGGTGCATGTAACCTGAGAGAGTACCGGCACAGCTAATTTGTGTGAACTATGTGGCTGTAGGATTGTTCTCAGTACCATCAAGCCAAGGATGGAGATGGATGGGTGGAAAATGGATTTTCAACATCCTTGAAGGTACTGTTTTGTATGCAAATCACATGCAAACTTCATCACATTTTACCTCAGTGTCAGTTTTAGATGGAAGCATTTCTAGACAGTCACTTGGGGCTTATAGAATATAACTACTGGAAACCGAGTATATAGTGGGTTGAAACAAATGGAAAATGTGGTTTAATATAAATGAAAGCATAATCTTCTGAATCTTGACACTCAAAGACTCAACACAGATTTTTTATAGAAAATTTGTCGAGACCCTTTTTACACAGTCAAGCCTCGGTCATAACTACTTGCTTTTATTGCTTAAACTGAGGCACTGAGCTAAGTCCTATACTTTCTGGGGCCAATTTTGGGCTTGACCAAGTTCTCTCATTTGAGCTGTAACAAGCCCCCAGTGTTTGCTTCTGATTGTATGTCATCTAAGGAAAATATATCTAAGTTGCTAAAGTTGGATGCTCAAAGTACCTTGAGCTGGGGTTTCACCTTTTATCCCATTCCCGGTATTAGCAACAGTGAATTTCTTCATTGCATAAGCCAACTGTTCTGAATATATAGGACACATTCGGAAATTACTCAACTCAATAATATGCATGTATATTTTGCAATTTCCTACAATAATGTTCGGTTGCATCCTCAAATTATTTAGTTCTTTCTACTGAAATCAGGTGCATTGTTCACTTCAGCTGGAAATACCGCGAGCTTTTGTTTGTGCAGAGAGTAAAATATTTGATGTGTCTGAGTGGGCTACCTGCCAGGTGAGTGTCTGGCTCTTTCGATGTTTTGATGTTTAACTCGCATTTTGCTTTCAATTATTCACATGAATATGCACTTGATGCAATGAATGTCTCAAGTGATATGCCATGACTGAGGTCCAATTCCTTGGTCTTGTGTGCAATGATCCATATCTGATTTTTGTTTCCTTATTTAGAGGGTTTGCATGCATTCCTTATTTTACTCTATTCATAGACTACAAGACTGTAGTTCAAAATGACCCATCATGTCACTTTGACATCATTTCCAAATATACATGGTTATTGTCTGCTGTTTTCTGTGTTATATAGTTTACACATGTGTAAAACATACTCTTGGTCCATCTAGTACTAAGTCTTCCAGATCGTTCCCTCTACTTTGAAAATGGGTTCTGTTGGTCCTTCAATCTTGTGAGATGAATAGAATATTGAGTAGCCACAACAAATTGCTTACTTCATTGGAGAATTACACATAGTATACACACCATGGCTCATGCCCCTTTTCACCTATTAATGCATGAAAGTTGAAAAGCTTGTATTTGTCTGTGTCAAGTCTTATTACGGCCATAATCAACAAAGAAAAATAAGACCTCGCTCAAAATAGGAATCGCATGTCATGTCGACCAACATAAAAACATTGGGCTGTGATAACTCAAATCTTTGGCCTATCTATTTAACAAAAGGTCCAACAATAAATCAGATTGAAACTAAAGGGGCCAATTTTGGACGATTATAAAGTAGAAGCAAGGATACAAATCTCAGAACCGGGAAAAAACCCGCTCAGTGGCCGGTAACTGGTAACGGTAACCGGCCGGTAACCGGAAAACCGGCAAAAAAATTGGTCAAACTTCGAAAATCAAAATTTAAATTTTGGGTTGTTTTGAAACCGGTAACCGGAAAAAACCGGTCAAAATTCAAAAATCAAATTTTGAATTCGGCTGGTTTTTCCGGTTACCGGTCCTCACCGTAAAAACCGGTAACCGGCCAATAACCGCCAGGTTTTTGAACCTTGAGTAGAAGGGACCATATTGACCCGCTGGCAAGTAGGACCAAAAGTATATTGTACACTTAAATACAACAGTCACATCAATAGCTGATATGCCTTTTTTTCTGAGGATACATACATAAAAGGATGTTGCTATGGTGTTACCTGAGTACGGGAAAATGGAAACTTTTCTAACTCTTTTTGCTTTGCTGTTATCCAGGGAATGGAGTGCAAACCTAACACTCATGGTCCAACTTTTATGGTAAACATGATTGGTGCAGATAGGATGTCTCAGAGATCCTACAGTTCTCGGTATCCATTTAGCCTTGATGCCGAGATGATTCCTGAAGATGAATTCGAGCTGTGGCTTCAGCAGGCATTGGCATCAGGCGTCTTCTCTGATAGCCCAAAACGCAGGAAAAGTTGGAGCCCCTTCAAGCTGCCTCAAAAAGGGATAAAAAGTTGGCGGAGACCATCATAAGGGCATGACATTAGTAGCATGGGCCTCAGCTGAGTACAACATTGGAAAAGGCAATAAGACAAGGCTTTGTGAATGTAAATAGACTGACCAACAATTTGCCTGGATGAGCAACTAGTTTTTGTCCGAAAGGAGAAACAGGAAGTAAAAGGAATGCTTAAATGAAAAGGCATAGTGAATCTGACTGCCGATATTAATTTTCTCTGCAACGATACCCCACGAGTTTTCCCCAAAAAGGTCAGATGCTGGGAATAACAGTAGTTTTAGCTCTGTAGCATGTTAACATCAGTAGTTTTAGGGATCAACATCCGAAAGAATGTCAAAACTTCATGCCTGGGTTGCCAGCGTTAAGTTCTGCAGGCATTGAAGGAATGTCGATGATCATCAGAGTAGCAATTTCCGGTGTAATCTTTCTGGATAACAGAAGGAAAGAAAAATGGGAAAAAAGATAGTAGGCTGTATATAAAATGAAAAGCTCGCATCAGAAATTTACTGCTTGTAACATTGTACACTGATTACATCCTGTGTAAAACTCCCATAATCCAGGTCTGTGATGTAATACGCTATGCACACACTGTAACGTTCTTGGGATAATGGAGGTCTAATTCTGTACCAAATATCGTTGTTTTTTGGCTGGTTACTATTGGTTAATTTGCTCTGGTGATAATAGATGTCTATTTACCATCTATGCTATTTGTTTTGCTGATTTCTTGTTACTGCTTAACTTGTTTTTACTCTTGTATTGCCTCATCATACATTAGGTGGTTTTATTGCTGCAGACCGCAAATTAATACATGCTCTCTCTACTGGTAGTTTGGTTGGATGGTGATTATTTGTGGGCAGGAGAAACAAAATGAAATGATTCTCTTGTTTGTGTTCCAGTTTTGATATTTCCTTTTGAGCTGAAGTTTCATTCCATTTCTGCTGAGTCCTGATATCATTTTGTCCAGAGTTCGGACTGAGACAAGTTGAGCTGTCCATGAACAAGCCTTGCTAAAATGACGGGCGATGTTTCGAAAGGAAAAATGCAATATTATCATGTCATGTCCTATATTTCTCTCATCACATTCTAAAACAGTACAAGGAGAGGAAATGACCTGCAAAAATGTGATTATGGGAAGATCATTGGCCCATGGCACAGTCCTAGAGGTCAAAATGTGTACGGATAAACTCGTGCTGTACTAAACTGCATCAAAAAATTAAGCGGAAAAAATTAATAAACACGGAAGAGAAAAGATCAAAACACGGACAACCACTCGCTACTGAACTGTGTAGCAAAAGAAAAAAAAAATCTTATGAAGTAGGGACAACACCAATGCTTTTGAAGGAAAGGACAAGGTTAAAGGAGACGCCAAATAATTTGTTTTTCCCATTTATTTAAGAGGAGATGCTAGGAATACCTTTTTATTTTTTTGTTTTTTTATTGTTTGTTTTGTAGGGAGTAGAAGAGGCACACAAAAAAACATTTGTACCGAGCTTAACAGTATTAATGCATGCTTACTTGAGAACAGATCAACGCAAAGCATTGGAATGATTGAGCTAACTCCACTACGAATCAATCAATAGTGTAGTAGCTGTGGCGCCTAATGTTTGACTATTTTCGGGCCCACTTCAACCCAACAGTTGAAAGTCGAAATATTAGGTATGTCTCTTAGCTATATTAAATAAGTAAAATATTATATGATGGAGAGAGAATGTAAGAAAAGATAATATGTTATTTCTTATGTAAAAGACGATTTAAACCTGTAAACCAACGCAAATAGTGAAAAAGTATGAGACAGTAATTTATGGTAAAAATAGTATCAAATAGTTAGAGGAATAATTTACTGTTGAAGAGATCGTCTCTAGTGTTATCTTTAGATAAGTTAAAAGGCTTAGAAACAATCTTAAGATATAAACTATATATATATATATATATATATATATATATATATATATATATATATATATATATATATATATATATACCTTTATTTCCTTTTTGATAAGAGATAGAGAGACGCATCGGAAGAACCGCGAACTTTTTAAAAACTAAGGTGAGAAATGGAGCTTTTTATGTTTTTATGGAGCACGTATCTCAAAGCGGTTGAGCGCGGGTGAGTGGAGTGGCGCCGTGCCGCGCCGGAGAAGGCAGCAACCACCGCCAACGGCGCCTCCCCCGTTTTGGAGCGAGACATCCCCGACAAACCACCAGCGTTCCAATAGGAGTTGTTTAGAAAGAGTTTGCCCTGGAAAGCACTGTAACGCCCCTGTATCTGGGAATAGAGCCGTGGTTACCTTCTGTAACAGATTAAGAGTTCAATTACAGATATAAAGAGAATTATGCCTACTTACAAATATTTAAATAAGGTTAATTTAATTAAAATAAGGTTAACAGTTATTTTTAACAACTTTACGGGCGTTCAAACCCAAAACTTAACTTGCAATCAGAAGATTCAAAGAAAACTCCTACATAAAAACTTGATATCTTATTTCTTCTTTCGGTATCTATTGTAATGAAAATATAGCAAGATTGAATACAACCAACAGTACTCAGCAAGTCTCTATAACAGAATATATTTATAGGGCTATCATTTGTATACAAGGTTAAATCAAAGAATGATTTTATGCTTCTTTTGCGTGAAGCCAGATTTTCAAAACTATACCATGATTAGTTTTCAAACCTATGACTTAGCCACTTTAACTGAAATAAAATAAATAAGTAAAATATCTATAAGCATTTGACTATGTGGAGCAACTCTCCTCACATTGATGCAGGGGATTGCCCGATCTTCATGGCGTAGGATCGATGGAGATAATTTGGATCTGTGCTACCTGACGAATCGATGGCGCCAACCACTGTTAGAACAGCAACTTGCGACAAAAGAATTCGCCCAATCACACGCTCGTGATCCTGTCTATCCGACCACCAAGTAGACGTATCGTCACTCCGGCCAATCACAAGGAAACACAAGAATGACTTAGAAGAACGTCCGATTCTTCTCTAGGTTGCAATCATATACCAAATCCTAGGAGGAACAAGCGTATAGCTCTCTAAAAAAATAATAGATTGATTTATATGATCTGTCCATTACACGAGGGTATACAAGCCTATATATAGCCAGACTCGACAAAAGAAAAAAATAACGACTCGTACGCAACAAAATAAAAACAACCGACTCGAAAAAAAGTACTCGGCCAACCAACCAAAACTGATTCACAATCGGTCAACACATACGTGACTCACTCCTATTAAAAGTCTTGTAGAGTATGATTTATTAAAAGTGCGGTATTTGAAATTTAAACCTCGTATTCATATTATATTTTTTTCATGAAATTGTCTAAAATTTATGGAGATGATTTAGCGTGTAGAGAAACTACTGCGTGCATATTGCCGGATTCATGTGCATAGGTGGGTCCCACAGCCTTGTGGAATTCCAAGTGACACCCAAACAAAAAAAAATTGGATTTTGAATTGGCTTGAATCAAATTCAATTTCAACTAGAATAGGATCTGAAATCCAATCGAATGAATTAAACTCAATCCTAGGCAGCCAAACAGGGTGTAATGGATTTGCAAATGTGTTGGACAACGAGTTCCGTAGCAAAGTAAACGATGCACTAACTCTAAATCTGCAGCCATAAAATACATGCAAAAATGAGCTCAAAAAATGCCTCCCCAGTTTTTGGAAGAAATGAAGCAGATGCGTGTTTAGATCCATGGACCTTTGACGGGCCCATAGATCCCGGCTAACGGGCCCGCTTAGTAAACAGGCCGACTGGTCTCCTCGGCCCATTTTGGCGTGTGTCTGTGCTCGGCCTTTTATAATTCATGTCAGCACATTGGGCCTCAAAGGACTAATCTAAGCCAGGCCCATTGGTAGCTCCTCCAGCTCCACTCCTGCTACAACGTTATTCATCACAAGCTCGCAACAAAAATTTTTCGCTTCAGTTTCCCTAAAAAAATTTGTTTCACTTCAATTTATCAAAGCAACACCATTGTACCTAAATTACCGAGAAAACTATATCTTGAACCAACAAACCTTCAGTAGCTCAACAAGTAACAACACATGCTACAGCATTTCTTGCAGTCTTCTCTTCTTCCTTTTTCTGAAGAAAATCTTTGCAGTTTTCTGCACTCCTTGTAGTTGTAAGTAACAACTGGCTAGCACCCATGAGTGGCAGCCCTTCAGCATCCTGCCGCCAGTGCCATTCAATTCTTCCTCCTGGAGCCCTCCCTGTCTGCTCAACTGTCTATCTCATTTCCCAGACAGGAGCTTGACATGCATGACATCTTTTTTCTCACAACATAACACCCTAACCACCAAAAGATCAAGATCAAGCAAAAAAGAATTGTAGATGAGTGAGAGGGCCATCAAATGGATTGTTTTCTAATAAAAAGGTGTCTCCATTGGTTCCTTGGGTGCATGCTCTTCTGATTGCCTACAGACATTCTGGTCATGTTTGGTTCGGCTGCAACTTATGACTTTTGGCTGAAACTTTTGAATTTTAGCTGTTTACGATAGAGATTACGGAGAGATAGACATCCGCTTGCGATTTTGGTTAATACATGTGTAAGGCTTTTAACGTGTACTACAATTAACTTGTAGACCCCGTCTTAAAAAAATATCCCATTTAAAAGTTAGGAACTGTAGTAAAAACCAATAGCCGCTAGCTTTGATCGAAAAAAACAGGCCCTCTACCAAACAAACAAGACATCCTCCTCCTCAATTAGTGGGAGGGACATGGAGAGCACAATTGATCAGATTGCACACAACAAAAACATAATGGCAGGTAACAAGATAATGTCACTACTAGTACTAAAAGACCACCGAATTGTGTACAAATATTGGTGCCAAAATGATGAGGACGAGGACAAGCATTAGGGCGACAGAACTAGGGTATGAATCATGCATGAGGAGAGCTAGTGTTTTCTATTTTGTTTGTACACACATCATGGACAAGTATGTGCACTTATTGGCGGACCGTATGAGAAAAAAAAATAAAACAAAATGGCATCCATGATTAATGTGATGGGGATTGCACATACATGATGGAGACAGACAGAAAACGATGCCATATCAGCATACTATATTAAAAAAAATTTAATCAAAATCAACTCACCGATATGATTAATTAACTATGATTCTAGCTAGACAAAAATAATACAAGGATTAATGGAAAACCCAAGAAATATATACGTACAAGCAACATGCATAGTCACGGTTACATAATCATAAATACAACTCCAAGTGTCACCGGCTCAACCACTTTTTATGCTTGCGCGTACACACTACGTAGCAGAGGAAGAGTCCAGGAAGCATCGTCATCATACGCGAGTACGTAACGAATTGAAGTAGAGGGTGGTTGTGGCTGTTAAACCACTAGGATAGTTATGTTTTTATTGTTATTTAGTATTTTTATTAGTGTGTATGTGTTTCTACTATTGTTTAGTATTTTTTTTAGTGCTGAAGTTTTTACTAGAGATAGTGCTTAGTATTTATATGTGAGAGTGTTCGTATTCGTATAATACCGATACACAAATACACACGTGTAGCGCCAAGTGTCACTGCCTTCTACGCGTACGTCCAACACAGGATCCAAAACAACTAAGGACAGGTTAATTACTATAATTAATTGTGAGGATTAGAGAAGAGGAGAGGAGATGAACAGTGAGCACGACAATTAACGCTAATCCACCATCATGCGGTTGCAAGTTACTATAATTATTGTGCGACCTTTGTACCGCGCACTTGACGCACCTTTGTTGTACAGTACCTAATCTACCGCCAACAAAAGTAAGAACAAATTATACTAATCACTAAACACACACACACTAGATTTATTAATTAATTAATTAAACTCCGTCGCCAAAAGCTGCCTAGCTAATTGATCATTAGATAGACTAATTGATCCATGATGACGATGGTGGCGTCATTACAGCTACAGGTGAACTGGCACCAATCTTACCAAGTAAACGTGTGGAACATGACACTTGAGTCCACCCAAAATGAGATAGAGTGCCTTAGATAGATTTATGTCTTCGCTATAAAGAATAATAACTATACCTCATATGCTTTTTTATATTGTTAGATATTATAATGAGGGGCACAAGACTACGTCTATAAAACTTCTGTCCCCTCTATCTCCTTGCGCTACTCCTTATAAAACGTTGAAAGGGTGGCAGTTGCAGTCTACAAGAGACGTCTCGTCGGTTCATGAATCCCGCACATGGTCACTGGGTATTGTCAGCGAGACTTCTGTCCATGTACAATCGTCAAGCAGTTATGTCAGAGTCGAAGTTGGATACATACGATTATATATGACAAAGGCTGCACGTTTCCTTTCGATCTACCGCACCCAGTTAATTGCAGTGTACATATTACCTGATCGAAAAAAGTATGGCCCACATGTCTAGTTATAAATCCCTATGACCGGATTGGTCGATACCAAGGTTAATTAGATCCAGTATATATATTCTTCTCGACCAGCGGCGCTCAAGAGAACTATGCTAGCAACTTTTTATTTCCATAGTTACAGTAGATCTTAGGATTATTTAATCCGTTCGGCGCACATGATTAGCGCCCAAAACCGCCGGGTTACCCGCGCGCCGCTCGGTAAGACGACACTCGTCATTGATCTTTAGAGCCTCGCACGATGGCGTGTCCCTGGACAGGATCATACGTGGCCCGCTAATCCGACGGATCGATTGGCTACTCGAATTTTTTTTTTTTACAAACTTTGAATGCTAAGAAGCAAGCGGCCAAAAAAAGGCTACTTGTGATGGAATCATGTGTGTATTTATGTGCAATGATTTGGTTTAGTTTGACCAATCATGGCCGGACACGCATTGTAGCTTGAGATGTGAAACAGCTATGCATCAAGCTAGCTTTTCTAAATGGAAGTAGTTACTACTTTTCATAATAGTCTATCTCTACAGTAATGGAGATTAATAAGACTAAGATGAGGATTAGTGGGTATTAAGATTGAGATTAAAAGAGGGGAGCCGGCCGGCACTTTACGTCGACGATAGGCCGGTTGGAGAGGAGCTGGCTTTGGCTTGGCTTACATTTCCTTGCATTGATAAAGCAGTGCTCGATCTAGAGAAAAAAAGTAACTATTTAGGTATCGATACGGTCTCTAAAATATAGCTTTGTCTAAGAAAACTTTGTGGCACTTAGAAAAAATACGCATGTTTTGCTAGTACCGATACAAATGGAACAGAAAGAAAAACAAAAAAGGCTATAAATCTAAGTAATCCTCCTCCGTACTACTCCTTTTATCCCATAATATAAGTACGTTCCCTTAGAAAGTATCGTTCCACAATATAAATTTATAGAATCAAAGCGTAGTCATTATGTTTCTTCCCTCTATATCATTGATTTAATGTTGAAAAGCAGGTGAAGAGTCGTAGCATGCCATTTTGTAGGATTTGTATGGTCCAATACAGCAATAACACTAACTTTTTTAAAAAAATTAAGTGTTTTCATTGGTTAGATTTACAATTATATTACGACACACACAGATCATACGTGTCACGGTTCATATTTATTGTCAGCCCTACTATCCGGCAGGTTGCGTGGCAGGCGGTGCGTGATCAGATCAGGTAGTATACGTGGCCGGCTTTTAAGTCGAGGCTTTCAATTTACCCTGCGGTTCTTTCGCAGCGCGTCTCGTTCGTGCATGCATGCGATGCATGGATCGGAGGGGGGTAATTAATAAGGCTACGCTAATGATGATGGTGCGAAATCTGACGGCGGAAAAGGTGGTGCTTGTTTTCACGCGCCAACCTGCAGTTACGACGCGGATTATTATTACTGCTACCGGCGGAGTAAATTCGAAGAGATTGTTTAATGCTGCGCACGGACCGCACCACTTGCAGCATCGACGCGAAGCGAAGCTAGATCTTGGAGTACTGCATCCGTCGATGGCGAATTGACCGTCGAACAACAGAGCGATGTGCATCCAACGGTTCTGTTTGTTCGCTGGATGTGTCTAAATATTATCTGGATGCTTTTTTTCTAATAATTATCTAGATTTGAGACCGTTGGATCAGAGATCTAACGGAATCATTTTTTTAAAGGAGAGGAAGATTTTTTTTGGTGGGGTGGTGAGAGAATTCATGGTCGTTGGATCTTTAATCCAATAATCACAAATCTGGATGATTATTAGAAGAAAATATTCAGGTGATATTTATCAATATTTTTATTTGTTTGTGGTACTGGACTGGAGTACCAAAAGGCTAAACATAATGGTGCATGCTATAACATCCCAACTCGGGAGTTATTAGTACAGGCTAAAGGAGATCTTTTCACCTAATGCTGTAGCGTTGGCACATGTGTGGACCTTCCAAAATTCCACTTTTTTTTTTTTGCTAGATGTTATTTCACTGCAAGCCTGAATATTCAGATGTATACGATTGACGTAATATAAACTGTGCGTGCGGTGGTGGAGCCGGGAGTTTACAGCAAGTATTACATGGGTGGTCAGGCAATTATAAGTAGGTTGAGAATACATGTCTATTCCTTTTAGAGGGGCAGAATTAATATCTACTAATATAAAAAGAGAGTTTATCTATTTATCAACTCCTTCGTTCTACTCCCTGCCGCAGTGCACTCCTGCATCTCCTCTTGATGGTGACATGTGGGCCAGTGTCATCAACCGGCTTCCTCCTTGAACTGCTCGCGGCCTCACACTCCAACCGCTCCTCTTCATTTCCCTACACAGCCACACCCCTAAGGCCCCAACCGCTAGTCACTCTGGCCACCTCGGAGAGTTAGGAGGTAGCAGCAGCTTGAACCGGCTAGCGAGGAGGCGACACCAGGGAGGAGGAAGACAGTGGTGCTAGGAAGGAAGAAGACAGTGGCACCAGGATCGAGGATTGCCATATATGGTGCCACCAAGGTCGAGGATGCTCAAATCTAGCTGCACGGTGGTTAGGGGTCACCAGATCCACCGAACTCCAACTTCTTCCTTGGTCCGAAGGCATCAACGTGTGGCCATCCATAGAGAACTCTCTCCGACTGTCCTTCACTGGCGCCGCTACCTTCCAATTTTCCTTTTCTGCTGGCATGGTCGAGCGACTCCAGCCACAGCTCCATGTTCTTGATCCACCATTGCCCCCATTGTCTCGTTGCAAGGATGGTCTGGTCTAACGACGGTGGAGGCGAGAACGACTGTATCCGGCAGCGGCAACCTCAGGGACGTAGGATCTAGACACGGTGACCTCGAGGTTCGCTGGATCCACCACACCAGGGTGGAGAACACCAACGTCAAGGACGATGACCCCAAGATCAGGCGGTTATGGGGTTGGGAACACTGGTGAGGAGCACGATAACCTCGACGGAGTATCAGAGGTGGAGGTGGAGGCAAAGGTATACTAGTCAGATCCAAAGGTGGCGACCTTGGAGACGGCGCATCCGACGGTGGTGACTTGGGGATGGTGGATCCAGTGGTGACGGGCCTAGTGACATGTGGAGTGGAGCCAACGACCAGGAGGAGACACGAGGAGTAGAGGCGATGCAGCGGCATTGCGCAAGCGGGGAAGGGGGTAGCGAGTGGAGACGGGGAGGTAAGGAGGCGGGGGAGTGATGGCCCCCAGTGGCGCCGTCGCACGGGTGGGGAAAGGCGAGGGAGGGGGAGATGACGTCGAGTGGGAGTGGAGGGGCCAGGCACTTTTTTATTTACATCTAGATCAACCTCCTTCCTCAGCTGATCCTAATCACTATATCTCAATCTGACAGCACGGCCATGAAGAAAAATAGTGACACGGCCAGCCCCTTTGGTCCCTCCGTTACTGCTTCCTGCAGTGCGCCGCCATACTACTGCTACACTTGGACGGCGAAGAAAAGGAGACAGGTGGAGCGGTACTCAATGGCGAAGAGAGAGGAGCACATCGATGCGGACAACGAGGGCTTGGTATACACCACAGAGGACAACAACGGAACATAAGTGTACACTACCGAGGTTGACGACTAGGATGTGGATTACACCGGCATGGACGACAAACAGAGAGGCGGAGTACACCCACTCTGACAAGGTGTACACCATTGGAAGTGAGGAAGAGTCGTGGAGCCTGCAAGGTCATGGAGGGTAGATCCGGAGAAGCGATCTCGGCAACGGTGGATCCCACCGCAGTGACATCACTCTTGATGATAAGCTGCCTCCCCTCTTTTTAATATTCATTGAATGATTTAGATCACGTTTGATGATATGTATCATCTTCATTTAGAATTTCGTTGTAATGTATGGGTATCTTACTAGTATCGGTGAATACGGAGGGCATCTGGTACAAAGTTTTTTCTCCTTTTCTATATCTTAAACCGTACCACTAGAATGGTACTAGTACCACGCCAATACACCACACATTGTGCATCATGAATGAGATCATCAACCGGGCCGGATTATCTTTCTCAGAAAGAAAAACCCAACCGTCACCCTGGCCCAGTGGGCCCCGAATCCCCTTCACCAAACGCTGACACCGCGGGCCCACGCTGGCGTGGCGTGATCTAGCTGGCTGGCCCCACCGCTTCCAGAGGACAGCCACTGTCCCTCCCGCCCTCGACACCCCGATCCCGTCGGTCACATTTGCTCCTTCACCACCCAAACATCCCACAGATATGCGGGCCCACGAGCAGTGAACCACGTGTCAGCGACAGAAACCAGCCCAGAGGCCCACGCGCCAGCGAGACGGGAGTACGACATGCCGCTGTGCAGCCCATCGGCGCCGCCGATACGCATACGCCACATAACTATGCTCCGATCATTATCCGACGGGCGAGAACCACTCCCAGACCATACGGACGACAAGCTTGCGCCGCTCCACGTGGCCTGACCCGCGCGTAGGCGCCTTCAGCGAAATACGCCTCCTCCTGTTGCGTTGTACCCGTCGTTGTACTGCCGCCATTTATAAGCCAAGGCGGGCTCTGCGCTGTGCGAGCTGAGCAGTCGAGTCGAGTAGAAAATAAGACATCGCACCACGAGCGAAAGCTCGCACTCTCCTAACCCTTCCATTACTCCTCCGTCCGTGCTTGCCCCGCCTCCGCTCCAATGGCGTCGCCGCCGGTCGACGTGGACCTCGGCAAGCTCAGCTACGAGATATTCTCCCTCCTCGAGAGCAACTTCCTCTTCGGCGGCGCCTGCTCGCTGCCGGGGACGCCAGGGAGGCCGATTCTTGGAGGTGGGGGGAGGGTGAGGGTGTTGGCGATTGATGGCTGTGGGCCGGGGCCTGGGGACGCGCTGCTGGCGGCGGCCGCGCTGGCGAGGCTGGAGGCGGCGTTGAGGGCGCGAGCGGGGGACCCTGACGCCCGCGTCGCGGATTTCTTTGACGCCGCGGCGGGGCTGGAGCGGGGGTGTTTTGGCGGCGATGCTGTTCTTGAAGGGGATGATGGGAGGCCGCGGTACACGGCCGCGGAAGCGCTGGCGTTCGTCGCGGCGAGCCTCGGGAAGGGGGGGTGGTGCGGCGGCGCTCGGCGCAGGTGGACGGCGCTGTTCCGGCGCCCGGAGAAGTCGTCGCTCCGGCGGGTGTTCGGCGACGCGACGCTCAAGGACACCGTCGCGCCGCTGCTCGTCCCCTGCTACGACCTCGCCACCGCGGCGCCGTTCCTCTTCTCCCGCGCCGACGCCGTCGAGAGCGACAGCTTCGACTTCCGCCTCCGCGACGTCTGCGCCGCCACCTGCGCCGGGGGCGCGGCCGCCGCGGCCGTCCGGTCGGTGGACGGGCGCAGGGCCATCGCCGCGGCCTCCGGAGGCGTGGCCGCCATGGGCAACCCCGCCGCCGCCGCCATCACGCACGTCCTCCACAACAAGCAGGAGTTCCCCCTCGCCGCCGGCGTCGACGACCTCCTCGTCGTCTCCATCGGCTCCGGCTCCTCCTCCGGTGCCGCCGCTTCGGCGACCCCTCCGCCGGCTGGCGGACCCCGATCCCCTCGCTCGCCGTCGCCCGCCGAGATGGTCCGCCTCACCGCCGAGGGCGTCGCCGACATGGTAACACCCCGTACATTAATCGCAGCCCTCCATCCCACATCAGACGGCTCCAGTCAGATAATCTCTTCTTTATCTTACCGAGGTAAATCCCTGTGCGCAGGTCGATCAAGCAGTGGCCATGGCATTCGGGCACACGTGTGGGCGCAACTACGTCCGCATCCAGGTCGGAAAAAGATACTACCAAATTACCCCGTCATTTTTCCTTTTTACCACACATTTTTTACTAACATTATTAGTATCATTTTTTCGTTGCATGCATCAGGCTGCCGCGCCGGCGTGCTCGACCAAGGCGCTGAGCTCGCTGGACGTGAAGAAGGTGATCGCGATCGCCGACGGCATGCTGACGCAGCGGAACGTGGAGGCGGAGCTCTTCCGCGGGCGGCGGCTGTCGGAGAAGTCCAACAAGGAGAAGCTCGACTCGTTCGCGGCGGAGCTGGTGACGGAGCACGAGCGGCGGAGGAGCTCGCCGGGGCTCCCCAACGTGGTCATCAAGCAGGTGGCCACGCCGCGGCCGTCGTCGGCGACCACCGCCTCCTCGGCCACCGCCACCGGCAGGACCGTGTCGACCATGCCGTCGCCGGCGTCGCAGGACTCCCGGCCCTAGGGAACAGGACCGTGGGATGGAGGTTCCCGTTCTAAGTTTTGTACATGCCGTCTCCATGGACGGAGGAAATGGTTCTTTCCTCTGTTTTTTCTTTCTTTCTTTCTTTTTTCCCTTTGTCGAGTCACTGACATGCGGGGCAAGCTTAAAACGAGGTGAAATTAAGTTATGCGTATAACTTATATGTGAATTGAGCGAGGAGCGAAATTTATCAATATTGAATTTTGTACACCGATCAGTTCAGCTGGAAAGCCGCCGGAGAAATTCGAATATGATGTGCAAAAGCAAAAGCAGATATCTTTCGAAAGTTTTTGCCCGCCCTTTTCCCTCCAAGTAGATTGAAATAGACGGGAGTCTGATTGGTCCTAATCGTCGATCTGATATGATATTCTGATGTTAATAGGCTACTGATACTTACCAGTTGGATTGCTATGTGCAAACTCACATTTTATTCCATACACAGCCTCCTTTTTCAATCGCAATTGACAATTTGATTATGTGGCTTGCATGTTGCTAACTTTGCTGGACACGTGGATCCCCCTGAATTTTTCTAGTTGTAAGCTTGCTTTCAGGACGGAAGGAAATTGGGAAGATGAGACTTGAAGGCTGTGTAATGAAGTGTCTTTTTAAAACGGGGTTTACAAGTTGATTGTTGTAGATATTATACTAAATTCATTTATATCAGCTAAAATCACATACGAGTGTCTCTCTCTATATTTCCTTTTACGAACAGTCAGAATTCAAAAATCAAAATTTAAAGTTATAAGCCACAGATTAAAAAGAATCCACCCCAAATTTTGTCAAACAGAGGGCACCAAACCACACATCCACCAAAGTGGCTGACAGATAGGTCATGCTCCTCTCTGAGAGTCTCCAACCTAGTAGTAGTACCTGCGTGCCATTTGAACTACCGGTTCACGAGCATGGAAGCACGACCAGTACCAGCACATTGCCGTTTTGTGTGCCATTTGAACTGCGGCTGCATTCAGCCGTGCAGATCATGTGGAATTCCGGAGCGCAAGGGGAAAAGAACACATTTCAAAGGCTTTTGTACTTGGAACTGTATCTTACGCTAGCAACTAACATTAGGATGGGAATGTGCTACCGCTGCCAACTCGTAGGCACAGTCCCGCTCGTTTCGGCTTCAGTTTCTGACTTCTGACTTATTTTTTACTATTCATAAATTTCATCTTTTTCTGAGCTTTTGACTTTTTTTAGCTTTTTTTGCCGGTTTTTTTTCCCGTATTCGTTTGCATTGTCCGTGATGAGCTAGCATATTTTTTTTCTATTTTTTAAATTTAATTACGCCAAATAAGCCACCTTCAGCTACAATGAAATTTCATCTACTACAGTGTAATTTCAGCCAAAAGCCATAGTTTTTCAGCCCAACCGAGCGGGGCCTCGCAGGAAATTTAGAGAGAACCTGTATGAGTTACATTGTTCCCTGCAGAATTCATGTGTTCTAAACGTTGCCGCGGACTGGCCCTAGGATTGGTGATCACTTGTATACTCCATGCACCTCACGGCGCTCCATTGCCAACGCTTTACTAGTTCTCCTCCGTAACTCGATTCTACATATTTTTCACTGCGACATATATACTACTACTGCTACTACAACTGGTACAGGTAAATCTTCAGACAAGAACCGTTCTAGTGAAGTCCACAGCAGTGACGACTTCGCCCAAAGGAAACGAGGAGGAAGACGCGTGATGAATTAAGCACGCCATAGATCTCACGAAGCCCAATTACCAACGCCTGATCCCCTCGTTGGTTGCCACTCCTCCTGCTTTTTTTCTGCATTTTTTCACTGTCTACGAGCAGCTGAAAGTTGCCACTTCGGCCCTCGGAAGCAGCGATCAAGGGTTCTTTTTAACTGGGCTCTTAATGGCCGAGGCCTTTGGGAATTTGGGAGCAGAGATCGGCCGGAAGCTTCTTCCCTTCCATGTGGTGGGTAAATAAAGCCGGGATTAGCGATTTTAACCATTTGAGTAATGTGGATTAGTCAGACTTCAGTCCTCGAGGTGTGAGAACCAGCTTTCACCTGTATGTATGTAAAAGTTCAGTATGTCAAGGCGAATCTTCAACTTTAGTAGTTCAACTCTACCATAGGTTATAGTTCAGCTCTAATTTTATCTACTGCATTCCCTAGAACTAGAATGGCTGTGCGTATATATGAATAGAGTATAGGATTATCTTTTTTATTTAAAAAAAAGGTAATGTAATCCTGCTGGTGATGCCTACACTGCTTTTTTTTTTACCAAGATGGATCTGCATTTCAACCGCAGCGTTGACAAAGTTGAAGCAGGGTCTAGTTAATCTAGGGGGGAAGCTGGTTAGTTACTCCGTGCGGCTATATGGTGCACGGTAAAAGAAACAGAGCAGCAGTAGCTAGTATGGTCCATGAACTAACTAGCTAGGGAGTTAGCTCCAGATCTGACGAAGGTGTTGCATGTTACTGGAGATCCATCGAGGAGACCTGTTTAGAGTGGACTTTAAAGAGCTCAACAGTGATGAGAGATAGGTTCTTTTGCACTGATCCTGTGAGCAGCTTTAGGGTAGGTTCTTTTGGGTCGATATCTTATGACTTAAATATTTGAATTCTGACTGTTTATGAGAGATAATACATACAAAAAAATAGTTGTATGTGATTTTGGTCGATACAACTAAACTCAGTATATTTTTTACTATAATCTTTCTATTAATCTTGTTTTAAAAAATATACCGTTTAAAAATTAGTAACTGTAGAAAGCATAAATATAAGTTGATCGAAAATAAAAAAGAACTCAACAGTGATGAGGCTGTAGCTGCTGACTGATCAAAACTCCTGGCGCACCAACAAACACTGCACACTCGCGCTTCTTCCCGTGAGAGCGACCGATTAAGGCTCTGTTCCGAACAGATCTTGTCCTTCCAGTTAAGAAAAATCGCGTGTGCTTGTCTGTTGACGACAGTCTCGCCTCCTCGCTGTGCTAGCGCCTTCCTCTTTTCGGCCGCTCTTGTTCTGTTTAACCTAAGTGCCTGTTCTTTTTGACTGCGGCTTGTGGTTTTTGGTTGCGGTTTGTGGTTTTTGAGCTGTTTTGTATGGAGGATTACAAAGTAATAGAAATTCACATGCGGTTTTTGGCAATATAAATAAAGTCAATAAAGTATGTACTACAATTAATTAGTATACTATATCTTAAAAAAATACTTTGTTTAAAAGCTAGTTACTATAGAAAAACCGAAAAGTAGCTTTTAGAAACTGAAAAGAACATGACCTAATATTCAATACCTCGTCACCCATCGGCTCTTTAGCCTCCTTCTACAACCGAGAGACACAGTAAACTCGTCCATGTCAATGGCATCGTCCTCGTCGGGCCATCGCGATGTGAGCAAGAGTGACGAAGAGGATGCGAGAGAGAGTGAGGAGACGAGGATATGGAAGCGTGATAGCTGCTAGGGCCACCAGCTTGTTGTTAAGCAGTCTTAGGTGGTAATGATGACTTGATGATGAGTGATTCGTGAAAGCCGCGCCGCACGCTTGCTTCACGCACGTACGTACGTACTGTTGCAGCTCATGAGCTTAATCTTTATAGCCATGTCCTTTTCAGCTTTTCTACGGTAGTTGTTTTTCAATTTTTCTATAGTAACTAACTTTTAAACAGAGTATTTTTTTAAGATAGAATCTACTAGTTAATTGTAGTACATATTATACCGACTCCATCTATATCGGTAAAAATCACATATGAGTTTCTGTTACTCTGTAATTTCTCTCGTAAACAACTTAAAAAACCATAAGCCATAGTAAAAAAGAACATGTCTTCTTAGTTAGATCTCTTTTATGATTTTTTTTTAGTTTTTTTTCTTATTCATTTGTATCGTTCGCGATGGTACAAGGAGCTTGCTTCATAAACTTACGTTATATTTACCGCTCAAATGCGACGGTCATCAATTGATCGATCGACGTGTGGGCGCGCGTGCATGGATGCAATCATGCAGAGCACGGTACGAGTTCCGGTATGCTACTCGACCGTACTGCTGCCGGAGTACTTAGTACGGCGTACGACTGATCCATAGGACCTTCGTTTAGCTCGATGGCGCCGGTCGGTGCACCAAATACATATCTTGGTGCAACGCGCGCGTCGACTTTACGCTCGCTGCATGCATGCGTAGTAAGTACGTGTGTTAATGATTCCATGCTCTGAGTACGTACATCGATCCACTTGTTATATATCATTTAAGTAATGTTGTTATATCTTTTTATTATTATGAGTATATATATACTCTAGTAACGATTATGAGATGCTACAAAAATAAGTTACGTAAAGATTTCCATTAAAATTTTGCTTTTTAAGTATAATTTTATATACTTCTTTTTATCTATAGAAAAGTTATATAGGAAAAATAAAGAACTCATGTAATGAACAGATACAATATATGACTACCGGACCTACATACGCGCGCGCAGCACCGACACGGTCACCTGATGGATCGATCGATCGGTCGACAAGTGTGCTGATCAGCTGCTGCGTCATGGATCAGACTTGATTTCGTACATCGAGACTGACTGACGACTGTGGATTAATACCCTACTCTAAACGGATTTAGCTTCTTAACTTCTAAAAATTAGCTTTTTAGCCTTTTTTTGGTTTTCCTTTTTCCCTCTATTTCTTTCCATTGTATCAAAAGATTTAGCGGCGTTTCACATTTTTTTCTAAAATTTTCACTATTTTTTCTCTTTTTTTCATTCAGAAAAAGATAAACGACCGTTACAATATGCTACACAAAAAAAGGGGCAAAAATCAGGGCTTTCAACCCTTTGGAGCAAGGCCCAGCCCTACTCAATGCGGGTTTATAAGCCATGACTTCTAGTTTTTCACCGTAGCGACTGAAAATACGTTTTAACGACGATTAACTTTTTCACTGTAGCGACTGAAAATAAACTTTAACAACGGTTAGCTTTTTCTGAGTCATTAAATTAAAAAAATAAAAAAACATTTTATCATCAGATAATATAAAGAAACAAAATTAAGAAGCCAGGAGCTGAAACCAGCCACTGGTAGATTATTCATGCGTGCGTGGCCGTCGCAGTTTTTTGACACGCACGCACGCATGCAGCTAACTAACGGCTCTCTTCTTTTTTGGCGACCCACATGTATTACGCACTCCGCTACTACTCTTTTCTTTTTCATGAATCACCGGTAGCACTCTACGTGAGCGAGCGCTAATCAGGGAGCAGCCACTTTTTATCAGCTTAGTTTGAGTGAGATCCCGCCAATATATCTGCCATGTGCCCTAGATATAAGTTAAGGTCCCGTTCAAAATGATTTTTACTGATAGTTTGATGTAGATTCATTCTCCTCCAACCGCTCTATTCTATCAACTTCTCACCATTCTTCATTTTCTTATCAACCAGAGCAACTATCTTCTATAGCACGATTTTCTCTACATCCAATAAGTTCTGTTACAATACACGCGTACGTAACTAGTAACTTTAATTTGTCAGTCTGAAGCCCTAATTTTTATCTTCTTGCTGTCCGTCTATACAACCAAAGAGGAGATCACTGTTGCCACCGTACCGTGAAGATTGGGGCACAACTTGCGCATCAATTAGTACTCTGCTAGTTGATCCTTGCCATGGCTTTTAGGGTATATTCTTTCCCTCTAAAACTGGTGGCTTTTGATTTTTGCTACAGTATCTACTGAGTTGCATGCACGAACCAGTTCACCCAAAAGCTTAAGCTGATGAGGAAAGATAAGCAATTCACTTATACTTTAACACTCCCTCTCACGTGTAGGCTCACTTAGGCCTAATACGTAGAATAGAAGTGGACTGCAATTAATTTTTTTTAATTGCGTCAGCCAGATCTTGAACTCGAGACCTCTTAGCTCTGATACCATATTGAGTTGCATGCACCAACCAGTTCACCCAAAAGCTTAAGCTGATGAGGAAAGGTGGGCAATTCACTTATACTTTAACACCCCCTCACGTGTAGGCTCCCTTAAGCCTAATACGTGGAATAGAAGTGGACTGCAATTAATTTTTTTTAATTGCGTCAGCCGGGTCTTGAACTCGAGACCTCTTGGCTCTGATACCATATTGAGTTGCATGCACCAACCAATTCACCTAAAAGCTTAAGCTGATGAGGAAAGATAAGCAATTCACTTATACTTTAACATTATCTAACTTTTAAACGGAGTATTTTCTTAAGACGGGATCTACAAGTTAAACGATGTACATGTTAAAAGCCCAACATCTGTACCATCTAAAATCGTAAGTGAGTATCTTTCTCCGTAATTCGTACCGTAAACAGCTAAAATTTAAAAAATTCAGCTAAAAACTATAAGCCGCAGTCGTTGCCAAACAGTCCCTTAGTGCGGTTGTTAGCTTTTGGATGAAACGACAATGTAGCTGCTGTTATCTTTTGACTGACGCACTCAATTAAAGGAAAACGAAGAAAAAAGAGGAAAATAGAAAAACTATTATCTCCAGAGACAGTGCAATGGAAAAAAGGAAGAAAAAGAAGAAAAAAGCTACGTGAAGAAGATAACTCGTTGAAAACACTTCTAGTTTTTAGAAGCTAGAAGTAAAAAGCAAAACGAGGCCTAAAGCCAAAAGCATAGCTAATTTATTCTAGTAGTAACCCGTATACTCGTATCTCTCCCTGCTGCCTGGCCATAGATGATACTCCAGATGAACACGAGCACGAAGGGAAGAGTAGTTACACTTGTCCCCATGAAAGGGGAAAAAGCTAGAAGAAGAAGAAAGCCGCAAGCTTGAGGCCTAGCCAGCACACCGAGCACAGGACCAAACTAAGTGGTGATCATTTGGGCATATTTTTATTGCCTTATGACTGAAAACATTGTAGCTGGTTGAAAAAAACACTGTAGCTGACAGAGCCTTATTTAACATAATTAAATTTAAAAAAATTAAAAAAATATAAAAAATATGTTATCCCATTACGTATAGTACAAACAAATACGAGAAAAAAAAGAACCGGCAAAAAAGCTCAAAAAAAGGCTAAAAGTTCAGAAAAAGACAAAATTTATAAATAGTAAAAAATAATCTAGAACCAGAAGCTGAAGCCGAAACGAGTGGGGCGTAAAAAGAAATAAAAAAGTGCGAAATGTCACGGCCTCTCATGATTACTACTCTCCAAAGCTAAGCTTGAAGAACATGATGCATGCGTACGACAACTTGTAAGGTGGATGCATTTTACTTTAAAATAAACTTGAACTACTCTTGGACTTTGATTTGTTTTTTTACCTTTGCCCTTTTGCTTCTGGCTGGGCTTTTGGCGCCGTCGCTTTTCTTGAAATTCAGAGCTAGCTAGCACGCCATCGCATGGGAATCTATACACTCTCTGTTTCAATCCTTCACGCGTGTATTATGATGGTATGTCAAGAGTTATGCAGTGAAGTGAAACAACTGACAAGACAGGAGCACCCAATTATAAAACGGGATTACCTTAACGACTGACCCATCCAGCTTCAACTTGCATGCCCTGTCTGCCCTGGAAGGATCAAACAGCAGCTGCTCGATCGATCTGATACTCCAGTATGTGCAGATCGCTGCCTTCTCGAGGAAGAGGATCTCGCCGATGACGAAGGCTACCGGAATTTCGAATTTTCAGTCGGGAAGGAGAGCAGATTTGGGAAGCTAGGAGGAACTGCATCCACTGAACTTTCGAAGCATGCGTAGCGAAATGCTGCTAGAATCAATGCCTCGCATTCCAAGGGCCAACCAAGCCTAGCCGATCCCTTCCTTCTTCATCCAGACAGGTCTGCCTTTTAAGGTGCCACAGGTCTGCCTTTTAAGCTCATCGTGATCGAACCATTGCTTCCGTTCATCTTCATGCATTGCATGTCTGCAAGTTCTTGAGCCATTTTTCTGCTGCTAGGTGCTAGTAAAGGAACGGCAAGAAAAAGCAGAGCCATGCGGCGGCTCAAATCTCAAACAAGATCCTTACTTGCAACTGGAAGCATCGCATGAAAAGCATCCATTCATGCGATTGGATTGGCCTGTCCTGTTTCGTTTGAATTAAAGCAAGCTCGCTAGCTCCCTGTTCGCCATTGATTGGGATGGGACTCGATCGAAAAGGTACTGCAGTAGAGTTCAAGTAGGCTGCTCTATCCCCTCGGGGACGAGAAGAATACAGGGCACTTACAAAATTTGCAGGGGCTAGGTTGGTAATCCTATTGGCCAAAAATAAATAGTGATGGAAGAAGTGACTTTTATAATTAGGATGTGAGCAGTGGAGAAAGTAAGAGATGGATGTATACATAAGACGTAAGTGAGAGGAGTAGGGTGTGTGAATCGTGATACGTCTATAACTCATACATTATCTTCGAAGCAAGATGAAAGCGAGAGGAGTGGACAAACCCGCTTTAAAAAATCAGGTATTTTGTATTAGCAGAAAACAAACATGAACACTTTCTCAACGTTGAAGAGAATGCAGCTGCATGTTCAGAGAAGAAAAAAAGAAGTCTCATCTCCCGCATGAGCATAGATGTTTGTAAGCAACACCAAGCAGGCCGAAACAACCGAAAAGCCTAAATAAAAAATAACGGGCCGAAGCTTCAGTTAAGCCCATTGAGCATACTCTCCTTGGGCCAGCCCAAACAAGAGCAAGCCCATGGATTAACTTTTCCTCCAAGCAATGCGTCTCTTACCCCAAATCCCAACAACCTCAACCCCGCAACCAACTGACACCCCGACCCCACGTAGTTTCCGACCCCACGTGTCATGCTCTGGTCACCACATCTCCTTCCCACGCCTAACAACTCCACCTATTGCCCCCTGCTGCTACAGGCACCAACCACGATTTTCGTGAGCTGTTTACACAGTCACCGGCTTGTGGGTCCGTATGCTGTGGACCTCTGGGCCCCACATGTAAGTGATTGTAGGTAAAGTAATTTTTATTCCGTAGGAGTTTACCCGTGGCCACAGAAACGCCTTTTAACCCATCGCTTTCTCCCATTGCCCTTCGCTCCTCACAACCCTAAACCCCGACGACGCCCAAAACCCTAGCCGCCGCAGCAGCCATGTACTACATCCTACGACGCGCGGCGCCCCTCCGGCGGCGCGCCGTGTCCGCCATCGCGACCGCCCTGCTGCACCCGGAGGCGGTCCCGCGGCCGCCGCCTCTGCCGGCGGCGGCGCCCTCGGCGGCGATGTGGTTCCACTCGTCGCCGGCGTGGCTCGGCTTCCGGGAGACGGGGCCGCCCGGGCCGCGGCACGCGCGGAGTTCGCGGCGGACGAGGGTCGTTCTACGAGGAGAAGAGGGCGGGGGCGGAGTTGGGGCGCAGGGAGGAGGGGCTGAGGTGGCCAAGCTCGGGATCTCGTCCAAGATCGTAGAGAGGCTCGCCGGGAAGGGCATCACCAAGCTGTTCCCCATACAGGTGCGAGCAGCACCAGTCCTTTTCTTTCTTTCGAATTTCGATTGAAGCGTAAGCGTAATTATTTGTTCCTAGCATCATCTGTTGACTGCGAAAGTTGCTTACTTATTTACAATTTGTGGATTCATACCAAACTTTTGTCTCTGGAGCTACAATTCGATCCATGTAGCCGGAGTCGAATTGTGATTGCTAAGAATTGAGTTGTTTGGTTCATAAGAAAGTCGCTTCTTTTGCTTTTTAATCTGATCAACAGATCTAGTGGTGTGCAGGTTATTTCAATTGCTGGAAAATTGATTGCTTTTGATCATAGGTCAGTCCAAGAGTAGCACTGATTGCTACGCATAGAATTGTGCTTTCTTTCATTTCCTTTTCCGTTTGCATTGTTTCCTCAGCATGGTAGTTTTCTTATGTTGGAATTGACTAAAGTGTTAATTATAGGGTATAGGTGTTAAATGATGTAATTGTTTGCGATTTTCAAGGATCTTTGAGCTCAATGTGAGGCAAATATGTTCTTTCTGGCATTGGTACTGAGTGCACAAATGATTGATTGCCAATTAATCTTATGCACAAGATAGTCCACACTAAATAGTCCAGAGCACCTTGACGAATTTGTACTGACAGAAAAAAAAGAAAGTTGCCTCACCATTATATTGTTCCATAACTGCAGTATTTGTCACTTGATATGATCAAATGCCTGTTTGGGCGTTTCAGTTTTTATGAGCAATTGGTCAGCTGTTTTTCATGTTCTGCTTCTAGATTGGTTCAATCACAGCAGTCTTGTATAAATGAGAAAATTGTATTTTTGCCATCCGAAACAATGAGCTTCGTAACTTTACCCTCCCAATCGTTGGTTTCGCAAAAATGCCATCCAAAACATTTGCTTCTTGTTTTCTTTGCCATTTTCTCTATTTCTCTCCTTTTCCTTTTTCTCTCCTATAATCAGCCACGCAAAAGGACAAATCTACCCATAGGCAAATAACGCACTGGAACTCAATCTACAGTGAGCCGATGAATGTAGGGAGCATGGGGTATAGCTTCCCTGGTAGTTCATCTGATGGTATTTCGAATCTCGATATGAAAGTGGTGGCCATTCTTGGCTGGCCGGCTGGCCACCTGTTGTTGTTGGATCGCCCGGATGGCTGGCCGCCGACTGCTGGCAAGACCGACGGGGAAGCATCGGGCGGCGGGGGTGCATCGGTCGGGTTGGGCCGAGCCCGGCCGTCGTCCATGGGGTGAGGCGGACGACGACCGTCCGGGCGAGTGGCAGGAGACGAAGCGGCCGCAAGGATAAACACCGATCGGTGCCTACGTCAATTGGGTTTCCAAGTACGTGAAATTGCCCATGGGTAGATTTGTCCTTTTGCGTGGCTGATTATAGGAGAGAAAAAGGAAAATGAGAGAAATAGAGAAAATGGCAAAGAAAACAAGAAGCAAATGTTTTGGATGGCATTTTTGCGAAACCAACGATTGGGAGGGTAAAGTTGCAAAGCCCACTGTTTCGGATGGCAAAAATACAATTTTCTCTGTATAAATAGACATGATGCAAGAATTGCAAGCCAATTCGTTTATTCTGTTTTACTTCTTGAGCTTACAGTTGCTTCAAGTACCTATATTTTGTTATCAACTTTCAACATTTTCCCCTGGTGGTAGTGTAGGGTGTTTACATCTTACCTGATCACAGCATGGGTGAATGCTTCATGTTTTGGATATTAAACTTTTGGTTCTATTTTGCTATTCTGTCCAGAGAGCGGTCCTTGAGCCAGCAATGCAAGGAAGGGACATGGTTGGTCGTGCCAAAACAGGGACAGGGAAAACTTTGGCATTCGGAATCCCCATATTGGATGCGATTATTCGCCATAATGAAAAGCACAAGTAAGTTTGGATCCTTTCAATATTTGATATCTTTTTTTTTTTTACTTTTGGATCCTTTTAACATTTGATATATTTTTTTCTTTACTTATTTCGGTTTGCTCATGTGTTGTTTTGTAACCTCAATTGATTCTTTGGATTCGTAGACCCGGAAGGTTTCCCCTGGCTATTGTTTTGGCACCAACAAGAGAACTTGCAAAACAAGTTGAGAAGGAATTCCTCGATTCTTCCCCTCTGGATACAATCTGTGTATATGGAGGCACTCCAATTAGCCAGCAAATGAGAAAACTTGATTACGGTGTTGATGTAGTTATCGGGACACCTGGACGGGTAATTGATCTGCTAAAAAGAGGCTCTCTGAATTTGTCAGAGGTCCGGTTTGTTGTTCTTGATGAAGCAGACCAGATGTTGTCGGTGGGCTTTGATGAAGATGTTGAGATGATTTTGGATAGGGTGCCGCCACAACGTCAAACTTTGATGTTCTCTGCAACAATGCCAAGCTGGATACGAAAGCTCACACAGAAGTACCTCAAAGATCCTGTCACAATTGACCTTGTGAGTGCTACTTGTTGCAGTGTTACGCTGGTTTTACACGCATTTATTGCTAACTTTTCTCTGTGACTTAGATTTCATTGCATACTTTGTGGAATCTTATCCCTATCTGGCCTTGTTTTATCATGCATTCGCTGTGTCTATTAGTTACCTTTTCTAAATTGGAACTTAATAACCCAAAATAACTTCAATTCTGTCGTGTTAACATTTTTTTTTGCTGGATTCTTATGTCCTTCACTGCCACTTAGTTCTGAATTTTGTTAAATCTTTTGTTGCATGTTGTTCTGCTGGATTCCCATATCCTTCACTGCCACTTACTTTTGACTTTTGTTAAATCTTTTCTTATTAAGATAAGTATTAGTATTTGGTATCAAGTGGCAGATCTGGAATGTTGTTCTAGTGGTGTCAATGCCCACAGTAACAAACATCTGCAAAGTTTTCTTTACTTATTGTGGAAGTGGAAGTGAAAATAATTTAATTTTTCTTGACCCGTTCAAGACTAATGCTGTGAAAACTAGCACTTGGAATTTGAGGTCTTAACAAGAATTACCTTTCAGCAATGTATGTGACTACCCCTGAGATTTCAAAATTATAGTCAATTCACCTCACTAACCAATGCTATAAACTGCCAAAGGAAAAATATATGGGAGAGCACTGCTCTTAGTTTCATCTGTAATGAGTTACTGTATTATGTGTACATTGTTCCACTAAGAAATCATTAGCTACTACCTGGAATTGCTTTATGATGTTTTTCCTTTTTGTAGGTGGGTGAAGATGACCAGAAGCTAGCAGAAGGAATCAGTCTTTATTCTGTTGCTTCAGAGAGTTATTCAAAACCTGCTGTCCTTGGACAATTGATTCAGGTAATTATAGATTACCTTAATATTATTTTTGTATCATAATACTAATTAAATACTTTTCTAGTGATATCTGGTTTTGTTGCTTGAATATGTCAAGTAATGTGTTTATTCATTGCAGGAGCATGCTAAAGGCGGTAAGTGCATCGTATTTACACAAACAAAAAGGGATGCTGATCGATTGTCACACACCATGAGTCGGAGTTTCCAGTGCCAGCCCCTTCATGGAGATATCTCACAAGCCCAAAGAGAGAGAACACTTGCAGGATTTCGTGATGGCCGGTTTAATATTTTGATTGCCACAGATGTTGCTGCTCGTGGTTTAGATATCTCAAATGTAGATTTGGTTAGTGTTTTCCTATTTTCTTTTGAATTATTTCCTTTTGTTTAGTATTTATCACTGTGTTTTTAAAATGTTGGCAACAACACTTCTTTATCAAAATATATAATATGCATTCTTTAACTGGCTCTCTATCCTTTTTCAGGTGATACACTTTGAATTGCCAAACTCTTCGGAGTTGTTCGTTCACAGGTCTGGCCGAACTGGCCGTGCTGGGAAGAAGGGTACTGCCATTGTGATGTACAACTATCAACAAAGTAGAGCTATCAGGGTGTTTGAGAATGATGTTGGGTGCAAGTTTACAGAGGTAAGGGTTGATGGTTTGCACCATGTAAATTTTATTCAAATCATTTTTCATTGCATTACACTCATGGGTTTTCCATTTCTTCCCAGCTTCCAAAGATTAATGTTGAAGGTTCTGACTTGCTGGGTGGCGGTTTTGATTCCTTTGGAAGTGGAAGCGGAGGATTTAGTCGTGAAAGTAGTGGGTATGGGCGCGCTCGAGGTTTTGGTGGGCGCAGCGGTGGTTTTGGTAACTCTCCAAGTCGAGGTGGTGGATTTGGTGATTCAGGATTTGGTCGGTCAGGTGGTGGATTTAGCCATTCAGGCAGTGGATCTGTTGATGCAGGATTTGGTCGTTCCGGTGGGGGTGGTGGATTCGGGGATTCCCGGATTGGTCGCTCAAGTGGTGGATTCGGTGACTCTGGATTCGGCCGCTCGGGTGGTGGGTTTGGCAATCCGGGTTCAGGCCGATCAGGTTCTGGTCGGTCGGGTGGATTTGGGGATTCTGGCTCAGGTCGATTTGGTGGCGGTTTTGGCAATTCTGGCACAGGCAGTTTTGGCAGCTTTGGGGGCAACAATTCTGGAAAATCTGGAGGGTTTGGCAACTCAACATAGTCTGGTAACTTTTGGATGAGGGCAGAAATTAACCACAGTTTTTAGTCTAATATCCCGCTACAGATTCAGCTGGATGGTTCTTATATGATTATGCCTATCAGAGGAGATACATAACATCTGATTCGTTGTTTGGTCGTCCGAAATTGATACAAGGTTGAATTTCTAGCATAAACAGCGGATGCTTATCCGGTTGGTGGTGGAGCTGCAAACATCAAGGCAGCGGAACCGGATCCTCTGGTTTTGTGAAGCAAAGTCACGGTACTTGTTGCATCCAACGGCTGAAAATCTCCCAAAGTCAGTCAGTGTTCTCCTCCGACTTTGCTTCATAAGATTAGAGGATCTCAATCCGAAGCCAGCAGGAAATAATCATGAGGATTGTTTTCTTTTTTCTTTCTTCTGTTTCCTCCTGCAAAGACTCCCATGTTTGCAGTAAGTTTTCTGGCGCTCTAGCTACCTGTAAAATATGCAGAAGACCAGAATTATGTTATATTATATTATATCGTTTTTTGTAGTAGTTTTGTATTGTATTATGCTGAACCTTGTAGGCCTACTTAATGACCAGAATTATGGTCTCTACAAGCATATGTTATAAATGGTTATCTTTGCTGAGTCTTTGCAACTCGCAGTAGCTGTGATCTAAGTCTTAACACCCATTGTTCTAATTGAATTGCTATTGCTAAGTCTTTACTTATGTGTGTGTGTATATATATGTACATATATATACTAGTTAGAGACCCGTGCGTTGCAACGGAGTCATAAAAATAATGAGACAGAACTTATTGCCTGACAAATTTTACACATCAAACATTGGAGAGCAAGCGACAGAGAGAGAATGGTAGCCAGAATACGTGAGGAGATGGGAAAAGTGGAGGGGGTGGGCGGTTGTATCCTGAGAGAGAGGAGGAGAGAGACGAATGGTTCAGATCAAATCAGATGGCGGAGAAGAGAGGAGTGAGGACGGACCAACTACCAACTCCTTTTATAATAGTAAAGATATACATATATATATATACATACATATATATATATGTATATCTTACTATTATAAAGAAGGAGTTGGTGGTTGGTCCGGTCTCTCCCACCCCTTCTCATAAAAGGCAGTGCTGACATGTGGCCCCAAAACATCCATTCTCCACTTTCTCAACTCAAACTGCTCTATTCTCTTAACTTCTCACCATTATCTACTTTTCAACCGATCAAAACAAATTTCTTCTATAGTACGATTATCTATATATTTAATGCGTTCGTTACAACGCATTGCAGTAACTAGTGTACATATATGTATATATATATATATATATATATATATATATATATATATATATATATATATATACACACATACATACATATATATGTACACCGCTGTAGACATGAATTGTTAAGGAGATTTGTCTTTTCGTGCAACAGCACTAAAAGAAGCTGCTCTGAACAGTTTAAACGCTGCATTTGAAAAAAAATGCATACCGGAAACAAACAGTAGGGTGGTTAGTAGTTAGGCCTCAAATAAATGGTCGACCGGCACATGATTTTGGTTCAAATAACGTGCGTGTGTATAGTTAGCAACAGCGTCATATGATTAGTCGGTGATAACACGCCAAACAGCAAAGCGAGTTAATGAGTAAAATACTACTAAGCTCTTAAACTCGGGAGGTTAGGTCCGTTCGGTTGGGCTAAAAGCTATGCTTTATAACTAAATTGCACTGTAATCGGTTTTGCACCGATTCCGAAAACCGGTTGGTTCGCGGCCGGTTCTCGCCAGTTTTCTGAAACCTGGTCGCATGCACCACTAGTAGAAATGAAGACCAAATGCCGAATAATGGACAGGGGTTCGATGGTTCAGTTATGTAGCTATCAACTCTCATTGTGCCGTGTTGAGGACGCGGTAATAAGTAGAGAGACACTCACCGTGTTGGGCATGTCACATATTTTTTAACTAGTTAGAGACATTTGCGTTGTAATGGAGTTATAAAAATGGTAAGATGGAATTTCTTGTCGGCCAACTTCACATATCAAACATTAAAGAGCAAACGACAAAGAGAAAGATGGCGAGAATCGCGAGGAGATGGAAAAAATGTATGGGTAGCGGTTGTATTCGAGAGAGGAGGAGAGAGGCGAATGGTTCATATCAAATCGGATGGTCAGAGAAGGAGAGGAGAACGTCTGACGACCACCAACTCCTCTCTATATAATAGTATAGATATGATTTATGACTTTTAAATTTTACTGTTTATGTGAGAGAGAATACGTGAGAGAGACAATCGTATATGATTTTGAGTAGCATAGCTAAAATCGATACATTGTCTACAACAATCGATTGTAGATCCTATTCTAAAGAGATGTACTATTTAAAAACTAGTTACTATAGCAAAAATAAAACCTACAAGCAGCGAGCCCAAAAGAACCAAACAGGCCGATGTCTCGGAGACATTTGAATCTCTAACTCGGTTGATTAATTGGTCGTTGTCTCATGCATAGAGGTTAATTAGCTTCATTGGGTGCGAGGCTGTTGCTAGACATGACGGTTGGCCAATGTCAGGATTTGGCGAACACAACCAATGGTACAGGACCTGCTGCCACTTGCTAAAGAAATCAACTTCCAACATGTGGACCATATGGTGTACTGGGATTGCAGAAGCCCAAATCATTACCCAGTTGAACTGGTCAAGCTTCTGGTTTGCTGGGTTGATCTGAAACTCTTGTAGTGCCATTTTCAGTTTAGGAATGATGTAACGCACAATCAAGTCTTCCCAGCTTGCCGGATCAAATACATCCTTCCATGGAGACAACACAGCATAAGCTGATGCATCGTGCGCTTGCCATACGTGGAGGACACTACTCAGCTTGTATCGAATAGAATGGCACAAGGTCTCTACCCTTTGCCCTAGCATCGGCAACCATGGGTGTACCCATATATGGATCGGTACCTTCTCCCTACGTGGGTCCCAAGAATCCACTGCAGCTGAGAGCTTTGGCATGATTACATGCTCCAATATTGATTGAAGCACAATAGGTGGCAGCAACTGTTCCCATGACTCTCTTAACTTCTCACCATTATCTACTTTTCAACCGATCAAAACAAATTTCTTCTATAGTACGATTATCTATATATTTAATGCGTTCGTTATAACGCGACGTAGTACGTAACTAGTGTATATATATATATATATATATATATATATATATATATATATATATATATATATATATATATATACACACACATACATACATATATATGTACACCGCTGTAGACATGAATTGTTAAGGAGATTTGTCTTTTCGTGCAACAGCACTAAAAGAAGCTGCTCACAGACAGTTTAAACGCTGCATTTGAAAAAAAAAATGCATACCGGAAACAAACAGTAGGGTGGTTAGTAGTTAGGCCTCAAATAAATGGTCGACCGGCACATGATTTTGGTTCAAATAACGTGCGTGTGTATAGTTAGCAACAGCGTCATATGATTAGTCGGTGATAACACGCCAAACAGCAAAGCGAGTTAATGAGTAAAATACTACTAAGCTCTTAAACTCGGGGAGGTTAGGTCCGTTCGGTTGGGCTAAAAAGCTATGCTTTATAACTAAAATTGCACTGTAATCGGTTTTGCACCGATTCCGAAAAACCGGTTGGTTCGCGGCCGGTTCTCGCCAGTTTTCTGAAACCTGGTCGCATGCACCACTAGTAGAAATGAAGACCAAATGCCGAATAATGGACAGGGGTTCGATGGTTCAGTTATGTAGCTATCAACTCTCATTGTGCCGTGTTGAGGACGCGGTAATAAGTAGAGAGAGACACTCACCGTGTTGGGCATGTCACATATTTTTTTTAACTAGTTAGAGACATTTGCGTTGTAATGGAGTTATAAAAATGGTAAGATGGAATTTACTGTCTGGCCAACTTCACATATCAAACATTAAAGAGCAAACGACAAAGAGAGAAAGATGGCCAGAATGCGCGAGGAGATGGAAAAAATGTATGGGTAGACGGTTGTATTCTGAGAGAGAGGAGGAGAGAGACGAATGGTTCATATCAAATCGGATGGCTGTAGAGAAGGGAGAGGAGAACGTACCGACGACCACCAACTCCTCTCTATATAATAGTATAGATATGATTTATGACTTTTAAATTTTACCTGTTTATGTGAGAGAGAATACGTAGAGAGAGACAATCGTATATGATTTTGAGTAGCATAGCTAAAATCGATACATTGTCTACAACAATCGATTTGTAGATCCTATTCTAAAGAGATGTACTATTTAAAAACTAGTTACTATAGCAAAAAATAAAACCTACAAGCAGCGAGCCCAAAAGAACCAAACAGGCCGATGTCTCGGAGACATTTGAATCTCTAACTCGGTTGATTAATTGGTCGTTGTCTCATGCATAGAGGTTAATTAGCTTCATTGGGTGCGAGGCTGTTGCTAGACATGACGGTTGGCCAATGTCCTCTCTTCAGAAAAATGCCACTCGTTGTCGCACTCACAGTGCGTGCAAAATTATAATAATATTGTATGCTCATTGTTGACAATAGTGAGCATTATAAAAATTATAACAATATTAATGCTCATGACGTCATATGAACGACTCCATCGTAATTTTTTTTTTAAAAAAACAGGAACGACCACCTGTACGAATTTAATCCAGGACCAACGCTCTGATCACAAGGGTTAACTTGACATGCTCAAACGCATATACAAAATCTAATGCAATTCCTCGTAATAAAAAAAATAATGTAATTGATCAATTTTTGTGAACCAGAGATTATATATTGTTTTTATCCAGAACTCCAGGTGCATGCTTAGCTATCTGCGTGTCATTTTCTTATCCTCTATGGCGTGTTCATATAATCAAGTGGACCTAAGGCATCAGGCAGAAACTTCTCACTTGGTCGTCAGCAAGTAACTCTAGGCTTGCCGATCTCATTCCGAGCCAGGCTCTTGCTGCGTCGCCTTCTATTCAAGCCTAATGTTCTAGCCTCCTTTGTGTTGTTTGGTCGTTTTGTTGTTTTTGCTACAGTCTTTTCTCTCCTAATCTTCAGTTCTAGTCATAACTCTCCTTTGTGAGTTATGACGTCATGCTTTGGAAGTAAAATATCATTTGGATCATGGTGTGTATATACCACGTTAAAATAGGTCAAATCCATTCTCTCTCTAAATATCTGCTGTGGGTCAAGGGCAATGAGCAACTCTCATGGCCTTTTCACATGATTCATTAGCTGGCATGAGGTAGGAACTTTACTAGTCAAGCACTGAGTGCGTATGTTATGCTCCAAATGTCAAACAGAGACAATCTAAAACTCTTTTGTGCATGATTTAGTCAGAGAGCCAGGGGACAAGTTCTAGGATTTAATTTGTTTCCACACCCTCCAAAAACGAACTATATATATTTGACCATTTTGGCACATTATTGGGACATTATAAACAAATTGTATCAACTAGGATTTTGGCTAAATATTGTTGTTAGACAAATAATTGAGCATGATCTAGACCAACTATGATCTAATGGAGAATCAACTGAAACTGGGTTGCTGCATTTGTCTCTACAATAGTGCGTACATAAAGCATATATGGTATATCTTTAATAAAAAACCACGAGTCAAGTTGATTTTTTTTCGTTCGCTTTAACCCCTTGACTGAATCAACGAAATTATTCTGTAACATCCATGCATGAGAACGAATTTTGAAACCATTCGACATGAGACAACTGTTTGATAGATACTCTTTGACTTAGACAATTCTGCTGGTTGATACAATGCGTGCACTTTCGCTCTTGACTATTCTCTGCGTTGTTCACTTCATCTCCTTTGCAGGGATAATTGCACAAAAATGCATTTGCACTTGGATTTTTTTTACCGAAGTGTACCGATGATTTAAAACTAGGAATAGGATTTACTACTGCATGGCTTTGAAATCTAAAATTCTAAATTATACTTGACCTGTACATATATTTTTGGAAATAAGCACACTGTGAAAATTCAGAAAGTGTATGTTGACAAAAAAATGTGGTATATATACACCATGATGTTCAAAATGTTTGACAAAGTTTGGTGTGCTATAGCCACAGGTTTCTCCAAGAGTACAAATGCCATAAATGAGATAGCGAGAGAACAAAGAATGACTTGATCTACCAGCAGATGTGGTCAATGGCTGCCCCCTGTGAGATTTTTGCAAAATGCAAAAATTTTGAAGATCTCTTAGGTCGTGCATGCTGTGAGCTAATGAGCAGTGACTAAATTGATTTTGGACAGCCAACAATGGCTGCTCAAGAGTCTGGGCTCGGTTTAACATTTCAGTTGAAACTCCAATCGTTTTTCAGATCATAAGTCAATTTCTGGCTGATGCTGATAATTATGTAAACGTAAAAGAGTTGAGTTTTCTCTTTCACACTGGAGGAAAAGTTGAAGCTTCATACATTGTATAGAAAATATGAATTTTAAAATTTAAAGTCATAATTAATACAACCACTAAATCTAATGTGTACTAGTCATTGAAAGATCTGTTAAATTTTTTTTTCAAGTATTGTGTAGCTGTGTTACATTGATCTCTTGCATGCTCCCTTTGATGTAGAATACATTGTTCAGAAGTAGTACAATCCAATGCATACCTTTTCAGTTGTAGTAGGAGGATTCTCCTGATCGTCTTGTCAACTTGTACTAGTCCCAATCATTGAACAGTGATCAGGAAAACCGACATGTCAAACTGCAGTTAAATAGCATATAAGAGTTGGGGTTGGTGAAGCATGCTGGAAGAAGACCAAGTTGGAGTGTACGAGCAGGATTGGCATTCAGGCAGCCCTTCCCGCTCCCGGTGGCCGGTGGGTGCCATGAACTACAGAAAAATGAATGTTTAAATCTTTTTTTAGGTAAAATACAAGCGCATAGCCTAACTCACTCAATTATTGTACGGTGGAATTTAATAATACTATGCAATACTTCTGTTATACCTCACTTGTGTAAACTAAAGACTGATTATTTACGAAACGAAGTATATATGCTTTCTCAAGATGTATTTTTCTATCTACAATGGTCGATTTATATGGTCTTTGAACACACATGGCACCTAAACACTGTGCATGACAGTACTCGGTAACGCGTCTAATCCATCGATCTATCCATCTATAGCATAATAAAGTCAGGAACTGGGTATTAAGAATTAGTTTAAGGTGTGTACACAAACACGGCAACTTCACAACCAGAGCCAACAACTCCAAAGCATTTACAACTGGTAGCTTATTAAAATAGCTTCAACTCAGCTATATAGTCTTGATTCTTTCTCAGAAGAAAAAGGAAGTAAATTATTTTGTCCTTGCTCATCTTTTTTGTTTCCTGTTGTGAGCTGAGCATAGGTTTTTCCAAGCTGCAACCAACTAAACTCTCCAGGGTGAGAACAAGCTGTCAGTCTCAGTGGGACCTTGCCTGGAATCTCGTATGGGGTGTTCATATTAGTTTCTGCTAATGGCTTTTGACTGCGACTGATAGTTTTTGGCTGAAAGAAGTGGCTTTAAAAGGAAGGGGCGAGCAGTGAGAAAAGTGAGGGAGAGATTCGTGCGCGAGACGGGAGCGAGAGGAATAGGGTGCGTAATGCTCCCGTGACCCCTGCTTAACCTCGGAGCGAGAGAAGTAGAAAAGACGTTTTAAAAAGCCAAGTGTTCATATTAACTTCTGATTTCTAACTTCTCGAAGCAGAATCTAAAATGGACACCCTCTATATCTAGAGCACACAGTAGTACTCTTCTGCTTCTACCATTACAGATACATATTCTCCTCCTCTTCTCTCCTCTTCTCTTCTGCTCGTACTACCATTCAAGACTTCTTTGCTGGGTGTTGGGTGCTCTTGGCTCTTCATACAGACTGCAACGCAGTACAGTGAACTTTTTCACTGATTAACTACTACTAATCCGCAGGTGAGTTTAATTTTTTGGTTTCCTTTCTCTTCTACAGGTGCTGGGTGTGGGTGCTCTTGGCTCTTCATACAGACTTCTGCATTTTGTTTCCAAGTTTTTTTTGCTGGACCTTATCTTGATATATGAACTTGGTTGGGATTTAGTTCTTTCTTTCTGTTCTTTGGTCTCACAGAAAGAAGAAACATATCTAACATCATGAGTGTCACCTGTTATGTTTTATACCTGTTTTTTCCCCTTTGAGGGCATGTTAGACCTGCTTAGTTTCGTGAAGTTATATTAGACATTAGAAGAGATAACTGGGTTAACTTTGTGTAGAAATTTTAACAAAAATTTTCAATGAGACATTATTTCAATCTACTGATCGTTTTTTTTTCTTCAGGTTGTTACAGCCATCTCTTTTGCATGAGCTTCTCAAGGCATATCTGAAGATCCTAAGAAAATTTCCAAATTATAGCAATGACTTGCTTTCCTGTGTTCCGGAGGAAGAAAAATTCCAGAAGCCAAATTGTGCAGCATGACAAAGGTAGACCTGCATATTTCATCAACTTTTGTTCTTCTGACTGAAACATCCTGAAACCTTCTTCTGATTCATCCGATTCTGTTTGCAGACATACCGATCGTCGGCAACGTGAAGATCTACTTCTCCAAGGAGCTCAGAAAAGCCACAGCAAATTTCTGCTTAGGAAACAAACTTGGACAGGGTTCTTTCGGCTGCGTCTACATGGTGGGTTGAGTTGCTATTTTGTACTCTAAAGCTTTGACATTTCAAGGTTCATACACCAGAGCCTCTTGCCTCTGTAACGTGTTGTATGCACGAATAAGTTACTCCAATAGCCTGAATTATTAGAAAGTGAAAGATTTACTCTTCATGCTCAATCAGTTTCTGTGACTGTAGCATTTGGACCAACCATTGAATCCAAGTACGCAGTACTGTTCATGATTGCTCATGCTCTGATCTGAATTATGCAGGGAAAGCTGAAGAATGGTCAGAAAGTTGCCATCAAGGTGCTCTCCTCGGAGTCAAGGCAAGGAACAAAGGAGTTCTTGAATGAGCTGAGTGTTATATCCAACATAACCCATCACAATCTTGTAAAATGTCATGGCTGCTGCGTCGATGGAGATCAGAAAATGCTGGTCTACAATTATCTAGAGAACAATAGCCTTGCAAAGACCCTCTTTGGTATGTCTGAACCAAAATATTTCTCAAATCATGGTGAACTGGCGATACATTTATTCTCCAGAACTCTGAATCTCTGATGCATCATGACGTTCTTCAGGCAATGCCCACAGTAGTATCCGATTTGACTGGAGGACAAGGGTGAAGATCTGCATCGGTGTCGCCGACGGGCTTGCTTATCTGCACGAAGAAGTCCGGCCTCCAATAGTACACCGTGACATCAAGGCGAGCAATATTCTTCTTGACAAGGACCTGAGCCCCAAGATATCAGATTTCGGGCTAGCAAAGCTCTTCCCGGGCAACATGACGCATATCAGCACCAGGGTTGCAGGAACACTGTAAGCAGTGGCACTTCTTGTTAATGCCCTTGTTTGATCTTGAATATTGTGTGGTTAAAAGAAGTTAACATGTTCATTTCCTAGAGGATATCTGGCACCGGAGTACGCAATCCGAGGGCAGCTGACAAAGAAGGCCGATGTCTACAGCTTTGGAGTTCTGCTGCTGGAGATTGTCAGTGGCAGATGCCACACTGACCCCAGGTTGCCTCTTCAAGATCAGTTCCTCCTAGAACGGGTAAAGAAAAATGCCAATAATAACATCTGTTTAACTCTCCATTATCATTATTGCATGTGATTTTTCCCAGACTATTGTCTAATTCTTTAGCAAGTTCAGACAACAAACTGCTGGAAGAATCATTTTTCCTGTCAAGTACAGCTATGCTAGATTCCAGATGCTCTCCATTAGACCATCAGGAATCAGGCCAGGCATAAACCTGTTATGTTCACATGACTGATCAGTTTAGATAATCACAAACTAGACAAGCATAATCTGCTTGTTGTAGCTGGAAGCATTCTAAAGGAAAATACAAGAAAGCTTCCTTTCTGTTCTGAAAGTAACTATCCATTGACTGGTTTTCTTATTCTCATATGGGTCAACTGGTTTTGGATCTATTTCAGGAATTGCCTTCCATGTCACTTGCATTGACTGGTCTTCTGATTCTCAGGACTTATCCGTTGCCTGGTCCAATTATATTCCGTGTCACTGCTAATGCATTGCATTGAGTGATTTCTTAACGGGATATCTTTAATTTCTTATCCTGTAAAAGAAAAGTGAATGGATTTTTAGAAACTTGATAGCTCAGAAATACCTGAAGTACAAGTTTCATTACATGGCCATCAGTTCTTAGATTTGATTTAAAGCATCTGAAATCAGAAATTTGCACTTATCTTGCCAGACGTGGACGCTCTGCGAGTCCGGTGATCTCGTGAGCATCGTCGACAAGACCTTAAAAGGAGATGATTTCGATACCGAGGAAGCACTTCGGTTACTGAAAATAGGGCTTCTGTGCACCCAGGATACCCCGAAGATCAGGCCCTCCATGTCGACGGCCGCCAAGATGCTCAAGGGCGAGTGCGCCGTCAGCGACAAGATCACGAGGCCAGGCCTGATCACAGATGTCATGGACCTTAAAGTCAGAACAATGGAGCCCGTTCAGTCGAGTGCGTCTCCTTCGGATGGCAGCTCACTGGTGTCTACACTTGCATTAGCCGGTAGCATTGTGGTAGAGGAGAGCCCCTGATGGAGTAGCAGACATCTGAAGGAGAAATGCCTGAGAAACAATGGCTGTAAATTGCAAGGAAGATGAGCTCAGAGGTGGAGCCTGCGTGACATTGCTATGTAATTTGCCGCTTAAAAGTCTTACCTGATGACTGATCAGGTTTTGGTAGACTACTGCAAATGCAGATGGAACGCCGGAGGTCCGACGCGACGGCGGTGACCTCATCGTAGTTGCAGTGAAATCTGCGGTGACCTCGCCGTAGTCGCCGTCGTCAGTGAAATCGATAGCTCTAGTCGCCGACCGCGGCTCACGCCAAGGCGGCAGCGCGCCCGGAGATTGCGGGGCATGGCGCTCTGGAGCGGCAGTGAAGCGGTTGCGGTGGTGCGGCACGGCGCTGGATGCGCCGGCGGGGGCTGTCTCGAACGCCGAGCGCGACCCGCCCCTGGTCCCCGCGAGACGTTTGATCGCGGTTGTGCGGCTCAGATCGAGTAGGAAACCGTACAATAATATGAATTCAAGGGCACAGGATTCTCGAAGAAATTAAATACACTGTCTGACTGAAAATTATGAACTAGAATTAGCTAATTCTAATTTAGTCAAAGCTCATTTTTCTTTTCTTTCTTGCTTTGTTTCTTTGTTTTTTTTTCTGTTTCTTTTTCGCCAAAGTTCTTTCTTTATGTCGACTGTCTTTCTTTCTATGGATCACCACTTCCATAAAAAAAGAAGATATAAGTTGTTAGGCTCAAAATCGCACCAAGAGGAATGAAATATTGAAGATCCATTCTCATTTGGCTTACACCGAGAGAAACGAATTGTTGAACATCCTGTCATGATTAGTTGTGTAACATATATATGTGGAAAACACTCAATCTCACTCTTTTCTCTCCCAAGTAAAGTTCTTATCTTTTCGAAGTGAATTAAGACTTAATAAAAACTTACACTTGATCGAAGCGACAATAGCAAAGTGATGATCAAACGAATTTAAGAGTGTTCATAATTGCATAACAATAGGTATTTAGTGGAGCTTGGTATGGAGTGTATATCCTATGCGATATAAAATTATTGATGATGTAAAGTTAAGTAATAATTCAAGATATAATATTTTGTCTAAGTGCTAATCCAATATATTTAAATGAAGTGTATGAACGCACATGCAAAGATTAATGTGACTTAATGCAAACAAAGGAACGAGCTAAATAGAGGTAATCTGAAATTGATGATTAATTAGCTCGTTCTGCACCAAGTACTATGAGAGATGCTAGTCAATTGCAATAATATGAATTTAAGGGTACAAGATTGCTCAAAGTAATTAAATACATAAATTGAAAATTATGAGCTAGAATTAGCTATCCCCAATTTGGCCGAAGCTCATTTTTTCTTTTCTATCTTTTTTGCTTGCTTTCTTTGTTTTTTTCTATTTCTTTTTCGCCGAGGCTCTTTTTTTATGTCGACTGCCTTTTTTACATGTGGCCGAACTATGGTTTTGAGATGCCCTCACGCAAGTTCAAATTTCAACAAGTATGAATTAGTACCAAGATTAGCCTTTAATGCAATGTCCATGAATCTGATCCTTATTTTGAAGTTCAACTCTCGGGTCCTGGCAGCGCTCCCAGTAGGTCTTGTAGTAGAACTGGCCGTCCCAGTAGGTCTTGTTTCAACAAGTATGAATTAGTACCAAGATTAGCTTCTATTTGTTAAGGATATGATTAAAATTAGATTCCATTTGTTAGGAGGGAGTCCATCTGTATAAGGAGACTGCCACATGCTATTGGAATTAAGAAAAGAATCAGTTACCTTTTCTTCCCCCTCTGTCCATCTCCTGTGTGCACGGCCGCACAGGACTCCCGGCCGGCTGGCGCCTTCTCGCCGCCGGTCAATGCAAGCGAGCTCATAAAACCATGTCTAACACCTCTTCATTACACTGGGCAGCTTTATCCTTCATTGTGCGGTTTTATTTTTTTTATCACCATGTAGCAACTAGCTAGTGCTTTAGTGGTTCTTTGCATTGTGGATTGTTGACAGTGATCATAAGGGACAGCTGACGAAATTAGAATTAGACGTTGGGTGATATTTTACCCCTCCCTAGCCTTGTATCTGCATATTACTGTGAGCTCAGTAGTTGGTTCACAGTGCTTCATACATTGAGTTGACTTGTTTATGAAAGAATAAGTAAATTTCTTGTGCAGGAATGGAGATGGCACAGCTTATATGCGGTGGCTGTTGAACTTTGTTGATGTAAACTAACAATGCGACGACTGTTAGGTGCTCATGTTGTGATACAGTCAATCTTGTCAGGCCAGGTACTGATGTATGTGTACAATTTTTTTGTGGATCCTTAAGCTTGTAAATTTGATTCATGGGCATGTTACCATGCGTGAGTGGAAAGTCTGTTCTATTAAGTCAGTAGGGTTACTCAGGCTCAAAAGCCTATGATTGTCTAAGAGAATTCAGATTGATGATATGTGGTTAGAAAAAGTATTATCATTCCCCTAGGCGTAGTTAGATTAGCAGAAGCTTCTTATGTGTTGGAGTTAACATAGGTTGGTTTTGTAGTAAGTTCAACCACAGCAGCTTCACGTTGTCTCTGGGTTGAGTTTAGACGGTTGTTGGTTGATTGTTTTTTTAATCTCGCGAACCATACATCATTGACTTCTTGATCAGTGAGTTGAGGTCAGATTTAAAAGTCAATACTCAAAACTAGTCAAACAGCACCCATGGTGCTCAAGCTACTGTTTCTCTGAGGACAATTTGATTTTATAGAAAAGTGTAATGCCTTGTTTCTTCTTGTGCTTTGTGGATTCGACTATATATGTTCCTGGAGATGACATGTGTTGCTCTTCCCCATTATGCATGCGCCATTGCTGGCTTCATTTTTATGAACGGAGCAATACTTCTCAAAGTAATCTGATGACTCTTAAATATGTTCTCTCCCTTGCTGAGCCTGTGTCTCCTGCATGCTTAAGTCTCCTTTATGTGTGTGCACATCACATGTTGTACATTGTGTGTAATCTATCTATCTCTTCCCCGCTTCATGGATTCTGTTTGTTCATGATGCAGTGAGTAGCGTAGCTCATGTGAACTGCGGCCAGTGCCAGACAGTCGTAATGTATCCATATGGAGCACCTTCTGTCAAATGTGCTATCTGCAATTTTATTACGAATATTGGAGTGTGTCAATCTCTTCTTTGGGTCTCTTTTTGCTGCAAATGCTCGAAGTGTTCACTGACACTTACAGATTTTAAACTACTTGTTTTCTTAATCCCAGATGAATACTGCGAGACCTTTGCCACTTACATTGCCTGTACCAAATGGAACTTAATATAGTGACCAATCAACTTCTGCTGTATGCCCATGTCATGAGTTTTTGAGCATTCATAGTAAAGTCCAAGGTGATTTAACTCTTCTAATTTCTTTTTCTCTTGTCTTTGGCAGCCAACCGCTCAATCACAGAATGTAACTGTTGTCGTCGAAAACCCAATGACAGTAGATGAAAAGGGAAAATTGGTAGGCCGCCTCAGCGTTTCGCTATCGTTTGTCGATTTGCCTGCATGTGTATTTGCATTGCCCAGTGAAGTTAAAGTTATCGGCGTGCTTACATCGCCTGTTCACATTTACGCAGGTGAGCAACGTTGTAGTTGGGGTTACAACTGGTGGGGAAAAGTAACATATCAGCACACTAGTGCAGCCTTGTTTTTATGTTTTATATCTGGAGTTGGAAATACTTTTGTATTATACTTCTGTTTGGGGATCGATTGCTCGAAGGAACCCTGAAGAGCATAAAAAAGGCATGTGCAGTGTGCGCCTTCACGATCACGGCTTCAGGCCAAAACAAAGTGCGGGTGTGGATGCTGAGAAACTGTAGTTTGTTTTACCCTTGATTCTTTTGTATGTAATATGGGCTCTGTTAGACTTTACTGTGTGATCAAATCCTGTCCTGACGACCCTCAGCTGCCTTCTCAATGAATAACAGCAGATAACCTTGCACATGGCTCCTGTTCTAAATATCTGGATGTGAGTTGATTTGGTAAATGGTAATGGCTTTATAATTCATACTGAGTATGTAGAGATGCCCTGCATCCTTCAGGTTTAATTCTTTGAAGTCTATACGTACATGTCCAATGTACAATTGTACGTGTAGTTGTTGTGGTTATTTATACAATTGACACGCCACAGTACTGGTCAAGGGTAGGGATGGCAATCGGGCGCGACCGGTACGGGTAGTGCTCGCCCATATCCGTACCCGCGACCCCGATTTACGCCCACGGGTATACCCGCGAAGGACCACGGGTAAAAAACCTCGCTCATACCCGTCGCCCGCGGGTACCCGTCGCCCGCGGGTATACCCGTTTACCCGAGAACTGAGTACATGATATTCAAACATCACCAATGCATCACACATTCAACTACAATGAAAATACAAATTGACATAGTTCACACATTCACACATTCAGCTACAGCACGAATCCACCAGCAAAAGAAAGACTTCCTGTTTCAGTTTTAGCATCAATACTGCTCTCACCTCAATCCATGCGCCACAAAACTCAGTAACTGGTGATCGTTAAACCTTCACTTGACCATCTACAAACAGCCAGCAAACAACTGAAAAGTCTCTCCATATGCACCAGACCAAGAGAGGAAACATGTACAAAGGAACATCAAACATTAAACGGATAGAGTGAACTGATCCCAATTCATTTCTGCCATGGTCATAGACTCATATATACGCTCCCATTGATTATCTTGCTGTCTTGCACCTTGCAGAGGAGCAAGCTAGCTAGTAGTCTAGTAAGTAGTAAACTATATGAATCGTAAATCTTGTGTGCAACTGTGATTCAATACCTTCTCTGCTCACCACTTCTAAGGGCCGCTTGGATCCGGCGTCTCGGCGGGTGGAGAGGACGGGCGCGGCTGATCCGGCTTCTCGGCGGGTGGGGCGGCGGCGGACTGTGGCTCGATCTGGACTTCGGAGGACCGCGGCGGGCGGCAGTTGGATCCGGCGTCTCGGAAAGTGGAGAGGACGGCGGCGGCCGGATCCGGCGTCTCGACGGTAGGGGCGGTGGATCCGCATCTCGGCGGGGTGGGTGGGGACCGAGAGAGACGGTGAGGACCGAGGAGTCGAATGGGTGAGGGGGCTGGGGGCGTGGGCGGCGGCTCGATCGCCGACGGCGGTGGACGTCTCTGGGGGCGGCGGGACCGGAGAGGAGGACCGAGGATCGAGGAGTCGAATGGGTGAGGGGAACTGGGGCGTGGGGCGTGGGCGGCGGAAGTCGGGAGTTGAGCCGATCGAGCGATCGAGTGACCGGTCTGTATTAGGGTTAGGGTTTGTTATATATCGTAACGGGTAAGACAGTGCAGGTAGAGCCTACCCATACCTGCATTCGCCATTCGATGGGCGAGAATTTCCCCCATTTTCATACCCGTGGGTACAAAATACATCTCATACCCGGCTTCATTAGGGTATTTACCCACGGGTACACGGGTAAACGGGCACAATTGCCATCCCTAGTCAAGGGACTTTACAGTCAACTGCGTTATGATCTGTAAAGCGCCAATGATTAAAAGAAAGTTGTGATGCGGGAATGTAATTTCTGATTTTTTTCTCCTTTTTTTTTCATACAAGAACATAAGAGCATAATAACAGACGAACTGAAGAATCATGTAAAAAAAGATGCGACAAAAACCTCAAGAATCAATCTCATTGCCGAACTCTTGAACCAAAGAAAGAAAAACAGTTGTTCAAAAAGGGGGCGGGTGTTGCGGAACTGAAAAATTATGTAAGAGCTAAAATACCAAATAGGATGGGCGCAAACCTGAAGGATTAATCTCCTTGCTACATTTTGTTCTAGACAAAAAAAAAAGTTGGGGTGAGAGAGGCTCGAACTCTCGACCTCAGGATTACTCACTTGTTAAGCTATGAGACCTACGCGCTAACCAACTGCGCCACCACCCCATTCATGCTCTTAGCTGGAGTGTAGCTTTATCTACAGGGTTCTATTTTTTGGTCTGCAGTCTGCAGATCAGGTTAAATCACAATTGTCACTGTTAGTTGTACCTAACCACGAACTTCATATCCTTTCCCATTGAAGTTGCCATATTTTGGTCTCTATTATACTTTTGCCCTCTATTATCTAACCAGAGATGTAAACTAGAAAAATTCCTGAAACATTTTCCTTCTTTGACAATTCACTTTCTGCTCATATCACAGGTCCCAAAAAACTTGAAGTACTACCTTTCTTGACTAATCAATTGGTCGTACACATGAAGTAGAAATAAGTAGCCCAAAATTAACAGTTTCCCCATCAGGAATTGCACAAGTAACCCAAACTTGCAAAATCTGATTACCCAAAATTGGGATCATGGAAACCATCACCCATCACCAGCATATAAGCTTCACCAAAGGCCTAATTCCAGTCATCCAACTCAGTGGTCACTTACACTTCCTGATCACTCAATGGATCTTGAGCATGGCAAGAAACCCTCAGCACAGGCTGCAACCTGCACAATTCTGCAGCTCAAGGAAAAGCTCATCAGTCATCAGCCGTTGTGCTGCGAGCATCTGCGCTTTTGGCCACAACTTTGGCAGCTGTGGTCATGGGTCTGAACAAGCAATCCTACACTGCGGTGGTTGCAATTGTGGGCACCAGGCCAATCACACAAACTTTCACTGCCCAGTTCAAAGACACGCCTGCAATTGTGTAAGCCTTCATGCATGTCATTTACTGCTGAATTATCGATGTTTTGGCATGACAGTAAATGGTTCAGGTGATTCGTTGCTTTTGCAGGAACTTTGTCATAGCCAATGTCATCACCAGTCAGCATACCTTGGTAGTGCTGGTGATGAGGCGCCTTCTGCAGCGAAAGAAACAGAGTTTGGTTGTGCATTTGCTTGATATGGTAATTTATGTTTTTGAGTTATTTCCTATCTCAAGTGTTTGTTCTTTGCTTCTCCAGATTAAGTTGTCACAAAGAAGCAACATATGAAGTGTCTTGTCCACCGTTAACTTTTCAGCTCAGAACATTTTCCTCTTTGACCAAATACATTTCATTGAGCTAGTTCTGAGAATAGGATACATCAATGATCAAACTAGCCAAGAGAGAAGCAATCTAGTCCAAGAGTATTATTGCTAGCTCATGTAAAATTTGAACCATCACACTACATGGTCCAGCCAAATCTTATCAGAGAACTTACTTTGGAGCCTTCTAATGATGCTACTATGAAAAGACAAAGCTCAATCTGATCAAGAATCTATTGCAACTATCGAGAACTAGTTTCTTGAGTGAAACGCCTGGATCTGTGCTTATATAGGCATGTACTGTAGCATATCGTCCAAAAATGAAACCAATCTCAATTAGTATGAACATATGAATTTTTTTCCTCTGTTGTCGCTGGCCCAGGTGATCCTGGCTCTATTGGCCACTGGTGCCGCCACAGCGGCCTCGATGGCTGAGCTAGGCAAGAACGGTAACTTGCACGCACGCTGGAACCCGATATGCGACAAATTTGGTTCTGTCATCATTCATCGGAGTCGCCCTCATGCTGGCCCTGAACTTACTGTCAACTGCAGCCAACTCTCTCCGCGCCAATGTGGCAGGCCAATGAGTAGTCCGCATCCCAGACAGCTCATGCACTCAGGTTAAGGCAATAGAACTGGTGAGTCTACTATCTGATGCGTGTGGGAGCTGGATCACAGCCTTCAGTGTGCTACATTTGATGTGAAACTGTTCCATCTTGCTTGGCCTGAAATGGGCAGGCCCAGAGTACAAGCACGTAATTTCAATTGGTTATGGAGCTTTAATTAGATCAGTTCTTAGATAGATCAAGTTGCTGCACTATTAAATCCTACTACTCTGTGGCTGTACCACTAGCCGTCCCCATTTGGCTGCATTTGCTTAGTTGGATGCTACTTTGCTTTGTTTAAGATGCACGTCAGGTGAGCCCCGGGCTTTCCAAACAGTTACTGCCTGTTGTACTGCATGGAGCTTTGTTTTATTATCGGAACAGCGAAGTTGTTTGGAGTTGCTTGGGATGATCTGTCCAGCATCAGGCCTTACTTATGCACTTAACTGAGAAATTAAAGTAGGCCAATTGATGTGGATTTATCAGAGAAGGAACACATGCATGCATGGAAGGGGCCCTATGTAAGAATTTAATTAACATGCAACTAGGAATTATTAAGTGATGACCATTGGTTCAACACATCAACCTAACAATCTATGAAAATCACAGCCTAGATATATGTTCATATGTTGACCTGGAGAGAAAAAAATCCAATAGGGCATGTATGTAAGCAAATCTAGAACACAATCATACATTTGGGATAACAAGTTGTGTGTGAAGTGTAAGCATAAGACCAGAGAGGACTGGAATATGTCAGTGTCTAGCAGCTGCCACCTTGATGCAAGCACACCTTGCTCTTTCTTTTCTGCTCTTTACTCTTCCACATTATTGCAAGGCGACTAAGAGAGGTGTAGAAGACTTGGAGCGATATGCATACGAGTACTAGTATTGATGACATATAGTACAGCAAAAGCGATCAAGGCCTCTTTCTGAAAGGTGCAATGAAGTAGAAAGGTGGCCACTCAGAAATAGTGCACTCAGAGCAAAACTACCGTTCGACCGAAACTACCACGCTCACAACATCTGTACTACCGTTCAACGGTACTACCATATAAACACCTACGGTACTTTCGATTTTCCTGAAACTTCCAGAAAACAGCCCAAACAAAGTACGATCTTTTACAAAATCACTTCACTACTTCAGAAACATTGCAATGATTCATCACAACATAAATTAGAACTTTCTCGCATGATCTTTCGTACAGTCACTTTGAAGCGTCCTCGTTTGAATTAAATGACAGGATGCAACTTTCAACATATATATGCACGACAATGAAGGAGAGAGCAAAGTAGATAAACAAAAATTCATCAATCTGAAATGTTCTAGATAACTCAAACCTCTAATTCTGAATATACACACTTCAACAATCATTACAGAGTTTTTACTCCTAAATTACTTGTGCCTTATGGAAATCGACGGGAAAAAATTGTGGCATGCTCTAATAATACAGCAATACCCACACTTAGATATCGTACCACACAGAGATAAGTATGTATTCCATATAAAATCATCACACACACTGCAGATCAACTACTAGCTAGCTAGCTAGCTGCTTATGCTGTCTCAATAGATAAATTTCCCTAGAAGTGATTCATCCAGGAAGAGCTCACAGCAGCAGCCATCTCAGGAGGCAGGCTTGTTACCACCTCGCTCCCCATGGAGCTCAGGTGGCTCAGCACTGCCTTGAGCACCGTCTTGTCACAGTTCAGAGCAGGGTCCAAGTAGCTGCCAAAGTCAGGTAGGCCATTGTCCAGGTAGCTCATGCCATTGCTGCCTGTGACCACGGGGAGGTAGCATGGCTGTGCGACAGTAGCACTGCTGCTGTTATTACTGGCAATATTATTATTGAAGCTGGAGAAGCAGGGCACTTGCTCAAGTGCGGCGGCGGCGGTGGCGGCGGCGGTGGTGGAGGTGTTCATGGTGGCCTGGAGCTGTGCTAGGGTAGTGTCCATTAGAGGTGGCAATGGTGGCGAGGAGGTGGCTGTGGATGTGTCATGGCCAATGGTGGTGAGGTTTCTTGGCTTGGAGGTGGCATCTCCTCCGCCTCCTGATTTCTTCTTGCTGACGACTCTGCACAGGACCCAATCTTCCTGTTGAAAACACATGGAGGATCAAGAAAAAGCATTGATCAGCTCATTGGTAGGTGCAAATTTACTAGCTTTGAATGCAATCTTATTAATTATTGTAACTGTCCTGGCTCTTGATTGCGTCACTTGGCCTAGCTAGTGATGAAAACCCTCTCTTACAACAATGGTTCATGCCTTCATGCACAGCCATGCATCATTGGATCAATTTTACCTTGTGTTTTTCTGGTTACTTTGTTAATTCGTTTGGCCAGATTAAGATGATCAATGATGAAATATGTACTTATTTGCAGCTTGATAGGGGTTTAAGGAGTTCGCAAGCTTAAATTATAGAAACTTGTTTGCAAAATCACTACATATATGAATTGTATTGGCAGAATATTGAGAAGTCTTTGAAGACTCTGACTTGCTTGTAACAAAATGATAGATGTCGAATCAACTAAAACTATTTAATAAAATAAATTTAGTAGTCTGTTCATGTCATTTTTGTAACATCAGCTAATTAACCTTTTTGTTAAAAAAAAAGGACTAAAATTAGTCCTTACAAATGCCTACTACATATTTAGATTATGAGAGGTGATGGGAGAGGTGAAATAGTATTAATATAAATGAAAGTAGCTAAAAATCGAAGGAATATAATAAGAACTTTAAGATCATGAGGGGCCAGCCCTCTCTCCCTCCGCCCCTGTTAGTGTGAACTGGTGCGTATATAATGTGACGCAAAAGATATATTAATGGAATATTTCATGTGTGAGCTAGGGTTAGTGGTAGATACACTTTACCTTGGAGGCTTGCCCATGTGCACCCTCCAACCTGTACTCATGCATCACCCACTCCGTCTTCTTCCCCTTGGGGGCCCTGCCCTGGTAGAACACCAGCGTCTTCCTCATCCCCACCAGCACCCCCCGCCGCACCACCACCCTATCCTTCCCGGTCGCCTTCCAGTACCCCGACACCGTCGCCCGATTCGTGCGCTGCCCCGTCGCGTATTTCCGATCCCTCGCGCTGAAGAAGTACCACTCCTTGGCCCCCACTGATGCCACCACTGATCATACCAACAATATACCATTGATCATCTAGTTAGAATATTAGGTTGTGCTCATTTGGTCTTATAAGCCGTGGCTTCTATTTTTTTTCCGCTGCAGCAGCTAAAAATACACTATGACTATTGTTAGCTTTTTAGCATAATTAAATTTAAAAATAAAAAACTATATCATCAAGAACAATGCAAAGGAATAAGAGAGAGAGAGAGAAAAAAAAACAAAAGCACAGAAACCCAAAAAAGTTCAAACAAAGATAAAAATTACGAAGCAGAAGCATCGTTGGAGCAGGATCGAAGAACTCTTAACCACTAAATTACCACATAGGTCTCCAAACTCGACAGCAAGCGAGGACAACATTCCTAGCTAGCTAGAGTGGTTTTCCCTTTCTTGTGTGCACTTGTCTTTTGACAACGATACCGATACGTTTCGATAAAACCGTGCAATTATAGGTGGGTATGTTCTTTTTTGTTTCAGTTTATGCCTTTTGGCTGCGGTTTATGATTTTCAGGTTATTCGTGAGAGATGGTACAGAGTAAAAGAAACCCGTATGCGGTTTTGACCGATATAAATAAAGTCGCTATAGTGTGTACTATAATAAATTTATAGACCCTAATTTAAAAGGGCATTTCATTTGAAAGTTAGTTACGAAGATGCATTATATACCTCCTTTTCCTCCCCTCTCATTTTTGGTCCTAGCAAACCAGCTATTGTTGAGCAGTGGTGCTTGATGCATCCCATTGCATGTGGTCACAAGTCACCACCCTTTAATAGGAAGGGGTTTGTTGTGGGTGCTGAGCTATGGAGTAGAGAGACCTGTGTAAGCCTCGATCAACACGTGTGCGGCCCATACTGATCGTGTGCTGAGATCCCCTGCGTAAGATGTGATTTGCAGTTTGTTGTTTTCCAGTGTCGCCATCGCGTGCGTGCATGTCACATGGGAGGATTCGGTAGGCAAAGCGAGCTCAGGATGTCGTCATAATATATATTATAGGCCGCTAATGCGGCTGCTAGTTTAAGGCTATTTACACTGCTGGAGATCGAAAGGTGTCGTGGTGTAGTTGGTTATCACGTCAGTCTAACACACTGAAGGTCTCCGGTTCGAGTCCGGGCGACGCCAATTTTTATTTACCTTTTACTGATTGTTTTCCCCTCTTGCATTCTGGACTAGTTAATGACGATTAGTTATGTAAAAATAATTAAAAGGATGCAATTATTAGAGCCGTGTTTTACTTTGTGTATTATTTTTTTTCTTTTTTTCCCCTCTTGCATTCTGGACTAGTTAATGACGGTTAGTTATGTAAAAATAATTAAAAATATGCGATCAGAAGGATTTTCCTTGGAAAAAATTATGGATCCACGCACGGGTTTGCATGCAAATTAAATTCCAGTATCGCATTCGAAGGTCAATACATACATGATTCAGGATATAGAAGAGCAGCACATATATATTGTAGATGTTGTGGATTAATGAAACTAATGGAAATCTAATGAATGCACGCAAAACCTGTGAAATAATTAATTTGGACACAAACTGAAAGTGGCTGCAAAGAATTAGGATCACCTAGTGTAGACGTTAAAAAACCGGGCCACAAAGTTTGGAACAAAAAGAATATTTCCCATTTTTGAAAAGGAAAATATATGCCAAAAGGTAATACCAAGAGATGAAACTTTCTCCTTTCCGTTATGGGCGGTCATATATAGTCGAGCTAGCATTTTTCACAGGTGAGATCCTCATCACATCTCTCCATTTTTTTTTTCTTTACAATGATGTAGAATATTAATTAATCAAATGCAGGTATTGTAGCAACTGCAATTGTATAACAAATAAAGCTAGCTTTTCCTGTCAAGCACGCCTATCTGACAGTGACGTTCATTTCAGAGTGCCAGATCAAGATTGTTTTAAAAAATACGCATGTATGCGATCGATCTGTTCAAAGGATTATAGAACACAAGGGGAAAAAGATCTAATCCATCGTATCCTCGTATATCTATTGCATGTATACCTACTACAATTATTGGTTTTGTTAAACATCAAAGACTGTCGATCGTAAAAGTTGCAAAAAAAAGAAAAAGATATGTACATCAAACTCATGTAGATTTCTTTGTAGGAGAGACCGGACTCATGTAGATCAAATTTGAAGTACAAATGTATACAGAAGAGAAGAGAAGAGAAGAGAAGAGAAGAGAAGAAATAAAGGAGGGATCATATGTATAAAGGAGGGATCATATGTATACAGAAGAAAGCCTAGATATTTTCTTAATGTAAGGGCATAATTGTCCTTGATACGGATGAGAGAAAAAAAAGGGTGCAGTTTAGTGTATGCTGTGTGCACAACAGATTGGGGATTTGAGCTGTTTCCTGACACTGAAGCAATACAAGGGTTCCCAATTAGACATGAAAAATCGAAAGATTTGGAAATAGTAAACAAAATAGATTAATATCAAGATTAGCTAGCTACGATGGTAAGAAAAGATCAAGATTGTTGCGTGTAGAACACATTCTCTCTCTCTCTCTCTCTCTCTCTCTCTCTCCTTTGCTATTAATTAATCAATCAAGAAGAGACAAAGGATCAGCAATTAAAAACAATACATGTGAATACATATACGTGCGGTCATATATGCATGGATATATACAGGGATGGTGCTCACCGGGGAGGTCCCATGGCTCAACCTTGTTGAGGTCGACGTCGACCATGGGCTGCCGGCGGCCGGAGAAGCCGACCTTGCCGCTGATCTTGGGCACGAGGTAGTCGCAGATGAGCTCGTCGTCCCTCGGGTGGAACCGGAAGCCCGGAGGCAGCTCCGCCTCCACCATGCTCAAGAAGCTCATGGCCGGACACCTCTCTCTCTCTAGATATCTCTCTAGAGCTGCTGTGATGAGAGAGAAAATTGAAGAATAGGAGAGAGAGATGGAAGGGGAGCAGAGAGAAACCAAGAGCTTGTGTCATGTGTTACAACTTGTGATGATGGGTTTATAAGGTGGTTTAGGTAGTGGGTCTACTTCAAGCTTTTTTTCCTAAACTTTCTTCTCTTCCCTTTTCCTTTATCCCCATTTTGCCTTTTCTTTCCACAAATAAGAGGAGCATTTTCACGCCAGCACAAGAGAACAAAAGTGACTTGTAGAGGCAACAGGCACAAGCTCCACATATGCATTTGCCAGTAAAAAATTTTTAAAAAGAGAAATTTTTTTCTGAAAAAGAAGAAAACAAAAATAAGGAGAAACGAAAGAGAAGGCCATACTGTAATGGAACTGAAAAGCTGGATTGCTATCTACCACCATGTAAAAGCTAGTGCTCCACTTGTCAGCTAAGGTGTAGCTGGCCTACTCCTTTAAGTCATCTGCCCCAAAGTTCATGGGCAATTGATAAAATGTCACTGAACATGTTGACAAAGATAAAGTGTTCTAAAGTTTATATGTCAATTGACAATATACCTTTTTTGCGTTTTAAATCAATTTATAAATTGTTTTATCTATAAATGACCAGAACGCCCTTGGCTCTTTCATCTGATTCCTTCTTTTCTTTGTTTCCCTCGCCGACTGGTCTCTTTGCTTGCATCGTCGACTCCCACTCTCTCTCTCTTGCTGGTGTTCATCTTGATCTTCTGTGTGGCAACGATGGGGCCGCATAAAGGAAGCTGGGGAGCAGCACTTTGCGCGAGCTCTCAAAGATGACCATGGTTGTGGTGGTGGGCTGGGGTCTCGCCTCGCATTGGGGAGAGGTGGGTGTGCTTTGTGTGTAGCGGCGAGTGTGAGATGCATCACTGGGCAACGATGGCCGGAGATGGTGAGGGTAGTGGACCCGAGGACACATTGTTTGGTGCTGCGTCAGCCATCTTCCCCAAGTCCGGCGTCGCCCTTGTAGTGTCATTCTTCTCCATCGCAACTCTTCAAGCCAGGCCCTTCCACTCGCAGCTTTGCCTTGTCATTTTCCGCCGAATGTGCCCATCGACGGGAGCTCCTAAGCAGCACATCGCCACCACCAATCCCATCTTCTTCTTCGAGTCTGGCCGCACTCCGCCACTGCTGTAGTCCCGCCTCTGCGTTCTCGTTGCCTCGATGAGCTTCTTGAAAGTTGGTGCATGTCATGTCGCGTTCCACATTCTGATCAACAATTCCCCTCTATTGATTTTGGGTTTGCTTCACCGTGCGCAGAGATCAACCCCTTCTTCTCCAAGTCCAAACCGCCATTCAATTCCGGCGCAGCCGGTGAGTTGTTGCCTCCGTCGACCTCACCATTGACTTCCTCTCCTCCTCGTGATCTGGTGCTCACCTTCATCTTATCGGAGCTCCTTCCCCTCAACACCACCGCTGAAGATGGGTCGCCAGGTCGCTGGGGTCGGGAAAGGATGAGGAGAGAGAGAGAGTGAGCTGGCTGGGGTTAGGAGAGGATGGGAAGAGAGAGCGAGCAGGCCAGAGAGAGACGCCATGGACGAGTTGGATGGGTGGGGAGAGACGCACCATGGAGCAAGGATGTGGCAAGATGCTCATTTCTCCTCAAGTTCAATTGGCCAGAGAATAAAAAACAATAAAAATTTGAAAAAAAAGGCAAATTGTTAATTGGCTCATGAACTTTGGAGTATTTTATCTGTATCAATATGCTTGGTGGTATTTTATTAATGGCGCATGAACTTTTAGGACAAATCATCAATTATCTCTATTTTTAAAGGAAAACAAAAACTCAAGGTCAATCTTGTGGCTATAAAGAGTAGCCTAGGTATAGCTAGTCTGTTGTTCTAGGAGGAAGTACAAACTAATAAAAAGAAAAAACATTTACAATTTTGCATTTTTAAATTCTAGTGATATACAAGAATAAAACTTGTATAACAAGTACCGGGTATAATGCTATAAATAGTTAATTTTGCACTTTCGTCTAAAAATATAATATATGGGACTTATCTATCAAAGCTAGAAATTGCTAACCATGCCTGCCCGTGGTATACTGGGGACGTATTTATATAGTGCAAACTTAATTATGCTTAGATGTTGTCATGCAAACTACCTAATCTGATATTGATATCGATTTTTAGTAAAATAAAACTTCTAGTCAGTTCATTTTTGTTTCAGCTTGCAACACGCTGACTTCTAATTTTAGCTTTTTTAGTTTGTTTGCTTTTGCTTTTTTTCCTTTATATTATCTGTGGAAATATAATTGTGTTTCAATTTTTTATTTCTCTTTAATTAAATGATTCAAAAAAACTAACATCCACTGCAATACAATTTTAGTCAAAACTTAACAACCACATCCAAAACCCTTAAACTTAACCTCTTTGGAGTGACCCTTAGCATGACTTAAAGCTAAGGGCACTCATAGTGGAAGACATTGCAAAGCAATGTCTATACCTTCCACATCAGCTAGAAATAATCATAGACATCATTTCATCAATGCATAATGTCTACTAGTAGGACCGATCAATAAATAACACCTCTCATGTTTCTCTCTCCCTTCTTCTCCCCATCGACGGACTCTCTTCTCTCCCACCGATCGCCTCCCTCCCCTCTCTCACAAAAATATCACCAGCCGACGACGGCCTTCTTTCTACCGGATATAGCCAGATTTGAGCCGGCAGCGCCCAGATCCAAACGGATCTGAGAAAACCCCAGTGGATGGAGATGCAAGGAGGCATGGAGCGACACTATCACGTGTGTAGAACGACAAGGCGGTCCGATATGGAGCGGCATGACGCGTGAGCAGCTCGGCAGGCCAGCATGGAGCGGCGCGATGGCCCGACGTGGAGTGGTGCGACGTCCCTGCGTGGAGCGGTGCGGCGACCTAACGGAGAGTGGCATGATAGCCCGACAGGCATGTTGGCGGACTGGCATGGAGCAGCATGGCAGGGCGCGTCGAGTGGCACGACGGCCTACGTGGAGCAGCGACAGCGCTCGGTGGGCCAACGAAGAGGGACGCGGCAACCCAGTGGGCATCTTGGTTGGGCAGCATGTAGTGGCGCGGCGGCCCTGCGTGGAGCAGCGACGGCGCTCGACGGGCCGATGTGGAGCAATGCTCGACAGGCCAACGAAGAGCGACGCGGTAGGCCGGTGTGGAGCGGCAGCGGTGCTCGACGGGTCGACGTTGAACGGCGCGACATTGTCTTGCTAGAGTGCAGGTTCCACGGTAAACTATGTGTTGAATTTTGTACCTAAACAGTGTCTTATACGAGACATAGTTTTCCTCTCTCTTTTACTCCCCTCTCCACCTCAATATAAATCATAGTTGCTATTCTAATTAATGCTACGAATACCACTAACTAGTGCTCATTGCGAGTGCCCAAAGCGAGACCTACGTTTGCCTTTCATTTCTGCGCTCCACTTGTGCTAAAGCTGCCTAGGAGTTTGGTCCACATAGTCGGCTCACTGCATAAACTAATTAAGTCGCAGAAGATCGGCTAAGCTGCTTAGATTCTGAAGCCTAGCTAGCTATCTGATGGGTTAGGATCGAGCCACGGCGGCGATCGTATCCGTGTGGCTAGCTAACGAAGGAAGTACCTTGGAGCAGCGTACTATAGCATAGGTACGGAATAGCCAAGAAGAACCTTAGTTAGCGCCTCGAGATTAGCGTACTTGTTTAACTACCAATCGTAGCGCCTCGAGATTAGCGTACTTGTTTAATTAGCTACCAATCGATCACGCCTGAGTGATGAGATTGAGAACCAGATCGAGATGAGATGCATATCCAGTCCACGTTAGTTGGAGTGGATACTACCGGCTAGGAAGAGGAGTTGACAAGTTGACAGTAAGAGCATTTTTAGACTAGGCCCTATGGAGATAGTGAGCGAGACTTTGCTCATGTACGACTACTCTTCCATCTTTTTCTAGAGAGAGAATGAGTGCATCCTCTCCAACGTGAACAGATAGACCCGGTACGTAGGTATGGTAATGGATCGGATAGATTAAATTGTCTTCAATATGAATATAAATATATATTTTTAAAATAAATATAAATATGATTTTGAATATTTTCGAATAAATCGAATGTTGTAATGGATATAAAATCGAATCGAATATATACTTAATTCGGTTGAATGCGAATATCCTCCTACAACTTCTGTAACAAATCTTGATATAATAAATTCTAGCGGTTTTACCGGTTTTTGACCGGTTACAAACGATAGGCATAGAAAACGGATCGATTTTTAGTTTTCAGTTTTTTTTAAAAAATAAAATAGACGGAATGACTTTTTAAAACGGATTCTTCAAATAATTTAATTACTAGTGCTTATTTGAAACACAAAAATTTCATAGAATTTTCACATAAAACAGTTTAACTCCTACAAAATTTAGAGGGAAAAAAATCTAAGTATTCGAAACTGAGCCTTAAAGCAAACCGGGAGCTTGATTCGCAACAACCCAGTCCCAGCCAAACTTCTTAGATTAGTTGGGCATCAAAGCCCAACTAATACGCGGGTCGTCTCCCGAGAAGCGCGCGCTGTCGCATACTCAGGCCCCTGCTTCCTGTTCTTTTCTTTGCGAACATGAACATTTTGGTGAAATTTTGAATTTTGACTGTTACTGTACAGATTACGGAGAGACAGATACTCACTTGCGATTTTGGATGGTACAAATGTTGGGCTTTTAATGTGTAGATCGTTTTACCTGTAGACCCCGTCTTGAGAAAATACTCCGTTTGAAAGTTGAATCAGAAGAAAAGCCAAAAGTCACGGCGGAGGAAAAGAACAGGCCCTATAGCTTATGGCTTAAAGCTTAAGCTTAAGCTTATTTTTGTACTATTCATAATTTCGTCTTTTTCTGAATTTTTAACTTTTTTTTGAGTTTTTTTGTCGGTTCTTTTTTTTCTCGTATTCGTTTGCTTGTATGCGTGATGGGCTAACATATTTTTATATTTTCAATTTTTAAATTTAATTATGTTAAATAAATCTCTCTCATTCATGCTTTTTCAACCAAATTACAATATTTTCAATTATAAACTTTCAAATTTTCAGTGAACCGATCACCACCTCAGACTTAGCAGAACGTCTAACTCATGACGTGCAGTACGAAACCCAAGCTGACATCCTCGCGCGGGTTGCGAGACACGCGCGTAGGGTAAAAAGTGGATAGCATTATCCGTTATGATAGAATTTAAATATGATATATATTTTTATTATTTGATTAATAATTTTTTATCCTATTCATATTTAAATTCACATAAAAATATGGATACGAATATAATATAAAATTTTACTATTTAAAATGTTATTTTATCCAAACTATCTGTATCCGTATTTATATTCGACAAAGCAATATGCATATTTTATTACAATACAACTGATTAGATGGCCATGTTTTTCTAAACGTAATTTCATGTTTCTTCAGGTGAAGTAAATGAATTAGAATAATTAAATGTGATTGTACGAAGATAAAATATCATTAATATCCTCATAGTATATAAGTTATAAAGATATCTGAATCCAACTGAATTGAATAGATGTTCGATTCGAATTCGCAGAGGAGACCATGCCCGGTTCCTGTCGACGCAACTCCGCCGCTGAACGCGCTGCACGCAAACCACGCTTGCTCCGTGCGTATCTCGTGGGCTCTCTCAGCTGCGCCGCGCAGCGACAAAGCAATCAGATCCGTCGGGGGTGGAACCGACGGCATAGATATGCGCTAAATGCACGGGACCCTGAAAAAAAAAGGAAAATATATGCAGTGGTGCACTTAGCTCAAAAGTCCATAGACAGCAGCTCGGGCTTTCTGCAGGTCTGCTGAAACATCCTTTCCATGACCGGGCCATCCAAACCCCATGCTCAAGTGCTACGGACCAACCAATTGATTTGATCTCAAGGAAAAAGTTTTCCAGTAGCAGCACGTTCCTCTATATGTCGTGTGGTGAAAGAAGCCATGGTTCTTGTCAAAGTTCTTCTTCATTGGCCTTGGAAAAGTCAAGCCCAAAAAGACAGTGACAAGACTGCAGCACAGAAACGCAGAGATGCTTTTCCATGGATCCAACCCAAGAAGGAAATCACTGACAGTTCTCGCAAGACCTGAATGAGAGGAGCTATGCAGAGCTGTTCTCATAATAATGGGGAATTTATGCTCTGCTCTACCAAGTGAAAGAGAGGTAATGTGCTTGACAGCAACAGCAGAAAGCTCATCCACATACCTCCCCCCCTCCTCTGCACGGCCTAACATCGCACGCCGCTGCCCACAATTCCAATCACTTTTAACTTAGATCGATCAACCAGCTTGTGCCAGGCACGCAACCGGATGAAGAGCCTTTCACCGAATATTCCAGGTTACAACGATACTGAAGATCTTGCTATGGCTTACTGGCTGGCTAGAATTAGACCACCACAGACAGCACAAAGAGAGGTCAGCTTCAAGGTCAAGCGCTGTGTGTCATTACCTTTCAGATGCTGGCTGCATCAGTAAAAAGTAGAGGGAATTGACCAGTGGCCTTGCCGGGCACCTCCGGGTGTACAAATCTGGATAAGGATTTGGAGACGGAAGAGTGCCGACGACTCTGAGTGGTCCACCTGGATGCTGATCCATAATCGGAATTCGGAAGTACAGGCATTGTCGTTCTCACGCCCATGGGTGGACAAATTCTGCAATAAAAGGACGAAACAAGTGGGAATACTGCATAGCTCTCTCACCTTCAAGATCACATACTAACCTGGTAAGGAAAGTTTCAATTGCCACATGGAAGTAAAATCAGCCAATTATTGCAATGGTAACACAGCCAAATGAATGGACTCTAACTTCGTTCTGACTGCAAGCAAATGCAAGGATATAACTTGGGTGAGTTGAATTCCATTGTAAATTCTCATCCACCAAATGACCGCTTGCTGCTATTGAGCTGCCATGACACGATCGGTTAGGTTCAGTACAGATCTTATCCATCTACCAGTGGCCCAAGGATTATTTTGAATCCCTCTCTTTACAGATAATACCTTTGCTTGCATCACTTCCTCTGAACTATCAAACTATGATTGGTGGTCAAATAAAAATGATAAAAGGACTGGTCAGCATGGACATGGACAATTATATAAGCAAGATTTTTTTGGGGAGTAATTAACCAAAGCCAATTCTTAAAGTTGCTAAGCCTGCAGCAGAAGAGTTAAAAAAAATCTTATACTATACTGCAGGGTGAAGTAAAAAAAAGAAATCAATTAAAGAATGCTCATAAGTCATAACTACAAGAAGAGTAAAGTCAAAGCACCAAAAGGGCTAAAAAATGCACACATGCTGGACACGCACACAAGAGACACGTATGGATATAAGCTACGAGCCTACGACAAACCTGAAACCACGAACATACCAATGGAGTCATGTAATAGCACATGCTTAATAAACTTATGCGAGTCAACCTCTCACTAGTCTTCCTCCAGCCTCCCCATGTTGGTAGCATCACATCAAAGATCCAACAGGATTTGATATTTTATGAGACAACACGTAGCTTTGTAGATAAATGGTCCATGTGGTTAGGCAACTTACAGCGCATAATTGCAAATGTCTCTCTCAGACAACCCTGCTCAGCTGACTTCTCCAAAAGATTAGTCTCTAAGATCAAGCATAAGTTTACCAATTGTATCAGGACTCAGGATAAGCAAAGCAGGCAAAATCTTATTTGATGAACAATTCACTCTTGTTACTATCGTTATTTGTTAGATATATTTTTCAGGCAGGCATGGCAGTACAAAGATCAAATCTACTCTATAATAGTATTGATAATACCAGTGAGCGACAATCTATCGATAAAGAGTGCATCAGCAACTTTCCTCCTAACAACTAGTCAGCCCTGCATAAAATACATATACACATATTGCAGGAAATATAAAGTTTGATAGCTACTTGCTTGATGATCACTTCAGAGAAACAAGTAGGCGTGCACTGGGAGGCCATGGAATCGATCTAGAAGTTGACCTACCATTTATTGGATAAAGGCACACTGTTCGAGGGCAATCTCTTGCACATTCCCATATCTGGATTTGCAATATTTCCTTATTGTGAGAATTCATTCCTACCTGTGCAAAATACTAAAATTCTCAAGCAACTAGAGAACAAGTTTGCCACATTTTGCAAAATCTAAGAACCAGACAACATATGCCAGGCAGACACAAGCACCGTTGAAAAGAAAAGGTGTTGCTCTCATTGTTTTAAAGATAAAACCATCCTCAGAGTTTAGATTCACAGCCATTTCAAGATCAAGACGAATATGCATGTTGCTGCAGGCCACATGCCAGCAGGTGGACACAAAGACAGCTACTGAGCAACATGTCCACCCAGAACCCGCTCAAGGTTCAAAAACCCGGAACCGGAGGGAATCCCAGCCGGCAGGCGGTACCAATAACCGGCCGATTACTGGAAAACCAGAAAAAAAAGGTTCAAAATTCGTGAATCAAATTTTGAATTTGGGTGGTTTGAAAACCGGTAACCGTTCAAGTAATCGGAAAAACCGCTAACAAACTGGGAAAACGGCTAAAAATGGAAAAACCAAGTTGGGGCTACAATAATTGAAGTATATTTAGCTCACATAATAGATAATCTAGCACCAAAAAGGCCTAAAAAGCCCTAAACCAACCTAGAAAATGCATTAGACCTAAACACTAACCCAACCGGTTTTTAGTTTACCAGTTCCCACCAGTAAATCCGGTTACCAGCGGTTACCGGCCGGTAACCACCGGTTTTTTGAACCCTGAACCCGCTACACATAAGCCGTGCCTTCTTTTGTATACCCAACAAGTAAGGACAACATTTGTCTCTTTAATCTATATCTAATGAAAGAACTAGCTCTGCCACAGGAGTCACACTTCTGCACCAACACAGTACACACCATCCCATCAACCTACATATTCAGGCATGAGATGAGTTACCATGTCACTCTTTTGAAGGATTTGCAGACAACTTCCAAGCAATTACAGCCATGTTCCTTGGAGACATAGTAGGATCAAATAGATGAAACAACAATGCTTCAACTGCACTGCCTTGCTCTTGAAGAAACAGTAATCGATCAAGTAAACTATATGTTTCCACCAGTGGACCTAAAGCAGCCCGAAGGCACCAAAATCAACCTATGAATTCCTGCAAGAATAAAACACGGTTGCACTAGTAATCAGCTATGATAAAGGTGCATCTTTTGGTATTAAATAACCAGGGAGAAAAAAAACACTGTCATATCCCAAGTCCCAACTACTGCTACATGCTTATGAATATAAAACAGTTAGAAAGGCGTATGGACAAGCATGTTTTTCATATTAGTTGTTGAGCACATTTGTATTATATATGAATGTAATATAAATATCTGATATCTCCACTGTTGCATGGCATAACATAGTATATTAGTTTAGTCGTAGATTATTTTGCAACATAAACAAGATGCACTCTTAATTTCCATTACATTCATCTTGTCCCAGTATTAAAATATACCAATAAATTGTGTTTTGAGTAACTGCATTGATACCTGTCCCGTCCACATACCAGAAACACAGTTCTGTATTTTTAATTTGAGTATTGTTGGGAAATTAATAACCATGATGGATGTTTACTAGGGCTTCCAGTGCACTATGCAATATGTTACATCTGAAATAAATCTCAACGGACATACTTATCTGTGCTTTACCTGAAGCATCATATAAGACAGGATAACATTATTTTCACTCTGATTAAGAACTACATATAATTGATAAATAGGTACTGCATTTAACTTCTTGGAATTATCCTACAAGAAGGCATAATAGAAAAGGGCGTTCAATAAATCATAGTGTGACAGTTCTAGGTACTTTCAACTGTTGCTTCTCCACACTGCAAAAAAAATGGCCAGAAATTTATAGCAACAGAAATACAATCTAATGATAGTAAAATTTAATTAAATTTGACGAAAGTCGCACCATTTAGCGGCATAATGCTTCTTTATTCTCTCTGCACGAGTATTTGTAACTGATGCATGATGTGACGAAGCATCTATTGCTACAACAGGGAGTTGGTACTCAAAAGATAAAGCTTGGGCAAGATAACCCTGATAATGTCAATTAAAATGAGTAAGAAACAAATAAATGAAAAAAATTATGGTAGAACTCAAACATTTCTTTCATTCCCAGAAAATAGCAAAGGAAACATTTCTTTCATGGCCATCCAACAACAAATTTATGACATGTACGATCTGTACAAAAAAATCCAGATGGCTTCACACTTCCACAGATAGCCCGAGCAAGTGGTGTCATATGTTTCTAATTTCAAGAGCCAGAAATGAAGATCTAACTTTGTATAGTATGGTTCCAATTTGCAAATAAGTTTAACTAACAGAAATTACAGACCAGCTTGTTTTGCAGCCAGACTCCCAGAGCATCATGCAATCAAGTTCTAATTGGTCAAGAAAAAAGAAGCAATGAGTGAACCATATATATATACGACTGCGCTATTCTACGCCTACACACACTGTGCGTGCTGAAAAGTTACTGTCATACGTGAGTGAAGTTACTGTCAATTACATGTAGAGTTACTGCCAGTTGTGTAGTGTTACAACTGATAGCAACTCTACATATGTTTGGCAGTAACTTTACTCACGCACAGCGGTAACTTTCCAGCGCGCATTCTACACCTACGCAGAATAGTAATTATACACACACATACATACATAAATACCTACATATACAAACCAGAGCATCACAGCATTTTAGCCAGATTCAACGGAATATGCTTGCTCAAACTTGGCCAGGAATACATAATTTTAACATTTAAGAAGACAGTCACAATTGAAAGCAACAAAACAGGGTGCCAACTATCCGAGTAGTAAGGTTTAATTATATCTTTACACAAATGAAGCCTGGTTACACTTGCAGTTGCACAGTTTCTTCTACGTGCAGATGACATACCTGGCCAGAACCTACATCAACCACTGTCTTGGCTCCACAACTCTTAGCAATTGCATGAACGACCGCAGCTAGAGTTTCAATCTGCGTCAAGCGAGTTCTTCAAACATGAGAATGCAAAGAACAAATGACAATCTTAATAACTTTGTAAATAAACTAACATGCATTGATGCATAGGTAAGTACAACAGCAACTAAGTTTGACCAGTGCAAGCTAATTACCCACTTCGTGCTTCTTCTTTGAGTTCATGCCTTGAGCGAGAACAGTACCAATTGATGCTACATGCAAATTAGGTAGGAGCTGCAAGTATTTAAAAAAGGTGTGTCAGGACTAAACAGATGGCAGAAAATAGGCATTTTCATTAAAACGAGTCCAAATGATAGCAAAGCAATCCGAAAAATTAATGCAAACTAATATTAATAAAAAGCAAGCCCATGTATTGAATGTGTTTGTTCAGTATTCACAGAAACTACACAAAAGGACTGCAAGTGGAGCATGAGCAGATATTTTGTACATGAGGTATTCTAACTCCAATGCTGCTTAAATACATACTTCCACTGCTGCTCCCCAAGAAAGAATACCTACTTAATATGATAAGAGTCAGGAAAAATACTGATCGCGGTGACTTCTGCTCCCGTGGAAGAACAAGCGACCTAGCGGAGTAGCGGTGAGGACAAATTCTCGTAGTGAACTGGGCCAGTGCTCCTGTAAAAGCAACAGACACTTCGAATAAGCTGACCTTGTATCTAAACTCTAAAGCCAGTACGGTAGTTTCTCCCTTGCAACGGTGCACTTCCAAAAGGCATAAATAACCAAAACTCAAAAGTACAGCACAAAAAATATGGCATCACTGATCTAAAACGTCAGGAAAAGTAGAGCAAGATAAAAATTGAAGAGGAAGAAGAAGAAGAAGGTAGACTTGTAGTACATATCAACCGAACTACTGGGGTGCGAAGCCATGCCTGGACGCATCCGGAGGGCAACTTGAGCGAACTCGCCACGGGCTCCCCGCGGAGGCATTCCATCCACTCGGCATCCACCATTTCCCACAGCCCATCCTGCTCAAACCCAATCCAAAACCAAACGCCTCGATTAAGACACGAGCGCTGATGGAGTGTTCGAAGGGAGGGAGGGGACCTTGAAGAAGTTGACGGCGTGGGCCTCGAGCAGCGGGCGGTGGAGGCGGAGGAAGGCGACGATGGCCTCCATCCACTGGCGGGTCTGCTCCGCCGTCTCGCACGAGTACGCGCCGCCGCCAACGCTCGCCGGAGACGCCGCCATTGCGTGCTTTTTGGCTGCGGCTTATGGCTTTTGGCTGAAATTTTTGAATTTTAACTGTTTACGGTACAAATTACGAAAAAACAGATACTCATTTGCAATTTTGGCTGGTACAGATGTTAAGCTTTTAACGTGTACTACGTTTAACTTGTAGACCACATCTTGAAAAAATACTTCGTTTAAAAGTTAGGTACTGTAGCAGCTGCGAAAAGCCGTTCGGCTTCTGCACAGCCGAACAGGCCCGTAGTCTGGTTTGTTCTCGGGCTGGGCTGGGCTGGGTTTGGGATCCGCTGAGCCAAACTGGCGATAGATTTGGGCTCAGGCTGGGTCGGATTGGTTGGTCCTTGTTGAGTCCAAACTTCGGCTGCAGTTTTATCTTGCTCAGCAACTATATCCTGGTCAAACAAAAAAGCAACTAGGGGTGGGTTCTTGTGTCTTATTCTTTTATTTTAAAATTTTAAATTCTGATCGTTTGCAAGAACGAGTTTAGAGAGATACTTACGTGTAATTTTGATTGATATAGATAAAGTAGAGACAGTGTCTACTATAATCAACTTGTTGACTCTATCTTAAAAAGACATTCCGTTTAAAAATCAATTACCTTAGAAAACTAAGCCATAAACCCAAAAGAAGAGAGCCTAGGTCACAAATTTAAAATCTATGTTTACCATGTAATTAGTGGGACTCAAATAGTAACCTCTAACTACATTAAGTCCCACACAGGTTGCGTTAGCCGCCCATTGGTTGGCTACATTAATTTAGGATGAACTCTTGATCTTAGAGCCAATCTTGTTGTCCTTAATATGCTATTGTTAATTTTGGCTACAATAACAAGACTCACAAGCAAGAGAGGCAATAGATAGAAGATGATACCAGAAGCTTATGAGGGCGAAATTGAGGCACGGAAAGGAAATGTGTACCAAATATAGGTAAGTGCACTTTTTACATGTCCTATGACATCGCGGAAGGCATTTGGAACCATATCTAGTCAATGAGCCAAATTTTGGTCCACAATAGGTACTAGAAGCTTATGCGGGTGAAATAGGGGCATAGAAAGAAACTAGTTACTAAACTTTGGCGAGTACACTTTTTACATGCCCTATGACATCACGGAGGCATTTGAAACCGTTCATAGTTAGTAAACCGAATTTTAGTCCACGTCGGGTCATGATGGGTATCAATTTTGGTCCATAACAAGTACCAGGAACTCATGCGGGTGAAGTCGGTGCATAAAAAGAAATTGGGTACCAAAATTTGGTGAGTGCACTTTCTGCATGCTTTATGGCATCATAGGAGGCATTTTGAACCATTCCTAGTTAATAAGCTGAATTTTGATTCACGGTGAGTCACGGTTGGCATCGATTTTGATCCACGACGAGCACTAGGAGCTCGTGCGGTGAAGCGAGGGCATGAAAAGGAACCAGGTAACAGTTTAGTGAGTGCACTTCCTACATGTCGTATGACATTGTGGGAGACATTTGGAATCATTCCTAGTCAGTGAGCCAAAATTTAGTCCATGATGGGTCGTGATAAGTATCAATTTTGGTCCACGATGACTATGAGAAACTCATGGAGGCGAAACTGGGGCATGGAAAGGATCTGGGTACCATACTTTGGCGAGTACAAATTATGCATGCGCTATGAAAACTTAAGTGGCATTTCAAACCATTCGTAATCAGTGAGCCAAAAAATTGCCAATTGTGGGTCACGACAGGAACTAGAAGTTTGAGCGGGCAAAACCGTGGGATGGAAAGAAACTAGGTACCAAAGTTTGAGGAGTAAACTTTCTACCTTCCCTATAATATCATGAAAGGCATTTGGAACTATTTCTAGTTAGTGTGCTGAATTTTGGTTTACTCTAAATAAATCATCATCAGCTATAATATAATTTTAATCAAATACTGTATAATGATAAACATAAATTAACTTATTTCAATCTAAATGAACGGACACCTTAAAAAACACTAGATAACGAGACAGGCCACTCCTCAACATATGGGTCGCAGGGTCGCCGCACCGACACCACGTCGACGAGTCAGGCCATGGGCCCGTGGCACCTCTCCTGTCCGTCCCGATCCACTGCGCCTGGTCCACGTCCCGTAGACCCCCGCGACCCAGTCCGTCGCAGATGGTGTCCACCTCGAACACATGTCAAAATAGCCGCCGTCCGTGCGTGCCGGATCGGGTAACCAACGGCCAGGATGCACGTCACGTGCCCGCGAGGATGGGACTCGTGGTCCAGTCAACGTCAGAAGACCGGGGGTGCTCCATACGGAGACTGGTAGGTGGGGCCCCTGATGTGAAAAAAAGGAAAGCTGCTCATGTGTGTACCGTTATCACTAGGAGAAAAAGAAAAGAGCACTGAAACAAAACATCACATCACATGTAATGCTCTGTTCTCTCTTTTTTTGCCCGATCCAAACAGCCCCCGATTCCCGAAACACGCCTTTTTTCTCTTTTATTTTTTCTTCGTATTATTTATGTGCTATAATGATATTTTTGTTTATTTATTTAATTGAATATCTTATAAAAAACTAACATCCGTTACAGACTTAGAATATCATTACAGCTAATAAAGTTTAGGAAGTGAACGAACTGACAACGAATAAATCCATGCACAAGTTTATAGTCCTCACAGGTCTCCTCTCCTCTCCCAAGTCCGCTTGATCCAATTAAGTCGACTCTCGTTCGTTTCCATTGATAAGAAGCTGCCGCGGCACTCTGCCTTCATGAAAAGCTGCGAGGCATAATAGTACTCATTGCTTCCTTGGGTAGCACCCGCCTCTTTCACCATCTTCATTAGTCGAAGCAAGTCTTTCCTTGCGTGTTGCTTCTTAGAGAATATGACACTTGAGCCGGACAGCGAGCTCGCCGGCGTGAAACTCCTCTCACAAAGGTCCACCAGGCGCTTCATCTGGACATCACGTCACGCGCGCACACGGCTACTTCGCCGCCGGCATGCAGTGGTGCGGTAGTGGCCTCTTGCTTCCGGACTCCCCCGCCGATGCACCGCTGCCAGTGGCTTGCATTGGGAAATGCATGGTGTTGGCATCTCCTCCTGGGCTTTTCGTGAGGTCCTCGATGTCCAGGTTGATGTCATCCACACCCGGCACGAATGCGCACTCGCTCGTGGTGGTGGTGTTGCCGAACACGACTTCCAGCAGGTCCTCGTCTCGAGCAACTACGGCCCTAAACTTTCGCATCTCCAACTTTCCCTGCAATGCACGATGTGACATCAGACCCTCATTGCGGGTTTCTGCGCGGTGGAAGTAATGCAAATAGCACCATACTTGGGAATCCGAACTTACTCTACCGGCAGCTATCCACCACTCATCGCTTGCGTCAATGCAGCCTATGGTAGGGTCGATGCCAAGCCCTATCGTACGAAGTTTCAGTGCCTTCCATTTGTTTTAATCACGACTTAGTTGCTCCCACTTGTTCTTCATCTGCTTGCTCATGTATGCTAAGCCGGTTCGTTCTGCGAATTTGCGGAGTAGGTTTTGCTTGCCCTGCGTATTCAACCGTGAGTATGTCCGGTTGTGTGCCTCCACCTCCTCGGCGCATACTTGCAGGAACACATGTGTACTCTCATTGCTCCATATCGTCGAGACCATCTGCAGCCATCGCAGCCAAGTGTGGTAGCCAAGGTTGTGACATGCTAGAGCAAACACGGTAGATAAGCGTACCTATCTCTCCAAACAACCGGAGGTAAGACATACATGCAAGGGTTGGGAAGGGAGAGGGCCATACCGGGATGTGGGCGAGGCGGTCGCCGGGAGAGCGTCGACGCTGGTTCCTAGGCGGATCTGAGGGGGACCTCGGCCGGAGCTGTGATGGAAACGGATGGCCAGGCCGCGCGTAGGCGCCCGGAGGCACGGCGTCCTGCGATCGACGGAGCTCCCGTCGTGGGCCCAACCGGAGATTGCGGATCCGTCGCGGGACTCCCTTGCCCCAAATTTGCGAGTGACCCAAGGTGAGGTCACCGCGGACGGGAACGAGGATGAAGGTCCGTCGGCTAGGGGGAGGGCCCAACTGGCTGTCACAGCTACGGTCGCCACGACCAACGCCGAGGGGAGCGGAGAAGGCGCAATCGCAGGAGAAGGGCTACGGGGAGGGCATTCGAGGGTGGGGAACGAATTACCGAGCGCAGCGGTGGGTGGGCTGAGGTCAATGAGGCTTTCGGGCTCCGAACGGCTTCGGTGCCACCGACACGGCTCCAGCTCCTAACACTGTAGTGGCTTCGAATCGGTCTGCAGCCAAAAGCCCACATCCGCAACCCTACTGAGTGTAGCGTAGATTTATAGTTGTCATTTGAAACAACTTGCCAATGATGTCCTGAGTTTTAGTTGTACAAATTTTTTTTTTTGCATGTTGACACAGCTTGCACATCTGAAGTAGCAACGAGGTAATATTACATAAAAAGTCTATTTAAAACGATCACACCATCAGATAAAAAAAGTGTATACCTGTCTTTTTACTATTCATTTTCCTTAGATAAGATAAGATAACACCGCAAATTTGCTAATTTATCCTTCCCTTACTCGTCAAGCATCCAAGATATGCTTCTGCCCTTATTCTATGGCGAAACTTACGGTACTAAAAATCATCAATTTTCAAACTTGCCGAGCAGGTCGTAAAAGAAATCTCGGTACATTTCGCGTTTCTACTCAATCTACCACATTTAACACCAAAAAGAACTATTATCATTACAGTGGTACAAAATCATTCTGAAAAGATCAACGCAAATAAAATTATTTGGCGTAAAAGAACTAAAAGAACTATTAGGATTGGAATTATACTGTAACTGAATATGACTTATTTGACGTAATTAAATTTTAAAAAATTTAAAAATAGAAAAAATATATTAACACATCACAAATAACGCAAATAAATACAAAAAACCAAACGATTCCACCGCAGTTAATTCAGTTCTTTTTGTGATTTTGGGAAGCGCTGAAACACTGTTCTCAGGGAATACAAGAGATTTTCCTTCGTATTCCTTTGGTTTTTTTTACTCGATATTTTTGATTTTTTAAAGATCTTTAATATATAACTTTTACTGTTACTTTTTATAATTTACATTAAGATATACTAATAAAATTATAACACTATGATAATTTTTACCAATAAATACAATGGTATATCTTTCGTATAGTTAATCTAAATAGTTTTGAATTTACTGACGGTTAAACTTATAAACGTTTGGCTTAAATAGTCACGTAAAAAAGAATTAAGGGAGTAATTAACAACAATAATCACACATCCGATTCAACAATCAGCATCAAACCCAAGGCCACCACACAACACGATCAACGCAAACAAATCAAGAGGGAAGACACATTTCACGCACGGACACAGCTACCCATAGCATCGCCACATATAGAAGGTAATTGATCTTTTGCCATATCTTTTATTGCATTTGATGATTTGTCCTGTGATGTCTCAATAACATGTGGGTTCAAAGCCCACATATCAATAAAACAAATAAACCAAATCATCAAATTTCATATTTATGTATGAGGCAAATGCTCCAATCTCCCCACATATAGCCCGTACATCTCTCAAGAAGCCAACTCCTCTCGACCCCAGCTCCCCCATTGACAAGAAGCGAAGCCCAGCTCGGAGCACTGCTACATCCGATGGCTTCCGCTGCGGCGTCGCGCCCCCCGCCCCCGCCGCCGCCCCCGGTGGCGATGCAGTGGCTCAGCCCGCGGGTGTCGTTCAGCCTCGACGACGCCGGCGGATTAGAGGGGAGGGAGGCGGGCTCGGGCGGGAAGCCCAACGCCGACTTCGAGTTCCTGCTTGGCGGGTGCTCCGCGGTGTCCATGCTCCCGGCCGACGAGCTCTTCTCCGGGGGGAAGCTTGTCCCGCTCCGCATCCCCGCGCCGCCCGCGAGCGCGTCGACGGAGGGGGTGGGAGTCGCGACGCTGCCTCCGCTGGCGCCGGCGCCGCAGCCGGAGACTCCACGGGCGGAGGTGCCGACGAGAGTTGTGGCACAGGGGGAGGTTGCTGCTGAGGAGCCTAAGATTCCGGCGCGGAGGTGGCGGCATCTCCTCCGGCTGCGGAAGCAGCAGGCGTCGGCGACGTCGGGCCAAGCCGCTCCGCCGGCTCCTCCGCCGGGGCCCAAGCCACCGGAGACGGAGCCGTCCCTCAGTCTCCCCCTCCTCCGCGAGTCCGGCTCCGACGAGCCGGACAAGCCCGAGAAGCCAGCACCGGCGCCCGCTCCCACTCCGACCCCAACGCCGCCACCTCCATCACAGCAGCTGCCTCCCAAGATCCTCCTCTCGCCGGCGCAGGCGACGGCGCCCCCGCCCCCTCCCGCCGCCGTCGCGGCGGACAGCCCCCGCCTGAACGCCGCCGGCAAGGTGGTGTTCAACGGGCTCAGCCGCAGCTCCAGCAGCCCGAGCAGCCTCGCCGGCGGCGGCGGCAGCATCGAGCGGTCCTACTCGGCGCACGTGCGCGTGGCCCCCGTGCTCAACGTGTCCATCTGCTCCCTCCGCGGGTCCCGCAAGTCCGTCTGCGTCTTCGGCATCGACCGCCTCTTCTCCCCATCATCCTCCGCCACCGCCGCCTCCGCCGGCGGCGGCAAGAAGGGCAAGGTGGCGAAGAAGGAAGATACCGCAGCTCAGTAACCTCTTCTTGGCATCATATATATCACCACCATTGATGAGTTCTCTCTCTCTCTCTCTAATCCTTCTGTTCGGCAGTTCGGGTGATGCTTAATTAGGTCAAGAATTAAGCGCTCTCTCTAGTACCCCCTAGTAACTAGCAATTACCTTATGCTATTAATATTTCTTGCGGACAAGTTAATTTTCCATGTAAATACAGGTGAGCGAGTGGGTGATTCAGCCTCAGCGAGTAATTACTTCCGTAATATTTTCCTTTTTTTTTTTTTGCTAGCGAGTGAGTAGTACGTGCATCTGATGATGAGCTCATGGGGGGTTGCATCGTCTTGCGCTCGTGCTGAGAAAAAAAGCTGGAAGCTTTCGCCAAGTCCCAAGTACGCTTCAGCTAGGTAGCACAGGTGTCAGACAGCTCGTGCTACCTCCATAGAACACGCAGCATCTGTACCAACATATCGCGCTGTCGGATTCGTATCCTCCGCCGTGCAAAGCGAGAGAAAACCGAGCCGTTTCGTGGGAAAACAAACAGATTCGACGCGATTTCCACCGTGCGGCGGGGGTGGCGGCTTGGCTGCGGCCAAGCACGTAGCAGAAGAGCCCGTACAAAGCAACCAAACAACTGCGCGGCTCTTGACCGTGCCGACCGCCGCCGCCGCCGCCGTAGGGATCGAATGCGGATAGATCTGCTTTGAATTGATACGGCGGATCGGGGACGGGCCTGGCCGGAGAGGTGATGGACTTGGAGACTAGTCGTCGTGTGGTGGCCAGCCATGGCTGCATGCATGATCTGCGGCTGTGGTGCTGGTCCAAACGATCATTGACCACCTTCCTCGCTGGTAGCTGTCGTTGCGCATGTGCATGGGTTGGGCCCCTCTCTCTCTCACTGTATATATCCTTCCCACGACTCTCTCGCTTCAACTGACTTTTAACTCACAATTTTTCTATTTTTTTTAAAATTTAATTACGCTAAATAAATCATTATAAACAGTAAAAAATAAATCAGCTATAATAAAAAACTATAAGTTATCGCTAAACTGAACGCCTCTAAAGCTGTTCGTTGCCGCCTTAATAATTTACTGCAGTAGGGATGCATCACCTCACACAGCAACGGCAAGAGAAAAGAAGAAGAAATCCTTTGGTTGTTTACTCGTGTGCATGTTTGTGTAGTCGCGAGTTCGATGCGAGCACGCCCGGGAGAACCACATGGCTGACCGGTCAAGGCCAGACATGCATGCATGATCGATGTAGCAGCTAGCTACCGTGGAGTCGATGCTGCTGCTCGGGATGACGATGATCCATCTATCGGATGACATATAGTAGCAAATAAACTGTTGATTGTTCTGTGTGTGTTGCGGTGGACTTTTTGGAACACACGAATCGAACTGTTTCCTGCAAAAAAATTCTGCGAAATTGAGGTGTCACTCATTTCGGCTTCAGCTTCTAGCTTCTGATTTATTTTTTACTATTCATAAATTTCGTTTTTTTTATAAATTTTTGGTTTTTTGAGCTTTTTTGTCGGTTTTTTTCTTGTATTCATTTGTGTTGTCCGTGTTGAGCCAGCATATTTTTTCTATTTTAAAATTTTTAAATTTAATTATGTCAAATAAGTCACCTTCAGCTACAGTAAAATTTTATCTATTATAATATAATTTTAATTATAAATCATAACTTTTCAGCTCAGCCGAGTGCGCCTGAGATTCCAACGTTGCTGGGGGCACGAAGGTGGGTGAAAAACACTGGCGAAAGGAGCGAGAGCAACAGTAAGGGCTCACTGTTTTTTACTGACAGGTGAATATGGATGGATACTGTCAGGGGCCCTCGGTGTTATTGTCCAGGTATCTTGGCACGGCCGGGCCCACCTGTCAGGGGCCCTCGGTGTTATTGTCCAGGTATCTTGGCACGGCCGGGCAGTGGCACGCACTGTATGTATATAGCTCATAAACAGGAGCTAGCCCCACTTGCATATGCATGTATACCGGTCAGTCAGTGGTCGTCTTGGCCATTATTGGTAGGCTTCAATCATTAGAGAGCTATAGTGCCGGTTGATCTCTCTTAGTAGTACAGGTTTTGGTCTTAGAATTAGTACATGTTTTGGATAAGTTGGATGATTACACAGTCAGTTTTTCCAGATATGCAGGGTTTCTTTTTTTTTCCCCCTTGAAACAAAAGTTGGTAGCACATGCATCGCCAGTTGCTTTCAGTCAATTGGAGCATGAGTAGGGAGAGATTCTAGGCCAAGTTAGGATAGATAGGCATATACTGTACAATCTTTGCGTTTGGCATGTATATTTCCTTTCACTGTTGCATTTTCGATATCTTTTTTGGAACACATGAAATTCAAATGAAGTTCGCAGGAATGTTACGGATTACCAACCCGACAGTGCAACTCCCGCGAATTTCTTGTGAAATTCCCACGTACCTAGAGCTCATGGGCCGTAGAAAAGCTTGAGCCAGAGCTATAGCTACTGCTTCCTAGCTCATGGGCCGTAGAAGGCATGGTTCTGAATTTCCGATTCAGCAGCCGGGGTCTCGTCGCAGTTCTTCATCCAGAATCACTTCGAAACAAGGCCCGTGTCCATGAGCTTTCAATGGGCCAGCCTCTCATGCCACGGGCCCATCTGAGCCTGCAATGCAAGCCCATTTACTACCCAGTAGTAGTAACAGGCCCATGGAGAATGAACAACACAGGGCCCATTCAGTGCAGCCGGCACGGCAGTGACAGAGTTCTTTCTTTCTTTCTTTTTTTTTTGGGTAGAGCAGAGGCTGAAATGCTGAATAGTTTCAGGTGTTTTGTTCTTTGCACTTCTTGTGTCTACGTGGTGGCTGGCGTCCTGTTTGGACGTGAAAATCTGATGGTACAGTGAACCTGAAGGCTCTTCTCTCCTTTTCTCCATAAACCATAATATACATCTAGTCTTGAGTCTTGACATTGATTCTGGTCCAAAATAGCTAGCCTCGTAATACGCTTTCATTCATGTATCTCACTCGTGTTGTTAGTGGTTACAGACCGGTTGCTGTCACCGCGGTATCTCTTTCTGCTGACCCAGTCCTTGTCATAACAACACAGATATTCCTCGCAAAAAAAAAACCCACAGATATCGTGCAAACTTACTTACACATAGTGGCGGATTCAGGTCTATAGCTGTATAGGCTTCAGCTGTAGGCCTAAGATCAAAAGACTATAATAAAATTTTAAAAAGTATCTCATATATTCGAGACGTCGGTCCAAGCTGGCTCTGCCCCGACTTACACCAAATGTCTACCTTACTGTTCCAAAGTCTCGATGAATTCTGAATCAGAGCTAGACATCCAAGGCCAATTCTTCAGCCGTTCACTGTACACGTATGTAAAAAACGCACTCCAAATTTAGTTATGCTGCATGTACATGACAAGCAAGAAATGCAGAGAAGATCGGCGAGACAGAAGAAGCCAATGATGATGTACAACAGTTCAGTATCAGAGATGGTGTGGTCCTTTGCCCACGCCAGATGCCGGGAAGATGCGAGGGCTCGCACTTTGGGAGATGCATGCATCCTCTCCTTTCATCCCTGCTTTTTCTTGATGGATGGATCGTTCAGTACGATCCAAGATCAAATTCCCCTGTCCCCAAGATGCTGACTGCTACATGGGAGCTAGGCCTAGGACGACGACGACTTTCGCAGCCATTACTACGCGTTAAACGCTGTTCTTTTCGACTGCGATTTATGATTTTTAGTTAAAATTTTTAAATTTTGACTGTTTACGATATAGATTATAAAAATACAGATACTCACTTCCGATTTTGGTTGGTACAGATGTTAGGCTTTTAACGTGTACATCGTTTAACTTGTATACCCCGTCTTGAGAAAATAGTTAGGTACTGTAGTAAAAGCTAAAAACCGGCAGCTTTTGAGATAAAGAACAGGCTCAAGATACAGTATGTGTACACCGTTCAACGAGAGAGAATGTGAGAGCGTACTGTTTGTTCACCAGGGAGGTTAGTTACAATGATTGATCTGTGTCGAATTGGGCCGTGTTCTCGGCAAATCATCAATCTTTACTGGTTAAGCTGGCACAGGGATCAATGGTTAGTTGGTCAGACAATGATTTGCCATGAGTCCTGATCAATGATTTTTCGGGTACTGTGTAACTAGTCGTCGAAGAAAAAATAACGAGAAAGTTGTACCGTAGCTATCTAAATTTTTTATGTTGTGCTACTTAATTAATTGAACTTGTATTTTATTTTCTCATTCCTAAATTTGTATCTATTTGCACAATAAAAACTTTTGTTGTTATCTAATGGGAGTCGTTGATGTGGACGATGATGTGACCAAACAATCCAAATATGTAATAGATAATTAACATGGCTCCACCAGTCTGTCAGTGGGAACCCTCTTTCTTCTTCTTTCTCTTTTCTTTTCTTTTTTCCCCTTCTCCTACCTCTCCTCTCTGTTCCTGAGTTGGGCATGGATGCCCGCGCATGCCAACCACCGTCTGCCGCCAGCAGAACCAAAACAGAAAGATCGCATGCAAGCGATTTATAGCTAAATACAACGAGGCTCTATCTACAAACTTAGAGATAAGTACAGAGATAGGATCTTGTTACTTTAACAGGCCGCCTCTTGCCTTGCCGCGCTTCACCGTTGCCTCGTATGCCACCATCATTGCTCACCACCTCCTTTACGGAGGCGCCACCCTGGCAACCATTCTCTCCCCTTCCGTCACTACGAACTCTGCTGCAACCCACCATTAATGCATGTTGTTGAGTAATCTCGTCGCTTCAGTTTCTTTTCAGTCTGTAAGTACCAGTTGTCGGGTATTTAGATCGCATTACTTTCAATCTTAATTGTTTGCAAACGGTCGACGAGACATGTGTGCTTATGTATGACCGGTTTAGTGCCTTAATTAATAGCATTAGTGTGCATTAGAGTCAATTATATTGTAAGTAATAATAGTTTGTTCATCTTATATATAAGAGAGAGAAAACCAGAAAAGTTGTGAGGTTGTGCGGCACAAACGAGTGTTTTATCACCAAATTTTCCCTCTCGGAACTCAGATTTCCGACCATTCCCTCACTCAGACCACTTCCCACTCCAAGTATTGTTCATCTGAGCAATTCAGAATTTATCCGAGTACGAGACTTTCGAGTACTGCACATCAGAGCGGTCCGGAGTCTCAGAGTACTGTTCTACGAGTATTGTAGCAGAGCATTGTTCATCCGAGTGCTCATGGTTGAGGCTTGTTTCGAGAACTCACGGTCAAAGCCTCTTCTGAGTACTCACGGCCGAAGCTTGTTTCGAGTACTCATGGTGAAGCCTCTTTCGAGTACTCACGGTCGAAGCTTTCACAAGTCTTACGACCACATGAGGTGCTTGGAGCTTATGACCACATGAGGCTGAAGCAGTCAAAGAAGTCGCCCGTGTACTCGAAGCTCACGACCACGTGAGGTACTCGGAGCTCACGACTAGGGTGCAATATCGGCGTCTCCTCCCTCCAGGAGATCCACTAGTGCCAGTGGGCGTCGAGCGGTGGTTCTTGGCAACGGCCAAGAGATGATGGTGCAGATGGCGCCAAAGGAGGCCAGAGTCACGCTTATCATGCGTACCAACAACGACTGGGCACTCTTGATGAGGGTGAACCTGCAGGCTCAGGGAGTCTAGGAGGCCATCGAACTGGGTGCCACAGAGTACCGGGTGGACAGGATGGCATTGGCCGCCACCTTCAGGCCGTGTCGCCAGAGATGCTGGCATCGTTGGCCGTCAAGAACATGACCAAATCGGCGTGGGAGGCCATTCACACCATGATGTGCTACATCTATGAATTTTTTTGAGATTTTTTTTTGGTATACTTCTTTTTGAACGAAAAGTTTGGTATACTTCTGAGACCACAAATCTTTACCGTGGGACATAACAGGATTTGAACTGGTACATCAACAATTGATAAATAACCAAAATGTCTTCGGAAACAGATGGAACAATACTACATACACAGCGAAAAAAAAAACAACGGTTTGTCAGGCCTCAATCGCTGATCAAACTACACTGCCTACCAAACGAAAACATCAGTGAAGGGATCGAGCAAGTATCAAATTCCCCAAAGTAATTAGGCAGCGATGACGATCAAGTCTCTCAACTCGACTGCATCTGATGATCTGAACTATACATACAATACGTATCATCGAACGACGATCAGCTGGTGATACCCTTCATCTCCGGCTTGCTACAATCTTCTGCAAAATTCGAGGGGGGTAAGAGAGTGAAAAGTCAAGTCAAAGATGTACAGTGATTACATTTACGAACAAGAAATGCAGAGCTCTGTGATGTACAATAATTGCAGAGCATGTAGCTCATTGTGGGCAAGAAAGTAGTAATCTCGAGCATAAAATGCCCGAAAACGACAGATTCTTGTACTATAACCAGATCACATAATAATCTTCTCATAAAACTCTACAGGAAATAGTTAAATTCTCGTAAGAGTGAGAAAAAATTCTCACTTTCTAAACAAGGCCTTAATCTAAGAATATGAAACCAAAGGTAGTAACTAGCATAGCCGGGTGGCATCTTGTCTCTCTGGAAATGACAAGATTCGATTTTCACCGAACATATGTTAGGTGGGTTATTTATGTGAATTTTCTACTTTAATTATTTAGGATTTGAACCTCTAACCTGTGACTTGCGAGCTTTAAGATAACGACACTAGCCTCAAAAAACTATATGCAATGAATGAAGAATTTTGCCGAGCTTCCATTCAAAAAGAAGAATCTGCGGAGGGTAGAAAATGAAAACGATGCCCCCTGCACCTAGTAATTTTTTAAAAAGAAATTTTGGAAACTACAGCACGGCTACGCCTAGTTTTCACGGGTTTTCAATACTTAGCCAGTTTTCACTGTATTTTTGGCCATGAGTCAATGAGCTGACTATTTTCACAGCTATTTTCTGCAAGCGCATCCTATATGGTAGTACTAATAAGTGAATTTTGGTCAAAAATAGCACTGTTTATCTCAAAAATACCAGATCTAGCTCCCAACAACAGCAATTCCATTTATAGCCCCTTCCCCTACCGCACGATTCCCAGACACTGACACGTGTTAATCGTGCGGTCAGGGACCGCACGACTACTGTTCATGGATTGATCGTGCGGTCGGTGACCGTACGACCACTGTTCACCCGAGTCGTACGGTCCCCGACCACACGACTTGATATTGTAGCCGGTTTTCGTCGGGTGGATGGGACATGCACAATAATCATGTGGTACCTGAGCACACGTTTAGGCTGCTACAGTACCAAGTCGTGCGATCGAAGACCGCACAACTCGGGTGAACAGTGGTCGTGCGGTCGGGGACCACACGATTTCGGTGTTATGCGGTCCCCGATCGCACGATTAACACGTGTCATCGTCTGGGAATCGTGCGGTGGGGGCGGGGGCTATAAACAAAATTGCTATTGTTTGGAGATTAGATCTAATATTTTTGAGATAAACAATGCTATTTTTGACCAAATTTCCTAATAAGAGAGCACGATTTTTGTTTCATGACACGATCGAGTACTGTGTACTGAGCAACTTACACACCGTATCTTTTGTGCAGAATATTGTCAGGAGGCAACGTCGGTGTAGTCTCCGCCGACAGGCTGCCGCCGGCCACGACCGGCGGCGCCGGGCTCTGCTGCAGGCTCTTCGCCGCCCCGAGCTGGTAGAAGTTCATCCCCTGCAGGTAATGCTGCTGAAGTCTCTCAGCAAACGGCAGAAACATGCATGCATGAATAAATCACTGCAGAAACGTAGCTACAGCTGCAAGGTACTACCATGGGGGACGGTGGCTGCAGGTGTTCGACGGCGAGGCAGCGCGCGTAAGGGTCGGCCATGCTGACCGCCGCCGGCATGTGGCTCACCGGAGAGCTCTGCACACCAGCCGGCGGAGCCATGAACGGCGGCATCCTGGGTATGGAGGCCATGTGGGGAGGGCCCATCCCGACGCCCATCCGCTGCATGTACTGGTGCACGCCCGCCGGGAACATCACCGGCGCCGGCGCCATGCCGCCGCCCATCCACATCATCTGCACCATCAGATGCATATATGTCCCACATCAAACTCTCGTTCTTGGACACGATTTCCAATGCGAAGGACACGACTAATTAACTGGAGTTTCATGCACCAATCATAGCATGACATACGAGCTCACCTGCAATTGGAGCTGCAGCGACTTGAGGTACTCGATCGCCTCGTCCAGCATCGACGCCTTATCCGTCTGAAAAACCGACACAATTAAGTATGAGGTCACCATTGATAAGCATAACAAGATGATTTGCAATTGGAGTTGCAAATCGCAATTGTGTCATGGTGCTTGTTGATAGATTACTTTGTTGCAGTGAGGTATGAGCTCCTGCAGGGCCTTCATCTTCTCGTTGATCCTGTCCCTCCTCCTCTGCATCAGAATCAAATTCAGACAGAGTTAGCAAATGGCTGTCAGAAAAAGAAAAATCTAGGCAAGAAGAAGATGTGTAGTGCGAACGAATGATCATGTCGTTTCCAGGGAGAACGGGAGGTGATACGCACCCTCTCCGAGAGGTTGTGCACCTCGGCGGCGCGCCGCCGTTTGGCCGTCGTCAGCTTCTGCGCAGGCTCGCACGTCACGGCAGCGGACTCGAACTCCACGTCCTGCATTGCGTCGTCGGTAGATCGTGATGCGACGAGAGTGTGATCGCAATGGCGATGGCGTGGAGGGAGTAGTGTGCGCGTACGTACCTCGCTGGGGCTTCCGGACTCCATGGTGTCGCGCTGCTTCCGCTTGCCGCCGCCGCGGTTGGCGGCGCCGGGCGGGTCGGTCTTGGCGGCGCAGGACCTCGACCGCATCGACGACGAGGTCACCGTCGTGGCATCGTGGCGGGCCCTGGCGGCGCCGGCCTTCCCGTTCGCCGCCGGCGGTGGCGTGCTGTCGCCGGCGGTGTCCGAGACGACGCGAGCGCGCGCGGCGCCGGGCGTCTGGACCTGGTTGCTCCCGCAGATGCTCGAACCGATCGTCAGCATGGATGACTCCCCGGGCTCCGCCGCCGTGGCCCCCTCTCTGGCCATCTGGCCCATGACAACCTCCGAGACGCCACGCGCGTCGTCCACGCCCCCCAAGCCAGCCTTCTCCCGCGTCACGTGGGCCGCCGGCCTCGGCGGCGGCATCAGCCTGCTCTGGGGCGCGGTCACCGCGCCGCCCGCCACAGCGCCGCACTCCTCCTTGCACACCTTGCCACCGGGGTCAGCAGCCGCCTGTATTTCGTCGAAGAGCTCCGAGAAGAGGTCCTTCTCGAGGGAGTCATCGACCGGGTACTGGAACCACGGCGCCGCCTCGTCCTCCTGCATCGCCACCGCCTTCTCCGGCCTCGGCGGCTTCCGCGGCGCCTGGCTCTGCATGACCACGTGGCCATTGCACCAGAGCAGCTCAATGAGCCCGTCGTCTTCGCCACTGCAACAACGCAACATAAGAACCATCCATGGAAGAGCTCCGATTGATTCAAGAAAAGGGGGAAAAAAGACCAAACGATGATCAGATCGAACCCTAATGACGCAAAGGCGTCTCCCATGTTGCTGCTCCAATCAGGGACGAACTGGTTCATGGCTCAGATCGCCACCACCACGCTGCCCACAGGAGTACAGGACAAGCAGACTCACTGCAACGAGCACACAAGAAATAATTCTGTCTTATTTCTAGCTGGAAGAATCAGAGTCGGCAAAAATCAGAGTTTTCAAGAATCAGAGCATACATGTATGCAGCATGCAAACAAGAATGATCTTTTATACATGACCCTCTATGGCAATATACAATGGTAATTTTATTATAAGGCTCATAAGAATTTGCAATGAAGAGAATAATGAACTCTTATTTTCCTGAGGAAAACTTTGAACTAGCCTGGCTAGGATCTAATAGCCTCATCTCCTAGCTTTGCTTTACTTGAAATGGAGAAAGCATGTGTAACACAAGCTGTAGGTTTGGCAAATTTAAGGACAAATTAAATATGATAAAAGTTTTGATAACCAAAAGTAGCAAAGATAACAGTTAAAGGAAGCATGGCCCACAGCATGCATGGATCTTGGATAAAAGCAAATGATTAGAAACAGAATGAGAGAAGCAAGCAGAAACGCACAGGGAAAAGCAGAGAAAGGCCATGAGTGCAGCAGTACAAAGCCTATCTACTACTATGGAAGCTAAAGCTCTGAACCTGCAGAGGGAAGCACCTGGAGAAGAGCAAGTGATCAAATCAACAGGAAAAACCAAGAGAAGAAATTCTTTTCTCAAAACAGTTTCACAAATCACGAAAAAGGACGAGATCAAGCTGAAGAATGGGATTAGTAGGTAAGATTAAGAAGACTGAACAGGAAATTCAGGATAGGCCTGTTAACATTTGTAGAGGAGAGGGAAAGCTCCAGCCCAGATAAAAGAAGAGGGGGGGTGGGGGGAGTACGAAAGAAACAAGAAACCGCCTACCTAGCTAGCTGCCTCTGAACTGAATTTTGCTGCAGCTAATGATCATCTGCAATCAAAGCCTCCATCCCCTGCCTCCTGCTGATCGGCACGCACCTGCAACTCTCTCTCTCTCTCTCTCTCTCTGAGCTGAGCTGAGCTGAGCTAAAGTTGAAATGGTGTGCGAGGAGGAGGGAGGGAGGGGGAGGGCAATACTGCAAGAGCTAGGAAGTTGCAAGTTGCAATTGGGCAACCAGCACAGTGGCTTTTTAACGAGGCAATTTGGTGCAGAAACAGTAGCAGTACTACGAGTGAACTGGATTCCCGTGGGGGGAAGCTAGTAAGGGGAGACCGGAGAGCGACGGGGAATGGTTATCACATTGCATTATACACGCCAACTTGCCACCAACAAATCCGCCTGCAAAGAAACTTATATACTCTCAGCTTACAACCTTGCGAAATGAAGCTAGCGCGTGTGCATGCATCATGCATCCATGCAGATGCAGGTCTAGTACATAACAATCTACAAGTTAATTGCAGAATCTGAATAAAACTGTCGACAAATCTTGTACTGCGACAATTACATGACAACAGTTACACATAAATATTCAGAGTTCAGTTTAGCATGGCGGTGATCAGTACATACATAAATATTCAGAGTTCAGTTTAGCATGGCGATGATCAGTACATACATAAATATTCAGAGTTCAGTTTAGCATGGCGGTGATCAGTACATACATAAATATTCAGAGTTCAGTTTAGCATGGCGGTCATCAGTACATACATAAATATTCAGAGTTCAGTTTAGCATGGCGATGATCAGTACATACATAAATATTCAGAGTTCAGTTTAGCATGGCGGTGATCAGTACGTAAATCGATCCGGCGCACTTGCGGGTCGCGATTCTGAAAAGATTTGTGAGATCTTAGCCCTCTGAGATCCTGTCTGTCTGTATGGCACCAAATCTCCAAAAGATTAGTGTCACGTCCATCTCACTCCAACTCACACTTGAAGGAGGAACAGTTATCAGTTGGATATACATGTTTGACAGGTTCAATTTTATTGCCACCAGTTTGGATGGATATATGTGGGTGTTGAACCTTCAGACTGAAGCATGCGTGTAGAAACAGAGCCTAGCAAAGATCCGACCGATCGGCAGTGTCAACTGTTCATCTCTCGCGTCCACGTCGAGATGGAGGATGGCCTACAAGAACACAATTCTATCAATGAAATAATTTGCAGGATGTGACATTCGCCGTGTTATTCAGATCATGGGCGCAGCTATAAACAGTCAAATTGTTATGGGTTACAAGAACTGGAGACAGGTACATGGTCAATGGCAAGATAAGTCGTAATTTTCAGATATAACAGCTAGCCAAATTAAAAGGTGATTTTCAAGCAAGTTTTTTTTTTGGATCAGTTGTCTTTCACTCAATAACCTATATAATGTTGTAATAACATTCCCCGGACCTCTTTATAGAGAAAGGCGAACCTTCCTCACAGAAAAGCCATGAATAAGTGATGGTCACTCTCTAACTCCCTTTGAAAAAGAAGGCAATTATTCCAAAAACCAAAACAACAAAAAAAAAAAAGAGGGGAGGTTCTAATGCCCAACAGCTTGCTTTCATCCACATCACCAGAAGAGCTGTGGCCTCAAAATAGATCCCTGGGATCCTGGCCACATATTTTATTCTCCTTCTGGGGCCTTGCATCGAGCTGCATGCATTTTTCAGACTTCAATTCTAAGGCCATCATGGGGATGAGATGACCAGACAGAGGTCTGTTCTTTTTTGCTGTGGTTTATGGTTTTTGGCTACGGCTTAATTTTTAGGCTGTTCGTGTGAGAGATTACAGAGTAACAGAAACTCACGTATATATTTTGCCGATATAAATGAAGTCGGTACAGTATGTACTATAATTAACTAGTAGACACTATCTTACAAAATACTCTGTTTAAAAACTAGTTACTATAAAAAAACCGAAAAGCAGTTTTTAGAAGCTGAAAAGAACAGCCAGAGAAGGCTTGCAGGAGCAGCAGCCTCGAGTCACGCTACCTGAGCTTGTGGCTCGCATCTCTCCAATGGCAAACTGCCATTTTTCCCATCATCATTAGCCTGATTAACTCCTGCATGCATACATTCATAATACAGTTGCCAACAGCTTTTCGATCGGATCCATGACAAGCACAAGCTAGCTAGCCAGCCGGCCGGCTGCTGCGTTAATTTCGTCAGAGCTAGTACTGCTTTGTTAGCATAAATAACATTGGTCAATAATAATTCAAGTTAGTTTCTCTTAAAGGTTCCGATGGTTTGCGAGGTTTGATTAGGTTTCTAGGAACTAAAGCTCTCCCAAACAGGGTGTAGCTCATCTCTCGTTTACTACTACTATTACTCTGAGAACCCTAACTTATATTGCTTTTCGAAGAAGCTAAGGTTCTGTTTGGCAACGGCTGCGACTTATGATTTTTGGTTGAAATTTTTGAATTTTGGCTGTTTACGGTACAGATTACGGAGAGAGATACTCACTTGCGATTTTGGATGGTACAGATGTTGGGCTTTTAACGTGTACATCGTTTAACTTGTAGATCCCGTCTTGAGAAAATACTCCGTTTGAAAGTTAGATACTGTAGCAAAAGCCAAAAGCCATCAGCTTCGGAGGAAAATAACAGTCGCTTAAGCTCTCCCAAACAGCCCATTTGAGACACAGCCAATATAAGCTTTTCCTTAATTATGTGAATCCAGCTAATTAAGTATGATGCAATTATAGCATGTGACCTCCTGCATAAACACTACCTAACAGTAGTCTTAGACTCTTAGTTGCTTTTGCTATTACTCTCACGATTCTTTCCATATACATCACCATCAGTGCATTTTTATATGGACATTTTTACATCCAGAGGATAAATTTAGCGAAGAATTTAGAGGTACATGAATGTACTTGATAGAAACTGGACTGATCAGTGATTTGATGAAAAGTAACACATGTTAATCCTACATATATGGGCAAGTCATGTGTTCTTTTTATCCTATTTTTGGCAAAAAAAATAAAGGAGAGTAGGGGTTAAATCACACTTTTGGCTGGTGCTGACCACTGCACTAAGCACTGGATCAATCACTTGTTTTGTGTAGCCTTGTTTGTGGCTGTAAATGATAAGAAAAATCTTAGCATACAAATGGGCCAGGCCACATTGGCAAATCTAGAACCGGATTAGCAAGTTGGGCTGCAAGCTGCCGGCCCATGACATTGAAAAGGTTTCAGGTGTTTGCACTCAAGAGACTTGAAAATGCACAAGTTTATGGGGGGAAATTAAAACAGTTCATACAATTAATAACTTAACCATCAATATAGATAGCAAATATCTCTGTATAATCTTGATTTACTATAACATTATAATACCTCAACATGCACAAGTGCATACACTAATAATATTATCCAAAAAGAAGGTTCTTTATAATCATTAAAAGAAGGTTCTTTATAATTCATTCATTTAGTATATACTAAGCTAATTAGCTTATTGATTTGGTCACAGCATAGAGTTAGTTGCCATTATTATTTCCCAAGAAGACGCCCCATTTGGGCTCGCCAATTTGCACACCGCCGGCCGGCTCGTCCACCGTCCTCCTCTCCGGCTCCCTGCTGGCGACGGCCGGAATCCTGGGCTCTGCCGGCACCGACGTCTCAGCGGCAGGCAGCCTCGGCCTGACCTGGAACGGGTTGAACAGCGAGGCCCACAGGGTGAGCTGGTCCTGCCACGTTGCACCGACGTACGGCGGCACGTGAGGCAGCCCCGGCCCGGTGAGCACAGGTGGCGCGCCCGCCGCCCACGGCATGGAGGCGCCGGCCGCCGGGAGCACCGCCGGAAGCGCAGGCCGCCTGCCAGCGGCAGCCGCAGCCACTTCCCTCGCGTAGAGCCTCGTCCCCGCCCTCCCACGTGGCGCCCTCCGGCGACACCGCCGCGGCAGCCACGTCGAGCACCGCCTCCGACGCCGTCGTCGCGTGGCGCCTCAGCGGTCGAGCCGTAGCAGCTCCGCACTTGCCTTCGTGCACGAGGACGACGCAGAGCGTCGCGGCGACGACGGCGATGGCCGAGGCGAGGCGGCGGCGGCGGTCCATGATCGGAGAGCTAGGTTGATCTCTTGTGCCGGTGTTCGCGGTCGCGGTGCTGCATGGTGCTCTTCTAGGTTACATTACATATATACCAACTTGAGGGAGGTTAACGCGTGTCAGGACAAGCACACGCGTGCATGATGCAGTGTTGGTCCACAGGTTGACCGTTGACCGGTGCTTGCGTCGCAGCATCGAGTTAGGTTTAGGAGTAGCAGCAACCTGGCGAGAGGTCGGTTGATAGGCCATGCCATGTTCGTGTGTCTAGAATGTGACTGGTCTAGAGTGGCTTAGGCACATAAACACATTGTTTAGGACAAAATTGCTAAAAAAATGTCAAATGTTTTTAGCAAAAACCTATCAAATTTATAATCTTCCGATCTTCTTGGAGATTCGTGTTTCAGTTGGCAGTGTCGTTGTCTTATCCATCAGTGGCGTCAGTTTAGGGTGGATTTCACCGGGTTTAGAGTTTGGGTTCACCAGGAGAGTGGCCACAAAGGGAGGGAAGAGCGGTAGAGGCATGGCGATAGGTGGTGAGGTGGCAATGGTGTCGTTGGCCGCAGGCATAGAAGCGGGCGGGGTAAGGTCGGCAGTAATGGGAAAGAGATGGTTGCGTGTCGAGGGCATGGTGGCTGCCAGTGGCAGCAAGGGGTAGCCATGGTGCCGATGGTGGATCCGGCGGCTACGACGAGAGGTAGGTCGCCGAGCAGGGATGGGGCAGTTGTGGAGGCACCTAGATCTCGTTGGAGAGGTAGGTGGAGGCGGTGGACGAACTGATGGGAATAGATATGAAGGAACAAGGAGGAACTAAGATGGTGGCGTGCGCATGGTAGGAAGGATCGGGCGGCAACCAGCTTGTAGGGTTCATGGGACATGTGTCACCATCAAAGGGGTAGGATCTTGATCCAACGGCCCACAATTCGATTGATTTTGGCAAGGAAAAATATTCCACTGCCATGTAGACTGTCTCTTATATTAACTGTTGCAAACCTGCAATTTTGGAGACAGAACTACCGTCTATATTAAGTGTTGCAAACTTGCGATTTTGGAGGCAGAACCACTGTCGCTCGTGCAGTCTAGCAGCGAGCTCAAGGTCTAGGTGAAACGTATAGGTTTCACAAGAAACAATTCAATTTATGTGGAAACGAATAAAAAAATACGCATTAGAGTCTTATTGACCATACTACATACGGCTAGGCGTAAAAAGGTAAAATCCTGGAAAGCCTTGTTGACCACGTAGCTAGGCTTAATTCCCGTAGATACCAAGGAGTTTGCCCGGTCTGCAACCTGGAGGGCTCGAGTAATCGGCTATCGTGCTGTTGGGCCTGAGCCTAATGGGCCGGTCTGTGACATTTTATAGAGGCTTTTCTTCTCTCTCGTTTTTTCTTCTCTTGGTGCTCTCTTGAACTATTTGTTTCTTTCTTGTGTCAATTGATCACCTGGTTAGAGAACAATGAAAGAAGGCAAAAAATGAACCATGGTCTCCATCGGCAGCATCATGATTGCCACCTCTACCAGAGCTAAGCAACCTCAAGGGGAAAAAAACAAATTAGAAGAAAATGCTCTCTGCGCCCGAGCTGGACCTCATCTCCCTCGGGTACGTACGTACCAACTCTACGTACTACGCTACGGAACCATTCCATCGGTTAATTCTCGGCACGGTTCGGCCGTACAAGCAGTACGGTCACTCTTGAGTCTTGACTTGATCTCCTTCGCAATGGATCAATCAATCAACGGAGCAACAGTTCTCGTGTGATTTCACTTCACTGTTTAGCTCTCGTGTCATCTCATGTTGTTTTAACTGCACGCTGATTATATATATGATCAGGTGTCCGGTGCTGAGGAAGGTCGCGCTCTCGAAGCTCGCAGCCGGCGACGAGGCGCGGCTGCCGGAGATCATCTCGCGGTGGCGGCGCCTCGAGCACCTGGAGCTCGAGCACAAGCCCTCGGCCTTCGTCTCGACGGCGGCGCAGATCGGCGCAAGCTGCCCCGGCCTTGCGGGCCTCAAGATGGCCGGGTCTATCAAAGAGGAGGACGCCGTGGCCATCGCGAGCTCTCTCCCTGGGCTCAGGCTCCTGTGCCTCGACAACTCCCACCTGCCCAAGCAAGAGCTTCTCGTGATCATCAATGGCTGCCGGGAGCTGGAGGCACTGCAAGCGAGGGGCTGCCTGGGGTTCGACGAGGAGGATATCGGTCGCCGTTATTAGTGTATGTTTCTAGCATGTATTAGGTTCTGTTTGGAACACGGCAATTTCAGAAGAAAATTTGTTTTACATAAAGCGATACAATCTAGGTAAGATTTTTAACAATTTTTCTGTATTCTAAACTGTGCATAGGATTTGTATAGTTACAATTAAGAACTGGCGTCCACAATTATTTCAGAGATTTTGTTTACACACCTATACATAGTAAACTCAATGGTTACTCATGATTGTCTCGCAATATTGGTAAATTATACGATTTCAGTATTCAGATGAACTTCATTGGTATGGACTAACAACAATACGGTCACGAAAGGCGTCATTGGTATGCACTAACAACAATACGATCACGAAAGGTGACTCGCTCGCGTTTCCTAGCCTCATTGGTGTAGCTCAGTCAAGATGAAAGCATCCATGTATGAAATCTGGAAGCTATCTGCTCAGGCTTAGCGTCTGTTGCAAACTTCCAACCAAACCTGATGTCAGTCGAAGGTCACTCTTATCCTTTTGTCATGCAAGTCTCGAAAAAAACTAGGTAGACAGCTTATTTAGTGTAAGGTAAAAATTCTTGTGTTCTACAAGGCCAGAGTCTGGATGCATGCAAACGACGGATTAAAGAAGCATTGCCTTTCAGCATACAAATCATCAGGTCAATCGAACATGATCTACATTTTGCAAATTGTACTCTTCTCTCTTCACTAGCTCGACAGTCAATAATGCCGCAACAAGCGCTGTGTTACCAGATATCACACCAGACAGGAGCTAATTACGTTAGCCGAATTACATATTAGCTGTGAAGAAAACAAAACTTCTTGGATCAGTAAATTGATACGCCCTAAATATCACTACAAAAAGAGCTTGGATTCATTCACCCAATGCCATTGCTATCGCCACCAAGGCATATGTTTTCGCGTAAACCAACAAGCGCCAATGTCCTCAATGGTACTCCAGCAGTTCCGAGCCAGCTTCTGGACAAATATCGATTGCCTTGGCAGCATGAGTTGATGTGGATTTACTTGTGCATTGCCATTTGCAACCAGCAAGTACAGCATTATATGACGGGACAAAATTTTGGTGCCTCTCACCCGTTTGTATCTAGTCTCTTCTCCAGCAATGACGCCAAGAAAGCGGAACATAGTTTTGTGAGAGGCGGGAGAACATGAGATGATCCACTGAATATAGTTTCCCAAGGTCTCTCTGATGGGATAAATGGAATATCTGGAACCTCTTTCTTTGATTCCAGTTTCGGAAGTTCTCCATAAATAGAGGTGTAACCGATTGGTGCTGGAACAACAGAAAAGAGCTTGAGCGCTTCTACAAGTTTTATTGTAGAAAGGTAAAAAGGAGCAAACAAAAAAAATGTTTTCACAAGGCACAAAGCAATGGTGTCCAAAAACAGTTTCGGAAAGGCAAGATGTTTAACAAGAGATATGTTGTCATATGATGTCCGACATAATCTTTCCACTAGCAAGTAGAGATGGTAAACAAGAGCAGATGAACACAATGAACAGCAAAACAATACAATAAACTCACTTGGTTCCTCAGCTTGAATCTTTTTCTGTGCGCTCTTGCTAACCTGCGACTCCTCGTTCTTTCTGGGATCAAAGATAACATATTCATGTGAACCACTTACATAAACCAGCAATGATGCCTCTCCATCTCTTGTATAATTGGTGTTTGCATCCAAAGAGGGATCACCCTTCACAAAAGCAATGCTACCTCCCCTTGCCTGAAAAAAAAGTGAAATTAATCAGGGATCACCCTTCACAAAAGCAATGCTACCTCCCCTTGCCTGAAAACAAGTGAAATTAATCAAAGTTATACATTAGTACAGTCCCTGATCTATTTCCCCTTACAACAGATAAAGGCATGAGAAGAAACCAAACAGCATGAGAAGAAACCAAACAGGAACTTTTATAAGAACCAAAGCAATAAGCAACTAAACTTTTGGTGTGTTTTGTTTGAGGAACCAGACAGTGAATAGACCATCCCATCCTAACTCGAAACCTAACCCACTTGTTTGGTTTTGAGGAATGGGTTGGTCCACCACCACCACCTCATCCCTCACAAGGCTAGTAAAAAAAATGAGGGATGGGGTCATCCCACCAAAATCATGGGATAATCCCATCATGCACAAACCAATCCTAGGATGAGGCGATCCCTCAAACCAAACATCCTATAACAGTACCAGTAAAAACCTGGAAATTCTTAAAATGACTAACAAGCAAATTAACTTTCGCAAAATATATTGCACCCCAAAATCAGTTGAACTGAACATATAATATATAACAACTCGATGGAGATTACCTTCTTTACCGACCAGGAGGAAACAGGGTTAGGATTTTCTGCATCGAAAAGTAGTATTACCCCATCTTGCTCTGCCAGCGTTCCTCCATCAGGACAGCTTAGAAGTGCAAGAACCGCAAATTCAATCCTACTTGTCGAACAACATGCAGCTGTCAAAAGTACACACAGTAACATGAGAATAAGATCAAATGTGCTTGCTTATCCAAAGACATGGATCAGCAATTTGTTTTCACAACCCCAATGCCTGAAACATCCTGAAACGTTGGCAAAAGGGACCAGGCTACATATAAGTAATTATGTACTAGTTATATAGACTGTTCTTTTGGGATGCGGCTTATGCATTTTGACAGCGGCTTATTAGTCTAATGAATAGTGATTGCTGAGAGAAGCCAAAAGTCGTTGAAAAGCCAAAAATAACAGCCCTATAATTTGCCTGCTTTACTCCATATGATGCAAGTGTGCAACACAATTTGATCAGTATAACAACAATCGCACTGGAACTGAATTACTAGAGCTATCATTTGGCAGCTGTTAAAGCTGGCCAGATTCACCTTAATAATCACACTGGAACTGAATTACGAGAACAGTTAATAGTCATGCAAGCTGCAACAACTAATGTAACAAGGTTGCCAGGTTCATTTTAGTGTGCCTCTACTGGGCTACTCGCATGACTACGCAGCTTGATGATTCTCCAAGAATGAGAAATTCAGAACTCCATATAATATAAGCAAAATGCATAGTCAGCAAAGGTAAAGCATGCATCATTCGCTAGAAGATATTTTGACTCCATGGAATTTTGGCGCCGTAGTTTTGTACCTTCTGCAAAAAAGCTGTAAGACCATTGCATGGAAAGATTTGAGACATTCCACACCGCAACCTGAGGTCTTGAACTCTGAGATGTAGACATCAAAAATGCTGATGTCCCAATGAAAGAAAGTTTTGTAACAGGCTGCAAATTCAAAAGGCAACACATGTCAAACTGCTGTTCTAAGCAAAATGGAAAAGGTGCAGGTTGAGGAATAATAAAATACCGATAGTGCTTCTGCAATCACGCCAACAAGCGTGTTATTATCAGGATCCCACAATGTGATGATACTCTCAGCTGCGACCGCGAGAACAGATCCATCAGCTGAGAAGGCTGAGGCTGTCATAGGTTTTTTCCTGAAAATTTTCAATTATTCAGGATGCCATCTGCATCATTTACCAATAAATTAACAAATTCCAATTATTCAGGATGTCTGGTCATACGGGGAACTAAACAATGACCATAAATACACTTAATGCCTATTTTTTCACCATGAAATATTAACAGGTACTGTTTAGAGTTAAATCAAAGTCAACTCACTTGTATGAGCCAACTGATTGGCATCTCCAACCAGATTGATTTTTTTCATCACTTGATTGTAAAGACGAAGTTTGGACCCACACCTACAAATCAAAACAGTACTACTTAGGAAATAAGGAAACAAGGCATCATCTCAAAAGCTAATAGACATACACACCTTGAAGTTGCCACCAAAAGAAGAGCTCGCAGCCATGTTTTTGCCTGGGCGAAAAGCAACAGCAGAAATCCCAGCATCACTGCATGAAAGATTAAATATATGAGTCAGAACGCATAATTTCAGTAAATATTTATCACTGACCTTATAAACATGTACCAACCTGTGAGGCTCATAAATGACAGTGGACAAAAAATATTGTCCAGCATGAGACCCATAGTTCCAAAATTTCAGTGTAACAAGGCCGCCTAATTCTTCTTCAGGAAGCTTGACATCCACAGTGCACATAAAATTCCCATCGATGGACAATGAAACTAAAGAAATGTACATCTGTGGTAAGGAAAAAAAAGAAACATGTCAAATATCAATGCCAAATTCTGAATACCAAACTAACATTGACAAAATCTTCAGGCATCAATGGAAACACATAGAAAATAGTTTATGCCACGACCCACGAGAGCCAATCAAAAGAAATCTAGGACAGTAAACATAACATAGCAAGTATGTCAACTATATTTAGCATAAAACTAGGTGACAAAAGATGTAAAGCAAAATATTGGTTATTTGAAATGTTTAGCACATAATTAAGAGATAACAGAACCAAAGAGAAGAAAAAGTATCAAAAAGACAGATAAAGATTGTACAGGAGAAAAATGAGTGATTAAATGGTATACAAGCAGATTGGGGCATGGTATCTCACCGTGATATCATCAACAGGCTGAAAGTTCCTCTCACACACCTGCACCTGAAGAGGTTAACAACATTGGGATCAATCTTAGTAAAATGTTCAACACAACAGGGCAACCATTGATTTAGTATACTGTGGATCGCAGAGCTGAAAAAAAATGACAAATTCCTCTCTTAGGTTCTTACCTCTGAAACATCAATGTTCTCAAACAAATTGTAGAACTGTATGCAATAATCTTCCGTTGGTATAGCAACAAGTCCATTAGTGTAATCAAATCCATACACATCTCGATAACATCCACCCAGGTCTGGTGAAGCAGTAGGTAGCTGAAGAGATAAACATAAAAGATAAACATAAGCATATAATGCAGTCATTAGAAAGGGAAACGAGAAACTGGCAATGCTATTTGCTGGGATAAACTCTTTACGGGCAGAACTGCAGATTTTAATGTTACAAACCTTAATTCCAGCAATAGATTTCATGACCTCCATATTAGGCATTTTTAGAAGATGGACTTGGTTATTGGTACATGACACCTGAAATACAAACAAGATCAGTTATAAGTCATGCTCGCACAACGAATCACAAACAAATGAAACAGAACAGACCAAAAGAAACTGTAATTTGAAACACAGGCATGAGTAACTTAACCAGTCCTAAAAATATGCTATTAACCTTGCTTTATGAATCCTCATCATTTTACCAGTTCTTTATATGAAGTTGTACCATCCTGGCTTTATGAATTGTCATCTCTACAACTAAATATCACTGCACAAACAGGCATTGGTAACCCAACCATCTAGAAGCACTACCTCAATATGCTGTGTTGTTGTGACAGGACCCACCTGTTGTTCACACGAACAGCATTTTTTTATTTATTTTCCTAGGTTTTCTTGCATGGCCAGACATGCACCAGACAAACTTATTTCAAAAATCCTGTCCCTTGTCCGTGCAACAAAGGAAAAGAAAAGGGGATAACAATTAACAAATCTTATTTGGAGTTTTGGACTATCAGCACCATCAATATAGACAAAAAAATTGTCAAGTATTTTACGAGACTAAACTTAAGAATAAGAAAATCAGCAATGAGATAATAAACTATAAGATCTTGCAGCATGACCACATAATGAACTTGTTGACATATTTCACTCTAGATGTGATCACCTACTGGGGAATCTGATAGTCTTATTTTTCTAACTAGTGTTTTGCTCCCAACCAACCAAGTAAACAACATTTAATTATGGCTACAGACATGAAGCAAAAAAAAGAAACTAAACTAAATTCCCATTCACACAGGCAGTATACAATATACAAAATTATGACATGCTGGAAAACCAGATTCAAAGAACTTTATAACCAACAAAATAACTTTCTCTGCAGAGCAATAGGTATCGAATTCTTGTAAAATAAACAAAAGGGTAATGCAAGAGGTAAAAGAAGGGATACTTACGCAGGAAATGGAAGAGTCCGGAGAATCTACAAAGAACAAAAGAGGAGATCCTAGACGCGGTTTATACCTTCTCTTTCCAGTATCTAGTTGCCATACAACAATAACCCCCTCCATACCACCTATAAGATGGGAAACTTGTCATTGAAAATTATAAAGCTTGACAACAGGATCAACACAAAAAGACTAAAATGAAGTAAAAAAAATATGATGTAGACAAAAGGCAAATGCATCAGTAAGTAAAACCTGAGGACAAGTAAGCTCCATCAGAAGAAAATTTGAGAAATTTCACTTTGCTTGAATGCCAATGCCATGTAGTGCAAGTATCCGCATCATCTTCACCCCTCACACCATCCTTTTCTTCATCTACTTTAGACTTTGCACCACGTGCTCCAGAGAACTTTGCATTTCCAAAACCTCTCCAAATTAAGATCCTCCCTGTTACATCACCAGCAGCCACAATTCTCTCGCTAGGATGGAAGGCCAGAGTGCTCAAGTTTTTCGTGTGATGAAGCTTTATCTTCCTTATCTTATCAGGCTTGAAATCTTTCGTTGGTATGATCCATATATAGAGCTTTCTCTTATTTGCAACGCCCAAAAACTCTCCGGAACTACTCGCAACAATCTTTTCAGGCTTCCGAGTCTGTTTAAATCAAAGCAAGTAACGCAGGGATGAAGTTTTATGCATTGCAAAATTGTCGAATAAACATCTACAACAAAATTTATTTTTCTCTAATTGTAATACCAACAAAACTTGTAACACGCATGTCCACATCGGTTCATTACTACTCCTAGCATAACCACATCAATAAAATATCTGAAATACGAAGATATCCTCATGGGGAAAATGGCTCGAGAATTAAATGGAACAAGGGATGTGTAAACCTGAAAAACCTCACCTCAGCCAGAAGACCACCCACTTGGCGCCCTTTTGTTAAGTCATAAATTCGCATCTGCCCACGCAATGCTTTTTCATGGTTAGCTGGCTTGCTCGTATCTTCCACAGAGATGAATGCAAAAGGAGTATACAGCTCAGCTCCTCTTGACATTCTGCTTATATTAGGAATCGCCTGTGCTCAAACAGAATCAAAATAGGATCATGTTACAATGGCCCAGTTTACCCTAAATTCATAGCAAAAATGTCCATATGCAGCTCAGCATAAAACAAAATTTTAGGAGCGGCTCACCATGGAGTGGACGGGGAGGCCGACCTGGACCTTCCGCACCACCTCCGCCGAGGCGAAGTCCCAGTAGATGAGCACCCCATCGAGCCCCGCCGTCCAGCAGTAGCTCGCGAGCTTGGTAGCCGCCGCGGCGTTGGCCGGCGGCGGCGCCACCACCACAGCGGTGACGTCCCCCTCGTGCCCCTCCAGCTCCGACACCTGGACTCCAGTGGCGGGGCACAAACCACAGCCAACAAATTTTAAGGGGCGGCAAGGCCAAACTCAGCATGCGAAGCGCATCGGGTCTTACCAGCATGGCGGTGGAGGTGCTGAAGACGGAGACGGCGCGGCCGGAGCAGACGAGCAGGAGACGGCCGTCGGCGGAGAAGGCCGGCGGCGCGGAGACATAGCTATGGCCGCCGGTGATCATGGCGGCGGCGGCGAGGGGTTTAGTTAGGGTTTTGGTGGATGGGGAAATGGGGGGAGACGAGACGAGACGAGAGGTAGGGTTTTGGGCAAAGCTTTGGGAAGCCGCAAAGCAAGAGAGGGCTTTTGAGAGGGTTGCCGGGTCGTGCCCGCGTAATCGGGTCGAGACCCGCTTCGGGTTTTGGGCTTTGGATGGGATAGGATAATGGGCCGGGCTCGTTTGTGTCTGCAAGTGGACCGGGCCGTTATTTCTACGTGGCTACCGACTACTCGTGTGTGTAATTCAACAAATTACAATCAAGCCGATTATGTAAGCTTTTCCCAGCAATCTCTGCATAAGACCTGGTATGTGTTTATGAAGGATATACACACGTGTGTGTATTGTGGCATGTGTGAGTGTACGTCCTCTATTGTAAACTTATAGAAAAAACTACAGTGACAGATCCAAAAAATAATGACGATGATGATGCGGAATATACAGAAGGGGATGCTAGCGCACAATATACTATTGGAAATAATTTTAACAGTATAGGTAAGTTTCACGAGTTTCACAAGATTTCAGAGAGTTTTAAACATGCTTCATGGAGCTGCGTAGCGCTTCAACAAGTTTTATAATGAAAACTAGAAGCTACGACAAGTTTCATAACTGAAACTTATTGAGCGAACAAAGTTTTACAATAGTTTCAAAAGACAAAATTCAAAGTTTCAGCGAGTTTCGCATAAGTTTCATCCAAATTTCAAAAAAAAAAAAGAGTTCAACGAGTTTCACACAAGTTTCATTTGAGTTTTGAAAATCCAAAACAGGTTTCATGGAGTCTCAACCGGTTTTTAGTTCCAACGACTTTCATAACTAAAACTTGATTGAAAAAATAAGTTTCACAAAAGTTTTAATTGAGTTTCAAAAAAATTTCAAAGCTCCAGACAATTTCAGCGAGGTTTACGCAAGTTTGATCCAAAACTCATTTAAGCTTCAAAAAATCAAAATGAGTTTGATGAGTTCACACAAGTCTCATCCAAATTTCAAAAATCCAAAACAAGTTTTATGGGGCTTCAGAAATTCAAGCAAAGGTTTCATCCTTGTTCATCAAGTTTCGTCTGGGTTTTATTAGATTCCATCTACATTTCATGGGTTTCATCAGGTTTCAAAAAGTTTCAAACAAACTTCACAGGGTTTTAGCGTTTCATGGGTTTCATCAGGTTTCAAAGAGTTTCAAACAAACTTCACAGGATTCTAGTATAATTTGATCATTCTTCGTGCCATGACTAGATTAAAATATAGACACATAAACTAACACGATACGATAACTTATTTATACCAACTATACCGGACCGTATCTTATCCGAGCGATCATTTGGCTATGCTGCCGGCAGATACGTACCCAGGGCGGAGGCTGCCCACCGGAACCGCAGATTCCCGCGAAACAGGTGGTTTCCTTTCTGGCCGGATTGACGAGGATTTCATTGCCGCCGCGTCAACATCAAATCCACTCAAGTTCAGACAAGCAGCAACTCGTCTCTCCCCCGTCCACTTCCCAAACCTTCTAGAACCCCCCAAACCCTCCCCATGGCGATGGCGGTCTCCTTCCTCTCCCGCGTCGCCGCCCTCCGCGGCGCCCGCCCCCACCACCGCCTCCTTCCCTCCCTCCCCAAGGAAACCATCCTTCCTCCTCACTGCTACGCTCCTCGCGGTCGTAAATCCTGCCGCTTTGCCCCCGCCTCGATCCCCCCAAGCTGACGTTGTTCGGTTTTCGCGCGTGCAGGGTAGGGTCGGATGGGCGCGCGCCGCGGAGGACGCGGGGCTCGGGTGCAGGGCGTCGCTGCCGCCGCCGCTGATGGGCGCCGCGCCGTTCGGGATCGCAGCGCGCTGCAACGCCACGTCGTCGTCGTCGGCGGTATCGGAGGCCACGGGCGTCCACGCGCTACCAAGGACCGAGCCCGTGGTGTCAGCCGAGTGGCTCCACGCCAACCTCAGGGACCCCGATGTGAAGGTAGCATGCATAGTACTGAACTGTATTGTAGTAATCTGCACTTGGCCAGTGAACTGTTGGTTGTACAGCTAGTACTTTGACGCGTTCATTGTGTTGGGGTTGTGCCGTTGTGATAATTTGGTCGGCGTTGCTTGTAGGGATAAATTTTAGTACTTATTAGCTGCTAAGTTAGTGATATTAGCTATGTCAATTGATAGTTTAGGCGAGTGAGAATCTGTTGTAGTTGTTTCATCATAGGCAACCTCAATTCTTCGAAAAAATAGTTGAGGTGCTTATATTATAGTTCATACAGGAAGTCAGGGGCCTTTAATTTGCTACTTTGGTCTTCACAATTTACACTGAATTCGCATCATGGTGTAAACTTTATTCCGAGGACAAATTTTGGAGGCTTCTTCTTTGTCATTGACATTACAACGAAGTCTCAGCAGGATTAATAATAAAACAGATATTCAGTACAAGGAGGATTCATGTATAACTATGGTATTCGCAGGATAGTTTTCATGCTGTTAAATATGTCTTTCTTCCATCAGTGCATTGTATCTTGTACTCTTTTTTTTTTGTCAAGGTACTTGATGCCTCTTGGTACATGCCTGTGGAGAAAAGGAACCCACTTCAGGAGTACCAGGTAGGGATTACGTGTATTTTGAGGTTTTGGAATTTGGAAACTCTACTTGCTGTTATGTCGTTGCACTTGTCTGATGGTTTTATAAACTTGTTTTATTGATTGTTTGTGTCACCTTAATTTTTCGGTGATTGCAGTTCATTTGAAAGTATAGTAGCAGATATTCTGATGATGTAATATTTGCTTCAATCTTTTTCCCAGGTGGCTCATATTCCTCATGCCTTATTCTTTGATGTTGACGGAATATCTGACAGGACATCGAGTGTAAGTTCAGCTCACTAGCTTGCAGTTTTTTGGTTAATTACTAATTGGTCATATGAACTTTGTTGCTGTCCTACATCATCTTACATTCTTTACTGCTGATATCCTTGTTTTTCTCTTTCAGTTCTTTATAGATATTTCTTACTGTAAATCGTCACATTATTGGTGGGTACTATGCACTTGAGTTGTTCCTGGAATAGTAGACTAGGTAGAGAAATAGAGGGATCCCCGGGGTGGATTTCTAGAAGAACAGTGTGGCAGCCCCAGTTCCATTAATAGATGAAGCCAAAACATTCAGATTTAGACCAGTTAATCAATCCGCACGCATAGATAACACTTGTAAGGGCCTTTAGTGCCACTCTCACAGGTCAGCAGCAACAGCGTTAGCCAACATCAGATAGTAAAAGTTCAAAACAGGCAAACTAAAACAGGGACCGCCATATCTTAACACAGTGAACGCTCACAGATAGATTTCTTTTGTGTGTCTTATGATCTGGTGGTCCATGTTTTAGTAACCCCTGAAAGGATGATTCAAAGTGTCACAAAGTTGGTGAAGTTTGGTTTCTCTAGCTACACGATCAAGCTTAATATTTTATTAATTGGTGTTGTGGCACCTATGTTTTCAACTGAAAGCGGCACAGGAAGTCTGCATATTTTTTTTCTCTTATCCATAGAATTGTCAGCTTATATTGCATTGAAGTAGACATAGCCTGTTTTGGTCAGAGGCAGGCAATCAGCTTTGTGTCCATATAGTATAAGTTGCCAAACATGGCATGCTTGCTTGGTTTCTTTGTATTGATTGTCGATCTGATTGTTTGTTTCTTTTTTTGGTAAATATATGCATGTTTATGTTTGAGATCGTTGATGTATTCTTTTTTGAGTCAGTTACCACACATGCTGCCATCTGAAAAAGCATTTTCTGCTGCTGTATCTGCCCTTGGCATCTACAACAAAGATGGGATAGTAGTCTACGATGGAAAGGGGCTTTTTAGCGCTGCTCGTGTTTGGTGGTAAGTTTCTTTTCTTCACAGAACTAAGTAAAAGAAGCTACAGTAGAGGTCTGGCAGAAACAAGAGGTTTTTTTGGTTGTTGTTCTTTAATGATTAAATTCTGCTTACCAATGCATTTACAATAGGGACTTCATCTGTATTAGTTTTGATATTTAATTGCATGCGTGTGATGCCTGTTTCCTTGATAACAGGATGTTTCGTGTTTTTGGACATGACAAAGTTTGGGTGTTGGATGGAGGTTTGCCCCAATGGCGTGCTTCTGGGTATGATGTTGAATCAAGTGCCTCTAGTGATGCTATCTTAAAAGCCAGTGCTGCTCGTGAAGCAATTGAGAAAGCTTATCAGGGACAATTGGTAAGTTGTTTTAAACCTCTTATTTCTGTTTGTTCTACCAATATTGCATTAGGAACCTGAGGAAAACTTTTGAGCCTTACTAACGATATGGAGTTATCAACCTCTTCATTGTGATAAATAATTAGTAGCTGCTGTAATGGGTGTTTCGCTTCATTTTTTAGTTAAGAACTTCAATTTATCTTTGTAGGTTGGTCCCTCCACATTTGAAGCAAAGTTGCAGCCTCATCTTCTTTGGAATCTTGATAAGGTTAGAGGTGCTCAGGGCCCAAAAACTTGCCTATTATCTTTCCTCACCATTCACTAAATTCGTTCTGCTCGTTTGATATAACTAATATATACAATTTTCTCAGGTGAAGGAGAACATCGATGTCCAGACACATCAACTTATAGATGCTCGATCGAAGCCTAGGTATTATTAATCTTTTAATTCTTGAAAAGTCAGATTAGTCTACCATACATGTATGCTGCATGTAAAGCCTCTGCCTTTATCCTTAAGCCATTTGGTATTGTGGTAGCTTTTAAAAGGCACTTTTATTTTGCTATTTTGGAGATGGTGACTACCTTAAAGTATCTTTTGTGGAGCTACAACAGCCAAATCTTTGTATTTGGTAAACATTCCAGTAACTAACTAAATTCCATAGTGCAACACTGCACTGCACAACAATGGCAAAGTGGCCCTAAGTGTTCTGTGTTCAGCACAATTATTTAGATAATCTCCATAGTTATAGACTCATCATGTTATATGTCAAGAATATACATTTGCCAATAAGTTGGTTCAGCTTTTGCATTTTAGGTATCTTTTTTTCCTGTTTAATCATGATACTCCGTGTAGCACTATCATAGTAACATTACACAGTACTATGGTTTTTCAAGTGTTGGTTTTTTTTGAACTTGTGCTTCTGGTTCAGTAATTTCGTTAGTTTTGCTATATTACCTCCTGAAAGAAAAAACGTGAATGCTTCATTGAGTTCTGTGCGTGATGCCTCTCAGTGGTTTTGTACACTGACATGAAACTTATACTTCAGATTTGATGGTGCAAATCCAGAGCCCCGCAAGGGAATAAGAAGTGGGCATGTGCCCGGGAGCAAATGCATCCCTTTTCCCCAGGTAGAAATTTGCAATTATCCATTCAGTTTGTACTCTTTTTTTGCACATGGTACTTTGATTAGTTCATTTTGCGCTGTTGATCTTTTTTTTGGCTGTGCTTACAAATTACATTGGACAGTAATGGATATTTCTTTGATAAACACATTTGGAGGTCAATTTTCAACCTATCATATAATATACTTATTGCTCATTTTTAACATCATTTGGTCAACTGTAGTTTTCCTATTCTTTCATTTTGATTTGGGTACATCAGTACATGTACATGTTTGTGTTTCCTAGATATATGAATGTTTGACTCCAGTTATATTCCTCTATCTGATATATTAGATTTTGTTGGTGGGATAAGGAAGGCATGTTAAATAAATTTAGAAATTAGGATATCGTTAGTAGATTCATGTGTAGGACTACAGGCTATCCTTTCTTAGTTAATTATGCTTGTGATACTTCAATAACCATGCTAGGATGTGGCTTCTTGTTGCCCTTGTCTTTGTATCTTGGGTATACATTGTAGCACTAGAACTTGATTGGTGTGCCGAGTAGAAGCCATCAAGTAGTTTTGTTTTGGTCGATGTGTTATTAATTCTTTATTTTTTTTTATCTCTGCAAGTATTACCAAAGATGTCGCTAAGTCTTCATTAACATTCTGCAGGTGCTTGACAGTTCACAAAAGCTATTACCTCCAGATGAGCTGCGTAAACGATTTGAGCAAGAAGGTAATATATTTCGTCCATGTAAATTTGCAAATACTTTCTCCCTGCTGCTGATGCCCTCCAGTTGCCAAGTTGTGTGTGTGCCTTAATTGCAAGCCTCTTACCAATTCTGGAAGTATGTATACAATTTAACTGGAAACCTAATCTTGTAGCCTCTTATTAATGTTCTTTTTTAGCTGATGACTGGGTTCAATAGCCACCCAGCACAGCTTGGCGAGCTATTCCAGTCTTGGCTGGCCTGCTTATGAGTACAATGACAAGTTGCCCAGGCTTATTTTTTGCTCAAGCTCAGTATGGTTTCTCGGATCATTAAAGAGTTGTAACTCTGGATTCATTGAAAGAGCACCACCCATTATTACGACTGGTACTTGTGTTACGCTTTCTTATATTTTTGTGTTGGTTGTTGCTGGCACCCTTTTTTATTATTTTTTTGTGACATTTGATGTAGAATTGCAATAGCTGAGTGTTAAAAATAGAATTGGGGCCATAGCTGTGACAATGTTTGTAATTACCTTGGTGTGATTTGCCATCAGGTATATCACTTGATCAACCTCTGGCAACCTCTTGCGGCACTGGTGTGACAGCATGTATATTAGCTTTGGTAAGACGCTAAGACCACCTGTACTTGAGATCGCAAGATCTTATTTGTTGATGGTAAATTGTGTTGCTAAAACCTATGTTCTCATTTTAGGGTCTCCATCGCCTTGGCAAAACCGACGTTGCAGTATACGATGGATCATGGACCGAATGGGGTGCTCACCCTGACACTCCGGTTGCTACTGCTGTTTAGTACCATGTGCTGTTTAATCCACGTCGCAACAAATGTAGGCCATGGTGAAAATGCAGACATTGCAGAAAATCAAATAAATGCTGAAAATGAAGGCTATGGTGTGGAGACTCACATGAGTGGTAGGTTAATTTTCAGTGTTAAATTATTTGCAATTTTGTACATATTCTTTCCACAATTTTTTATATTGACATGCATGAAAGAAAATATACCTGCTTTCTACATCTTATGAAGCAAATTAGACATCAATAATTGATGAGGACAACCAGATATCAATACCTGATCAAGTCAATACAGAAACTAACAAAATTGCAGAACAAGATGAAGTTGAGGAAAATCAGGCTATTGTAGAAGTTGAACACGATCAGACATCAATAATTGGTGAAATCAATTCAGAAAACAATGTAAATGAGTTTCAGTCAACAAAAATTTTTGAGAACATAAGGAGATTGGTAATGGTCGGTAAGTGCTCACCATCATCTAGATTCGAGATCGTCGCTACATCACGAGATTGGTGATGCTTTCGGCTTTGAGTGATTCCGGCCTTCTTAGGGACTGCAGGCCCAAATCTGCCAATGTTGATCGGCCCTTCATTGAAGCGTGGATTTGTGTTACGCCGCCGCCGGCTCGTATGCCCCGATTCGCCGTGCCCGTGCTGTTCCCGTGCCACTGAAGCCCATTTTGTTTTGAAATTTCTTTCGTTGGGTGGCGAAATGACCCAAAGTAATGAAATTTCGGTAGTTTGGTCAAAATTTGGTTCAAACGGTTCAAAGCCGCGTTTGAATTTTAGATGAATTTCAACCAAATTTAAAAGAAATTTAACAGAAGCACCGAGATAGAGCTGCTAGAAAAATGAAATCTTGAAATCATGTAGAGCCTAGTAGTGATAGATTTGTGGCGAGATACGTACTGGCGCTAGCTGGCTATAGGAAGCGACGGCGAGCATGATGGGTGACTGTGGCGGCAGCCAACCGGTGTTTCTCTGGCTAAATTGAGCTGATTGTTTGGATGAAGGAGTGGAGGTGGTGCTCTGAATGCAAGAAATTGGTCTGAGGTCTTACCGTTGTGAAGAACAATGCGGCAGTACGGTGGTCGGCTCAGAGGAAGACAAATGGCGACGCACGCTCCTGTACTTGAACCCAAAATTGGTTGAGGGGAAATGCTTCGCCAATAACGTTTCGGGGGAACGCCCGCGCGGGGCGAGGCCACCTCGCCCCCCGCGCGCCGCCGACCCGCGCGACGCGTGGCGCCCGAAAAAGCGTCGGTCGGGAGGAATAACTTGTGGTTTCGAAATTACGTCTGGTCCTGTTTTCGCGAAAAGGTCTCGGATTTTTTGGCCCTCTGTTTTGCGGGATAGCCCCGCGGTTTCGAAATTGCTGGGTCCGTTTTCTTCACGACAGGCCCTTAGTTTTTTTCAAAAAACCCTTCACTTTTCCCAAAAAAACGTTTTCGCCCCTGGTTTTTTTACAGGCCCTCGTTTTTTACGTACAAACCCTTTAACTTTTCCGAAAATACGTGTTGCCGGTTTTTTACTCCTCACAATTACCGCCTCTTTTTTTTTTTACGTCCGGTGGCTGGCGCGGACCCTTTACTTTTCCCGAAAATACGTTTTTGCCCCGGTTTTTTTTACAGGCCCTCGTTTTTTACGTACAAACCCTTTAACTTTTCCGAAAATACGTATTTGCCCCGGTTTTTTTTTTTGCTCCTCACGAATTATCGCCTCTTTTATTTTTGTACGTACGATGGCTGGCGCGGCGTTGCGCCGCGCCTACGAGGCTAGTAGTTAAGATAGTGAGAGCGAGTCATGGGTTAAAAGAATTTGTATTTGGTTGATTCTCGATGACCATTGATATAACGAAATCGGTAGAATTTTAAACGGGCCGAAATAATTTGAACCGTACTTATTTCTTTCGGAGGGTAAGAAAGGAACAAAATTTCGACAAAATTCTGATGAAATTGTGAGCCCTGCTGCAGCCTGCAGTTGCCGTCGTGAGCCGCGCAACCACGAGCAGCCTCTTCTGGACAATCTCCCTGCCGCGTGATAGCATCCAGTGCCACCGCCACGGAGGAAATCGCCGAGCAAACGCTATCCTCGCCGGCGGCGGCGGTTAGGGCGGCAAATGCGAGATCGCAGCAGTGATGCAGCGCTACGGAATAGCGGCAGGACTAGCGCAGTGGTCGCGGGCCTCTTATTCTCGCCCATCTCCTACCGCGCGATCGCGGTGAGTGCCATAGGCTCAACCCCTCGCCCGATCGGAGCCGGTGGGTTAGGGCGGCGCACGCGGGATTACGATACTGATTCCAATTTCGCGCTACCAAACTGCGCAAACCCTTGTTGCCTTTCCCGGCCTTGCCGGCTATGGCGAAGAGACAGGACAAGCAGTGGCACCCAGGCACGGCGGGAGTGCGTGCTATTGGCCGCGTAGCGGACACTGACTACTGCTCCAATGCATTGGGGCAGAGGCTTTACCAAGCTGACTACTGCTGCTTCACTGATTCTTCAAAGGAGGCTACCAAGTAAGCACGTTCGCTTTGATTGTGTCGTAGATTTACCGATCGCTGTGATTTTTCTAGTTGTCACACTCGTAGATCGGTTTGATTAGGTGGTGTCATATGTTAGGTTGATGGAAATTTCGGTATTGAATCGTTGGCCATCACATTAGTATTTTAATTCAATGTGTTCGACATCAGCCGTCAGCCTAACTGCTTGATGCTGCTCTAAGATGCATCATTCCATAAATGTAATGTGGTGGCGTTTGTGTACCTAGATTTGATGCTGGCACAAAGGTGCACGTTAGTATTTGGTTCATGGTCTGACTATTTGGGGGTAGTGTGCGAGAGGAGGGAAGATACAAGCATTAAATCAATTGAAAACTAAGTAAGTTTGGATCAATTTTCTTGATGATAAATATCTGATGACACTTTGCTAATTTGGGCAATATTTTTCTTCTCCTTTTGGAGTCTTAGGATGTACTACTTTCAATGCAAGATAACATAGTAGCCTCTTTTTCAAAAATGAAAATTCTAGTAGCTTCAGATTACCACCCTCATACAAAGGAATCACAGGAATATGTTAACAGTTATGATACCCCAGTGTAGGTCATCTTTTCATAGAGTTGGTAATCGTCTTAGGATTTTTGAATTCACAAGGCTTGTCTTCTCAACATTTAGCACTTCACCAAGAGATTGTGCTTTGGCAGGACTAGTACATCTTGTGCTTTCTGCATTCAAATTGTGAACTGAATCTTCACTGAAAAAGAGAAATAGCATAAATCAACTTCGTTGAAAATGGTACCAAACAGCGTTAGAAATGTGTAGAGAAAGTATCTTACAGTATTTCACAGAAGCTTTGCTTTGGTGGCATGTCCAATTCGTCTAAACCTCTCTCGAACATATCTAAAACCTGGGTTACCGTAGGGCGATGCATAGGTAATACTTGTATACACCACAAGCCAATTAAAGTCATCTTCTTGGCGATTTGCTCTACTTCACCTGTGACTTCACAAGCTTGTAATCCGTCATCTTGGGAAAAATGGTCATAAATCCAATCTGGAAAATACTTTTCACTAGACTTTTCGACCACTGATTTCACATTTTTCCTGCCTCCAACCATCTCTAGCAACATCATTCCATAACTATAAACATCTGACTTTGTTGAGACAACTCCAAAGGTTCGGTATATAACTTCAGGAGCAATGAATCCAATTGTTCCTCTAGCACCAGTCATTGAAAGCCTGCTCTCCTTGGCACGACACAATTTAGCCAAACCAAAATCGGCAATCTTTGGGCAAAAATCCTGGTCTAGAAGGATATTTTGAGGCTTGATATCGAAATGGACGATGCGTGTGTTACACCTATGGTGCAAGTAGTCTAGCCCACGAGCAATCCCAATTGCTATCGTGTAGAGCTTTTCCCATCCTAAAATTTCTTTGGGATTCTCGGAGTAAATGTACTTATCCAAAGAACCATTGGACATGTACTCATATATAAGGGCTCGTTTTGAGCCCTCCAGACAAAACCCAAACAAGCTAACAATATTAACATGAGAGGTCCTGCCAATGCTCATAACCTCGTTCACGAACTCCTCCCCTTTTCCTTTGGAGTCATGCAAGAATTTCACAGCAACCTGACGACCATCATGTAGACTTCCTCTGAAAACCACACCATAACCACCTTCTCCAAGCTTGTTATTGAGAAAAGTCATTATCTTCGTTACCTCTGAGTACTTGTACCTTTTTGGAGCTAGGGATCCGTAAGATACTATTAGGGCCTCAATATTTGCTTCAGTGGTGCTGCTGCTAGTCTTTGTGCAAAGGAGGTAGCGAAATTGTTTTCCCTTCCTATGCCATATCAGCACATAAATACATGGAAAGAGCAAGCTTGTGGCTGCTGCTGTCAAAACTGGTATTAAAGCAGGTGTTATTTCCTTTTTACAAAATTGGAAGGTATATTACGGTCATTTGGATTTCCATGAACACAATTAGCATTTTTTTTCTTTCTTTTTTTACATAAAAAATTGCATGGTGGCAAAAGTTACGAACAAGGTAAGGCCACAAATTTTGTTCCTAATCAACCAGTCTTATATCAGATGACACAAATTAAGGGTTTGCTTGCTTAAAATTTTTGTGTTATCAATGTATAGATGATTTTAGCATACCTATTAGTATTATCCTCCCACCAGTCCACTTGCTGCTTGCAACAGCACACAAGGTTAATTAACAAGGGAATAGACTGGGTGGATATAACTTAAATATTTAAGAATATATGTACGCATTTTGACGAGCGCAGGAAATAAGAACCAAGGGAATAGACAGGGTGGATACTCACCCATTCCAATTAGTTTTCCCTTCCTACTGCTGCCTCCTGCATAAGAACAGTCTGTGAATAACTAGCCATTTATGAAGTAAAAAACGGGTAAGAAATTAATAAGATTTAGCAGTATATAGGAGCAGCTGAAAGGCATGAAGAAAAATCAACAGATTTCCAGTAATTACATCATTGATCATTGTAATGCCTGCATGGGCTATTTTGCATCTCTGTGGGAGTCAAGGATACAGCTAGGTATATGTTCTTATTATTCATGGTAAGAAAAAATGTCATGTAGGAGCAATATGATGGAAAAGGAGGGCATCAAACAAAGCAATAAAACTAAAGAACAGCATGGAATCTTTATAAAGAGCAGCATGGATTCTTTTGAATATTGAATCGATCGGATTGTTGCGTCCAAGCCTAGCATGCTGCTCCATTTGGTTTGTTTGATCCTTCCTTCAGAAAAGGAAGAAAGAACTTTATCTGAAAGACCCAAGTTACCACAATGATTGGCAATACCGGTCGGATCGCGCGTAGTTGCCCGAACCGTTGTGATGCCCTCCGACGCGGACAAACGTGCTGTTGCCGCATTTCGTCTCCACAAGCCCCCGGTGATGCCACTCCGCCGGCGCCTTCGTGCGATCGTAGAAGATCAGGTTCTGGTTGACAGGGCTGATCGAGAACGGAGGCCCGAGTTTGGAGGAGCTGTTGTCCGTCGGGGCGTGGCAGCGTTTCTGGCCGGAGCTACTGAAGCCTCCGAGCTTGTGGACATCGGCGACTCGCAAGGAGCCGTTGCCGTAGAAGATGTCAAGGATTTGGAACTGGTGATCGCGCCCATAGCTATTCTCGCAAAGAAACTGAACCTTCGTCTCCTTGGACGCTCGCCACTGCAAGCATCAGGAGAAACCAGCAGGGCGCCCCAGACCGGCGAGACGACGAATGGCAACAAGGTCCGAACCATCGGTACATAAGAAAGATTCCCACGATTGCGGCGAGATCGTCAGGCTTATACTCGCTGGCGAGTTTAACAGACGTGTTGGCGGAGTAACCCGAGCAGTTGACCGGCGAGTAATCCGGGCTGCGCGGTGGCTTGGTGCAGTTGTAAAGGAATATGAGCTCCTGGTTCTTGGGGCTGATTGTGAACGGCGTAAGGCCGAGGTCGGAGGAGCCATTGAAGGTGAGCTCGAACCAGCATCTGCCGCGCCCCTCGGCCGTGTGGAAAGCACCGTCGAGGGCGACCCTGAACGAGCCGTTCTGGTACGAGATATCCAGGATTTTGTACGTCGCATGTAACCTCGAAGGCTCGGTAGCCGCAGTACGGTTGACGCGTGCCGGACAGCCAGAACGGGTAGGTGATGTTGAGGCTCCCGCACGCCGCCGGCGCGCAGGACGACGTCGTGTCTACGGCGTCAGTGGTGGAGCTAGCTAGGAGAGTGAGCAGTAGCATGGCTGGGCAGAACACGGCAGCTGCAGGAACAGGCGACCGATGCATCTTGCGACGGAAGATCGAGCAGACTACGGGATACTCGAGGAGTGCAAGATTTGGGCAACACAAAGGAGAAGGTGATGCATGCAGCGGGGTTTGACAGGAAGCGCGAAAGATGTTGCCGATTGTGTTGACCTTGACCGTTCTGTTCTGATGACCGATGCTGGAGGCTTTGAGCAGGACGTTGGAACCCGACATGTGGGGTACCCTTTGATGGGGCCCGCATGTCAGTGACCGGAAGAGCTGACAGGTCCAGCTCTGGGTTTGGAAAATTCGGTACCTACCCGAGAAAAATAACGGTCCTTGGTCCCCACTGAGGGGTCTCGATATGGTTGGAGAAAATACAGCGGGAAGGGGATCACTCTACGTGTGAATTTTGTCACGCATAAACGAGTGACCAAAGTTTATTGCACCTTTCTCAGTCGTTTCCTTTCTCAGGTCTGGCTCCTCTCCTGGGACCTACTTAAATGCATGATGACCTTTAACTTTTGACTCTATTATTTAGTTTATTGTAAAAGAGATTGGGAGAGTAAGAGACACTTATGTTAAGAAAATACCATATTTAAAACGGCTCATACAACGACTCTTACAAATAGTTTATACAAACTACCTTAAAAAAACCACTTCGTTAAAAAACTACCTTCGAAAAAACAAAAATTAAAAACTATTTAGAATATGCCAGTAATTCAACGTTGGGGAGAACGTGAGATTTGGGATTTGCTTACATGGTAAGGGCCTGTTCTTTTCGGTTGCGGCTTATGGCTTTTGGCTGAAATTTTTGAATTTTTGCTGTTTACGGTGCAGATTACGGAAAAACAGATACTCGCTTGCAATTTTGACAGGTACAGATGTTGGGCTTTTAACGTGTAGATCGTTTAACCTGTAGACCCCATCTTGAAAAAATACTCCGTTTGAAAGTTAGGTACTGTAGCAAAAGCCAAAAGCCGCCGGCTTTGGTTCCAATCGAACCATAGGCAACAAGATCGAAACGTGTCGCTCGATTTTCTTTTCCAACGAGTTGGAGAACGAAAGTGCACGGATGCGTGCGTTCACACGCGTCAGTACATGCATCATGTAGAGACAGAGCTACACCCTAAACAGGATAGACCTAAGGTGTGAAAAAATATCTAGTGTACAGCTCAGGTAAATTCAGTCCAGTCTAAGTAACATTTTTATAGTCCAGCCCAGATAGCCTAGATTATTCTACCACTGAGCTTGAAGTGTAACTAAATTTTAGCTTTGCCACTGCGTGCATGTGAATTTCCACGTCAGTACGTGCATGTGAACATGTTTCACCGAACCCAATCCATACGAAACAAAAGAGCCTGCACGGCCCTTTCACTTGAATTTCCACGTCAGCACGAACATGATGCCGCGGCAGCCAGCAAGCAAGCAAACCATACCATACCACAAGGGATTTAGGTTGGATCTAATGGGCTATTGGATATCAAACGTTAAGTCCATTAGTTTCATGTTCTGGCTAGGGCCGATAATACACCATACAGCTCGATCCAGTTGCGGGTTTCATCGTTTTGATTTATGATAGTGTTCCCTCCCATTCCGGCCGGTTGGTGCGTTCGTCACATGGGTGTGGCTGGCGCTCTGTCTGCCGGCCAAGCACCCCAGCAACTTCCCGGAGCAGGAGCAGCTCCCGCCGGCGACGAGGAGAAGCGGCGGTGGCACCCGTACGCGTTGGCATCGGCAAGTTCTCCATAGCTTATATGATTGTAAGATGCACCCTTGTATGCGCAAAATGTACGGAATATCAGTGATAATCCTGTAAAGAGTGATGATAATTTGGCAGTACTAGTATCCTCACAGAAGTCTACTGCTGGCAAGAGTAATCTCCTCATTTTCAGAGGGAGATACATAGTTATCAGACAATAAGAGTGATGACAACTTGGCAGTAGTAGTACCCTGTGTACTGCTGGCAAGAGAGTAATAAGCTCCTCATTTTCAGAGGGAGATACATAGTTCAGACAATCATTTTGTGAGGGAGATACATAGTTATCAGACAAAACGTATGGTGTAACATAGCAGAGTTCACAAGCAGTAGTAGTACACAACATAAAGGCTTATTGCAGGATAACATCTCCACAACAACTCGGTCTGTATGACATACAGAGTCTTACATTTTAATAGCTAATAAGCTTCATGAACTTCGCCACAGATTGTTCCGCTCACTCCTTGGTAGAACTCACTGTCACTGTTACTTTATGCTAATCCTTGACTGATTGTACCTCCAAGTAGGGCAACTTAAGAACTCAGAAGAAATACACCGTTATTCACAAAAAGAAGTGAACAACCATCTCATTTGCAGGAGTAACATCATCCAAGAGTATATCATGCCGCTAGTACGGAATCTCTGGGATGTGTTCATAAGGTAAGACCAGGAGTAACACATCTGGAGGGTGCAGCTCTATGCCACAGATAACTGCGGTGCAGGGTAACCTTGGTTAAGAGATAACTGCGGTGCAGAGTAACCTTGGTTAAGAGATCTACTTATGGCCCTGATGGTGTTTGGAGTTGTCCTGCAGCAACCCCCTATAAGGGCAGCCCCATCTTTGCACCATTCGCTTACATAAGAAACAAAATCACCATCTGAGATACCAGTGGATTCCTGCACAGCAAATCTTTAGCATTTTAGAGTTTTAGACCAACCTCAGGTTTAATGTGACATACTATATTGGTTGGACTTTAGGAGGATGGATTCTGTGTATGAGGAAGTGCTAACCAGGAGAAGGTGAGAAATGACCGTTGAACTGTTATGCAAATGTATTTACAGGAAAAGAATAAGGTATTGTATTTTTTTGCTATCTTATGTCTTAACTAGAGCGGTGCTACAGTTTTGCTTGAACTTTGGGAAGCACATATTCAATTGTTGTGGCTGTTCATCCATCCTATTTACATTCACCTTTCTACCTCAAGTGGAATGAACAAATGTGTGTTGGGGCGCGGATTTGATTGCCTGGTAAGTGCCGTCGGACGAACTTACCACCCACTCCTTTTTCTCAGCATCATATCTTTCTCCACTATTGGGATATATCAGAATCGGCTTGTCTGTGACCTGTTGTAATGCAGCACAGCTAGTCAAACAACGCGAACTGCAGCTTGCTCAGCAGCTGACATGGTCGGTATGATTTGTGCAAGAGCAAAAAACACTCAAAACGGCATGCACATTTTGTGCAACATGGGCAAAGGATGGAAGCTCAATTTACATTCATTTGTAACTAAAAGGGATGTAAGGTGCTATATTACCTTCCGAATGGAGAGTATCAGGCCATGAATAAATCTTGGAGGTGTGCAATTTATTCCAACCGCACCAACCTTTGCACATGCATTAGCAATAGTAGCGCATTCAATTAATGAGTCTCCACTCACAACATTAACTCCATCTTTTGAGGTGAAGGAAAACCATGCAGGGATATTTATGTTACATTCCTCGAGAAGTTCAGCATATGCCTAAAGACCCACGAGCCAACCATCAGACTATTTCACAAGAATGTACTGTCAAATGTTAAGCAGCACATCCCCAATGCAAGTAGTAACGTTTAGCATACCTGAGCTTCCAATTTGTTGGGGATTGTTTCAAAAGCAATCAAATCAGGACCTGCTTCTGCAAGAACCTGGAGCCTTCGCTGATGAAAATTTTTCAGGAATTCTAGTGTACCATCTTCGCCATAATCCCCACTAGTTATAGCCAGAAAGAAAAAGTTATTGCCCAGAAGCAATATGGGAGAACATGTGCTACGTTAAGTAATCAAATACCTGTACTCAGAACCATCAGCAAGATAAGCTCCATAACTTCCTATGGAAGCTGCAACAAGAATAGGATGTTGCATGGGAGTGGATTGATCTGAATGTTCCTTCAGAAACATCTCACGCGCTTCACGTGCAATCTCAACACTCTTTGTTAGTAATTTTTCACTTTCTTCTTTCGAAAATCCCTTAGACTCAAACCCTTGAATGGTAGCCTGCAACATCAAAATGACTGTTAATACTGTCCACAAAATATCACAGAAACAGAAAAACGAGTGAAAGCATATCTTGGAACCTGGTAGGATGCTGTGATTAAAATGTTTGCGCCTGCTTCTAGGTAGTCTAAATGGACCTGTTTCATCAAATGCATAGGATTAACTTGCTATGGCAATCTGTAAATGACTATTTACATGCACAAGAAGTATTGTTCGAATTAAAAATAGTAAGCTCTGATAACTACACGAAAAGGGTATGTGAAAACGCAACTGAGAATAAAGTAAACTGCTAAAATGGATTTAGGTCCGTTTCAATTTTAGTTTACACCTAGCAGGTTCACCTAACAGTAACTGCATAGTTCGCCAATAAATTTACAGACATCAGTCTATAATTATCATCTGAAGTCACCTGGACGCTCGTATCCATACTCCACAGGTCATGTCAAACATGGGTCCTGAATCTCAGTCCAGGACTTGATCCCAGCCCTTGTTCAATGCCAAAGTAAAACTATCCGTCTATACCAGACCGGGGCATATGACGGAAACAGACCGAAATGGCAAAAGTACTGTTGCATTCAGGGCAGCCAGGCCGGGTTCAAGTTGGACCGAGGTGGACCAAGTGGCCTGGTCCATAAAACTCAGGGCCAGCGGGTCTGGCCCTAAACCCAGGCTCAGGGCATGCTAGAAAGTCTCAAGTCTAACCTGGATTATAAAGACTTTAAATGTACTTTTGAATAAGGATCGAACATCATTCCAAAATACTCAGAATAAGTTCAACAAGTGGCATAAACTTTGCTCCTGCTTCCTGAATGGCCTGATCAAGTTTGGCAGCTGGAATTAACTTTATTCTACAACACTAAGCCTGCTTTTGCACACTTGGCGCATTTCGTCGAGTTATTTCCTTCAAATGCTCGTCAAATTTGTAACTCCAGACAGTCCGCAGAAGTAGAAACACAACAAATTGCTGAATTTTCCTTCTTTACCAGTCAAAAGCCTGTCGAAAAGAAAGAAAGAAAAGAATTCTTTGCCAAAGCCTACGCTAGCATGACGTGCTATTGCCCAGTTCATGATGTAGTACACTACCTTATTCTAATGGAACTGTGGGGACATGTCCAGTATCTAGGAGAAAGAAAAGAATCGTTTCCTACTACCTACTTGTAAACTCGTGACCTAACGATCTCATAATCTTGACTTGTTCAGATGAGTTGGTTGTTAATTGTTTCCCATCTAAAAATAAGATTAGATTTTAGGATCTCGTCCACATCAAGAATCAAGGTGGACACCGCCGCCACTTCTAGTTTTCCTCAAACACATCGATGCTTCAACTCCAATGTTCTAAATTCTCTAAATAACAGGGCACAAAGATCCGATGCTAGAAAGAACTGACGAATCCCAAGAACTAAATGGCAAAGAAACAAGAGTATTGAGGAACTGCAAGGTGGGGGATTCGGCGCTCCGGCTTGCCTTGCGAATGAGGTGCGGGGAGGAGAGGAGGCACTTGGCGCTCCAGAGCGGGTCGTTGAGGTCGGCGCCGTTGGCCTCCAGCTCCGTCGCCAGCCCGCCGTCCAGCACCAGACGCCCCCCTCCGGCCTCCACCCACCGCCGCACCGCCGCGCCGCCCTCCTCCGCGCCACCATCCCCGCCGCCACTCTTCCCCACCATCTCGCCCTACCCCTCCCTCTGCTGCTTCTGCCCGCGCTCGTCGAGTGTACTAGGTTTGTGACCTGGGATTGGGTTTGGATTTGGATTTGCGTGAGGTGTTGGGGACGACGATTTATAGGAGAAGGACGCCGAAGGATTGGAGAGCAGTGGAGGAAGAAAAAACTGTTCGCCGTGTTGGGTTCGGCTGCCGAGAACCTGAACCTATCATTCATGTCGTCGTGTCCCAGAGGCCCCGCCGCTCATTTTACCTTAGACTTCTGATTTATTTTTTTTATTTTTAAATTTTATTTTTTCTAATTTTTTTAATATTTTTTTACCAATTTTTTTCTGTAATCGTTTATATTGTCCGTGATGGGTTAACCTATTTTTTTATTTTAAAATTTTTTAAAATTTAGTTACGTTAAATAAATCACCATCAACTACAATGTAATTTCAACCAGCTACAGTGTAATTTTAATCATAAGCTATTTTATTTGAGCTCTACTGAGCGGCCCCTCGAAACAACGTGTCCTGCTACCTCTAGTATCTCTTTCCAGCATGGCACGTGATCGACTTTGGCATAGCACGACTTAGGTTTACGTCGTCATATATTTAGATTTTGTGTGATCTTATTTATTATGCAGTACATCTGTACATGTAATTGCATATAAGCTGTTGTAGAGTTTTGTTTACAGTGAACTCTACCCATGGATTTTATGCCGTCTTGTACTTCAGTGTGCCGCTTTGGTCGGTAAGTTGTGGTGGAACTTGTGGAATCCGCATGATCTTTATCGTAGACGACTTGGGTTGATTTATTCCTTAACTTTTTTTTCATGAAATTTATATAACCTTATTATTATGCCACTTAGATTGACAAAGGTTCAATTCTTTTCAGTTTATAATTTATAACTTTTCTTAAACGAACAAACGAGATGTCTTCCCCGCCGTTGTTTAGAAGTGGCTTATCGAGACAGCGTTTTTAAAACGGTTTATCGACATTCAGTTTGTTCGTCGTAGCCAAAAAAGAACCCATCTGAATTTCGCAATAACTTTTGGATTGGTGCATGGTTGTAAAATGGAAATAGTTGATCTCTCAGAGAACACCAAGCTCCCTTTGGTGTAATTTTTTACTTCTCGGTGTGGCCTGTTATTTTGTGCTGCGGCTTATGGTTTTTGGCTGGAAATTTTGAATTTTGGCTGTTTACGACAGAGTTTGCGGAGAGAGATACTCGCTTGCGATTTTGATTGATACAGCTGTTAAACTTTTAATGTGTACTATAATTAACTTGTAGATCCATCTTAAGAAAATACTCTATTTAAAAATTAGTTAATGTAGTAAAAACCAAAAACCGCTTTTAAAAGCACCGAAGAACAGGCCCGTAACATTGACGAAAGTGGCTTGTCTAGATAGTAGATACTAGGTTTGGTTGGGTTATTTGTGGCTACGAACTACCGACCTTTTAGCGTTTTGTCAATCGGTATACGTCGTTTGCATTTTGAACGGAGGTCATGCACGCATGCTACAGCGCTAAATATCTTCCGTACCATCCCAATTTCATCGTGTATCTCATAATATTTTTTTAAAAAATGTAGTATCTCAAAAGATTCACAAAGTTTGGTAGTATTTCACGGAACTTTACTGACAGTGACGCTCACGGTAAATATTGGAACCAGTGGAAGATGGCACTCTCGGTCTCGGTCCGTGTGACCGCAGCAGCAACGAAAGCGACACAAATGTGCGATAAGCAAACTAGAAACATTGGCGGTATTCATTAGGTTTGGAGCTTTTAACTTCTTGGTTCGCTCGTTTCGACTTCAATTTTTAACTTCTAATTTATTTTTCACTATTTATAAATTTCGTCTTTTTCTAAATTTTTGATTTTTTTAGCTTTTTTCAGGTTTTTTTTATTTGTTTGTGTTGTCTGTAATGAGCTGACATATTTTTTCTATTTTTAATTTTTTAATTTAATTACGTCAAATAAGTCACATTCAGCTACAGTGAAATTTAAACCACTACAGTGTAGTTTCAGCTATAAGCTACAGCTTTTTAGCCCAACCGAGCGGGGCAACTTATCTTTTTTTCTAAATTTTTGTCTTTTCTCTTATTTATTTGTATTGTCTATAATAATATAATATTTTTTAAAAAAATTTAACTTGGTTAAAAAACTAACGATAACTATAATATAAAAAGTCTACTATAGCATAAGATAAGCTATAAACTCTGCATTTAAAAGTCGGAATAATCATACAAGTTGATGGAGTGATGGCTTGAGGCGATGGCGACATACGTTCATTGTACCTACCCACCCCAGGCCGCTTTCGAGTCCCAGAACGGGTTCAGAAGCAACCGGTGATCACTGGGAAGCCTGGAGAAAGCGCCGAAAATGATATTCACTGGCTGCTGCATGGACGATCTATATAATGATCTAAGGGGTGTTCCTTTTTAGCTGCGCTTTATAGTTTTTAGCTGAAATTTTTAAATTTTAGCTATTTGCGATAGAGATTGCGGAGAGTGAGGTACTCGCTTGTAATTTTGGTTGATACAGATGTTAGACTTTTAACGTGTACTATAACTAACTTGTAGATCCTATCTTGAGAAAATACTCTATTTAAAAGTTAGGTACTGTAGTAAAAATCAAAAGCCGTTTTTGGAAGTCGGAAAGAACACCCCTTAAATTTAGGGCCCGTTTAAGACGCAGGATTCTTAAGCAAACAGTTCAATTACTGGAGGAGTCCTGAAGAAAAAATTCTGCGTTACAAACGAGACCTTAGCAAACCAATCGTGCCAAAGCCTGAGATCTCCGTCCTTTCTGATAGGCAGGGAAATTGAGGAGTGAAAGCCCTGTGGTGTTATGGAAACTAGCTGGAAAGCGTGACGTCATGTCGTACCAGCTACAACGTGAACTAAAATAAAAGAATACGTTACACTGTATCGTAAGGGTTTATATACGAAAAACAAAAAAAAAGGCACGTACGCAATTACAGTGTATGCGAAAAATCGAAAGTGAAGATGCGTATGAATTTACAGAAAAAGAAAGGTTTTACTATAAAAAATAAGGATCTATATGTAATTTTGAAGAGATTTTTTGAAAAAGTAAAGAATCATACGTAATTTTTAAAAAATAAAGAGATTTTTATAAAAATAATGATGTGACACGGTGCCTGACCGGGAATCCCCGGCTGATAATAATAGAGCTTCTGATAATAATAGGCTTCATCGTGTGCAGCATTAGTCTGGCTTGACCACGACAACCAGGTGGCGACGTGTCCTTGGGTACAACATGAGGCGTTTTTTTTAATGTTTTCTTGTACGGGAGAGCACCCTACTACTACTTTACGGAAAGTGGGAAAGAAAAGAGACGTGAACGGTGAGAAAGCTAAACGCGCACATACAAATCTGTCTTGTAGACTGTTGGTTTATAGTTTAAATATTTAAATTTTAATTATTTATGAGAGATAGTATACAGAGAGAAATAGTTGTATGTGATTTTGACTGATACAGGTGAACTCTGTATATTTTTTTACTATAATTTTTCTATTGACTCTGAAGACAACTTTAAACCTAAAAGAATCCGGCCTATATCAATAAGGCACACATATCAGTTAAATTGCTTTATAATCCTTATTATTCTTGTGGATCCATAGCTTGCGGATCAAAATGCTCTTGGTTTTGTTTATGTGATCGTCGCATGATCATCCACTACCAGCTGCCGCGGCAACCCAATCTTTGATGCCGCTAATGATAAGATATCATTTTTTAATTCCACCGACGCTGGCGTGAAGCATTAGCAGATATCGCCTGCGATGCCAGTACCTATCGGAGCCCGGAATATGATGCCAACATCTTTGTACATACTGTGCTAATTTCATGGTCGATTGCTCGTACATATATCTAATTTTGATATATCACATTTATATATCATCCCTATTATAAAAAAAATAAGTTAGTGGCCGTACGTCCTTTCTCTTTCAACCGTCTTATTCTTAACTTCTCACCACTCTATATTTTTCTACTGATCAGAGTAGCTCTCTTTCATAACATCATTATCTATATATCCAATAAATTTTATTGTAATGCACGAACATATGACTGGTGAGAAAATAAAACAGAGTAGCATATATACATAGCATTGAAACATAGAACTACATAACAAGTTTCTTTGGGCCAGCGAGGCAGGGGGTGCCAATAGTTTACATAGCAAAAGTTAGGAGCGGAAATACGGTTAAAGAGGCAACAAAAGGCATAAAAACCAGCAAGTATATCTCAGCTCAACCACAAGTAACTGACTGAGAATTAAGACTCTAGTATTCGGCTTCATCATCGCCAAAACCGCTTGTGTAGGAGTAAATGTACGACAGATCTTCTTCTACATCCTCTGAATATATCAAACAAGCAATCGATCATGTATGCATATGGGCGGCATGTATACATGTGTCCAGCAGGAGATGTGGGAGGAAGAGCTCTATAAAGGAGAATACCAGGAGATGACGCACGGAAGAAATGTATACATATGGGCGGCATGTATACATGTATACAAAGGAAGCTCCAAAGAAGTCAGCAAATTGCATGCATGCAGCCGAACCATACAACGGAAGGAGAGAACCACGCATGCCGCGTGGACCCCACCAGTCACATAGGTCCAAACAGGTGTCACAATAGCTTCAGCAACAAATCCCATGGATCCAAAGTTTTGCAATCCTTCGCTTGCCATTGCTGGAGTTATAGGTCATGTTCTTTTCAGTTTTTAAAAGTTATTTTTTAATTTTTTTATAGTAACTATCTTGTAAATGGAGCATTTTTTTTAAGATAAAGTCTACTAGTTAATTATAGTATATACTTTACTGATTTCATTTATATTGGCAAAAACCGCATGCGAGTTTCTGTTACACTGTAATCTCTCGTAGAAACAGTCTAAAAATCACAAGCTATAACTAAAAACCATAAGCTGCAGCCAAAAAGAACAAGCCCATAAGCTAGGTTTGCTCGTGGCCGACGTATACGGACCTAACGTTCGGACGAGTATACGATTATGCATACGGGTGTACGGCTTGTCCTGTTGGGCCGTTGGCCACTACTCGGTCGCTGCCGCTCGGGCTAACAAGGCCCATCAAACAAGCGAGATCGTTGTTTGGGCCGGGCCACCCCACGCGGGAACTCGAGGATCCACACAGCACAGCAGATCGACTCATTCCCCTGAAGAAAAAAACGGATTCCTCTGGGAAAAAATGATCAATTCATCCTCGCTCAAAGAAAAACAGATCACTTAATTACGCAATTTCCATGAGAACCTTGAGAAAATAACACATAGTTCTTCTGAACCATCGAGAGCATTTTTTTAGAACAAATATCCAGACCAAATTAACTTATTTGTACTGACTTCTGTTTAGAAAAACCAATATGAATATCTGCCTTCTCTAAGTATTATTTACCCTAGTGCAAATGTTTACGCAAGCCAAATAAGCGTCTATAATTTGTTTTAAAAAGGTTGTCTTCATAAATCGTTTTAAAAATAACCAAGAAACCATCTCAATTATTTATTTTTTTAAAAAAAGCTATAAATCATAAATCAGAAAAAACGGAGCCTAGGGCACGACAAATGCAAGCATGACTGTCCAAACTCTCTGTATTGTGTAGACTTTCACAGTTGTAATCACACAACCACACCGCCGTAAAAAAATGAGCTAACAAAGATCATCGTCGTGTCGCAGCTGCAATCGGCACAACACAGGGCCGCTTCCGGCACTCATCTACGGGAGAACGCGAGCCAGAATCGGCTGAGAGAGGAGGAGAGGAAGGTGGAGACAGCCTATGGACCACGGGCTCTGAAGAAGCACAGGCACCCTCCTGACTGGCCCTTGGGGATCATGCCGCCGCCCTTGCTCGTGTCAAGAGCCTCCAGGAGCCGCACCACCTCGTCCATGTCGGGCCGCTTCTCCGGGTTCGCGTCCCAGCACCGCCGCATGATGCTCGCCATCGCGCTTGGGCAGCAGCGTGGGATCTCCGGCCGCAAGTCCTGCGCACGCACACACGAAAATCGTCAGCTTTGTTTGCAAGGGTTTAGCATGGGTGCGCCTAGATATTCCTCAATGTTTTCTTCCTAACAATCATCTAGATTTGAAGACGTTAGATTAGAGATCCAACGGCCTCCATTTTTTCTGTAGAAGGGGGAGATCTTTTTAGAGGGGATGGGAGAGAATTCAGAGCCGTTGGATCTCTATCAGATGTTTAACATTGTGTGCGCGCGCCATTATTTCGTTGTATAGCAGCAGCAGTGGATCCAACAGCTGAAAACAAACCTGGTGAACAACAGCGGATGAGACATCCGCAAAACTGAGGTCTGGATACGGCATGTCACAACAGTATACTTCCCATAAGCATATGCCAAAGCTGTAGACATCACACTTTCTATTGTATGGCTTGCCTTGAAGGACCTGCAGATACAAACAAAAGAAGAACGAACAGTCGTTTAAAACGGGGTATAAAAAAAACAGATTTGGTTAAAACAGAATCATCGTCTAAACCTCTCATGGAGAAGCACTCATCCCAATGGCAAACAAAAATACAAGGAGGCAGCGTTCTCTTTGGTATAAAATCTTATAGAGTTATGGCAGTGTACCTCCGGGGCCATGTAACCGAGTGTGCCTGTCGCACCTGTCATTTCCTTGGGATTCTGAGCCTCAACACGAGCAACACCAAAATCAGCAATCTTAATGTTTCGTTGAGTAGTAAGGAGCATATTTTCAGTCTTGACATCCCGGTGCACGATCTTTCTCGAGTGTAGGTAGCTCAATCTGCAGAAAGAAACATGAGAGATGGTCGTCATTGAATTCAGATAGAGAAATGTGTGATGGTGATTTTAGCCAACTTGCTTACCCTCTGGCCAAATCCAACGCGATCTGAACCACGACTTTATATGCAAGTTTCCTTCGCATGTTCTTTATTAGATACTGTTTCAGTGTTCCTCCGGCAACATATTCGACCACAACACAACATGCTCTCTGGGGCAGCTCGGCGCGTGCACCGCTCTCGGAACTATCGGCTGGAATCTTAAGGTCTGTGGTACCCATTGATGCGCCGACGAACTGCAAGAAAGAAAATAAAACACTTAGATAATTTTATAACGGATCACAAGAACAAAGCCTCTACAGAAGGCAGCACCGAACTGACATTGCTAAAGAAGCTACATGAATGAGTTAGCATACTGCTATACAGTAGACTATGCGAATGCAAATGGATTCAGAGTAAGGATTGCTGGGAGCACAAATGTTCACCTTGCTAACATTTGGATGGCTGAGCTCATGCCAAACGGCAACCTCCTGCTTAAATGATGCTCGCAGAGCAGAAGTTTCAGCTTCTGTTGCAAAGCCATCTTCTCCCCAATCCAACAGTTTTACTATACACACCATGAGAACAGTATTAGCTTCTCCGTGAGAAGATCAGGGCATTGCAATCCATGTGGTGTTGGTAGTTTGGTAAAGCATCTCAACAATACTTGAAAAGTATACAGATTAATTTCAGGATGTTCATCAGAGAACTTTTATCTATTTGATAAGATGCTATTCAGGACAGTTATTTATTTATCCTTGTTATAAAACGCAAGGTATAAGTAGATAAACAAAAGAGCGGGAGATACGGATTTCACATGAAAAACCATTACGGGAAGATTTAGAAGCATAAAGAACTTCGGTGCATATAAACCGTGCGACTACAGAGGTACATATATATGCTAGCATCAGAGTCCCAAACACGGAAGAAAACTGAATCAGAGTCGAATGCCGCGGCCGTTGCCACGTCTAACACGGCTTAGCGCAAGCACCGCTCAGCACCACATCTGGCGTAGTGTTTGGCATGAACACGATGATGAATTCTTGATGGAGATGGTGCAATATGCGCATGCAGATGATAGTAGTGCAAACTATATGCATGATAAGCATAGAGTAGGATCCAATTCATAGCCATTGGGATTTCATGACCAAGTAACAGAGGTCCTTCTGCGACATTGGGATTTCATGAATACTCTGACAATACCGATAGGCTTTAAACTATTCAGCTAATATTAGAGCAAGCTACAATGTGCCTAGTGGATCAAAAATTCATCATGTAACCTGGTTACACATGTATCCTTCCCAGCCTAAATAAGATAGCTTCGAACAATCTAACTAGTACCAGCAACCCCTTGTTTTTCCAAGAAAACGCAAGAGACTATCGCGCCATTGCATCAAGAAGGAGAGAGATGCAACGAATCCTACACCGGTAATATTTCACACACGCAACAGAGATGAAGAACAGTAGGAAAGCTGCATACCTGCAACATCCAGGCCATCGTAGGTGCCGCGGTACACCGTGCCGTACGTCCCCTGCGCGATGACACGCCGGATCTCCAGCTTGGAGAGGTCGATCTCCCAGACCTCCTTGGGCCCCTGGGACTTGCCCACGCTCTTCCCCAACCTCTTGGCCAGCTGCTTGTCCAGTTGGATGTCCAGCTCCTCCAGGTCGATCTTGTCGGCGCGCACGTACGCCTCGTCGCCGCCGAGGACCCCCGAGGACTTCATCTTCTCCTTCGCCTCCGACGACGCTCCGGCGCTCGACGACATCACGCGAAACCGCAAGTCGCAGGAATCGAAGACTCCCTTGGCCGCAAACAAGAGCGCTAGATATCAAGCAATGATTGGTCCCTTGCCGCGAGAAATCTGAGCAGAAGCTCTGCCTCGAGATATATCGGTATGGACACACACGACCGGGCAGGTTTCCAAATATAGCTGGGATTTGACCGGAGCTGGACACGAATCCAAGAACCCGAAGGGGAAACGGAAGGCGGCGCCTTACACCGTTTCAGGCCAGGGCGTACGGCAAAAAGGAAAAGGGAAGCGGCGGCGTCGAGCTGAGCTCCTCGCGACAGAGGCGAGTCCGGTCAGAGTTGGGGAAAGCGCGCGGAAAGCCCGCGCCTTTACCGGCCAGGACGCCTCAAACAACCACGGCACGCAACGCGGGCGGAATCCGAGCTCGAACCGGCCTGAAGAATCCGCGCAAGAACACACCTCCAGCCAAACTCCAGAGCTCTCTCTCTCTCTCTCCCCCTCCCCACAAAGAAGTTTGAACTGAGCCCAAGAACCTCGAGCCGGCGCCGAATCGGGCGAGAATCGCCTCGAACCGCGGGGAATTCTCCGGAGAGACGCTGCGACCTGGGTAATGTGCAGGCGGGGATCCTCCAATCCGGCACGAACCGCGCGGGGATTGAGAGGAATCGGAGGCGGCCGCGGCGTGGAGGGAGGAGGAAGAAGAGGTGGTGGTGGTGGGCTTGCAGAGTCCACCGGAACGGAGCTTTTGTCCAACTAGAAGTGGACCCGCAACCTCGAGCAGCAGCAACGTATACTAGTCCAACACCTAACACAAAATTGAGCATATCATAATCATATACTAGGGCTTAATCGAGACACGAAGCCTGATGGTTTTTATTGTCAACGTCTGATCGAGCTTTTTCATGGCGTCAAACTTGATGTACACCTTACATCACATGCATGTGAGCTGAGCTTACAAGATATAATTCCCGATTGCCCACTGAGGAATCATATCGATCTCAACAAAAAAGATTGACAAGTACAGATTTGTTCAAAATATTGACAAGTACAGTAGTGTTGAGGTTTTTAATTAGAGTATCAGATGATCTCTGTACTTGGGTAATCTTCGAACAGGCATGTGCAGTTAGGGAATTACACCCAGCGGCCAGCGCGCTAGTGCTTAATTCAATATGCTCTGTTAATGCTCCCTAATTAAAATCGTAGATAGATGTTATTTATCTTTTTATATATTTTGATATTAATGTTACTTTTGTTAGAGAGGAATACATGAAAGTAATCCTCTTAAAAATAGGGTATTGATTTATTGATGGCGGAGCGATGACAAGCTGAAGATATTGGCCTATTTTATTTTACGTGATATCATGCATGGTGTTCAGGCACATGCATCACCTTTCCTTGGCACGGTGATTTTGACATGTTGGCTCTCTGCAGTCTACTTGCGCGCCATCTAATCCACCAATGCTTCTCTTGAGATCAGGAATTGCATGGCCTGCTCGATCGTCATGTACCATTGTTGGTACATGACCTAGTGTTCTCGAAAAAAATCCGACCTCTCTTGAGGCAGAAAGATTAGACGGTTGTTGCCAACCATAGGATAGCTTAGCGGTGTAGGCGTGTAGCACATTGTCACTTTGACCGGGATTTATCAGGGTTTATTTTTTTGGGATTTGGACCTGTGATGTAAGGGCTATGAGCCTTAACATGACTGCACTAGCCAGTTGTTCGCGCCATCTCTTAAAAAAAAGGAAGATTACATAAGTTGTTTGGAAAAAAAGAAAAAGAAATGCATTTTTGAGAAGCAAATAAGAGTACAATTTTTGGAACCGTATGTATTTTGTCTAAATTATAGAGAATCACACTTTTTTTTACCATATTTCAAAAAACTACACGTATTTTACAGTATATTATTATAGAACTATACTTTTTACAGTAGCCATACGGTGCTGACCGTATAAGCCCACTCGTCAGAGAAACTTGGATACTCTACCATTGACTTCTTGTGTTCCACTGACGAGTGGGCTTGTATGGTCAGCACCGTATGCTACTGTAAAAAAGTGTGGGTCTATGATAATATGTACGGAATACATATGATTCCTTAAAATATTGTAAAAATGATTATCTGGAAATCTATAAAAAAATACTTGTGGTTCCAATAATCTCCTTATTATTCCCGGGGGGATTCCTGGCTTCCCACCGTGGCCACGTCAGCAATTTTGCGATTAAGTCCCTGTATTTTGCGAAATCACGTAGAGGTCCTTCGTCCTCGCAAATAGGTCCTCTTCTAAATAGCAGGTCCTGCCAGTTTTTATGGAAAACACCCTCCAATTTACCGATAACAACCCGCGGTTTCCAATTGAGACAACATAAGAGGAGGAGCGTAATGCACCACGACGTCCATTTGATGATCCCAAGCATATCACCTCACAAGAACTCGATGTTTGTTTGCCTCGCATGGTCGATCGGAGATGTGCACCACATGTGTCACAACGTAGCGCCTAGGCAATGACCAATTGTCGGAGAATAAGAGAATCGACGCCACCGCCGCCTCGCCTACCATCTCACCGTGGTGTCGCTCGGTCTCTATTGCCTCACTCCTCCGACAAGGAAGCTTATATCCACCGATCAATATATATATTGCTCTAAATTTATCTCAAATATTCTAATTTGTGAGTTAGGGTTTCAATGTGGTGATTGTTGATTGATTTTTATCAAATTGTAGGGTTAAGACTTAGGGTTTTAATTCTAGTTTTTGGAATACCAGCCTAGGTCATTGCAAAATGGAGGGCAAATTATAGTATTTGACCGCAATATCAAGTAAGTAAGCCACTAGATATATTTTCTATTATATCATTTTTGAACTATCGAATATATAAATATCTAACTGACTTTTTAATTAATTGGTGATAATTTCATGAATGATATACTTATTTGCTATGTGAAAAAAATAAGAATTGTGAAAATTACTAATAATGTTATGGTTCAGGCTTTATGAACTTGAAAGAACGTAAATACTAAAAGATAATACATTAACTTACATTTGATCATTCTACTATTTTTTACTAGAAAACTTTAATTCATTTTGTTCTCTTTTAACATGCCATTGATGTTGAATGATGTATTTTATCAATGTCAACCAACTTTTATATGTAGTTTCGCTTTTAACTCATTCGCTTTCGCAACTAATCAATATTATTATCGATTTTTTTTATTTTGGTAAGTATTTTGATCACTAATTCCTTATCACCATACGTTGTCGTCAGTTATGATAAACTATTGATGCTAACAATTACAAAACACATTACTATTTACCACAATGTTGCTTTAAAACTATATATGTTGTTATATGTACAATGAAGTAGTGAACCCGGTTATTTTCATTCTAATTTCGCTCCTGTTGAGGAATCATATTGATCTCAACAAAGAGGGGGTCATCGTATTAACAAGGACAGTACTGTTTAAGTTTTAAATTAGAGTATTAGATGATCTTTGTACTCGGGTAATCTTTGCACAGGTATGTGCAGTTAGAAAAATTACACCCAACAAGTAATCTTTAGGTTAATGTTTTGTACTTGCTTAATTCAATATACTAATTAAAATACTGTATTATTGATGGCATTGCAGTAACAAGTTAAAGATATTGAGCTCTTTTATTTTTATGTGATATCATGCATTATTTCCTGGCACATGCACCACCTTTCCTTGCTATGGTGAGTTTGACTAGGTTTTGTGCATTCTGCTTGAGCGCCAGCCAATCCACCGGTGCAGTACTAGTACAATGTTCACTCTTTCCTAACATCTTAAGCATTTAATTGAACTAGTTATTACATAAAACTCAATAGCACGAAATATTTGAGCTGAAAAGACAAGCAGGCGACAATGACTTCTTCCCGACTCCACAAGGTGACTCGCTTGTGAGCAAATTCTTCTCCCTTCCAGCACTAGGCCCTGTTCCAAACATTCCTATTTTTTTAACGTGATTTTATTCTTTTTTTGTATTATCCATAATATATAATAATAGTGTTTTTTCTTTATTTGTAATTAAATGATTCAGAAAAAGATAACAATTGTTACAATATTATTTTAGAAATAAATCAAAAGTCAAAGCCTTAATTGGCTAGTTTAGCCGTGCCGTGATTTTGTTTAACAAGCATGACGACCTACTACTACATTTCGCCCACGCAAAAGCAAACATAAAGCATACATAAGCAAGCTCCCTTTTACACGGCAGCCGGCCACGTACTGTACGTGTCATGAAACATAAATGGCTTAGCCATGATTTTTATTTTTACTGTAGCAATTAAAATATATTGCTGTAGATATTAATTTTCCTGAGTAATTAAATTTAAAAATAAAAAATTATATCATTATAGATAATACAAAGAAAAAAAGATAACATTTAAAAGCTAGAAGATAGAAGCAACGTTTGAAGCAGGGCCAAACATTTATCTTAGACCTTTGTTTCTTTTTCATGACGCAGGAAACATCTCTGAGCACTTCGATGCAGGCAATGTACCCGTGTTCAGTCCCTTTCGAACTGGTTCCATCTCAAACTTCGATGCCAGATCCATCTTAAGAAAAATTCTCCGGTCGCTCTTACCCAAAGAAAGAGCTTGTCGCCATCCCAAGCAAGCACGGAAACCAAATTTGATATGGCAAGCAGGCAGCAGCTATCTGCTCATTTGGGCTTAAACGGCTGGCTTTCAGTTTATTTTTTATCATTTCTAAATTTTAATATTTTTATTTTTTGGTTTATTTAAATTTTTTTATCGATTCTTTTTTCATATTTATTTGTATTATACGTGATGGCTTAACTTATTTTTTATTTTTAAAAATTTTAAATTTAATTATGTCAAATAAGTCACCATCGCCATAAGAAAATTTAGTTATAAACTACTAAAATTCAGTCCAACGGATAACACCTTTCTTTGCAGATCGAAACAAATCCAGATATATTAACAAGGGCATTATATCTTCTTCAAATATCCAATGTGGTTTCCACCTCATTGGCATTTTCACCGTGTCCATCGATCGAATCATCAGCGCAACCGTGATTATTGATTGGTTATTCATGTCACATCTCTCACTTTCAGATTTGTTTATTACTGCTGCCAAGTTGAACTCGGCTGATGAGATGGAACCTGTCAATCTGTCATGCCATTCCAGAGTTCTTGCTGCCTTAGTGGGAAATGGCAGACCAATCGGGTTACATTTTTATTTCATTGTACGATGTGGCACAGTAATATACATTATACAGGAAAGGGATGCAACAGGGGATGGGTGGGGAGTTCATGAGATGTTTACCCACAGCGAGCGAGATTTCTGTAGGTGACTTTACTTTCAATCGTCCGGATCGTACATGATCCGATTTTTTAATTTTGCGATTAAGTCCCTGTATTTTGCGAAATCACGTAGAGGTCCTTCGTCTCGCAAATAGGTCCACGCTTCGTAAACAGGTCCTCGCCAGCTTTTTTATGGAAAACACCCTCCAATTTACCGATAACAACCCGCGGTTTCCAAAATTATGTATAGGTCCTTGTTTAGTTACGTACAGGTCCTTGCGGGTCCCTGTTTTTTTTTTGCGAAAAAGCCCTTTGGTTCCTCCGAAATTACGCATCCATCCCCAATTTTTTAAAAATAACCGTCTCACAAATTTTCGTGTCTTTTATTTCGGTCCACACGGTGGCTAGCGCGGCGTTGCGCCGCGCTTACGTACCTAGTACTTCATATTACTGGGGGATTCGCTCTGGGAGGCCATCCACGTCGCCTTTTTGGCGAATAGGCCCTGTGGCCCTTTCAAATTTGCATACGGGTCTCGATTTGTTTTGCATAAAAGCCCCTACCACGTTAGCTTTTCTCGGAAGACCCCTCCGCTTTTCGAAAATTACGGATGGGTGCTTGGTTTTTTCAGGGAGGCCCTTCTTTTACGTGATAAATCCCTACGGTTTTTCCGGAATTACGTATGGGTCTTTGGGTTTTTGCCTCTGCTTTTTCAAAATTACGTACTGACACTCGGTTTTTCAGGAATACCCTCTTTTTACGTGATAAAGTTTCACGATTTTTCAAAAATTACGTATGGCTCCTTGGTTTTTCAGAAGAAAAAAAATCTTCGTTTTTTTTTGAAATACGTACAGGTTCTTGATTTTTTTTCAGAAAAATCTTTAACGAATTAGGTTCTTTTGTTACATGCGCCCGACTTCGGCTGCTAGTATATTTACTCAGCAAAGAAAGAAAGGCTAGATACGTGCTTTCGTAGAGGTATCATGCTGCGTATTAGCCAGCACGTGCGTACGTTGCTGCTGTGCCGCACGCAGACCCGCCGCGTGCAGAGGAAAAGCGCGCGACGATGGCTCGTCTCCACCTGTGTCCTGCTTTAATTGCCCATGCAAAAGCAAATACGCTAGCAAACTCCCTTTGACGCACTGTACACGTCGCGAGCGAAACATACACATTTCCTAGGCATTTGGGGTGGCGTTTTTCTTCTTCTTCTTCTTCTTCTTGTCAGCGCGCGCACGCAGGAATCACGCATCTCTGAGCACTTCGATGCAGGCAACCGATGAATAAACTGGTGTACAGTCCCTTTCGAGCTGTTCCATCTGAACTCTGACGCCAAATCCACCTTAAGAAGAAGAGGAGGAGGATGCTCTCGTCTCGTTTGACAGTTGTGAGCAGAGCCTGTCGCCGTCCCCAGCAAAAGCAAGCACGGGAAACCAAATTCGATAGCAGCTAAAGCTTTTACCGACGAAACAGATCCGGATGGAACAACGGCCCTTATCCCCTTCGGATATCCAATGCTGTTTCCATCTCATCTCACCGGCATTTTCACCGCGTCCGTCGATCGCTGCCGATATTCAAGCAGCTAGCAGCTAAAGCATTTACGGACGAAACAAATCCGGATGGAACAACGGCCTTATCTCCTTCGAATATCCGATGCTGGTTTTGTTGGAACTAATCTGAGTACTATGTGTTCTAGTGCGTGTAAAAGTTGAAGCAGCAGTCAGAAGTTACAGTGAACTAGTCATAGCTACAGTAAACCAGTCGTACCTATAGTGTATCGGCCAGTAGTTATAAGCTATAATAACTGATCGGTAGTCAAAGCTACAATCCCGGTCGGTAGCCGAAAGCTACAATACCTGGTTGATGCTCGGAAGACCTGTTGATCGAAGACCGGTAGTACCGGCTCTGTGTGAATGGTACGATCGGAGTTGTGATAAGAGCTGTGGCCAAGACACCGTAGTCGAAGAACCGTGGTCGAAGCGCCATGGTCGAAGAGATGTGGTTGAGACGCCGTGGTTGAAGTGCTATAGTCGAACGACTTAAAGTCGTAAGGAGTCGACTTGGTAGGCCTGTGTGTGTAGTCGTAAGCATACGAATTGGTCTCAGCTGGACCGAGTCTTGCGGGTAGTGCGCGGTGTGCGCCGAGTCGTACGGAATCGTGGCCGGCAAAATCGGATCACAAGGAGTCTAACTAGTGAAGTTAGTGGGTGGGTGTACAGGTCAAGTGACTATGTGTGCGTGAGTCTTATTTAAGCTATGTACGTCATGTTAAACAAGGAGAGAAGCAAGTGAATAACAGGGAAAGAAGAAAAGGAGTGTGTTGCCACAAAAAAGTCTCTATTGTGTTTATTCTTTCTCCCTACTCGTGTGCGTGTGTCATTCCAAAGAAGAAAGTATATGTGTGTTTTCTTCTAGAGAGTAGAGATCGGAGTTGATGAGTTTAGTTCCAGCACTTGGTATCAGAGTCTCAAGACTGAGGAGCCGGTGTGAAGCTGACAAGCAATGGTGGTGCAAAACCATTGAGAGGATTCGACGTGTAGTCGAAGGCGGTGGTGTGAAGCCATCGTGCTAGAGGAGTCGGTGTGAAGCCGACAAGCACGCCTCGGTGTGAATCTGAGTGGTGCTGGTGTGATACCGTTGCAAGAAGAATCGAGGTCAAAGTTTCCCAGTGAGTCGTGTAACCGGCAGCGAGGTTATGGCGTCAAAGAGGTAGCGGTGAAGAGTGGAGGCGCCATGTCTCCCAAATACCTGCTACCAACTAGCGTCGTCGACAACTGGCAATTTCATGCCAAAGACTTACGGTGTTAAGCCGTGGGTAATGGCGGTGTACGTCTGTAAGATCCAGGAGGCCGACTAGAGGGGAGTGAATAGTCGTTTCTAAAATTATATATTTTAAAATCTATTTGAGCTATTTGGCTAAACACAAGTATACAATACGGAAGCTTAAATCAAATTGATTTAGTACAAATAAAGCCTAAATCAATTAGTTCACCTAAGAGTTGCAATCCTAGGATAATAAGCAATCAATTTAATTCTATGTATGTAAATTGCTTGAATATAAATTGAGCACAAGGAAATAAACCACAATTGATATTGTCTCTTTTTACCGTGGTGTTTGGAGACTTGCCGGTCTCCACTAGACCACGTTGAGGTTAGCCCAAACGAATTGGACCGGTTCCACGAATTAAGCCTTCTACCTCAATTCCACTAGTGGTAGCTCTTTCTCGCTTCAGGTAGGTGAGCTCCAATCTTCACAATTTTACCGGATCTTCTCACAACCTTTTTTGAGAAGGTCACCGCGCACGACGCCTCCAACGTCGTCTAGGAGTCGGCAAACTCCGAGAGTAATAAGTCAAACCACCGCTTGACTCTCACCACGCGCAATGAATGTACAAGCTCAAATAGACACAAAGTACATCTCTAGATGCAACACATGCAATCTAGATGTGGCGCAGCTGAAGCAATGAAGGCAATTAAAATTTTATCTTCCATATTTGAACCGTTTGACCTGGTTTTCCCCATTAATGACTTGTCCACGTACTTCGCAAAGTCGAGGACGACTTTTTCTTATGGGAGGGAGAATGGTGTGAATGAAAACATTGCAATGTATGCATTTGATAGCTATTGTAGTATCAATTGGTTTGTGCAAAACAGTGAGAATAAGAATGATACAATAATTGATTCATACATATACCACGCATATGTGTTGTTCTTTTTGCTTACTACACCTCCAGGTAATAGTAATGTGAAAGACGAAAGGGGTGTAACTGACCAATACATATACCATGCATACACGTTGTATTCTTTGTTTAGTACAATTTCAGTTATCAAAAGCGAGGACGGCTTTTCTTGAAGAAGGGAGGATGATGCGGATACGCATATGCTTAGCACTTTAAGTCGGATACATTATTTCACCGGAAAGAAGCATTGAGCCGCATTAAATATTGTCGTGAATTTGTTTCTTAATGAATTTCCTTCTATTTGTGGGAACGATATACTACCTTATGCCAAATTCTTGTTTATTATTAGGTTTGAATATTATGATGATTCCGGGGCCAAAGTTATGGAGAAGCACAAGGAGGAAAGAAGCCAATGCAGTGGGAGAGCAAAAGGAGGAGCCCAAGGACTTAAACTACAAGTTTTGGATAAGATTTTCAAGCCAAATTCGGACATCCCACGTGCTCAATCCAATTCAAACTCGGATTCAACTCAGAATTCAATTCGGATTCGGTTCGGGACAGCCTGACAGGCAGTTACTAAAAAGGCCATAACTTTCACAAACGGAGTCCGATTCAGGTGTTCTTGTACTCGTTGGAAAGATAATTTCGAGGGCTACGGAATGGATCCAGCCCCACCTTCAAATTCGTCACGGATAAAAAGTTATGACCGAAACATTGTGATGGTTTAATTTTAGGTTTTTCCTTTTGTGTGAGTTTGTTTCCAAATACATGTAGGGATGTGTTGGAGTTTGTTTAGGACCTCTTGGCCAGCCATGAGGTGGCCAGGGTACTATATATTAAGGGTTAGACCTCCATTGTAAGGGGACCACGTTTGAGAATAATCAATCTACTAAAGTATGTTCGAGTTTAGCATTGTTGCCTAAGTTCCATAGGGAATTAGGAGTTACTTTCTTCAATCAAGATCGTTCAGCCTTTCCATTGGGAATTAGGTGCACGATAGATCTTCGCAGTGGTCGTGAAATCAACACGAGTGTGGTTTGGCGGATTAAAGAGTGTTCGTCCCTTGCATTGGCATTGGAGGATCATTGCGATTCATCAAGACTCCCGTGAGTATCCATCCTACGTCGAGAAGATCGGGCGACCCCGTATCATTAATAGTACGGCAACCTATACTAGCAATCTGGTCTTCCAACCAAACACCAAGACCGGTAAAAATTAGGAATACATCCTTAGCCCTAAGTAGTCATACTTTTGCCTTAAGTCATCGTCTTGATATGCATCAATTCATGATGTATCATTTTCTTCAACTCCATTAACATATGATGGTCTTCGCTTGACTTGATGATCAACACATGATCATCTCATATTGGACATGCATCAATTTATGATGCATCTTTCTTCTTGATGACCTTCAACACATGAAGCATTCTTTCATCTAGACTTGATGATCTTCAACACATGAAGTCATCTCAAGTCATCCTCATTTGTGGAAGCTAACATATTCGTGCAACTCATGAAAAATGTTAATCCACAAAACAATTATCATCAATTACCAAAATTCACCATTAACATATAATGGATGGACTAGATTCAACAATATTTCCTTTTTGGTAATTCATGACAATCCCAACAAATAGTGAGATAAAATTTGATTTGTGAGTATACAACTTGTACACAACAACTATATACTCTAAGATAAATTTAAACAAATCTTACTTATCTGGTTGTCATTAATCATCTAACCATTAATATATAATGGAGAAGTTAAATGACAACCCGATTGCACTTGAGTATATATAAACTACACAAGCTATATATATACTCAAAAATGTATTTGAAAGTAAAGATCCTAAATATGCATATTAAAAGAAGCATGGATCGATACTTATGGAACTCCAAACCATAGAGAGAGCTCCTCCAAATATGTGCATACAAGAGTGTATAAAGAAAATATATGCACATATTCATTTTGGACTATTTATGGAGTTCATTCTATATTTTGTATCTAAGGAATGTATTAGTATATGAGAAAAGTGTGATTTCGAATGCATACCTTTTTTTATTTCACATTTCTATCCAAATGAGACTAAGCTATAGTATACTTACACAAAAATATTTGTTTCATACATACACTTGTCATTATAACTAAAATATTATAATACTATTTGTCATTATCACTAAAATATTATAATAGTATTTGTCATTATCGTAAAAATCAACTTAAACGGAGCTTGATCTTTCAACATCCACATTTCGAGATGATCCGACGTGAAGTCGACGGCGGTGGCGGAGGCCATTGTCGCATGAGAAGTTAGTGTGAGACCGACAATGACAACCATGTGAAGCTGCTACGAGATAACGGCGGTGTGAGGCCACTGTAAGATGAAGACATGCACGAACAGTGATGTGAGGCCATTGTAAGCTGTGCAAAGAGAAGGCCGCTGCATGTGGCAAGAAGTCGAGGCCGTTGTGTGTGGCAAGAAGAGAAGACTGCTGTGTGCAGCGAGATAGTGTGGTCGAATGCATCGAAGATTGACGTGTCAAGAATAGGAGGAAAAATATTAGAACTAATCTTGACTCATGTCGAGTACTTATATGTTTGAGTACGTGTAGAAGTTGAAGCTAACAGCAGTTACGATGCGTTTTTAGCCGTTACAGTACAAAAAAACCAGAAACATGCACTTATAAGCCTAAATGAGCACCACCCGCTCAATTCGGCTTGAGCTTCTGGCTTATTTTTTTACTGTTTTTAAATTTCACCATTTTATGGTTTTTGGCTTTTTTAGCTTTTTTACCAGTTTTTTTCATATTCGTTTGCAGCACCCATGATGGGTTAGCATGTTTTTTTTCTATTTTTTTTAAATTTAGTTATACTAAATAAACTATCATCAATTATAGTATAACTTCAATCAGACACAGTATAATTCTAACCGTAAACTACTTTATATCAACCCAACCAAACAGACATTAACCGCGGTCATAAACCAAAAGTCGTACACTCGAAGAACTGCACCTGTAACCCTTACCACAGCTGGCGTGTACGTGCATGCCCTAACTAGTCGAAGGAAGCGGAGGAAGCCCTCGAGGCAGGCCCAGTAAAATTAGCGGAGCGGTGGTACGCATCGCTGATCAGCAGTATAGAAGGCAATAGAATAGGAGAGCGGCGGCTCAGAGGTTCGGGGGAGGGAGGCAGATGCTGGAGATCCCCCGCGGGGTCGCCGGAGGACATGGACACGCCGGATAGGCCCCGCGCCAGCGACGGCCCCGGCGCCGGGTTCGAGGTCCGCGTCTCGTCAACGGGCCGCTCGGCCTGCTTTTCCCCTGATTTTTTGGGGGGCGATTCGTGGGTTAAATCCTTTGGGTTCGGCGGCTGGTTTGCTCCTCGGGTTAGAGCTGGCGGCGGCGAGGATTTGGTTCCCGCTTTTCGTTTTTTCTTCTTCTGATTTTTTGGGAGGTTTTGAGGGTTGGATTCGTTCGATTGGTTGGGGGTTTAAGGGGATGCTTTTGGTGGGCGATTAGGGTTTTAACGCGCCTATTCCCCCCGAGCTTCCTGCGATGCTGGAGTCGAGGGATTTTCTCGGAGGAGAGGTTGGGGCTTGATTCCGTCTCTAATCACATAATCTCGCATGCTGTTTCGCGCATCTTCGTTGGGGATTTGGGGGCTATTCTTATTAGATGATTCGATAGGGTTCTTGGTTTGGCGAGTTCGGGGAGGTCGGCTGTTTGTTTCGATTGCCCACTTCGTTTTCTTTTCCTCGGGAGTATTAGACGCTTTCATGCGCGCGTTGTTAATAGATGGAGGTTTTAGCTGTTTGTTTGGGTTTATATATGATTTAGAAACAAGATGTTTTCGATGCCTATTTAGATGTGAGTTTTTCTTCATAGGAAGATTGTGCATTTGCCGGTGGAAGTTATGGTTTGGATTTGGTTGATCCATAATGTATTGGCATTTAGGCATTCCCATACTGTTCTCGCATTTGTTAATCTTGTAACCTTCTTATGTTTGGATTGGATAGCATGTAGAATTATTTGCAACTAAACTCACTTATGAAGTGGTGATGAAATGAAGATCTGTAGTTCCCTTTCTAATTACATTTTCCTACCTGCAGGACTCTCCTGTCTTTAATTTCATCAATAGTCTTTCTCCTATACCACCACCTAAACCTCTAGACTCAGCACACAATGTGCATCTATTCAAGTCATCAGACTTGGCTCCTGTTTCTTCAATCTTTGCCTCGCCACATGTCAACCCAGCAAAGGAATCTAAGCTTCTGATCAGGTAAATTTACGTTACTTTCTAGCTTGTGTGTGATCTGAACTTCTGATCAGGCAAATTTAGACTTGAGCCTTAGTGCCTTACTATATGTCTTGTCATATTAATCAGGGATGATTCTGTTCAACGTTCTCAAGAATCAAACTCTCCTAACAGTGTCAGAACTCGAATAGGGACTGCAAGCTCTATTAGATTGATCAAATGCAAAAACATTGTTTTAGAAAACTGCAGTGTTATCCAGCTTGGTGGTGGCAGTGCGGAAAGTGATAAGAATCAAAATGCTGATGGTAAAACATATCTTACTACTGACCAGGAGTGTACAGAACAAGGTGTCCTCCTTGATCTGAGTGGCCCAGACAACATGGACTCATCACATTCTGGAAGAAATTCTCATGAAAACCAACTACATGAACAACATAAGAATGAGCTTGTAGCATATGATGGGGATTACTTGATTACACACCAAGTATGTAGTGATATGCTGACATTAGCTCCACCATTTGAGGCAGAAACACAGTTAGTGAATGACACATTAATAGCTGATAATGCCTGCTCTTGTAAATCCTTGTTGACTGGTGGGTCAAGTGGCTCTTACACCCACAATTCTGCACATGATCCTCATCTTTACTGGTCTGGGGCAGTTGAAGGGTCTGCAACAGATTATACCCCACAAATGCTCCCTGGTGGCTGTCAAAGTCAGTTGGTCTCAAATGATCAAGTCTGTAACAAGCTTGATGAGCCCAGTGATTACATGCCAATGGACCAAAATGTATGTATTCTTCTTGCTACTATGTATTTTTTTTTGAAATATTCACATGTTGGCTTTACCAATGAATAATAGCTAAGTGCCTATTTGTCTAAATAAATGTAACAATGCTTGTATATATAAAATGTTACGAGCTTTAAAATTAAATGTAACATAACTGATTTAGCAAACCAATGTTGATTTGAGGTCGTACTTTCATGCACTTTTTCATTGTGATGTACTCACTTACAATATGGTGTTCGCATTTTAACAACCTTGTCATTAACATTCAATTCTCTGTCTCCTCTCTTTTTAATATAAAAAATGAACCCAGTCTTGCATGTATAATCTATTGCATAATGGTGCCTGCTTTTACTATCTCTTGCTAAACTGACTGAAGTATCAATGCTTATTCTTACGGATACAAAAGAACTTGTTTTCTTGTTCTGGCAGGCCTTATCACAGCATTTACGTGGCATTCGTAGGCGTTGCCTTTTCAATGAAAAGGCTGGGACTATTAATAAAGGTGTTAAGAACACCTCAGATCATCATTCTGCAAATTCAACTACCCCCAGATGCAAAACTATTTCTGGTGATAACAACTCAAAGCCTCCGAGAACCCCTCCATGTGCATTGCCTGGTATTGGCTTGCATTTGAATGCCCTTGCCACAATACCAAAGGATAAAATAGTCCCTCATGATGCTCAAACTTCTATAAATCAAGCCAGCAACCTCCCGTGTGCTATTCGTTCTTGTCCACCAACATATGAACAAAATATTATAAAGGATGATTCCTCTCAGACAACCATGGTTGCAAATGCTGATGATGAATCTGGTCAGGGTAGTCCCAAGAAGAAAAGGTACCATGTGTCCATGTATACGCCCATTATTTTATGTCATCAGCACCATTTCATTGGACAAATCATGAAATGCAATAGTACTGTGCAGACTCAAGTTTGATAACAGTGATGGCACTTCGTGCAACCGTTGTAGCTGCAAGAAGTCAAAATGCTTGAAACTGTAAGTCTCTTGCACCTTTTTTTTTTAAAAAAAGCTTTTATCTACTGCTATGCAACAAGATTAATGCAAAAGTGAAAGCAAGTTCAAATATCGGTTGTTCTAACATATTGGTTCTGTTTATTAGTACTTGAGGTTTAATTTAGGATTACATATCCATGTTTTTCCCCTGCTTAAGATGTAGGCCTAGTGAGTTATCATGCTCTATCAAGTGCTCCAAGTTTTGGGGTAGAATGTTGATAAGATCGTTGTTCTAACTATTTATGATTCATGACAAGTTGCTGCATGGTGTTCAAGCTTCATTTCGCAGTCATCTCTCTAGTATGATTTACTCGTTCATCCCTGCATTCCTGAGTTGGTTGATTATTCAACCTTTTGCTTTAGGGCCAATTTATGGTTAGAGGTTACTGTGTAGCCCTGTGGAATTTAGTTACTTTGGTAATCTTTACAGATTCTAGTAAGATCTGCCTCCAAAAAAGATGCTTTCAAGTAGTTGTTAAACTTGTTATCCAAGAATAGAAGCAACATAAGTGCTTTTGAAAAGCCATTGTAATACTAAATAGAGCCATAGTAGCTGGTCATGTGAGGTATTTTTCTTTTGGGCAGATAGTTGAATGGTTATAAGGGTCCTCCAGCTCTTTGATTTTTCAGTTTTTCTGTGCAACAGTTTGGCCATCATCAATGCTTGTTTTGACTGATTTATTGTCATAATGATACTGAAGTTTTTTTTTGTTGCAATAGAATACATTTTCTACCTCTGTACTATTTGATCAATGAAAATGCCCACATATTTTGGATCTCTACAGAAATGCCTTATAATTGCAAATTGTACCCTTACTGTGGGTGATTGGTTTCTAGTTTATAAATTTCGAGCAATTTCTAACTTCTCTCCTTATCATCTTATTGTTTCTAGATCCTTTTTTTTTGGAAATATGGGCAGGAGCCCTGCCAATTCCTATAGAATGGTAAAAAAAAAGTTTTGCTACAAGATCAAGCCGGTAAAAGGCCCAGCTGGGAACACCCACGATTAGTACTGTACTACTGTGGCATTTACAGCAAAAGAAAATGATAGCTCTCTTAGACTCTTTCTCAGCCTCCCTCTCCTCTCTCAATGTGGTTTAGCTACAGCATTATCTTACTGACCCTCATACCTGTGCAACACAGCAACTGATGGTGACATGATGTCATGATGATGAGTGATGACGCCATAGAGGCATAGGGCATTCTTCCATCCCTCTTGACGACATAAAACAGAAAGCTGTGGTGTGTGTTACTGCGCGTTGTATAAAACTTTATAAGGGCAAAATGCAACTGACTTAGCATTTAGAGGAATGTAAACCCAAGGATACAATATGGGGGGTGAACTTTTCAATTTTGTGACTGGCATTCCTGTTTTTGTCCTCTTTCCCCAATGTTTATCTCCCGTGAGAGAACACAGCTTGATAATGTCATGGCCTTTGGGTCCTGGACAGCAACCGCACAACAAGATAGCAGCGGCGGTGTGCATACTCTAGGACCAGCAGCGATGACTTGAATGACAAGAAGTAAAGGCCCTTAGGAAGTCAAGTTACATTAGTTTAGGCAAGAGATAAATTAGTTACCTAGTATATCTCTTAGTTACCGAGTCTATTTCTAGTTGATTGGTTGTTAGGGGCGCCTATATAAAGGGCAGCCAGATCATGTAATTGACTTAAGCAAATAAATAAACAAAGTTCTCTAATCTCCTCCTATTTTGCAAATAAATAAACAAAGTTCTTTAGTCGACTCTTCTTCAACTAGGCGTCAAAGCCTGGGCGGCGGCATGGCAGGCTGATCAAGGGCGAGCGCCCTACCCTTGGTCCCCGGATCCATATCCAACCAACCCGTTCCACAACAGATACACATGTTTTATAGCTAATGTGACATCTGTTCAGAATCATTTTTTCCTAAGAGAACTTATATGTTTGAACCAAATGATTGACAAGGGACACAAATGAAAGAGAAATAAACCTGAAAGACACTATATTTGGGAACTGCTATCATAAATGGCTGTATTCTTTAAAACTAGATTTAAATATTGAATGATTGATTAATGCATGGTTGTCATGACATAATTGGCGACCACGGCGCCTAAGAGGCACCAAGACGCCATGGCGACGCCGCTGCGAGGAATGGCGACGCAGGGCACTCTTCATAATACCGACTCATATATGCTTGATCTCCTGAGCGCCCGCCCCATCTCCGCCTCATATACATACCGACTCATATATCTGGTCCCACTCATACTCCGACTCTCTCTCCCTCCCGAACTCTCTCGCTGTCTCCTCGCTGCCTCCTCCTCTCGGTGCCTTCCCCTCCCGCCGCCTCCCCTTCCCGCTGCCTCATCTCCTCGGCGCCTCCCCCTTGCGCCTGGTGCCTCCCCTCCCTGCCGCCTCCCACCCGTCTCCACCAAATCCAACCGCCTCCGGTCATAATCCAACCGGATCCGGCCGTTCCCGCCGGTCGGAGCCGAGGAAGACGGGGGGTGGCCACGGGATGGGAGTGGGGGAGGATGGTTGTCACGGCGAAGCTCCATGGCGCCCCCCTGGACCGCCACGACGCCTAGGTGACGACTTGGCGACGCCATGATAACCATGGATTAATGATTATGCTGGAAATACGAAATTACCTTTCTAGGTCTTATTATTTCATTTTAGCTGCATTTGGGTTCAATGATAACAAACAAAACCCGGAATCTGCTAGTAATAATTCATGCACCATTTTGCTTGTTTTCCATGACATGGCTAAACAATATCTTTCCATGAGCTGCATTGGACCATTCTGTTGACATGAAGGCTTGATATTAATCGGTGAAACTTGATCTAATTGTTTCTTAAGAAAAAAGCATACAAGACCGCTATGCTGTTGACATGAACCAGCGGATCATGCAGCATACTCAGGTTTCGTTTGGTTTTTGAACACACGATGTTTTAGCAAGTTAGGATCAGAAAATAAGATACTATCCAAGATGTTCCTTTATAATTGAATCATTTTGCGAACGGGTCTCTAGCGTAATGGCTAAAGCGCTCTAGTAGCACCCCCAAGTCCTGGGTTCGACTCCCAGTTGGAGCGAATTTCAGGTGGGAAAAATCCCTACCGCTACCACACCAAAGCACAGGTCTAAGGCCCGCCCAGGTCGTTGGTCGTTCTCACGCGGGCGATGGTGCCGCTGTGTAAGCGTGAAGCAGGGGTTCGGGGGTTTTCTCGATCTGCGTGAGAAGATCTTCTTCTTAAGCTAATGTCCGGGGGCCGTCTTACCCCCCGCAGGTCGAGTTTTTTATAATTGAATCATTTTTTCTTTGTTTCTTTTGTAGAGTTGGTATTCCTTCAGCTCCCAATCCTACTACTGTCCCTTTTGATGTGTCTCTTGTTCTTTACTAGATTTTTCATTTTTCTGCAAATCCTATCTTCATGCTGTGGTATGTTCTATCATCTCTAATATAATGACATTTTTTGGTTAATTCTCATGCAGTTACTGTGAGTGTTTTCATGCTGGAGTCTTTTGTTCAGAACCTTGTTCATGCCAAGGCTGTCTGAATAAGCCTAGCAACATGGAAACAGTTCTATCTATTCGAGAGCAGATCGAATCTCGTAATCCACTAGCATTTGCCCCTAAAGTAATCCGCACATCTGAGCCTGGTCATGAATTAGGGGTAAGAGCGAATCTTTTTATTTTACCTTCTTTCTCCTTTACTATTGCTCATACCATACTTTCTGTATCATAGGATGACAACAAAACTCCTGCTTCGGCTCGTCACAAGAGAGGCTGCAATTGCAAGAAGTCATCGTGTCTAAAAAAATACTGTGAATGTTACCAGGTTCTAACCCTTTCATGATTTAATGTTCTTTATTTAGCCCTCCTGCATTTGTCTTACTGTTACTCTTCATCAAGGGTGGTGTGGGATGCTCCGTGAGTTGCAGATGTGAGGGCTGCAAGAATGCTTTTGGGAGAAGGGAGGGTGAGTTCATTCATCTTGAGAAGCTTCTGTCTTATAAATTCGCAAACTGCCTGAATGCTCCATAGACCATAGTTGCATTTGTCCCGTTTCATTCAATGTACCGATTAAAATCAGTGTTACCTCTGGACAATTGTGTCGGAGTCCGACTCGGATTCGGGTGTCCGATTTGGCAAACATTAGAAAATAAGATTCTGGGATTCGTCTAATATATTAAGGGAGGGGTCTATTCGTAATTTTTAAGAGGTCCAAATTAGAAGAAATCCATTGAGCGAAGGGTCTATTTGTAATTTTCAGGAACTCTCACAAAAAGACCAAAAATCCCCAACCCTTTTAACCCTAGCCCAAGACCGCCACCGCATCCCCCCATTGCTCTCCCGGCCTCCCCAAAGCCAAATCCTCTCCACCACCGGCCGCTGACGAGGCTGGGCCGGCACGCCACCTCATCATCATCAGCCACCACTTCTCCCTCTGCCCTCCCTTCGCACCAGTTGCTTCTTTGTGTCAGCGCACCGCCTCCTCCCATCTCCTCTGCACTTCCGTCCACCACCACGCAGGAGCCACCAGATCGGCAACCTCACCGCTCCCTTCACCGGCCAGTGGGGTGGAGCCGCCACCTCCACTGCCACCGCAACCTCAACGCTAACCACCCAGCTCTTCCTCCACTCTAGATTGATGCCGCCTTCTCCCACCACCTCCTTGGGCCAGACACGTCGGAGAAGAATCTGATGCGTGTCGCCCCGTGTCTGACACGCGTCGACACCGGGACACATGTCGACGCGGGAAAAAAATTTCGGACACATGTGTCCAGGTAACATTGATTAAAATAAATGGTTAGTGGAGCTTAAGCTTTAGGTACTGAGTAATTGCGCCAGATCGAAAAATTGTAATCAATAAGTTGTTAGGGAGCTGGAGTTTGATCTTTCAGCTTGAAAATGTAACACCGGACACGTACTAAAATTTCTCAGAATTATTTGCGTGCTATTCTGTATGAAAAGTGTTTTCTTGGAACTTCTATCATTGTGGAATGCGATGAAGTTAGTAGGGCTGGCTACACTGCTTCAATTTGGAGTCCGGACCATTGCCTGCTTAATATATAATTTGTTTCTGCTGGAAATTATCCCAGCCACCTATTGCACTGTTAAATTTAAGCAAAAATCATACTCATGCCGGTGCATCTTTATTTGTGTGCTTTTGTATTTTTTAAACAAAATCCACTAGACATTCTAATATTATCTTGAGCTTTGATGATGTTATATTTGTTTCAAGTAAGATGCTACAGGAGCTCAAAAACTACATCTACATATGTTATTCTTAAAAGTTGTAACAGCTCTGTCATGAACCGGGGTAGAGGGAGAGAGAGAGAGACTAGACGAAGAAGACTTTGATATATTTCTGATTGATCCCAATAGCATGCGGTAGCCCTCATTATATAGATGGGCTCCCAACTGAGATAGAGTCTAATTCCAATCACTCTCTAATGATATAGTAACTAATATCATATCTCTAATTATATCTCTAACATAAGGAATCTAATCTCTAACTCAAATATAAACCAATCTCTAATTCCTAATAATGAACCGACTAGGCCCAAGGCCCACCTCTATGACATTACACCCTTCGGACATGCGGCTCGTCCTCGAGTCGCTAGGGTGATCATGGCGTCAATGAAAGACTATCCAAGCGGAGCAATGCTAAAAGATGCCTGCAAAATAAGTTTTTTTTATTTTTTTTTCGATTTTTTTTTGCAAAATAAGTTTATTTTTATTTTTTTTGATTTTTTGGATTTTAACTAACAGTCGGTTTAAACCGACCGACCGACCGAGACGGACAACATGTCCCAAAACCTAGCGCGTGATGCAGACGGTGGTGGTGTGACGGCTCGGCGACGGCCACCGACCTGAGATTCGGGTAAGAAAGAAAGGCGGCGGGCGACGACGGCGGACGGAGGCGGCTGAGGCGGAGCTGCAGGCGGCGGTCGGCGTCTCGAAAGCACGGAATCGGGCGGCCGGAAGCGGGCGGCGTGAGTAGCTGCATGGGCGAAGCGAAGCGGACTGCGGCAGCCGGCGGTTGCGACGGCGGAGGTGTCTCGCGGCGACGACGAAACGAGAGCGGTCGGCGGCGGCGAAGAGATCATGCATGCGGCTTTACCGAAGTGAGGTCTCGCCGGCGTCCGCGACCTCCGTTGGCGGCGGTCTACACGGCCGGAGATAGCGAAGCGGCGGCGATGGGCTGCAGCAGATCTGGCAGAAGCGCGGCCGACTGAGTGGTCCGCGGATCGGCCGGTGGTCAAGCGGCTATGGTGGCGGTCAGGCGGAAGTGGAAGCGGGCGGCGGAGCGGCAATGCGGAGCGGGGAAGAGGCCGCGGCGACTTGCATGGATCCCGCGGCGGCGGCGGCCGCGATCGGCGACGGCGACTCCGACAGATCCGGCGGCGATGGCGGCTCCGAGCAGTCAACGGTGGCGGTGACTCTCGGGCAACGGCTTGGATGTCGGCGGCAGCCGTGAGGCGCGTGGACGAGGACGCCGAAGAAGACGCTGCGGCGACCACGACGGCCGTTGAGGCGCTGGACGGAGACTCTTGGGGCAGCGACGGGGCTAGGTCTGGTGGCGCCATAGCAGTTGTTGGAATGAGTGCGGCTGTCGTCTGTTGTTGTGTCTTTTCCCGATCTGCGACCATCTTTTCGAGGATGGCATGTATGTTGAGGATGATGTCCGCTATCTTCTTGTCGTGCTTCGCCATCTTGTCGGCGTTAGCCTTTATTATGGTCAACGACTCGTGATGGGACGAGTCGAGAAACCATGGTAGCAGAAGTCGTGGGAAGGGATCGACTGCTCTGATACCAAGTTGTCATGAACCGGGGTAGAGGGAGAGAGAGAGACTAGACGAAGAAGACTTTGATATATTTCTGATTGATCCCAATAGCATGCGGTAGCCCTCATTATATAGATGGGCTCCCCCTAACAGATAGAGTCTAATTCCAATCCTGTCTCTAACAGATATAGTAACTAATATCATATCTCTAATTATATCTCTAACATAAGGAATCTAATCTCTAACTCAAATAGAAACCAATCTCTAATTCCTAATAATGAACCGACTAGGCCTAAGGCCCACCTCTATGACAGCTCCAAATAGAACAGTGAGTAAAAGAGTAATAATCATCTGAGTAGAACTGAAGTTTTGGTTATTATATGGCCATGACATAACTTTCTTGTATAGCTACTTCAATTTTTGTTTAATTTAACAATGTACCAATTTTTGATGGTCTATTTTCCATTGAAGGAGTTGCTCTGTTAAGCATAGAGGAAGCTAAGCAGGGATACGAAGAAAAGAATGCTTGTGTGAAAGAAGAAAAAAGTGAAAGTGATAAACAGCTTGTCATTTGCCAAGCTACTGATCTTGCTCCTGCTGAGAATGTGCTGTCAACACCTTCAATTGTGGATTGCAGGTCTGTGTATCGCACATATGCACATATGTTTTGTGAATCCCGTCTCTTATGTAAAATACTAAAATTTGAGGCATTTTTCTCTTATTTCCAGATCCTTGGCTGCTCTTCCACCTTCATGCTCCAAGAAGCCACGATCTTCAACAAAGCTCATTGGGTGTTCTTCTCGACTGTACAAGTCTCAAGCTCCACTGAAGTCTGACATTATGCTCTCCCCATTTGAAAGCTATGCAGAAATGATTATTGGGGAAGGCGCATCAGATACCCTAAAAGGGAATTCACCCCCTCAAACTTCTGTGAAGGTTGTGTCACCTAATAAAAAGAGGATCTCTCCTCCGCGCATTGGTACTGGATTGTCTCCGATCTGCAAGAGCGGCAGGAAGTTGATTCTGAAGTCCATCCCTTCTTTCCCTTCTCTGGGTGGAGATGTAAATAACGAGGATCCAAAGACCAGCTCGCCAGCTTCTTGAATTCATCAGCATTTCGCACTTGAGGTACACCTTTCCTCCCCTTGTTCAGATGTTAATCCGATTTCCAATCTCTACCCTTGTAATTAATATCTGTTTCTGTACAAGTTATTTCCTTATTTTCTTCATAGCTCTCAAGATCGCCAATGTCCCATAGACTGCATCAGAGTTGGTTCTATCATGCTTTAGGGTTTGATGGACAACCAAGGGAGTTTTGTTTCGGCAGTTCTGCTTAGAGGCTGATAATTATCCCGTGCTCTCACTAGAGTGGAATGTTCAGTAATCCAGCACATGTACCTACCAAGCTGTCCGCCAAATTACTCCCTCGAGAGCCTCCTGCCCCCAGTGGTCCGCTAGTAATATCTCCAGGCTTGTGGAGGCTCTGCCCTTTGAGTTTCCCATCCCTGTTCATCTGTATCATTTCATACTTTATATGCATCTGAGATCATTCAAACCAGCAAGACATCATATGTATTATGTACTTGGGATGAAGCTGTTGAGAGACTTTTATATACACTTGGGATGAAGCTGTTAAGCAAGAACTAGGGCAGTTTGGACCCCCCTGTATGGCTGGCTGTATGTGCTTGTCAATGAACTTACCCTTACGGTCTGCAAATTTCGACCTCTACTGCTTGCAAATATCCAGCGGTGAGCTGGTCTTAGCAAGTTCGTTACACTAATTTCGGGAGTAGTAATACATGGTTACCAAAATCGCAAGTATGAAATTAATGGTTGAGCAATTGAGCATTGTGCTTGTCATGGTCTCGATGTGATCAGCATAGCATCATTCCCAAGCCGACCAATTGACAAGCATACTGTGGTGATGTCAATGCCCGGCATGGCTAGGCTGCCTTGCCTTCGCCTATCGTCACGTCCGGCAATCGAAGGAGTGGGCCTGAAGTCGCGTGGGTGCACGGGCCAAAGGGCCAAGCCTGGGGTCGGCCCAACCCGGCCCACGTGTGCCCTTGCCTCCATTCCATCCAGCCCTCTTGGTCTCCTCTTCCTCTCCTCGCACACCACACCATCACCCAAGGGGAATCTTCGCCTGTGCCCGCGCCGCCGAGCACTCCTCCAGCTCCGGGCATCCTCCTCCCTCCGCAGCACGCCCGCCGCCTCGTAGCCTTCGGCGTCCTCCTCCTCCGCCGCTTGAATGGCGTCGAGTGGAGATCCATCCGGCGTTGTCGGTAAGCCCCAGCTTGCCCGGGTTGTTCCCGCTAGCCTGCTCCGTTATCTTCTCTGCCGCAGCCAAGCCCAAGACTTTCTCGCCAATCCATCCGACCTGCCGCGGATCCATCCTTGGTTCGGTTCTTCTTCCTCAGCGCGCGCGCAAGCGCAAGATCCACCCATGCTCAAAGTACATGTGTTAGGGTCTCTCTTACCCTAAACTAGTGCTACTAACAGCAGTTTATTTTACAAAAAAATTGAGGGGGACCAACTGAACGAGCCCCCATGACCCGCGTTCATGCCCGCCCCTGCATGCTAGTTGGTATTTAGGAAGAATTAACAAGCTGCCATATCAAGGCAACTGATGTACCGGAGAAACTCTAACAAGGAGATTTTTCGTTGGTTGCCGTGTGATATGGTGCAGGAAGCTCGGCACCTAAGGCATACTGTTGTCCCCCGTGCGATTAGGACGACGCTGAGGCGTGCCCCATTTGGATGAACATACGCATGAGGCTAGGGTTCATAGTTGTAGGCGCTCTTTATCATGGAGAAGGAAGTATCGGGTCTGTCCAAAAGATAGGAGGAATCTGCCGGTACTGATGCTTCAGTAGAATGCATTGCATGGGTTCAGTGGCTTCTCTATACACGATGTTTTGGTTTGATGGACTAACTTTGTGCAAAATGGTGGTCGATAAGATTTACAAGTTACAACCCTTCCTTTTATGAGGACTTGTGCTAGAATTGATTTCCCTTATAAGCCTTCATTTAGATTTAGCTCTTATGTCGGCATATCAGAAAATAGTTTGTTGGCAGTTTTTTTTTCTGTTCCTGGATGATTGTCCAATGTCCAGTGCATAGTCCAGTTAGTGGAACATTTTTTTAGCAGAACATCCTGCTATTATGGGGCACATTTCATTTTCATAAATTCCCATGATTTGGCTCCATATTAGTTGGATTGGTTGGTTTAATGGAGATTAGGCAAAATCCTTGTGATGCAGTAGTTCACTTATATGCTTAAGAGTTATTGATTTTTAGTAGCTGGCTATTTTTACATGCCATACACTGCACATAGGTTTTTCCATATATTTACTGCTTCTATACTACACATTTCCACTATTGGTTGGAGCTTGTGAAGCAAGACGTAGTTTTTGGAAGTACATCAGAAGAGAATAGAATCACATTTGCTGTGATGGTTGTGGTTCTTAGATGTACCAGTGTGAGTGATCTTCTGATGTGCTAGGCAGCCAAGGGGGATAGCACACCAGAAGATTAAGCACAGAATTAATCACTTTCTGAGATCACAGAAGCAGATATTCACGCTGAAATATCTGAAAATGATTGTTATTTGAATAGTTTGTTTGCTGCAGCAGGGTGCAGACATTCCTGAGTTATCTACTGGCCCCTAATTGGTTATTGGAATAACTTATGCTAGAAAGTTTGCAATTAGAATTAGAATTGTGAAACAGTTGTCCATGCTGAGTACGCTTACCTTGTTCTGTATATTTGGGTGGAATTTGTTGTTGGTATTTTCTGCAGATCTCCGAACATCAGATTTAATTAGACGTACCAATACTGAAGTTATTAATGTTGTTGGAAACAAACTATTTTTACTTACTGGCATAAAATTGTTGTTGCAGTGCCTAGGAACTTCAGACTTCTAGAAGAGCTTGAGAGAGGAGAGAAAGGCATTGGGGATGGAACAGTTAGCTATGGAATGGATGACGCGGAAGATATCTACATGCGCTCTTGGACAGGCACAATAATCGGTCCCCACAACGTAAGATATTTCCACCTGCTTACTCTAGCATTATTCAAATATGATTGTTGTGTTCTGAGTTTGTGCTCCCGTGTTGATCTATATTTGGTTTTGGTAGACCGTCCATGAGGGCCGAATTTATCAGTTAAAGCTTTTCTGTGACAAGGACTATCCAGACAGGCCACCAACTGTTAGATTTCACTCAAGAATCAATATGACTTGTGTAAATCCTGAGACTGGATTGGTATGGCACTATGATTCTGAATAATCTCTATCCCTTGTGTTCCATTGCATTTCAAACTTATTTTGGCGCAAATGCAGGTCGACCAAAGGAAGTTTGGCCTGTTGTCAAATTGGCGCCGTGAGTACACAATGGAGGTTATCTTGACACAGCTTAAGAAAGAAATGGCAGCATCACACAGCCGGAAATTGGTGCAGCCTCCAGAGGGGACATTCTTCTGAAAGCAAGCGCTCTCATCTCCGCAAATCATCCAAGAATCCCCACGATTATCTTCGTAGATGTTGCATAAGATTGAACCGTTCTCGGACATTTATCGCAAATGATTGTAGTTGAACTTTGCTGGTACTACCTTGTACGCGGTCCGTGTGTGTCCTTTGTCTCGCTTGTCTCCATAGAAGTAGCCGATACGGCATTATTGTCTCCGAGACAAACTAACGGCTTGGGGTAAATCTGTGTAATGATGCACTTGAGCTTCAGCTATGTTTGTCAAGGTGCTGCTACTCCGTTGCTTCGTTCTGGGAATTGCAAGTGTTTTATCGTTTGTTTTGTCTACAGATTGCCTTGTTGCGTGTGAAACCTGATTTCGATTCTTGCATCTAGTGTGCCAAAATAGTAATTAGTAAATTGCAAGTGATTACTGGCAGATTGCCAATAGCCAGCCTGACTCTCTCTCTACAGTCTACACGCTAAAATTGTACTTCTTTCGTTCAAATTTATAAGGTGTATTTTTTTGGTATATAGATCAAGAAGATAGTAAAAGTAGTTATATTACTCTTGATTATTATCTTTAAGTACTATATTCATTGTATGTATATAGAGAATCGTAAGTAAAATTACATATTTATTAAGAGTATAAAGGAAATATCGTACTAATTTTGTATTAGAATATAAAACTTGTCTTATACTTATGGATAAATCTACTAAAAAGTATGCCCTGTAAACTTGGACGGAGGGAGTACATGGCAAGTGATTAGCGGCACAAAAGATCATTTGTTAACGGTTTGAGGCTGGTTTCAAACCTAGAAATGAATTTTCCTAGGGAAAAAAAGAAAATTTTCATCATTTGCTATATCTTTCATGTGTATTTAATAAAATATCATATGGTGTCTTACTTACATATAGGTCTAGGTCTTAAATGAAAGTGATACATCGCAGGGTATTTTATCAAACACAATGTAAGGTGGGGCAAATGATCAAATCTCCCGAGAAAAAATTATGTAGGCAATGTGTAATGTATTTTCAGATGTAAATTTGAGGGTGAGGCTTTAATGATGAAGTACAGATGTAGTTGTAAGCCCTGCTTGTCATAATGTTGTATGAAAACGACCCATCCCCTCATGTCTCTTGTGGAAAGTTGAGGAAAAGCACATGGACAGGTTCGATACTGGCATATAAGACAACATGTAACCCAAGTGGAAAGTCCTTTTTGTTGCGATTTACATATTGCCGTGTTGTATTAGGTTTTTGAAGCAGTAAGTACATGGTAGTTAGATGCTTGTTGAATTATTTACCTTGGGGAACAAAGTTAAGTTAATCATCAATCTGAATTAGTTTAGCAGTCATGGTTATAATGAATTCAGGTAGGGAGCATTACAAATTTTACCACATAGCAATTTTATCACATGACATTCATTTTGTTCTTTCATTGATATGTCTGATGACTGCCCACCCTGATGCTTCTCTCATGTGTAACACATATATATCAGGTTGCATTATCAATGTCATGTATGCATGGCATTAAAGCGATGTCTGAGGCACTAACATTTTGGTATAATATTGTTTACATAAGTACCATTAAGTTTCTAGACATTATGTAAAAATACAACAGTTAAAAACTTATGCCAGACCAAACATTATAACCTATTATGTTATTTTTTAGATACTACATTGAAAAAGAATATAGTTTTCAGTTTTTTCCGTATATATAGTTGTTAATGTTTTAAACATTTTCAGAAACTATTAGATTACATTGTACTTCAAGTTTCATGCTAGTGTTGCATGCCATGCTGATGCAACCTATATCAGGAGATGTTTCTGCCCATTATGATCAATTTGTGTGCTGAAAGTCATGAACTTTCTGTCAGGAAACCCTGGAACCACGAAAGTTCCTGACATGTAAATATATCGTGATGGATAGTTTCGATTGCTTATTAGGCGTGCTGGTTTTCGCATGAACATGATTTCGTAATGTCTGTTAAACAGAAATTACTGTAGAAATTCCATTAATTAGGATCTCATTCTTGAAAATACCTGGGCACCACACGTTAGCTATTGCTTCTCAGATGATGGTGAACACGATGACTATTTGGGAGAGATCAAACTCTTGTACATTTTGAACCCACAATATTACTTGAAATTGCCCAATATTTAGAGACCATCATCTGCTTAAATGTCAAGTTTTTTCAAGAATATAGTGTCGTGCTAGACATAGAGGCAATCTTGGACGTAGATGTAGTCAAGATAAATGCACATCTAACTTATACTGCATATTTTAGCTTCAACGCAAAGAAATAGCAAATTACATGTCAGTAGCTGCAAATGTTTGATGTTATGATGTACTTAAGTGATTTGGTGCTCTATAACTCCTTTTGTAACATTTACTGAAGTCTGAACTGAATTAGTATTGGTTAATGCTTGATCACACAGGTATGGACAGCAAAATCAAATTGATGATCAAGATCATCGATGAGGATGCTGACTCATTTGCAAGAAGAGCAGAAATGTACTACAGAAGGCGTCCAGAACTGATGTCTTTGCTTGAGGAGTTATACCGTGCTTACCGAGCTTTAGCTGAAAGATATGATCACGCTGCCGGGGAACTCCGACATGCTCATCGGAAAATGGCAGAAGCATTTCCTGATGAGTTTCAGTTAGACTTGGATGATGACTGGCCAGCTGAAACTGTATCTATAGAAACTGACACTGACAATCGTGATATGACACCATTTTTTCTCTCTTTCCTCAACACTGGTGATTCAAAAAAACGTGTTAAAGGTATGCTCTACAAATTCACTTCCTCAATAAATACAAGATAATCCTAATAGCAGTCAGATTAATGTACTAGTATTGCAGATGACCAGGACCATGAGAAGCTGCAGAAAGACATATCAAGCTTGTCACAGGAAAATCAAGACCTCAAGAAGATGATTTCATCAGTGTTAGAAAAGAGTGACAGGGCTGAATCTGAAGTTCTTTGCCTCAAAGAGGCCCTTGCACAACAAGAAGCAGAGAAGGAAGCTGCATTTTCACAATGCCAACAATCCAGTGATCGATTACAGAACCTCAAGTCTGAAGTATTGCATACCCAGGAGGAGTTCAAGAGGCTGAAAGAGGAGATGCAAAATGGACTGCAGAATTTGAGCACCGCAGAGGAACGGTGCCTTCTGCTTGAGAGAGCTAACCAGAATTTGCATTTGGAGCTAGATAAGCTGAAGCATGCCTCAAAAGAGAAGCATGAGGAGCTAAATGAGAAGCACGTTGAGTTGGAAAAGCTTAGCATATCTATACAAGAAGAGCGACTAAAGAGCATGCAAGCGGAAATGGCACTGCTATCATTAGAGAAGCAATTGGCACAAGCACAGGAGAAGCTAAGACTTTTGGCTCTTGAAGAGCATGGTGAAGCAAGTAAGTTTAAGGACATCGAAACCAGCAAAGTTGGACTTCAGAAAGATTTGGAGAAGATTCGAGAAGAGAACCGGAAATTGGATGATCAAAACCACTCTTCCACCTCAGCAATAATTCGTCTGCAGGATGAGATAATTTCCTTGAAGAATGCACAGCGGCAACTCAAGGAAGAGGTGTCTCGGCATGTGGAGGAAAAGAAGGTGCTTCAACATGAGTTTTTACACCTCAAAGATGATAGGGGTGACTCTGAGAGGAAACATTCTTCGATCAAGGAGCAAATACAAGTTGTGAATTTCAATGTGGAATCACTCCAAGCACTTGCACAAGAGGTGAGGGATGGAAATGTTGAGCTAAAAGAGATCATCAAGCACCACGAGGGTGTGAAAGCCCTGTATGTTGAGAATCTGATGCAGCTGGAGAGGACGTTGGAGAAAAATGCTCATTTGGAGAGATCTTTGTCAGCTGCAATCACTGAGATTGAAGGATTGCGGGAGAAGAAGGCTGCATTGGAAGAATCATACAAGCACCTTAATTCCAAGATCAGTGGCCACCAGTCTGAGCGAGCCATGTTCATTGCACGGATTGAGGGCATTTCTCATACAATGGAGAAGCTATCTGAGAAGAATGTGCTCTTGGAAAATTTGTTATCTGGCAATAATACTGAGCTTGAGTTCCTCAGAAGGAAGATGAAAGACTTGGAAGAGTCCACACAGGCACTACGTAATCAGAACTCTGTACTTCAATCTGAAAAGAGAACTCTTGTGCATGAGGTAAGGTGCCTGAAATCTTTATTACTTTCTGTTAATTTTCATCAGAGGTTAAAATGATGTAACATGATCCCTATATGCTTTAATGTTGTCTCAGGTGGATAGCATCAATGGTGCACTACTCAATTTGGAAACCCAGTTTGCAGAGTTAGAAGGACGGCACTTGGATCTTCAGCAGGACAAAAACAAGGCGCTTGATGTAGTGATCAAGCTACAGGAGCTGTTAAGGCTTGAGAGAGAGGAACACAAAGAACTCACCCACTCAGGCAAGACCCAGTTCAGTGCTATGCAGAAGCAGATAGGCCTACTGCTAGAAGAAGGACGTCGTAGGGAGAACCAACTTCAGGAGGAGGAGCATAAGATTGTTGAAGCTCGGATTGAGATTTTTGTCTTGCAGAGGTGCTTAGGTGACATGGCAGAAGCAAATTCTGATGTCTCAGGACAACTGCAGAACCAACAAGAGGCATGCAAGGTTCAGGAGGAGAAATTGGCCTTCTTGTCAGAAAACAATCAGAAACTAACCGGAGGGATTGGTTCTGTGATGGAAGTACTACATTTGGATGAAAAATATGGATCGTTGGATCTAATGAAGCTTGACATAGTTGTGCAGCTCATCTTGCATGAGATCAAGTGCCTGCTGAATACAATTTCTGATGCTCAGGATGTGAAGCAGAACCAGATCCTCGAGAAGTCGCTTGTTGTTACGCTTCTGGAGCACTTTGGACGAGAGGTGGCTGATCTGAGGTCAGAAAGGAATGTTCTGAGGCGAGAGTGGCAATCAAAGAGTGAGGAGCTGCTGCAGCTGCAGAGCGAAAGACATGATCTACTAAAGATAAGCTGCGAGTTACGGAAGGAGATGGAGGCTCAAAACCGTAAAGTTGACGAGTTGAAAGCTGAGGCAAAGTTCTTGGTTCGGCATCTCTCAGAGGTGCAAGAGTCACGGCAGTCATTGCAGGCTGAGATTATCAAACTGATAGAAGAGAACTCCTCGCTGTCAGGCAAACTTTATGACTCCAGGGAGAAAGAGAAGTCGTTTGAAGATGATTTCAGTATTCTCCTTGGTGAAACAGTCAGAACAGATATCCTTGGTGTCATTTTCAGAAGCCTTCATGATGAGAGGACATCACAATTGCAGTCTTTGCATGACGATTTTGGGTCTCTCCATTCGGCAGGCAACGAGCTTTATCAGGAAATCAGGCTGATGAACAAGAAGCTTGGAGACCTGCAACTTGAGAACAACTATCTCGAGAAGGAGCTCAGTAGAACTATGAGCATCTGCGATGGCTCTAGTGCAGAAATTGCCACTGGAAGAAGGCGTACTACGCGAAGAGATACCAAGCTGTTGAAATCTGGCAGGAAGAGCCAACAAGAGTGCGGGGTGAACATGGAACAGCGCAAAGAAGTCGACAATGCTGGTCTTGAGAAATCAAACGAAATGTTAAGGGAGGAGCTCCACAAGCTGCAGAGTGAAGTGGAAATGCTCAGGAACAAAGAACAGCCAGTGATTGATGTCAAGTCTTGCGACACAGAGATCACGAAATTGCTGGCCAACATGCAAATGGCCACTGCCAATGCAGCTCTCTTCAAGGAGAAGGTCCTTGAGCTCATCATAACATGTGAGAGTTTTGAAATAAGTGAAATGGTACAGAAGGAGGTTTTGAAGGAGGAGATCACTCGGAGGAACTCTTATGTGGATGAGCTGAAGGACAAGCTAAATGCCGTGGAGATTGAGAACAGAAGGCTGAAGGTTGACCAGAATGGTGACTTCACACTGTTAGGAGTGTTGCAAACTGAAGTCAATGCCCTAGAGAAACAAACCTTATTGCTGGCCAAGGATTGCTTACCATCAAACAAGCTCTGGAAGGAGGTACACATTATTTGTTCTATGTCCTTATTTCCCATCTCTATTCATATTGAAGTATGTGACACTTTATTCTTTTTGTGAAACATAATTATGTTTTTCCTGTCCTTCAGTTGAAGAAAGAAATCCAATGCTTTTATGTTGATCCTTCTTGAAGGATCTAGAATATATACTCGAGAAATCTAATATTTGTATCTAGCATGCATTTGCATCGTTTGCCGTACTGTGAAATTGTTTTTTACTCATGGGACTAATTTTGCTTGCTGCTTTTGCTAGGAAATTCCATTGTCACCTCAGCTCTCGAAGATTGCTGTAAAACCAAGTGATGACCAAAATGCAATAAAGGTGGTGAAAGACATGGAGCTGCAGAAATTGCATGGAACCATCAAAGCACTCCAGAAGGTGGTTACAGATACCGGAGTTGTTATTGAGCAAGAAAGGCTCGATTTCAACAGCAATCTCCAAGACGCAAGGAAGCAGATCGAAATGCTTAAGCTCAAGGACGTTATGGATAGTGACGCCAGCGAAGTGAATTACGAGCGGATGCTGAAGGACATACAGCTCGACCTGGTCCAAACTCCCAGCCGTAGAGTCGGTTCACACCGTCACAAGAAGAAACACGCGGCAGCACAACCTGACGATAAGATGCTTGCATTGTGGAGCGTGGTCAGAGCAAGCAGTGACAGCCGTAGGCATGATGATCTGCGACCACCACAGAGCGAGGCATCCGAGAAAGACAAGGGTAAGCGGTCATCCTCTGAGCTAATGGTTGTGAAGGATCTCAGCATCGACAAGCAAGAGTTACCAAGGTCTGTCACCACGGAGCCGCACCGAGAGTGGAAGAAGAAGGTCGTCGAGAGGCTCTCCTCTGACGCGCAGAGGCTCAGGGACCTTCAGATCATCATCCAAGAGCTAAGAGCAAGCGTGGAGGCATCAGCGGAGATCGAGCTCGAGGGCGTCAAGGTGCAGATGATCGAAGCTGAGGGCGCCATCTCGCAGCTGATCGACACCAACAGCAAGCTCCTGAAGAAGGCCGAGGAATTCACATCCGCAGACGGGCTTGACGGCGAGAACGTCGACCTGCGGAGCAGGAGCCAGCGCAAGATCCTGGAGCGGGTGAGGAAGATGTCGGAGAAGATCGGCCGGCTGGAGCTGGAGATGCAGAAGTTCCAGCAGGTCCTGCTGAAGCATGAGGAGGAGCGGGCCAGCCGGCGCGCCATAAAGACCGTGCAGCATCGGTCGAGGGTGAAGCTGGTGGAGTACCTCTACGGGAAGCGGCGGGACAGCCGGCGGCAGAAGCGCGGGCCGTCCTGCTGCATGAGGGCCAAAGCCATCGACGACTAACTCCTCTCCCCAGCTCGTTCAGAGCAAGAAAAGGGGAGGTTAATCAGAAGTTTTTTTTTTCACCCCTTTTTAATCTTCAGAAAATGCAGTAACTTCGCTCTTGTTTTATGTTGCTTTAGGTAAATAATTAAGTGGACTGATCCTAGTTTGTTTACCTCAAGTAAGGATGTAAATGGTAGTCGTCATGACAGCAGCAGCTGTTCCGTTGTCGTAATTTTTTCCGCTGTTCTTGTAAACTTCTGACGGTGATCACCATGTTCGTAGCTCCTGTTCATGTTCTTCGCTTCCTCTGAAGTGAATCCTGCTGTTGATTTTTCTTTTGGGGCACAAAGTTGAGAGGTCATGCAAGTGGAATCGTTCTGTCGATGTGTGTAGATGGTATCAGGTAATCAGGTTATTTCTGACGAGTTCGTGCGATACATTTCCGGTGCCAGTGCATCTGTGCTTGTGAGTGGTTCATAATCACACGCATGCAAGTTTGTGCATTTCTACTCCATTGAAGACTTATTTGGGACGCAAGAATTTCACTTACATGCAACGGTTCAATTCCCGCGCTTCAAATGGAGCCTTATGCCTCGTATAGAACATATAGGAATTATATTGTTTCCTGAGTTCTCTCTCTCTCTCAGTCTCTCTCAATCTCTCTCTCTCTCAATTTCTTGCATTTCAAACTAAATCCTCGATTGTCATGTATATACACTTCAGGCATGAATTGCGCACAGATTAGCCTAGAGTGTACTGTTATTTCAGCAGCAGATCTATTCTAAAAATAATCAGAAATAAATCAATTATACTACTTCCTGTCGTTCACAGAACAAGTTGTTCTAGAATACGTGCAGCTGAAATTTGTAAACTTTAGATATTGATATCTTTTAAAAATTATATATCACGTCCAAAACTACGTATTTTTTAAACTGTCTCCCTTTTGGAAAAAGAAAAGGACATAGGTTGATTAAAAAGAAAACAATTCGCGGACAGGATCGCGGATTAGCAACATGCTGTCTACTACACACGTGCTCTTCTCTTCTCGCGCGAGCAAAAACACAGGACCTCGGGACCCCAAAACCCTAACCCCCGGACCCTCGGCGGCGGCGATGGCGGACGGCGGAGGAGGAGGAGGAGCGGCGGCGCAGAAGGAGCAGGGGAACGAGCAGTTCAAGTCGGGGCAACTACCTCAAGGCCGCGGCGCTCTACACGTAGGCCATCAAGCTCGACCCGGACAACCCCACCCTCTACAGGTATCGCTCCTCCTCCTGTTCGCTCGTTTGGTGCGCGAAACCCTAGTGCTCTGGTCGATCTCTGCGGGTGGAGTTGAGCTTGAGGCCGGTGTGTGCGTTTGTTTGATTATGCGGGTGGAATGGTGACCCTGATTCGCGTGGGAAGCTAAAGGCGTCGTACTCGATCAGCGGTTTCTGGAGTGCGCTCAAAGTTTGCATTTTTATTCGGATTCAGGCTTGGAGACTGAAATGCCCTCAGATTGCGCGCGCGCGCGCGATATTTATTTGTTGCGGTGTGGCGAACATTGCAAGCCTGCGGTGATGATTTATTGGTGTGCTTAGGCTGTAGAAGGATGAGATATAGGGCTTGTTTGATATGGTTGTGATTTATGGATTTTGGTTGAAAATTTTGAATTTTAGCTGTCTGTGATAGAGATTACGGAAAGAGATACTCGTTTGTAATTTTGGTTGATACAGATGTTAGGTTTTTAACGTGTACTACAATTAACTTGTAAACTCCGTCTTGAAAAAAATACTCCGTTTGAAAAGTAGATAATATAGCAAAAGCTAAAAGTCTCTTTTAGAAACCATTAAAGAACAAACCAATAACTAGTTACTGAGCTTTACAGTTTGTATGGTTGCATTGGAGAAACTATGTAAGTAGCTGGGCCTTTTTGTTGTGGTGTTTTTGATGTTATTTGAAATCGGAGTTATGGTTCCAAAGCTCTAAGATTACGTATGTGCCCACGTTCTTGTGACGTAACACACTGATGAGACAAATGTTATCTGTTATCGATGTGCCTGCTTCAACAAAATATCTGGTGCCGTAACTGCATGCAGCGGGTTTAGCGCACATGCGACAAAATAAGCAACTTTCCAGTATGCCCTTCGATCATGCCAAGACAGAAAAACCACCCGCTGTGCATGATTTATGCATCATTGGTTCAAGGGGATTTACTTGTGGATGCAATTAATATTTCCAAATGTAGAAGAAACCTCTCGATCCTGTACTGTCTGCTTCAACCAAAAAATAAAAGCAAAAATATGACCAAGGCTGCATCTTTTATCTTTTCCTTTTCTATTGGGAGATCATACGTGTAACGCCAACTGCCTCAAAGTTTTGAATAAGCATCAAAAGAGTCCTTCGAATTGCCGGTTCCTATTAGCGTAGATCTTACCTGGTGTTGATAGTGGAGTCGATGTTCATTCTATCGTAAACCCATTCTCTGACATGGTATTGCGAAATGAGACACATGAGGAGAATGAATTTATGGAGAAAAACTAAACAACCCAACTAACAGGTGTAATACTGATTGAGGAGGTGGGTGGGGATTTTTTTTTATAGACACGCTGTTTTAGTATGTAATACAGTAAACGGTTCCGGAGAACTTAATTGCAAGTCCAAAATACAGTAAAGAAGGATTGCAATGTCTTCTTAAATCTGGCAAAAATAGGCTAAGGCAACTTAGAGTATCTATGTCATAACTGTAGGTGTCTATTGTAGCTATTTTGTTGTCATAATTGTAGGTGGCAAAAACAGGTGTCTATTGTAGCTTGTTGTCAGCATTGCCTACTTAGTCTTTTATGAATGTTACTTATGTGAAGAAAAAAACCGAGCGTTTAAGATTCCCCTTGAGTTTAGGCTAATAATTTCTGTTCATCTCTTTCGAGAACAGTAGTAAGTCAAGATTCCAATCAAATGATCAACTAGGGTTTAAGGTTTGCATTATTAATTTCGTTGCCAAGGTTCAAACAGCCATGTTTTCCAGAATGTGAACAATAGTTCACTTATGTGCATATTGTTTTAGAATTCTGCCTGTACTTGTAATTACTAACAGAAATAGTAGCCTTGCATTTAGGTGCCATGTATCCCCCTATGCTGAATTTTACATTGCCAGCGCTCTGTATAGCAGTTGCTTGCACCTTCTTGTGATGCTCAGCACTTTTTGTAGACCTTAGATGCATCTCTTGTACTGCTATTTACTTTACACACTTCATTCATGCCTTTGGGTTTGCTTTCGTGACCTGTTAGATAACCATCAATCTCTTCCCTGCTCTTCATGGTAACCACCAACTTTCAGTGTACTATGTCTCTTCTTTAATACTTTTGCAGGAGCCCTGAGCCCTTGGACATTAGTATCCATGAAGTCCTTCCTCGTATATTCGAAGAACTGCTTGAGCGACAAATGGACGGCTGATGGCTCCTCGATTCTACCCCTGTTGCATGATCCGTGTGCCTGTCGGTTGGGGATCTTTATCGTATTTCTGTACACCGAGGCACTCAATTTTTGCTTCTTTGTGTTTTCTACTGTATGCAGTTAAGTGATGTATTTTTCAGTGCGTACAAAAGCTTTGGTGGGGTTGTGCGAGTGCATTTCTTTCATCCATCGAATTCGGCCATTATATTTTAGAAACTTCTGCTCTGATTTATTGTTGTATGTGGCTGACGAACCCCATCTGATCGCCTGATCCTATTGATGGCCGGCCGGTATTTACACCGTCATATGCGATCGATGCGTGCAGCTGCAACGACCTCATGGGAGCTTTCGCCGCAGTAATGGATGAGATGGCTCGGTTCAGTCACACCACCGCCTCTCGAGCCTGCACTGCATATACTAAAGCCCCTAATAGCCGGGGGGATTCCAGCCCCCGCGCGCCTCCACGTCCACCCCGCGCGCGCGCGCGCCGCGTGGCGGGGGGAATCTTCGTACGGCCAGCCGACGCATTTTCCTCCGGTTTTTCCGAAATTACGTACATGTCCTTCGTTCTCGCAAAAAAGTCCCTGAAAATTTTTTTAGGTCCCTGAAAATTTTTTTTTGCTCCTCCGTTTTGCTGGATGGCCCCCCGCGTTTTCGGAAATTGCGCATGTGTCTCCGTTTTTTTACGTACAGGTCCTCAGTTTTTCCGAAAAAACCCTCCATCCTGAAAATTTTTTTTTTCCCCTCCGTTTTGCTGGATGGCCCCCCGCGTTTTCGGAAATTGCGCATGTGTCTCCGTTTTTTTACGTACAGGTCCTCAGTTTTTCCGAAAAAACCCTCCATCTTTCTCGAAAATGCGTTTTTACCCTCCGTTTTTTTTTAAAAACTCCTCACGAATTTTCGCCTCTTTTATTTTTGTATGTACGGTGGCTGGCGCGGCGTGCCGCCGCGCCAATGCTTCTAGTATTATTTACACTGCTGCAGATTTGCAGCAGCACGTGTTTCCTGCATCTGCATGCCTCGAAACCGGCCGCCGTCTCCATGCTCGACTCCGGCCAGAACAGCCACCTCATCAGCTCCGGCCATCTGCAATTGGATTTGAGTTTGGTTCAATTCCACTTTACAACCGAACAACATTTGGATTTGAGTTTGATTCAATTCCACTTTACAGATTAGTAAGTCGTCCAAACACTTTGAACTGGAACCATAAACCAATCCTATTTCATCACGAAATTGAATTGGATCCTTAATTCCATTTACCCAATTCAATTCAGAGAACCAAAAGGAACCTTATGCATATAAGAATCATATATATAGATATGATGGACCCTCGCGTTTTATGCTATAAACAATCAAGGGCACCGCTATGTGTGAGAACAATCTTATGGTAGCACTACTATAAAATAAGATATATTAGACGTCTCGTCATAAATAATTAACCAAAATCGTTAGTATTAAGTACAATTACAGACGTTTTTAATACAAACTATCTGTGAAGAGAAATATCACAATCGGTTCATGGTGAAAATCGTTTGTGAAGTATCACATACGATTCTTACCAAGAATCATCTGTAATATTGCCAAATATCACAAACGATTTTTTATTTAAACCGTCTATGATATTACCTCATCATAAACAATTTGTATTAAAAACCGTCTGTGATATTTTGCAGCCCCCTCTATTCAAACATTCAAACTGAAGCGTCGCGACCTCTCGGTTCCACTTCCCAAATGCCCTTATATATGCCTCCTCCCCACGCATCCCCCAAATACACTCCAAACCAATCTACTTGCTAGCTTCCTCAAGCTGTCGATCGAAGCACTGGCCGTCTCCCTTGAGCTCCTCCACGTCCGATTGTGACGTCACGGTTCATTGCACAAAGCACTCTTGTCGTAAGAGTGCCTTCTGCGGTGTCACCGTTGTGACGCTACCGCCTCCTCTTCTTCATCGGCGTTAGTACTTTGTTCATACCCTCATTCAACCCCCTCCCCTCTCTTCTTTGTTGCTTGAATGGATATGATTCATGTGAAAATTATTTATTGATGCCTTAGTTCTTGCATGTAATGCTTGGATGGATATGGCTAGGATGATCTTGTTCGTATAAATAATCCTGCTTTGGTTCATCTGTATTATCTGATTGCGTTGTTTTATAGCACAATTAGCGCAAACAACACAATCAGAAAATGTTGATGAGCTAAGAAGGCCTATTTTTGAGCTCGGTCGAAATTTATCACAGACAATTCTTATTACGAATCGTTTATGATAGTATACTATCACAAGCGGTTCGTAGTAAGAACCGTCTGTAATAGTATACTATCATAAATGATTTGTAATAAGAAACGTCGGTAATAATTGTTATCATAATCAGTTTTAAAAACCTTTTGTAACACACTTAAGGTATTACATACCTATAAACACAAAAAGATTTTCCAAAGTGGACTTTTCTGCAGTAGCATAAGACTTTGATAGTTGAGCCAGCTCCGAGGTGCAATCTAGAAGGGCCCCATGAAAGTTACACAATTTGCATACGTACCTCCTCGTAAACGGAAGTGTACCAATCCTCTTCCATTAGGTGCTTTGGAATTGGAGCTATGCTAGGTGAAGCCCTGGACAGTCTGAATCCAAGGCGACGAGATGCTCTGAAGTCTGAACTTCTCACGGGACAGTATTCGTAAGCCCTTAATTCCTCCCCCCCCACGCGTTGATCCTAAACGCCCCTTCTCAATCGGACGGTCCACGAGGCCATGCCTCCGGTGCCTTCATCAAGGGTATAATGTGCTTCCCTCCCAAACCATGCATGGCCGGTGCTCGTCGCCGGTCGCCTTTGCATGCAAAGCCGTTGCTGCTACTTGGGAGAACACGAAAGACAGAAAGAAAGAAAAAGGGAAAGATAGGAACACGACATGTCGATGCATGTCGTAACTGCGCCAAAAGAAGACATGGGAGTCTCGAGCTCATGCTCACGCGACCCTTCTGATGTTTGGAGAGAGAGAGAGAGAGAGAGAGAGAGAGAGAGAGACCCTTCTGATGTTTGGAGAGAGAGAGAGAGATAGAGAGAGGGGTTTGGAGAGAGGAGAGCTCATGCTAGCGATCGATGCATCATGCACTTTATAACGTTTAGATAAATTAGTTGGTATATAAACTTAATATATTTTATATTGATTTTAGCTTTTGGATAAACTAGTTGGTATATGAACTTAATATATTTTATATTGAGTGACCATACAACCAACCTAATGGGTAAATCTGACCCTTATAAAAGAAAAAATTGATCATATACCCTCCATTTAGATGGAAATTGAGGATTTACCCTCCTGGCCCACAAGTCAGTGACTTATGATGACCCTACATGTCATTGAGATGTGGAGGGTAAATCCTCAATTTCCCAACTAAAGGGAGGGTATATGATCCAATCTCCCCTTATAAAATCATAATCACAGAGGGTCATTTCTTAAAAAAAAACTTTACAAACAGTAGATGGCATGTGGCCATAAGCCCATTGTGACATCTAAGAGTGGGTTCTTTTAGGCTGTGGGTTGTACCTTTTGGCTTAAAATTTTAAATTCTTTCTGTTCGCAAGAGAGAGTACGGAAAGTGAGACACTCGTGCGTGATTTTGACCGATATAAATAAATTCGGTATAGTGTATACTACAATCAATTTGTAGAATCTATCTTTAAAAAATACACTGTTTAAAAACTAATTACTATAATATAAATCATAAATCTAAATGAATCCATGCTAAATTTCGCGTGAACCATGGGACCAACGTGACCCCTATCCAAGTGTGAGCATCGTTAGGGGTGTTTTTTCTCAGTGCACCGACCATGGGATCGGTAGAAGGGGTGGGATCCACGTGTCAGTGGACTGGTCGTTATCCCATTTGTCGAAGAAAGCGCAGGCAGAAGGTAAAGCAAGAGATCCAGTCAAAGCTTGAGAAACTACGGACGGAATCAGGACGAGCCCAGCCTACTCCTACAGATGAGTGAATGTTCACTCAGCTTTGTGAACCTGGTCATGGGAAATTACAGATGAGTGAAAGTTAGGAACTGTAGTAAAAATCAAAAGTCGTCAGCTTCGGAGGAAAAGAATATGTATGTAGCCAGCAAGGTCCGTTGTTGATCTAAAGCGCTAAGAACTAGTCGAATTTTCAGTGTAATTACGCAGCTAGATACTACAATGTATATGTTTGTATGAGTTGTACTTGTTATATAACTCCTTTTTTAAAACAGAACTCATTGATTTCATTATACCGTGGAACTGGCTAAATTGCGGGCCACCAAAACTCGAACAGAGGAGGGAACATCCTCAGGAGATAGGTGTTCTTCATGTTTGGAATTACATCCAATCACTGCAAGAGTGAGATCTCGGACAATATTGAAACTTCCAGCTATTAAAGAAAGAAGAAAAGGCTTCCTTCAACTAGGAACTCTGTTACCTATCAGGGACAATTCATACTTAAGGGCGTGTTCTTTTCCTCCGAAGCTGACGGCTTTTGCCTTTTGCTACAGTACCTAACTTTCGAACGGAGTATTTTCTCAAGACGAGGTCTACAAGTCAAACGATGTACACATTAAAAGCTCAACATCTGTACCATCCAAAATCGCAAATGAGTATCTTTCTCCATAATCTGTACCGTAAACAGCCAAAATTCAAAAATTTCAGCCAAAAGTCATAAGCCGCAGCCGCTGCCAAACATGCCCTTATTTCTTCTATCGCAGCTTTCAGGACCAAGGCATCGCTCTCCATGGTAATGTTTCTCATCCCCAGCTCCAACGCTTTTCTAACTCCCTTGCACACAAGCTTCGGTTTCAACCTGTAATGGATTCAGATATGTTTTAGACGCCCTAAACCTGCTGCCAACACTTCTCACATCCTGTCCCTGATAACGTATCCCCATCCGCCTGTGCATTAGCTGCCACAAAAGCTCCATCAGCGCCCTTTGGGGCTCGCCAATTCGCGGGGGGTTTCACTTGTGCTTCTTTTTCAATTACTTGTTATATAACTCTAATACTTATGGTGGGAATAGAGTTGTATTCCTTATATAATTGTAACAACTTTTATAGTTATACCTATTTAATCTGCACCGTTATAGCATAGACCAATCGCAATCAATGGTGTGGATCTTTGTCCTTTTTCTCCGATTAACTAGTAGTTTCTAACCTTTGAGAGAGAACATAGTGACTTCTTTTTACACTTCAAGAATATGATAGATAAGGATTAAGGACTCACGAAGGAATTTTATCCTATTCTATGGAATCATATTCATATGCTCCAAGTGCCCCTAAATAGACTAGATTATCTATAGAATAGTATGACGTAATCAGAGCGGGGTAAATGATTGCCTCCGCTTCTTGAAATCTTTACGTAGTCGATGAAGAATCCGACCGCTCGAACGAACACTTGATGCTCAGCTTTGGTTGTAGTCGTACGCATCGTCCAAATAGCAATCACCAGAAATCATGAACTAGATTGATTCAAGATGTTCTTTATTGCTGAATTTCCGTGGATTTACAAAGTGCCCCTCACAAGCACCCATAAAAACTCTAGCACAAAAAACCTCACAAAACCACAGCCAATACACTTGGCCTCTCCCTGTTTTTATATCCTCATCATTTGTAGATTCGACATCGCTCAAATCAATCTCCTCAAGTGCTAAGAGTAGCTTGTTGACTGTCTTGCGATAGTTTTGCTTCTACGTGAGGTAGTCTTGAACCGAAGTCGACGACTTGGTGCCTTGTCATCATCGACTTTCTTGCTCTTCAATTTGTGGCAATTAAACTTAATGTGATTGAGCTCACCACATTCATAGCATAACTGAACCTCCTCTCTGCCTTACTCTGATGTTGTTGATTGTCTTGGTCACCTGGTTGGAGAAAAGTACAAGCTGCTCTTCAGGAATCTTCTCCAATTGTTTATCTGAGCACACAACGTGGTTGGAAGACTTCGACCATTAGTACTCAGAAGCTTCGACCGTAAGTACTCGAATGAACTGCTCAGATAAATAGTACTCTAGTTTTCTTAGAACAGTACTCTGCTATAGTACTCGTAAAATAGTACTCTACTATAGTACTCGTAAAATAGTACTCTACTATAGTACTCGTAAAATAGTACTCTGCTACAGTACTCGTAGAACAATACTTGCTACAGTGTTGATGAATAGTACTCTTGTGACCACGAAGTACCTCGTACTCGAAGTGAGTTACGACCACGAAGGGACATACTCAAAACGAGTTATGACAATGAAGGAACGAGTTACGACCACGAAGGAAATATACTCGAAGTGAGCTACGACCATGAAGGAAACGTACTCGAAGCGAGCTACATACACGAAGGAAACGTACTCGAAGCGAGTGACGATCACGAATACTCGACACTCACAGATGGCTGGACTCACTGGAGAACAGTGAACTCACGAGATAACAATGTATATGTGTCGCCCGAAACTGGTTTGCAGTGTTTTCTCCATTAATCTTTTATACTGCAAAAAAGAAATAACTGACCCGACACACCAGCCACGCCTAACTCTTAATGACGCGCCATCCCACGTCTGAGCTATTTATGACACCATAAAGTTACAAAACACGTGCACTAATACACATACTAATTCACTTAACGCACGCACTAACTTAGTTAACGACTAGGTGTGATGTGGTTAAATCACACTAGCACGTATCTAAAATCGATCCAAAGACACTGAGACTTGGTGCCCCTGTTATTTATACTTACTACATATATATGTATATATAACTAGTGCTTGTAATTTGTAATGCAGGTGCTTGACACTGAGAAGAACCGGTCGAGAGACTAAAATAATTTGCTGCAACAGACATGAATGCGATCCAGCTGCTTTACCAAGCAGCATTAGATGATGTGTCAAAAGAAGAGAATAGATGGAACAATGCCTGTATAATGCTAGTGTGAGACAGAGAGAGGAGCCATGGCATGCAACCAAAAGCAGAGATTGCCATGGCGGAACGGAAGAAAGAGAGGTTGCAAAAGCAGAGATTGGCATGGCGGAACGAAAGAAGAGAAGAGAAGAGGAGAAGAGAGGCAGCAAAAGGGACGCCAAAGGAAGGAAGAAAGACACGGACACTCTACAGTTTGATTTGCTTTTGATTTGATCCCCTCTTAAGCATCTCTCTCTCTCTCTTCGAATCACAAGATGCCGAAGGAAGGCTACACCCAATACATGTATTTTTTTTAATTTCAGATGCATGTAACTCTATATATGGTGTTACTCTAACTAACTTTTGATTTAAATTTATGGCTATGTCTTTTGGCTAAAATTACACTATAGTGATTGTTAGTTTTTTCTAAAAAAATAAAGAAAAAATTTAAAAATTTGAGAAAAATTAAAAAATCTGTTATATTGTCACGTTCAATGCAAAAGAATAAGGAAAAAAATGCAAATCAAAATTAGAAACTGATACGTTTTAAGTGGCTTTTTACTTAAATAAGTAAAAAAAAACTAAAGCCGTTTAGGATGAGACCTATATTATAAAGCACTTCACATTTTTTTACGTGGCATAGAAATTATGGACTAATTATATAATACTGCAAGTTGTGTTAGTATTAGTTACAGGAGAAATGGCATTCCTATAGTGTGAGCCCCAGCCCTATGCACCCTATTTTCATTAAACAATGTTACGGATTTTGGCATATCTTTAAAAAAACTAAGGCTCACTCATTTCGGTTGAGCTTTTGACTTCTAGCTTATTTTTTACTATTTCTAAATTTTGTTTATTATTTTTTTTGGTTTTTTGAGCTTTTTTCCGGTTCTTTTTTCTGTATTTATTTACATTATCCATGGTGGGCTAGTCTGTTTTTTTTTAAATTTAGTTACGCTAAATAAGCCACCATCAGATACAATATAATTTTAACTGACTATAATATAATTTTAGCTATAAATTAGTTTATTTCGATCCAACTGAGTTGTACCTAAGTAAGAAATGCGGAGTCAGTTCAAGCTAGCTAAGTGGGATGCTTCCATTCTGTTGTTATGTTCAAACTGCACTGATTCCAGTTGATTGTTTGATGCTCTGCAGAGAGAAATTTGTAGGAAAACTTCAGCAAAACTAAAACAGTTTTGAACTTCTAATCTAATTACATAGCTGTTCTACAGTTCATCCACACAGTTAGCATACAAACATGTTCATCCACACAATTAGTGCGCCATTAGCGTAGCCACACACTCACACTAATGACTCCTTTTTGTTCTCATCATGAAATGGATGCAATCCAAAAACAATATTATAAAAAAAGCACCAATTTGACCACACCACCAGGGCCCACACCCCTCCCTCCCTCCTTCCCCTTCTCTCTCATCAGTCATCACACTCTTCTTCTTCAGTGCCATCACGGCATCACCTCTCTCTCTCTAGCCTTGTTCCTTTTCTCTCTCCTCGGGGGCCTTGTTGCCCTTCCCCTTCCCTCCTCCTCCTCCTCCTCCCTTTGCCCTTGGCTATATAAGCTTTGGGGGATTGGCAAGCAGGCTCTCGGCAAGTTTGAACCCATCCAAAAACCCTTCTTTTTTTTTTTTATCTCTGCTTCCATTCAACTCGCAGCTATCTCCCTGTCTCTCCCTCCGTGTTCGTTTGATCAAATGCGGCGAGATCTGCGTGCGTGACCCCGTAAGTCCACCAAAGCCTGCTGCTTTCTGATCGGAGAGTGCTTCTTCTTGGATCTTTCCGGTGTTTTTGGTGAGTTACTGGAGAGTTGGAGTTGGCATTTCAGGTTCTAGAGCATGGATTGGTTTGCTCTTCTTCCTTTCCTTTTCCTCCTCTGTTTTTGTTCAGCTTTTGACTTGCTTGATCAGGTGGAGTCGTGGAATCGGGCCGTCATTTGGGGATCATTTTGCTCTCGTTGAATATTTGGTGTGCTCGTGGAGTTGGCATTTGGGATTCAATTAATAAATTATTGGGGGTAGTTTGATTAGGAGTTGGTGGAGCTTGAGGTTGGAGCTAATTTTTCTCCCCTTCTCTTGAATTTTGATGCGCGCCTGAAGCTGACATTTCGGTTCAAGGCTGAAGGCTCTATTATTTTCTTTTCAGAACAGTTTAGAGTTGTCGGCAAGTTCTGTCACTAAGTGCTTTTGCATCCGTAATTTCGGATCACTTGTCTTTTCTTAAGTCTTCTTTCATGTGAGCTCACGTTTTCCTCTTCTTTACGCCCGAATATTTCTTGAGAGTGGTGGCAACTTTGGCTGACGTTCATTTTATTTTCCCTGAAAAATACTTACTTTTTCTCTAACTAAAATTGTGTTGGACTTGAGGCTTTAAAGGTACTTCCTTAGTTTAGAGTTTATGTTGAGCCAACCATGTGCTAACATTAGACCTATGGAGTACTTCAACGCACTTGCTGCTCCACCTTCTTCACCATTTCTTGACCAAAGCTTTGATTTTTTTTCCCCAGGACAGTAAAAAAAAAAACCACCTTGCTGTGTGTGAGCTACTCAGACTCCAGAAGCATGGATCAGTATGAGGTATTGGAGCAGATTGGGAAAGGAGCATTTGGTTCTGCACTGTTAGTGAGGCACAAGGTAGAGAAGAAGAGGTGAGGCTGACTAGCACTGCCCTTCACTTACCTTCTGGGCTCAACATTTTTTCAGCCATTTTGATCAAATGGAGTTCTGTATGCCGTGCAGGTATGTGCTGAAGAAGATACGGCTTGCGCGACAAACCGACCGCACTCGACGGTCTGCCCACCAGGAGGTAAAGCATTTTCTACTTCATAAGTTACATTTTCATGCATCTGGTACCTAGCTATGATTTCAAGGAAGGAAAAGAAAATGTCTTTTGTTCACCAAGACTGGTTTATTGATGTCATTCTTGGTACAGAATAATCAGTTGGTGCCAATATTCGGTTGTTTAAAAAATTTACTGTGTTCATGATGATGCTATTACGTTTAGTTCGGCTAGTGATGACTGATGAACTGATCCGAAGCTCTGAACTTACAAGATGTGCTGTCTTGTGCTATACTGTTTTCACTGAGTAACGCCGAAATGTTCTTCATGCAGATGCAGCTTATTGCGACAGTGAGAAATCCGTTCATCGTGGAGTACAGAGATTCATGGGTGGAGAAGGTAGGTAAAAGGACAGAAAAAGAGGAAATTAACAATTATGGAGGGTGAAATAGATTCTTTTTTTACCCATTTTTCTCATTTTTTATCTTTGAACTTTCAGGGTTGCTATGTCTGCATTGTTATAGGTTATTGTGAGGGAGGAGACATGTATGTATTTCTGTGATGTCAAAAATTCTTTTTACATTATTTGTTCACGAACTTTAAGTTCCTGTAGGCCTGTAGCTAACACAAATCTGTATTGGTCCAGGGCTGAAGCTATTAAAAGAGCTAATTGTACCCATTTCTCTGAGGAGGTACGGTTTGTAGCCTTGCTTTCATTTTGACATATTTAGCTTGTTCTGTGCATCCAAGAACTGCTCGTTCAACTATATTTTCATTTTGCAGAAGCTTTGCAAGTGGCTTGTGCAACTTCTCATGGCCCTTGATTATTTGCATGCAAATCACATTCTTCACCGAGATGTCAAGGTCGGTAACAGTGCATCACTGCTTCATTTTGGAGAACATGTTGATACTTATCTTTCTAAGGCATGGTGATAATGTATACTGAAGCTGCTAAATTTATTTCAGTGCTCCAATATTTTTATTGCCAGAGACCAAAGTATAAGGCTTGGTACGTAGCTTAGTCCCAGGAAAAGCACAATACTTTATGTATGAGTTTAGCAACCCTGACAATGACGTAATTCTGAGTCTAAACAAATGCAGGTGACTTTGGGCTTGCCAAAATATTGACTTCTGACGATCTGGCATCTTCTGTAAGTAACTAAAACATTTTTCAGTTGTCTTCTACATGTTAGATGGTGTTCTTAGTAGTATATTGCCCTCAACACAGGTGGTAGGAACACCAAGTTATATGTGCCCAGAACTTCTTGCTGATATACCATATGGCACCAAGTCTGATATTTGGTCTCTAGGTATGCATCACTTCTATGTGAGAAATTGCTTTCGTGGACCAAGATAGCAAACTTGCGATTCAATACCTAAGTTACTTTGTTTCAGGATGTTGTATATACGAAATGACTGCTCTCAAGCCTGCGTTTAAAGCTTTTGTAAGTCCCTACCTTGCCTTTTTTAGGTGCCCACGCATGCAATTGGTTTTATGCATTGTTTCAACTTGATGGTTAAAACTACAAAATAATGTCATGTATACCTTTCTGCTTTTATAGTTAGATATTTATTTGGCATGTCTTGAATGTTTATGTCCTATTATTACATTAGTAAACTTGGGATTGTTACTACCTGTTACTGGATGCTCATTGTATTACATATATAATGTAGCATATTACAGCCAAGTCTATTTGAGTATATATTTAGACTACTGTCTCTGTCCTAATAATCTTGTAATCTCAAAGAAATTTATGAGGGTCTGGTTTAATCATTTCTTGGCAGGACATGCAAGCTCTGATTAACAAGATCACAAAGTCAATAGTATCACCATTGCCGACAAAATATTCTGGTGCCTTGTAAGTTTGTTAGCGAGTTATCTTTTGTTCACTCCATTTTGCCTGTCATCTTACCTGAGTGGAACATGCTTCTCATAGTTTTACTTCCTTCATGCAGTAGGGGACTTATTAAGAGCATGCTGCGGAAAAGTCCAGAGCACAGACCAAGCGTAATTCCTCAGTTCCCTCTTTAGTCTTTACTAATCTATTATTTGTGCCAATGTAAATTTGTTTTCTGTGATGTTAATATTCACTAAATGTCCTGTACAGGCTGCAGAACTGCTCAAACATCCACAACTTCAGCCTTACGTCCTTCAAGTCCAATTGAAATCTAGTCCTACTCGCAATATACTTCCTATCCATCGATCTCTGACCGACAAAGTTAAGAAGATGACATTTCCTGATGATATAGCTGATTCTGTGCGCAGAAGAATGGCCAGGAGAAACTCTTTGGGAAATGAGAGGATTGTAACATTTAGCAAACCATCTCCTGAGCGGAATTCTATCAGCTCAACTCGTAGCATCAAAGAATATACAACTACTCAGAGTGTCAAAGAGCTATCTATTGACAGCAGTCATGTTGAGGACGAGGTTACCAGTAAAGCCATCATACTGAAGACATCAAGCATCCTAAGGACTCCCAAAAGTACTCCAGCCAAGACATCCACAACTAGAAATCGGCTTGAACCTCCAAAAACATCTTATACCAGAACAAACCGTGCCGAGGTATTTCCAAATTGAGCTTGTTCTATGTTCTTCATGTTTTTGATAGTACTGGTAAACTAGTTCTCCATTTGTTTGCAAAGTGCCATAGTCCTCAATTATAGCATGCACATGCTCACTGCATGCTTTGATGTTAATCTGAATAAGCTTATTGTTCGGTCAGCATTTTGTCTTCTAGTTATCGATAAGTTCTTGCCATGGTGCATTTGTTTCTCTCTATGTTATTTCTTTTGGCTTTATCACGATTTTGCATCTGCATGACTTGCTATCTTTTTTTTTTTTTTTGGTTCGTGTTGAAACAAATGGTCCGCTATTCATTGAGCTTCTGTTTCCTCCTTTACAGCCCCCCTCAAGAACCCCTCTAAACAGAAGTGCTCGACCAGCATCCTTCCCGCTGCCAACATATGAAACGCCCAAGAAGCGCAGCACCAGCATTCTGGACCGGCTGGACTCCCCTGACGTCTCCGTGAATGCACCTCGAATCGACAGGATCGCGGAATTCCCACTGGCTTCATCCGAGGACCCCTTGCACCCCATCCACAAGCTCTCTTCAGCTCGTGGCTCCTGCTCCACACCCCCCTTCATCAACCGGTCGATCACCAAGGACAAATGCACAATCCAGGTGCTGCGCACGGATGGGGACAACGGGAGCGACTCCTCAGGCCGCAACGCCACCGCCGCCTCAAGCCGAGGGTCCAACGACTCCAGGCAGCAGCGGTTCGACACCTCGTCGTACCAGCAGCGTGCGGAGGCGCTGGAAGGGCTGTTGGAGTTCAGCGCACAGCTGTTGCAGCAGGAGAGGTACGAAGAGCTGGGGATCTTGCTGAAGCCATTCGGCCCTGAGAAAGCGTCTCCCAGGGAAACAGCCATCTGGCTCACGAAGAGCTTCAAGGAGACGGCATCGTAGCATCTCTTGTTTAGGCATCTCTACAATCGCCATTTTTGTCATGCGCACTATAGCTCAGGTAGCTGAAACGGTGGTATTAGGACTGAAGTTTAGCTGCTGCTGGGAGGCAACACTAACTTCAGGTTACTTATTCTAGCTAGTGGCCCAGTTCAGCTGTAGTAGTAGAATTGCAAGTTGAACTCAGGATCTGGCAAGATCTTAGACCTTGTAATCATGTTGCACTTGCAATCATGTAGTGCTGAAATGTAGGGTTGGAGATCCAGTTGGCAGTAGGCTGGGTGGGTCTATCTCCGGCCCTATTTTTCTTGAGCGAAGGCCGAAGAATCCTATGCCAGGATCTCCTGATTCCAGCTTCCTCCAACCAAGCTATATGCTTTCTTAAAAACACTCCAATCATAGAAGAGAGAAATTTATTTATGGACCTGTTCTTTTCCTCCGAAGCTGGCGACTTTTGGCTTTTGCTACAGTACATAACTTTCAAACAGAATATTTTTCTTAAGATAGGGTCTACAAGTTAAACGATGTACACGTTAAAAACTTAACATTTGTATCATCCAAAATCGCAAATGAGTATCTCTCTTCGTAATCTGTACCGTAAACAGCTAAAATTTAAAAATTTCAACCAAAAGACATAAGCCGCAGCCGTTGCCTATAACAGGCCGTATGTCATTCTGGATGACCCGAGGCATGCATGGACGATGGACAGATGTCACATACCATGCACCTAGCCTTGCGTATGCTCGATGTGCAGCTAAACTAAGCCACTGTCCTGTGATCATCTCACAGCTAGCTACTACTACTACCAGACAGCGGTGGCCATGTGGTGATGCAGAGGGCAGAAAAAAAACCTTCGCTTTGTACACGCCGGAGCTCTCCCATGTGCCCTGCCGCCCGGCTCCCTCCCCCGTATTTGTCACCTGTACTGTATGTGATGTACATATCTCCGTGGCAGCAGGGAGGAAAAAGCAATGGCTGCGTGGATCTCGGGAGGCTGCTGGCACGGGGCATGTCTTGGCTCCATGCAGGCGTTGCAGAGGCGATACCATGTAGAGAACAGTGTTCTTGTCCTCTGCATCTTGGGACACTGTATACTCTCGAGTGCCCAGTCCTGGGGCGTAGTTTTCTTCACCAAGCAACCCTAGCATCGGTAAGTGTTGATCCTAGAAGTGACCAATTAACTATGCGTAAATAATACGTGTAACTAAAGTAAGGTTGCTAGGATCTCCATACGTTGGGATCATACAATCTTGCGAGGCCATTCGGGTCCTGATCCTAAGTAGGATCTTAATTAGGTAGGATAATGTAAAATAGTGGATCGGATCTTATGATCTGTGGAATCGTGATTCTCGAGGTACCATCCTACCACGATCATACGACGAGACCCTCGGATCACGGTTCTGTCAACACAGATTAAAACGATCCTACCTAGGATCCTCGTTGTAGCAACCTTCGCGTGTAATCTCGGCAGATTTTCACTACCGCGACCATTATATCCAAGTTTATATATCATGAAAAGGCATAATGCAAAACCACGTAAACGATCGAAGAGTCTGGTTCAGATTGTTTTTTTTTGTCTTTGAACAAATCCTAGGTTTTCCAACCCGAGTAGTTTCTCTGTTCTTCTATACATGCTGAAAAATGGCATCTAGTAGCACTTGTTTGTCCATTGTACAGATTAGCCCTCCCTACAGAATTTGCGAGAGAAGGGTGCTACATTATTCTGTCTTGATATCTACTGATGAAAGATCATTACTGTGACCAGTGCTACATTATTCTGTCTTGATATCTACTGATGAAAGATCATTACTGTGACCAGTGCTACATGCATTCAAATGAGGACAACAGAAGATGCCCATACCTTCCGATGGGACAGTATATACCAGCTGACCACCCAGATGGATCACACTATGGAGTAAGCACTGTTGGACTCGTTGTCAGGCTCTACAATCGGTCTTGGTTTCTGGTCCTCAACAACGTTCCTGGGCGATGACACGGTGGACGACGACGAGGATGACGACGAAGACGATGCCGCTCTGCGCACCGGGCTCAGCGGCGGCATGTGCAGCCTCCGCAGTTCGCTCATCGGGCTTTTTGGGCTCAGGAGCAGCGGGGGTGGAAGTGGCTCTGGCTCTGCAGCTGCCTGTGGTGGAGCTTCCGCAGCCCGAGGGGGGTGCTGTCCTTGTTGCTGCTCGGTTGCGATTTTGTTTAGGAGGTTCTGCAATGTGGGCACTAGTTTTGCTGAAACAGAGATGATCCCAGGAACCTGCAGAATAACATCAGCTCATTTTATTATCGGTTTATCTCAGAGCGGACAGAATTAACGCGAGGTAAGGACTGATGTAACATTCTTTCTTCAGCTACTAATGCAAGGCACTAACTTAGAAGACATTGCGCATGTGCAGCACTGTAATATTCCAGAAAAAAAAAGAGGAGTTTTGGGCTGAATCGGCCTCGGCCCTTCCGGCCGTCGCCGCCTTATAAGAGGGGAGGGGAGGGGCGGGGCAGAGGGGGCTGCTGTCCTAGCCCGCTCCCCACTGCAGAACAGTGAATTTCGATGAATGTTTGATACTTATTCTTTCATACCTTATTTTTATAGTATTTTATGAGATGATATACATAATTACATATTGATCATACCATGATAAACGAAGCTTATGGTCGAATGTCAACATTGAAAGAATGTTGCATCATACATTGCACTTAGTGCCATTGTTTTATTATGTATTTGCTAAGTTTTGGACTCACTTATTTTATTGTTGTTTTAGGTAAATGTTAAATGCAACATGCAGGACGAGAGTAACACATTTATTCTACGTGCAAACAGTAATTCACATATCACCTATAATGGTCATATTCAGACGTTAATAGTATGCTTAGTTAGTTTGTGTTAATTTTATGTTTTAATGGAAATATTTAGTCATATGTGGCTCCTACGTTTCGTTTCGATAGTTGACGAATTTATTTTTTTGTTTATCCTTAGGTTAATGCTTATTGTTAAGTGTATATTGTTTACCATTTCGTTAAGATATAACTAAAGAAGATAACGCCGAAATCTTGTAGAGATGGCGGTGTGTTTAGAGAGATAGTGGTTAGTGGTAGCATTTCGAGCTCAGATGTCGGGCCGGGGTGTTACAAGTACTTATCCTAAAGTTTTGTTCTCAAGTTTTATCAACATTTATGACCAAGTGTTGTTCTGTTCTTCAAGAGAATGGAGCTTTGGAAGAAAGAACCAATGGTAGTATAAGTTTTTGCTCTGAGGGATAAACATATCACTCATATCAGTATTGGCAGGCTATTGGATCAGTAGCGGCCACGCCAGGGGGCACCGAGTCGTTGGGTTGCAAATCAGTGCTTGAGATTAGGCTTTAGCTTTTAGTCCTTTGTTGTTCCCGGGTCGCTTTTATTCGTTTGTAAAGACTGCTTGCTTTTGCGTGTTCTCAGAAAAAAAATCAGCATCACTGATCTAAATAAAACAGTTTAATGAGAATGTACATATTATGCAACTACATACTACATGTTTATGGTACTGCCCAATGATAACTCATGCTACGCACCCATTCCATGCCATTCGTGCATATTTGCCCTCCCTTTCTTGCAGTAATAATAGCTCCTAAGACCAGTTTTTCAGGAGATGTATAGTAGTAGAGAATTCGTTTAGATTTTTTAGAAATTATTTTCACAATTTAACATACTGCAATGAGAATGAAAACTACAATTCCTAAGCTCAGCTTAATATCAAGTGTTCAAAATCTTACCACACCATTTTGGAATTCTCTGCTGATATCTAGCTGCACTGCTAAAGCTTTGGCCAGTAAATAACCCACAAATAGCAAGAACAGATATATGGGATTCCTGATCAGCAGAACAAGAATGGCGCTGTCATGCAATTATTTTCAGTGTGTAAAGAACTGGTGGACATAGTGCGGCTAATGATCCAAGTACCTCAAAAGCACCATGATCTCATTAAAACCGAGAACAGCAATAGCAGCCATCGCCCAAGGAGGAGGCAGCCTACCATTACCGCGCCTGTAAGCTTGCTGTAGACATGAAAAGTCAAGTCAAATATAAGAAAATAGGACTCTATTTTACTCACTAGGGAAAAATTACAGCATATGGAAGGGAGCATTAAAATCTTCAAACTACACATTTCTCTAAATGCGACTCTCTAGCGTCATTCTACAGAAATAAACAAGGTGCTAGCAGAAAATATCTGATTGGTAAATATACAGTTAGAGAACAAAGCTCTGTGGTATGAAATGCACACCTGTGTGGATACTGCTTGAGTAATTGTGAACTCAGTTTCTCCTTTGAACTGCTTCCATAATGACTTGCATTGAGCCGGAGTAATGAGTGTATGCTTTGGAGGAGCCTGTTTCAAGAGTTACACGAAGTGATGGTTCCTTTGCATATGCACTTTCATTATTTGCTGCAAGAAGAACAAATAAACACAAATCTACCTCTTCCCAAGTAGTTGAAGCAAGTGGATCACCAGAAGAAATACTTGCACTCATTGATGCAACAGAACCATCCAGAAGTGCTGAAGTGAGAATATTTTCGATCCTATCTGGCTTGTCATCCCAGCGAATGACAGCCATTACAGAAAGAAGTTTCAGAGCCTGCAACATAAGTGTAAGCGCAATTAACAGCAACAAAAAAAAAAGAGAATTCTTGGTCATGTGAGAAGGGCATGAGTCCTATACAGCAGATCGAGCATCCTTTGCTATTGCACGGACATCTTCCTTTCCTGTCCAGACCCTTGGAATTGAATCCTTGTCGTGACTAAACACCGTTGTGAACCTGGCAGTAGCAGGAATTTTATCAGAAGGTTGTGAAATTGATTGGTACAAGGAACAAGCAACAGAGAATTTTGTTGACCTCTCCTTCATATGCATCAAAACTTTGCCAGCTTCTTCTTTAGCTTTATTTTCCACGATACTTCGGGCATAATCCCTTAGATTTGACACCATTACATCTGATGATGTGCTTTCCATTTCAAACCCAGAGAGGGTTTTCAGAAACTTTGGCAGAACGGCCTCCGTCTCACGTTTATAAAGGTTTCTTATTGATGCCCAGGTTGTTTGGCCTGCAGCATCAAAAAGAGAATCCACAGGCTCAGCGAGTGCTTTTCTTAATTTCTCCTGCATGTACACAAAACTTAAATTATTACCATATGGTAACCAATGTCGTAGTATATGCCAAAAGAAATCCAGAAGAGAATTGTGTCTTCAGAAACTAATGAAAAGGATTTCTTTAATCTTGCCATACTTAACCTTAGCATGGTTTGTCAGTTCTGACAGCTTGCCTTCACGAATTGAATGTGCATGGTCTTCAATATCACGCCCAAGTTTATGTAGTATTTTAGAGTAGTCCCAGTTCGCCTGCTTGATTACAGCATCTAGAATAGCAAGACTTATCAGATTGCAGTACCACTTTAAAATATTGGTACAACAAAAGAAACGGTTGGACATAATGCTCTTTAGACAACATAGAAAATTCAAGTTGTTATTGTTTGTAGGACATTACTACTTCAATTCAAGTATTCAAGACTATCACTTTCTTCAATGGCCATATAGACACAATATCCCTGGAATAAATTTTATCATCCCTGGTCATTTACAGTATTTATACAAAGTATCAATAATGAGCAATGAAAGAAGTTTACCTGCATATCCTTGGTCAAATTCGTTGAGGGAGGATTCAGTAGTCTCTCGAACAGATGCTGCAAAACCTTTTCCACTCTCCAAAGAAAGATTAAGGTCAGTTTTAAATTTTTCAAGAGCCTTTGTGCGCAGATGATTCAACATTTTCTGGAACGCAGGTTGGACAAGCTGGGAAAATTTTGGGACAAAATTAGTGACAGAACAGCAAAATATGTAGAAAGAAATGGTGCATGCCAAAATTATCAATAGTATTTATGTGCAAGAAATAATCTTGTCATCTGCTTTTTAACACCAGATGAACTCTTCAGAGTAGCACAATGGTTACAGCAATTTTAATACACAAGGAGATATACTATTCTTTGGTGAGAAAAGAATATTGATGTACAAGAGTGCCTTACATGCAGTACTCTAGATTCCAGCTGTTGTCGTTTTCCTGTCCTAACAGCTTCATCAAAATAGACAGCTTCTTTGTCAAACCTAGAAAATAATGATTCACATCTCAGTTTTATTCATGAAGAAGCTTACAGTCATCACTAAATATTGGCCTCACTAGAACAAAAACAAAGCAGTAAGGTTACCAACTTCTAGCTTCAATGCATGTACTTCGGTCACATAAAAAGAAACACACCAGTCTTTGTGAATGCCAATTTTAGAAAGCATAGCAACAAATTATTATCAAGTATATGGTAAATATCCCAGTGTAGGTCTGTTCTCAATGGAAAATATTTGAGCAGGAGTGTTGGAAATTTTAGAAATTTCCTATATGAAGTACATGTCTATTAGTCTATTGGTAGATGTATAGAACATAAACAGCATATATATGGCAAAGTTTATATTACTGTACTAATAGCTTGCAAAGTTGCAAGCACTAGGAATCACATTGAACAAACCACCAGAGTGTCAATGTCTCAATGACTCAAATTACTCAAGGGCTTACTCTTGCATGTGAACGTCCACAATATAGCCAAGTTTTTTCCCAAAGTCGGGTACTGGACCTGACTGGACAGCATTCTCCAAATCCAGCCATTCCTAAAGAAGATTGCAACCATATTAGTGCACTCCAAACCTTAACGAAGGTTAAAGGATCTTTAAGTGGCAAGTTCTTACTGCATCCGATGTTAGGCATCCAAACTTCTCGTTTGCAATTTCATCACACCGAACTGTAGCAACCATTACCTTGCATGATGAAACAAATGAAAATAAATCATCAAACAGCAAGTTTGAGTTGTTGCCTCAACTTAATTGTTAATGCTACTTTACCTGAGCATGACATCTAGGTTTGTGCTCGCAACCAATTATTTTAACTGATCGTATTTGAGATGCTTCATGTCAATTGTTGATTTCGTGTTACATTTATAATTAGCAAGATAATCACTTTTTTAAAGGAATATAAAAAAAGCTTGAGAAAACATTGCATCGACAGGATTAGCATTTTGTAGCTCTAGGCACAAGTGGCTGCCATTCCATCTCTTTGCCAGAAAATTCTATGACTGTTAACAACAATTTTTAGAGGATACCTTTTTTAAAAAAAAAAAGTTTTAGAGGATTGGTGTGGCATTACTCATTCCATGCAGAATGTGGATTTCTTGATGTATGCTGCATAGCATTTTATATGGATTTTAATGTGCAACAACATTATGTACCTTAAATCCTGAATGATTCAAGGAATACTGATCTAGCATAGTTCTTAGTGCATAGCAGGAAAAAGAAGTGTACCTTGTGAGCAGGAAGATCAAGATCCCTGTTCTCTCTGATAACTTTCCAAATCTGTTGTGAACTAAACAAAAAACCTGAAGCAGGAACTACTCCCTCCTATCACCTGCAAGACCTCCTGGTGCAATTGAATTTGCAAATCTCTGCCTAAGTTGTTGAACCTGGTCGAGGTAAAAGTAAGGTGTTTGAAAAATAATGTCTTTAGATTCCCCTTTTTTATTGGGAAACTTTCTGTTGTAGTTCTATACAGAAAATTTTCCTTACAGAACAAGTTTCAAGTGATTTTTGAAGTACCTGCTCTCTGAAGTGCTCTTCTTTTTCTTCAAAACTTGGCAATGCAGTGACTTCCACCTTCATATTTACAAATAACGTTATAATCAACAAATTCTTAAATATTTTTCAAGATTATGTAATGAAAATAGAAAGTATACATTAAAAAATTCACTGAGAGGGTGTCCTTGTGTGCCTCTGGCTTAGCAACCGAGTTCCATATCTGATCAAATCTGTGACAAAATTAGAACTAGAAAAGCCAACAAACTATTAAACAAAGCTGAAACCAAAATGGGATGCCAGCACCTTTTGAATATCCTCCCTTAGAACTGGTTCTAGATGTTCAAGTGGGGTCTACATGAAAACAACGATGTGTCTGAGATTTGCCCAAGTAAATGGGGCAAAGATTATATTTCAATAGCTTGCATGAAAGCATAATAGTAAATATATTCAAGAAAGGAAGATAACAAAGAGAGGCAAACCCTGGTTTTATCACGTATAACAAATAATAGTGTTGTCTTCCGAGGACTGAACAAACGCATCATGACCTAAATAACCAGTTGTCCGAATGTTATAAATACATCAGGACTATATATTCCATCTGAGGGTACACCGAAAGAACAGATAGGTTACAACTCGGTACCTGAAATACTGTCTTTAGAAGTGGTTTATTGGCAGCTTGCTCCCGACCAATATCATGGCACCACCTATAGGCATACACACGATGACAATAGAAAGCCAGTAAGTAAGTGCACGAACTAAGGCTTAAACCAATAAGGCCATGAGAGGAAGTTATCATATTCATAATATCAAAATATTAGCTCAGTAACACATAGTTAGATCATAGAGAATGACTCACATGTTAATCAGAACTATATCTGAAATTGCAAGAGCAAATAACGCACTTTGCTTCTCAAATGCAGTGTCATCCTAAAATGAGGCAAAAATACAGATGTGTCAAAAAGAATGTGTAACCACTAACCTCCTTACAGCAATATGTCTAATAAGACTCATCCACACGCCATGCTCAAGTTGCTTCAACTCATGTAAGGGCACCTTTATAAAATAAGTACTAAGCAAGCAGATTAAGTTCATTTCTGTTCATTGAAGGATCAACAACGTTTACATTTCTTACATGAAGACAGGAAAGTCAAAAGAAATGACAATGCAATGTTCAAGCAATATTTGTAAACCAAAATTTGCAAGCTTGAGCTGTTCAGAGATAATGCCATCACCACAGGAGGAAAGGAAGTACTAAGTAATGCTAACTGAGCCTGACTGTATGAATTTCAGGTAACATAGTACAAAAGACAAACGAAAACAACCTTATGTTAATATCAAGTATCATTTCTTAAACTTGTCTTGTTCCATGATCCAAGTTCCAAATTTTCTGTGCTGGCACTAAAAACTCAAAGAAAGAACAAAAAGTTATATAGTGTTAAATATTTCTTATCTGAGCTAGGTCTAATTGCCAGTGTTTGGTGATTGTTATTTGAAACCATATCAGATGATCAGAACAACTATAGTTGACAAGTCTACAAAGTGTACTTCCAACAACTCTGTACCATTGCACATTGCTACTCCAAAAGTTCTGCTAAAAGACATTGAACAGTCAAATTGAATTGTGTAAGGAAGCATACCTCTCCTCTTTCTCTTCCATCAGTACCCTCCAAATCCAATACAACAGTACAAGGCTCAACACCAACACAGCGTGCTATCCAGATGCCTTTGGTAGTTTGGCTCCTAACAATAGAAATAGAACATCAACAATTTTCCCTAAACATAAATCAGACTATAATAGTGTATACTACATTTGAGAGCTGCAGTTTCATGATAAGAGAAGGGAAAGTGGCCAAGCGGACATGCAAAGTGGCAAGCAAAGAAAGAGATAGTTGCTCAATTATTTAATCACAAGTAAATAAAATAAACAACATGATGCACAAATTTATAATCATGTGGGGGAAAGAAAATGGTATATACCTTCCCCTGAATGCATCCATCTCCCTGAAATTAGTACCGAAGAGTTGGTTCAACAAGGTACTCTTTCCTGCTCAAAAGAAAAGTATGATGAAAATAAATCCCAACTAAATTCTAAACTACATACTGTCTATTTGTAAAAATGGGCAGAAAGCCCACATATCAGCCAAGAATACATGTTTCAGTTCAGTGTCAGGCTATCAGCCAAATACTAAAAATAACACTGTATAGTTTAATATCAGGAAGGACAAACAGGTAACCTCCAAGAAAAGAGCGCATGCAATATATTTATCATTATTCATTAATCACAAAATACATCTGTGCATTTGGGAAAATCAGATCCTATGGGACTACATTGCCCTTTAGTTGCTTGAGATCTATCATTCATGTCAGCAAGTTCAGGGCTTCAAAAAGATATGCACAAGCACGCTACTTTAAAGTTTAAAAGACACTCACGTTAGCCAATTAAGGTTGCAAACTACCCACATTTATCAAAATAACCCTGGACAACGCTAATTGGAAAAAACCATAGTGGATCACTAATACGAAAGTCGCTAACAATGCCATCATAACTTCATAGAAACAGCAATGTCACACGCTAGCAGTACAGATTTCTACCAATATACTATCAAAGCAAACAACCAATCATCACATGGCTACCGGAACGCGCGAGCCAAACCCCTCATCCGAGCAACAAATCCCCCCACGCACGCGCACGCTGCATGAACTCCCGATCTAACAGAAGCACCAACGATATATAGCCATTATTAACCCGATCAACCAAATGCATGCGCGATCACCAACGCAATTCTAGAGAGGGAGAGCATCTAATTAATGCACTCCATTATCGATTAGCAATGGAACCGCGCGCGGCGCGCTACTGATGTCAGGCAAAATTTACGAGGGTTGAAATTGAAACATTTGATCAAACAGGTAGCCGGCGCCGCGCACGGATCGAATCGAGCACAGGGTCGAACCAACCGATTCAATCGGTGGATCGGCATACGTAGTTACGTACCGCTGCTCTGGGGCCCCATGATGGAGACGACAGCGTAGGAGAGGCCGCAGCAGGCGACGCCCGCGGCTGCCATGAACCGCTCCGCCGCGTCGCCCGCGAACTCGCCCTCACCGTCGATCAGCTGCACCGCCTCCGCCGCGACCGCCGTCGCGTCCTCCTCCATCTCCGACCCAACTCGCCCGTACGCGCGCGCGGATAGGGTTCGTGGCTTGGTGGGGAGCCGATGGGAGGCGACGATGATGGCGGTGGCTCACTCCGCCCGCGCCTCGCTTCTCCGGTCTCTCGGCTTTCGCGGAGCACGATCCGTGAGGTGCCCTCCTCTTTCGCATATATACCCCACCCGCCACGCCTGGGGATGTTTTCGCTTTGGCCCCCTGATAAAATCCGATATTATATTTGAAAACAACCTTTTTGAAATCGTTGCTTGGATTACGCAGGGGAGATTTGATCATATACCCTCCCTTTAGTTGGAAAATTAAGGATTTACCCTCCACATCTCAATGACATGTAGGGTCATCATAAGTCACTGACTCGTGGACCAGGAGGGTAAATCCTCAATTTCCATCTAAATGGAGGGTATATGATCAATTTTTTCCTTCTAAAAATCCGTCTTAGACCCGGGTTACATGCATGGGAACGAAAAATAGGACTCGTTGCTACTTTGACGAGAAGATCACGCCACAGGCAGAATCTGAAGAAACAGATATCCTAATTTGATCTCACCCTGGGAAGAAGAAGATTGTTCCTATAAGGAACTCATCTTTCAATTGTCTAAGTGGCAACAAGCAGTTGGTGTTTGCATTTTCGAGTTTAACACTTCAATTTGCAAGGACCAGGAGCAGGACTGAAAAGATCATCACACTGACTTCAATACCAAACTACCAAAAGAACGAAAAAAACATAAGCATATTCTACATTCATGCACACTGACTGACACACACAAACACACAAAAGTGTCATTCTTCAGATCCTAATAAAATGTCTCATTCAGGCAGAGCCGCGAAGAAGCTTCAGCTTCTACTGTTAACGTCACTGAAACATCAGAACCTTCGCACTGTGAAGTGCGAGTGAGATCGTCATGCGACGCGCGCCGCGGTGGCCGAGGTCACCGCGGTGCTCGACGACCCGCACTCGCTGCCGGGGAGCGACACGCTCGACCTGTCCAGCCTCACGGCCCACGGGTGGCAGGTCAAGGGACGCCCTGTGCTGGCTGCCGCTCCTGCTAGGAAGCCGCTCGCACGATGGCAACGGCGAGTCTTGTCACCGCCGCCTCGGGCCCGACGCGGGGGCTGCCTCGGCGCACTCTGCGACCGTGCCTGGCGCGAGACGACTCCATGTTCACCATGTATTCAACTTGCATACAGAGTACTTGATATGTATTTGACTTCTTTGTGAAGTGTACGGTTAACACAATATTGGTTAGTGTACGGTTAACACAGTATTGGTTAGTTTGGTTTTGTGCATGTTGAAACCATAAAGCATGTTTCCAATATCTCATCTCTCACTCAGGTATAACGTTTCAAACTGAATATCTTTGAATATTTCTATACCAAGAATTTTCTTTGATGCACTAAGATCCTTCATTTCGAATTCACTGCTTAATTGTGCCTTTGATTTTGATTTTCAGTCCTATCTTTTGCCACGATTAACATATAGGAGTAATTAGATAAACTGAACTATTGACGATATTCAAATAAATACAGATATCATAGTCATATCTCTTGAAACCTTAAGAGATCATACAAAAGTCAAATCTCTTATACCATTATCTGAGTGATTGTTTCAACCCATAAAAGAGACTTCTTTAATTTGCATGTAAAATTCTTCTTTTCTGGAATAACAAAATCTTCCGGGTGCACCATATAAATATCTTTTTTTTAACTCCCTATATAAGATTATGGTCTTAACATCTAGTTGCTCAAGTTCATAATCATGTATAACTACAATATGGAGTAAGGTTCTAATAGAACTATGCTTCACGATCAGAGAGAAAACATCTGTAAAATCAATACCTGTAATTTGGTTGTATCCTTTAGCAACGAGCCTTATTTTGTACCTAACCTGATCGGTGGAAGATGTGATTTTCTTCTTCTTGTAAATCCACTTGCATCGTATGGGTTTCGTTTCAATCAGGATCTCAACCAACTCCCAAGTGGGATTCTTCTCAAGGGATTCCATCTCTTCATGCACGGTAGTTATCCACTTCTTTGACTCATCAGACCAAATGGTCTCTGAATAAATTGAAGATTCAGCAGGGTCTTCAATATCTTCTGCCATGCTCAAACAACAAGCCACAATATTGACTTCTTCGACTCCATTTTCATTTGGAGAGAGAGAGAGAGATACAACAGTGGATTTGGGAATGGTGAAGAAGACGAAGTGATTTAGAGATTTGGCCATGTATCATCCACGTAAGCGAAATATGACACTTCAGATCCATGTGGCAGCCATATCAAGTAAAGCCGGGGGTGGATTGTCTTGAGGGGTAAATCAGATGGGTTTATTAGCTTGAGATTGTAAATCAGATGGGTTTGAAATTTAAAGTTGATTTTTAGATTAATCAATAGCTAAGGGTTGAAAAATAGACTTATTCCTTTGAGTTATCAGGCCGTGAACCGAATAGGAAATTAACCCGGCAATTCTACTTGATCTCCTCTGCTCTTACTACTTTGCTGGCAGTATAGTACTTGTGTGAGCATGGCCATACGGATGTAGATGGTAGATATCGGGCTATGCTCCATTGGCCTTCTAGCTTTTTACATTGTCTGATACTGCATGAGACTTATTTTTGCATTGAAGATGTTATTAGTTTTTAGCATAATTAAATTTAAAAATAAAAAATATTACATCATTATGAATAATACAAAGGAATAAGAGAAAAAAATAAAAAAAACAAAAAAATCAGAAAAAAATGAAATTAAGAAAGTAGAAGCTAAAAAGTTAATGCTATTGGAGCACAGCCTTAGTACTGCAGTAATTCAGGAAATAAATAGGCTGAACAATCGATGCTGCTCATGTTGGTCTTACTGGCTAGGGACTGTAACTCGCATCTATATATGCTCCACAAAGGTTGTCGCAGAACAGTCTTTGCCATGCTTGCTTGGGTTTTTTTGTGGATTATAGTTTATTTTTTACTGTTTAGTACTATAGCTGGTTTATTTTGATTGATGTAATTAAATTTAAAAAATAAAAATAGAAAAAATATATTGGCACATCATGGACAGTGCAAAAGAATACAGGAAAAAAGAAAAGGTAAAAAAACCGAAAAACAAAAATTGAAAACCAGAAACTAAAAGCTAAAGTTCAAACAAGTACATTTTTTACTGCCGTGGTCAGATTTCGTTGTCGGTTTGGTAATTTTCGGTCAGTTTCAGACGGGCACAGACACGGCGCCATGAGCCCACGACGAGATTCTCACTCTCCCAGTCTTGCTCAGTGCGGCCCAAATTTCTGGGCCCCTTTTGACCGTTTCAGCCCGTGAAAACGCGCGACACGTTTCTTCGGCTTCCCATCTGGGCCCGTACGTTCGGATAGGATTCTAATCCAAACAACTACGCTATTCTTTTGCTTTCCATTCCTATGTTTTGCCACTGTATCCCCGTGACTTTCATGTGTTTCAATGTTCATGCGTGTTTTTTTTTCGTTCCAAACATGCCCTAGTTTTGCGGTTGTTTTTGCAGTGTACTACCTCTCTTTTACGACCATTATTGATCGATCAGCTTCTTATATGGTCTGGTTCATCATCCATCCAGCTGCATGGAGCAATTTGGCGTTTATGCAACAGTTGAAGTCGGCTGCATATATATATATATATATATATATATATATATATATATGTCTGGTCGGAATTAACCGATCAACGACCTGCACATGAGAAACATCATCTCCAGTGAGTAATACGAGTCCACCGTTTCTGCTAATTTGCTCGATCACTTGACGTTTATACACGGAGCACTAGGACTCCTAGGTACGTACGTGACCGAAAGATGCCATAATGGGCGGAGTGGTAATTGATGGAGCAAACCATGGGTGCACTAGTACCTATTATGTACACTGACTTGGAGGATCTGTGTCGATGCAGCTAGCAATGATTGGGTTTGGGAACAAAACGGCCGGCCGAGCGGTGGCTGCATTAATTCAGTGCGTTGCACAGGACCGCTTCTGTTTGCTCCCTGATGCAGCTTTGTGTGAGTAGATTGTTACGAGACCCGTCGAGATCATCCTACGGTGTACGACGTATGTTTGACGTGTATTTAACTTTGTTAGTAAGTATTATCGGAGTTTAAGTTTAGTTTTAAGAGTTTGTAAAATTTAAAATTACTGCCAAATGTAAAGCGGTCTAACCATCATGGAGACGACAGTCTGACCGCCATAGGGCAAGCGATTAGACTAGTAATGTGGCTTTTGGAAATTGCACACTAAACACTTGTGTAGGTATGTTTGAGAATGTGTTTACACTAAATGTCACCTAAAATGGAGTTCTGAACTGAAAATAGATATAGTTCAACCGAAATTTCAGAGATGGTGTTTTTTAATGATCTTAAGTGGTTAGACCAGCCAAACACTGACAGTCAAATCACTTGGCGGTCTGACCAGCATGGTGCTAGCGGTCGGTCAGATCACCGTAATCGATCAGATCGGTTCGGTAATGATGATCAAACTGGCTTTTAGCGAATTGGTGCTGAAATTATGCATTTTGGTTTGAGGTTTAGTCCTAGAGTTAATATTAGTGCGTGAGTATAGTTGAGTGTGTGTATGGCATAGGTGCTAGTGTTTTGTTGTGGTGTGTTACATGATATATTGTTTTGACTAACATGAGTCAGGCGCATGGAGCTTGTACTCGAGATAGTTGCTTGGTATTTAGATGTGCAGGTTGCTTAAAGAATATTAGCGGTTGATGGCAATGGACTGGGACTAGACGGGCAAGTTGAGATCCAAGTGATCATGTAAATTCGGATGAGACTGTGACGCTCAAGCGGCAAGCACAAAGAATACAAAGATTGTGAAGAGATGAGTTGGTGCATGTAGTACACCAAGGTGATAAGGTTGATGCATGTAGAGACGATTCGGGGGAGTCCGAATGCGTGAAGATGTGACGGCTAGTCATTAAGCAATACGGGCTACTTGTCAAATCATATGGAGATACTTTGATGTGAAGATAAGAGTTCTTAGCTCATCAATTGTATTAATTGATGATTTTGTGTATTGTAGGATTCTGGAACTAGGTCATGGTGGGGCGGACAGGACTAGAACTAAGTTAGGAGAGTTTAGGTCCACAACGGTCACAAGATCAAGACTAAGTTAGGGGAGCTAAGGTCTAGATCAATCAAAGTGCCACCGAAAGATGATTGAGCCTAGCGGAGTGGTTACAAGCTGGGAAGACAAGGAACCGAAGCGGGACCTACTGGTGGTAGATATGACAGGCAACAACAAAGCGGATCGAGGTTAAGATCAGGGAGGAGCTTAGGCCCTGAACGATCTAGAAAGCGGGGTACCATCATGGTGTATGGAGAGACATGTGACGTGCCAATTGACTTGGGGTCCATTTGCAAGTGAGGATGGTTCGATATGATTCGGACGTGTGAGAGACTTGATGGTAAGTCATTAGGGCCACATAAAGTTAAAGATGAAGCATGAGGCTACTTAAAGGTGAAGGAAGCGCGAAGTTTCATGGAAGGTGGTTTGGGGGTAAAACGATCTTTTTGCCCCAAACCAGATAGTTGAAGACTTGATTAAACCACGACGCGAGGAGGCGCCAGATAGATGGTTTAGGTTAAAGATATATTGAAAATGTTAAGTGGATCAAGTATTGATTCCCTATCAGGTTAATGGTTATGTGCACTATGAGAAGCATGCATGTCTGAGTGTAAAACTCAATATGATGCTGTGTTAACATGTTAACCCATGTAAGTGAATAAAACTCAACTAGTGAATCCGATGACCGGTCAGACCGGACCTAGACCAATGGTCAGACCACCCAGCCCGATTGTTGTGGGGGTGGCCCAGCCCCAAACGACTGAGTCTTGCAGCAGACCCAATAGTATAGGCACAATAGTATAAATGAATGTACCAATATACCCCTACTTGTTGTAATTGTTAAGGGGTAGAATGAGAATTTCTCATCCTACCCAACTCATGTATATAAGCCCCCAAGAGGGGTACGAGGAGGGCAAATCCACTCATTTTACACACAAACTCTCTCTCTTTCTCTCCTGTTGTTATCTTTCTCTAGCTCTATTTTCTCACATGGAGAATGGGTACCATGTACCCCTGCTGTGCTCATGCTACAACACCGGTCTTAAGCCGACGGTCAGAATGGCCCAGTAACGTTTCGGTCTGCTCATTGCTTCTTTTGCTCTTTAGCTTATGGGCTTCTATTTTGTTCCCGTTTCTACCGTGTATTTGATTTTATTAGGTTTTCATAGCTAATTAAGTGAAGAAGTCAAAATCTTAATTTCATTAAAGTTAAAAGGAGACAGAGATCATTCACCCCTCTTATTTCTAGAGTGGAATCGGTCCTATAGTTTGAGAGGTTTGTTCGTCAATTTTCTGTTTTACCCGGAACCCATGATGACGATGGAATGGGCGTGAGTGACAGAAAGGGGAATGTGAGGTGGATTTGAGAGGTTAAAAAGGGTCGGAGTTGAGATGGACGGATGGAATCTTTTGGAGGTAGGGTCAATGATGGTGTCTTCCAAAGCATGGAATGGATGGTGTCGTACGTGGTCCTCCCGCGGCCGCGAGCGTAATCTTCTGTCGCGGCTGCTGAGCCGTCTGAAATCAGAAACGAACGCTCGCCGCGGCCGGTCGGTCTCTCAATGGTGGCAATGCACGTACTCCGGTATTTTCACCGGCTGAATGCGCGCGCGCACACATAGTGTATATATATATATGGCGGAACCAACAAGACAGCCAGTCGTATAACAATGATATAAAATTCTACTTGGTACTCACTATATGTCTTACTAGTTTGCTTTAGAAGTAGCTAGATTTTCTCTAAGCCTCCTTGGTCATAACCGTATGAGATAATTTTTTATTGTCACCCCAGTTAGTTCCACCCGAAGGGAATACTTCTCTACAGGCTCAACGTTCTCTACAACCAGTCTCAAGGCTCACCGGAGAATTGCCAAAAAGTTCTCCTACAAGGTCCCTAGTATAAAACCTCTTCCTATATGATCAGGCTAAAAAGACCCAAAGATTTTCAAATAATAACTACTTCATTTTCACAAAATAGATTACATATGGTTTTTTCTTTCGGGAACCCCGATAATTATCACAAAGACAAAAAATATATCTTACACTGAAATATTACAACATTTTCTTGGATAGATATCTTACAGAGGTGTACTCACATTAAGAACTAAGAACTAAAGTGAGAAGGCTTGTGGGAGGCTTAAAGCTCTCTCTTGCTCTGGTGTCTTAGTGTCTCGATTTCCCGATGTCTTCCGGGTTACTGGCTGGCATGTCCTTTTATAGGAGTAGGAGGAGCCTCCTTCTTCCTTACATAGAATTCACTGAGGAAATTGATTTTTTTCTTTACAAATTTTCATCTTTTTCATTCATATCTCCTTCTAAGAAACCTAATGCTGCTTTATTTACTGTGTCCCATTCGTTCCTAATTTCTTTCTTGTCATACCTTTAATTTCTATAATATACATTCCTTGATGTACTGGTTGTGAGTACGTATTATATATCTATCTCGGACCTCCATGTGCTGTATTGTACTCCTTTTACAATTCCCATGTTTACACCTGCAGGGCTTACCGCAACATATCAACTGCAAATCCGAATTAACCAGCCTAAGAAATTTCCAGTCTTATACAGAATAGACATATGATATATCAGGATTGACCCCCTACTACGGTTCTCTAACAATTATGCGCTGCGAGTGTTACATATATGCAGTTGCAAAGACTATTAGCTAGATCTTGCGCAGTGTGCGTGAAAACTCTTCGACGGAGGCTACACTGCATGCATCTCCTCCGTAACTGCTGCTTAACTCCTTCCACGCTCGAGCATCCAAGAAAAGAAGTTTTTTTTAGGAAACAAGTGTTTAGGTTTACCGTTTACATTTAAGAAATGGCGATAACGCTGTGCCTTAGCTGCATCTTGATCTCGAGAGTCGCTACAAAACAGAGAGAGAGAGAGAGAGAGAGAGAGAGAGAGAGAGAGAGAGTCTAGGGCTTGGAGCTTTTGGGGACATTCTTCCACTGCGAATGTGTGCATATCATGCAGCTCCGACGCATTCGCGACCATGCAGCCATGAAAAGCCTCGCGGAATATTCCCTCCCACCTCGACTAACTTATTATCTTTACTTTAAGCAGTAGACAGAAGCATATGTGGTGGTTTATGGCTAAATTTTCACTATAATGGTTTATAGTTGGTTGAAATTACACTATAATTGATGATGATTTATTTAGCATAATTAAATTTAAAAAAATAAAAATAGAAAAAAATGGATTAGCCCATCACGTATAATGCAAACGAATATGAGAAAAAAATAGGCAAAAGGTTCAAAATAAACCAAAAAATCATAAAAAGATGAAATTTTGGAATAATGAAAAATAAGTTAGAAGTCAGAAGTCTAAGGTGGTGATCATTTTGGCTTATTTTTGGTGGCTTATAATTGAAAAGCATCATTGTTAAAAAAAACATATGGTGACGGATGTTTATTTAACATAATTAAATTTAAAAAAATTAAAAAATATAAAAAATATGTTAGCCCATCACAAACAACGCAAATAAATACGGTAAAAAAAGAACCGGCAAAAAAGCTCAAAAAAGCCAAAAGTTCAGAAAAAGATAAAATTATAAATAGTGAAAAATAAGTCAGAAATCAGAAGCTGAAGCCGAAATGAGCAAGGCCTAAATCCAATTTTGCAGGGCCAAATAATTTATAGAAGCTGTTTTAAATAATTTGGTTTCTTAACGTGAGCATCATATGGCAGTCAACCAAAACCCAAAACCGTAGCAAAAAGCTAGAAGGCTCGGCTCGAGCAGGGCGATCGGTCGTTCGATCATTGCGGTTGCAGAGCATGCGCCTGGTTAAGCAATGGCACGGTGCCTGTGTGGTCAGGCGTCACAGCTCGGTCGATCGGCAAATGACACGTGGCGATTTGTTGAATGCTCCTGTCACTCGCCAAATGTACATACATGCCTGCCTAGGTGCGTTGAACTTAGGTCCAAAAGCTCCTCCGGTCAAAAATAACACATACATAATCGAACTATTCTGACATTTGAATAGCAATGATGGCATCTTTTTAGATTGTTCATACGTAAATGATGTGAGTGCACTTATCTCGATAATTACTTTTAAAATATCGTATTTTGGTGTTTTACAACTATATTAAGACAGAAATTGGTTGTCAATGTAACGTTCGGTTGGGCTGAAAAGCTGTGGCTTAGGGCTGAAATTTTACTGTAATTGAAAGTGATTTATTTGATGTAATTAAATATAAAAAAATTTAAAATAGAAAAAATATGCTAACTCATCACGGACAACACAAATAAATACAGGAAAAAAGAATCGGCAAAAAAACTAAAAAAAATCAAAAGTTTAGAAAAAAAAATAAGATTTATAAATAGTGAAAATAAACCAGAAGTTGATGGCGAAAACGAACGGGGCCTTATGATCTGGAGACGTGTCCGTGTCCAAAGCGACGCTTTCTTGTGAGCTGAGCTGCCTGAGGAAGTGCCTGTGTGCCGTGCGGCTGTTAATTGAACTCGGTTACCGGAGACAGGAGGCGAGAGGCGCATGCATGGTGTCGCCAGGATTGATAATAGTTTAACTAGGCGTGCCTGCGTGCGTGCTCCCTCTGCTATCATGTCGATCGCTCTCGTCTTATCCTCGCCGCAGGCAGGCAGCCGATGAAATGTTCTGTAATTAAAGTCTGCTGCGTGCAGTTCTGAATTATGATGTTAATTACCATGCTGCGAGTATGGGACTGTGGGCTTATTTACTCAATCCTCATTATACTACCCTCATTATACTTAAGCTTCGATCCGTATCCGTCATGCTTCAATCTTATTCCTCTTTGACTTGATTTGACAGTTTATTCAAAAAATACACGCAACGATATCATTAAGACTCGGTCTTCGGATTTTTCTTATTTTAGTGTTAACTCTTTTTTTTCAAATGCAATGCTATTGTATACGCCCTGCATTTGAAAGGGGGTGTTAAGGGTATTAGCGATAGAATAGAAATTGTATTATCCCTTTCCTTATATATCTCGCTTTCCTTATCTACATAAGATATATTTTCCTATAATATCCCTTGTACTCTCTATATATATTATCTATTAGATCTCTTCAATATACATACAATATTCGTAATACTCTACAAGCTGTTACCAACCTCCCAGGATTGATTCAGCTAATCTGCTCACTTCTCATTTCTATACGGAGTGCTAGTACTGGTTCGAACGTGACCGAAATATGCCACATTAATGGCCGGAGCGCTAGCAACTGGTGGAGCAAACCATGCATAACCGTATGTACACGACTTGGAGGATCTGCGCCGATGCAACAATGATCGGGGTTTGGGAGGAAATAGCTAGCCGATCGATCGGTGGCTGCATTATACTATTCAGCGTATCGTTTTGGATGGATCGGTTCGGTTCGTGCATGAAAAAAAAAAAACTCTGCGGAATTGCTCCCTCGCCGTCTGATTTTTCGGTGGTCGCTCGTCGATCGTGCGACGGCGAGTGCTGGACTCGCTAGGCGCTCGAGGTGGACAGGAACTCGTTATCTAGTTTAATTAATCGAGGCCGGGCATCTCACCGGAGCCCATGATGGCGACGGATGGGCGTGAGTGACAGAAAGGGCGGTGTGAGATTGGATGGATTTGAGAGGTTAAAAAGAACGGATGGAGTCGAGACGGATCGATGCGAGGATGGAATTTTGGAGGTAGGATGCAATGATGGTGTCTGACGGACGGACCTCCGAAGCTCGGATGGCGACGGCGTCGTGGTCCTCCTGCACTAGCACGGTGCCGCAATGGCGCACGTCCAAGTCTGAATTGTCTCTCTGATCGATCCATTTTATCTCCTCTCTGAATGTATGAGTCGGCACGAGCTGCGACACCCCAAGATAACTAGCTCAGATCGCTTAATTATTGGCATAAGGACTCAAGGTATAAGCCGGTTAAGACGTCAGGGTTAATATAAATTGTTCGGAAGTGCCGATTAAGACGACGATGGCAGCTAGGGTGTGAGGGCACAAGGCACCTGCAGATGCAGATGCAGATGCAGGACCCAACGTCGACACGATTGCTCAACATATAGCAGGCTAGCAGCTCAGCTCAGCTCATTTCAGGCCTAGCCCCACCGGTGTGCCTGCCTGCCTTGCCTGCGTCTAGATATGCAGCTCCATAGACCAACCTATCTTAGTACTACTACCTACACTGCATTCTACAGTGACTGATCAGGTTCTGCAGCGCAGGCTCGCTGATATATGCATGCATGGGGGCCTGCTCCATGTTGCATTGCATCTGCATCGGCTAGAGCTGGACAGAGCCTAGCTAGCTTTTTTTTTATCAGGAATCGAATGCGAGGCGCTTGCTGATTCCTCCGCTCGCTGCTTTTCCTCCTCTTTTGGTGGCTGCTGCACTCTGCACTGCGTCCGCACGCATAGTAATCACTGCCCGCGCCTTTCTCAGCTCTCATGTCGCCGTAATGTATACACATGTCAACTGTCAGCTACTCGGTAGTAGTGTTTCTTCGTTTCTTCCTGCGCTTGCCATGGACTACTCGGCAGTCAATAACTACTGAACAGTCTGAAGCCTGAACTAGGTAGTATCATATGTCGTATAGTGTCACATTTATATATGTGGCTGACAACTGACCAATAGCATGATCAGTTAAATATGTGTGTGTGTGTTTTAGCCTCAGCTTGAGCTTAGCATCTGCTTGTCTTCTTTTCTGAAAAAAAGAAAAGAAAAGAGAAAGTTTGTCTAATTGAATTGATAAGCACAAAAGAAGTACAGACAGGACTTGAACACAGTTCCTCTGGAAGAGAGAGAAGAAATAGAGAGAAGAAATGCAGGTATCAACATCATATATAGGATGGAAATTTCCCTGGAGATTTGCTGGCCTGTCACCCTAGTGACCAGTGGCAGCCAGTACTGAACTACACGGAAGCCTCTCACGAATCACACTGCTCAACCTGATGGAGCAGCGAAATTTGTCTCTGGTTGTGGATTCGCTGCTGCTGTTCTGCTGCAATTGGCCATCATCGCTCAAGGCAAATCACGGAGATAGCTAACCACTATCCATGCACATTGCCGTGGGCCTCCGGTGGGCCCACAGACAGTGACCCAGGCAGATATTGGAGGGAATGGTTCCAGTGTGAGACGGTACTTTGGCTCAGTTCATCCAACTTCGAACTACAGTGGAAATGCGAATCTGATGAAAATTTGATTTTTACTAAACTTAAAAGTTTTTAAAAATTTTCAAAAAGTTCCACATGTAGGAGAGGGTATGCTCTACACCTATGCCAAATTACAAGATCAAAATTGACCACATTTGTAGATAAAAAATATAAATTCTTCCTAAAACAGTGTTGGAATAGGGTGTATAGCTAGGCGCTTAAGTTTAATTAGGGTGTCGCTCGATTAGACTGAAATAAATTAATTTATAGCTAAAATTACACTGTAATTGATTGAAATTATAATGTATCTGATGATGCTTATTTGGCGTAACTAAATTTTAAAAAACTAAAAATGAAAAAATAGATTAGCTTATCACGGACAATGCAAACGAATACAGGGAAAAAAACTGGCAAAAAAACTAAAAAAACAAAAAGTAAAAAAAGATAAAATTTAAAAATAGTAAAAAATAAGTTAAAATTCGGAAGATCAAACTGAAACCAGCACCTCTCGGTAAAGCTATCCCAAACAATTAATACAAAATACAGTATCATGATGATTGCAAAAGCACATATAAGGCCAATGCAGCTCAACAACCGGTTTGTATTATCCATGGTTTATCTGACCAAAACGTCATCGTTGCACAAACATCCAAGTGCAGATGTACGTGAAGTGTGGGGCCTAGCTAGGGTTCACGGCTAGGCGCACACACACAACCAAACCATGGGAGGGAAAAGAAGGGAAGAAAAAGAGCAACCTTTCTCTATTTTTTATCATGTAGGAAAAGAGAAGACAAATACTAAACCTTTCTCTACGGTTTGAAATAGACAGACATAGCAAGGCTAGACAAGTTGCATTTAAATTTAACTATAAGAGTTTTATCGGTACGTCGGGCGGTGGCGGATCCAAAAATTCCACGATGGATGTTTAAAGTTAAAAAGTATTTTTCAAGTTTTATTAGTGCATCGTGCGGTGGTGGACACAGAAATTTCACCATGAATGCTTGAATTTAAAAAATATTATTTAATAGAAACTATAAAGATCCATAATAAAAAAATTAAAGTACAAATTGTTTATAGTAGAGATAACGTCTCAAATAATGTAAAGAAATTACAAAATAATTAAGAAAATCACAATTTAACTCGACGATGCTTCATGCCTTGGAAGCGAGATATAATATCACCATCCTTAATTAGCAGAAAAAATATCACTTAAGAAATGTAACCAAGCAATCATTCAAGGTTCTCCGGGATAGATGTTCGAAGATAACAAAATATTATTCAATGGAAAAGTAAATGTTTACAATAGCAAAAATTAAAGTATAAACTATTTTTTAACCAAAGATAACATATCAAAATAATTTTGATAAATTATAAAATAATTGTCGCTCGAGAAATATAACCAAGCAATCATTCAAGTATTGATTCCCGTGTTATTCATAGTTTTCAAATCTTGGTACTGCTTCGTTTCTAAAGGCTAATTTACAATCTACATTTCACAAAGACACACATCGTCACTAATGGAATTCTGTAAGCATAAGTGCCACTTTGCGATGACACGAGCCTATGGATAAATTATGACGTTGTGCAGTATTATTTGGCTTAGAACTGAACAACTGATCAACAAGCAGGTGGCATTTTCCTTCCATTGGATAAATATATACATACAATGACTGCTTATTGACATGCTTATCAGTTTCTCTATATCAAAACACCCCTGCTTTAGTTCAGGGATTGTGCATACATACTCCAGTAATCTTTCTAAATTAAATTTTAGATGTTTAGGCATTAGTTCGACAAATACCAAGGAGAGCTCGAAAAATGGAACATCTAATTCAGCAAGCCCTCTACAATCATGGCTAATTAATCGAGATCATAGAAGTGGATGTACCTACCTGTAAGACTAATCTGAAGTACTGCTCCTACTGAGACCACGATGTCTGCTCGCCGCAACGCCGCTCGGTCATCCGACGCCGTGCTCGCCGTCACTCCGCCTCCGCGCCACCGTCGGTCCTGTTGGCCTACTGCATGCGCACCGCGAGCAACGGAGCGAGCCTGCACTCCTCCTTGGCAGCCAGCCCGTCATGCACGCTCTATCGTGCTCCCTCCCGGCCGCTCGCCGCCGGTCACGCACCCGTCCCCGTCGCGCCGCCTCTAACCCCGCCTGAGTTCTTAGCGTTCCGCTGAAGTATGGTTTAGGCCTAGTACAGCCTATAGGGTCATCATTAACCGATTCAGTGGTCTTAGGTGGTGATCGGTTCGGTTGAAAGCTGAAAGCTTATGGAAAACACTTGTGAATTTGGTTGAAAAAATCATGTGAATGATGAGACTTATTTAACATAATTAAATTTAAAAAAATTGAAAAATATAAAAAATATGTTAGCCCATCACAGACAACGCAAACGAATATGAGAAAAAAAGAACCGACAAAAAAGCTCAAAAAAAAATCAAAAATTTAGAAAAAAGCGAAATTATGAATAGTGCAAAAATAAGCTTAAACCATAAGCTTAAGCCATATTGATCACCCCACTTGCTTGCCGTTGCCCGCCGCAACCGTCTGCTCGACACACATACAGAGAAGATTATTTATTTAAATAATATTTTGGGGCACCAACCTCGTTCCTAATTTTTTACCATCACATTTTTACATCCAAAGACTGTAAAATGATTATTTTACCCCTTTACCTTCTACCCGCCAAACACTCCCAGTCCCATTCGCGTGCCTTCAACCTGCCTTCTCCCTCCAATTTTTTCTGTCTCCAAATTAGGGGCACCAACGTCATTCCTAGTTTTTTTTTCTCTCTTTAAATTGGATGTTAACGGCGGCCATGAACAGAAAAGCTAACGACGATAGTATTTTTAATAATTTTTGTCTTTACAGTAGTATTTTACAATCGCTCTGTTTTCTAAAGGCGTTTTTTTCAAGTCGCCAATCTTTAGGATGATGCTGAACAAATTTGCTCTTAATTAAATTAGATTATATTTATCACTAATAAAAAAGAGTAGCATTATGTCTATCTAATAGGAGTAATTATAGTTCAACTCTATTAAATATTACTTAAATAATATATTTCATAGGTATGTACGTCAGATTTATACTACGAGACGAAGTTAGCATAAATTAGAAAATCCATAAAAGCAACGATGCCAATCATACTAACACCAAAGCATATTAAACCAACTAAAACAAAAATGGCAGTGGATTTCTCTTTTCCCCGTGGTTTAAAGCTGGCGAAAAGGCTAATAAAAATCACATAACAACTTTATGCCTAGACGGTTAATCCCTCACTAATACAGTCACACATCTATAAAACCACCACCAGCTTCACAAAAGCCAAAGCACTCCAGCAACGTTGCCTCAGCTCAACACCACCTTTACACGCCCGCACCGCGCGCGCGCAGCAACCGCCGGCCGCTGCTCCGATGAACGACTCCGGCAGGGCGGGCGCCAGAGGGGGCGGCGAGCTCCGGCCGCCGGAGCCGCCGCGGGACCCGCTGGAGTTCCTGTCCCGCTCGTGGAGCGCGTCCGCCGTCGACGTCTCCCGCGCGCTCGCCGCCGCGCCGGCGCCGGCGGGGCCCATCATCGCCGAGGACGTCGCCGGGGAGCTCGACGACGGAGGGAGCGGCGCCGCCTCCGGGAGCTCCTTCTCCTTCGCCTCCGCGGCCACCTCGCAGCTCATCATGGACCGGATCATGTCGCAATCGGTGCGTTTCTTGGCTCCTTTTTTTAAGAGAGAAAAATCGGTCTTTTTAATTGAGCTTGTCGCCGAGTCCATCGTAGTAGCAATTGCATTAGTAATTTTTTTATTTTTTAGTTCTTTTTGGTTCAAGTTGCTGGGTTTTTTTGTCTGTTATACCGCTTTAATTATTAACATAGCAGTATGTTTTCTTTCTTGGGAATCAAAAGAAGTTACTACATGAAGGCTAAATGTTTGGTTTGATTTCACATCCCATCCTATTTTTCTTGCCGATTAGCACTTGCTTTCTTTAATGACATCTGATCCCTGTTTTCCCTGTACTCTTGGAGTAACGTGAGGACAACAAGAAACAGCCAAATATGAGATTTTTTCTCCCACAAGCAAAGAAAAAGGAATTATCTTTTTTTTTGTTGCGCAGCTGAATCCCAAGTCCCAACTAATGATCACACCAACCTTCAATGCTCTACTCCTCTTGCATGTTTGATGCTTATTTTCATCAGCTGGGTACAGCTGCAATTAGCAGCACTTTGCAAGAGATACTGAGTTCTTGTTTCACTGAGCAGCAAGAAGTTTCGCCGCTGACTTCCGGCCGCCTCTCCCACAGCAGCGGTCCTCTCAACGGCGGCGGCTCACTCTCCGACAGCCCGCCGGTCTCGCCGGAGGTCGACGACAGCAAGGTATCTCTCTCTCTCCATCCTTGCACCTTAACATTTTCCTTCTTGATTGACCAATAATCTATTTAATTCTTTTAGAGGGTAATAATCTGGTTAATTCTAGAGGTTTTTTGTCCCACTTTAGATTATATATTCTCAGGGGGTTATTTGTGTAACATTGTTGGGAGAAGACACAAGGTAGTGCTACTACTGCTTGATTGTTGCCTTGGTGAACACAGGGCTCCACTGCTTGTTCGGAGAAGAAAATCACACTAGTGTGGTGTATTTATCTTGTGATTTTGTGAAGTTATCATGGAAAAAAAATAATCTTTTTTACAAATTCTGTGAACTTTGTATGAGCTGGTTATTTGGTTTGCGGTTTTGTTTTATGCTCCCTTTGCCTTTGGAAATGGAGCACTTGTTTGTTGCCTTCTTTTTGTGTGGAACACACTGTGTGAAAGACAGTGTGAACAAAGCTGTGGACACAGCAAGAAAATTTGCATAGTTTAGTGTGCGATTCTTTTTGGCTGGACTGATTTCTTTTAGTGTTAATGTAAGTATTTGTGCGAACGAACCGAATACTGATAAGCCGATAAACCGCTTTGAAAAGACTATCTCGATAAGCTGTTTCAAAGCGGCGACGAAAAATGGTCCCGTTTGTTTGTCTGCGAAACCATAAACCCTAAGATGAAAAGGACGGCCTCTTGTGTTGGTTAGTATGTTTAAGCTAGCATTTCCAGGTTAGTAAATTCAGTTCTAACGTTGTGGGACTGGCTGGGACAAAAACACCGACCTTGCAGGCCTGCAGCCTTTTCTTGCACAAAATTTTGTACAGGGAGAGAAAAGAAACACAGAAAAAAAAGCTCGAATACATTGCTTTCTCTCCATCCAATGAAAATACTTTACCCCCATTTCATTTCTCTGTAAATTTACATTCTTTAGATTACATAGCAAAAATCATTGAACAATGTATTGCAGATTTTACAGGCATGTATGGAAATGTCTTTTGCCTCTTCTCATTTCTAGGAATTTCTCACCCCCAAAATGGGGGATCTTGTCCGCTGTGGCTTGTTGTGACCATATCATTTCCCTTTTCTTCCATGCTTGCTCTTTGCCCATGCATGCCTGGTTTTCTCTTCTCCTTCTGCTACATTTTTCTTTCACTGCAGTAGTTGTCAAGAGTAGTGTGTGCCTTTGTGCTCTCACAGCAATGGTTGCGCATTTTATTTCTTTTTGCAGTTCCATAGGCACGCGTCACCTTTTTACCAGTGCTAGTTTTTGTGTATCTACTCTAGCAATTGAATCATGCCATCTAGGAAGACATGCAACAAACATTAGGGTGGTCAAAATAATCAGTAAGATTGGAGTAGGAGAGGAACTTAGTTGTACAGCATAACAAAGCCTAGTGATTGGGCCATATTACCTGACCAGTGCCAGTGCGTGCTTTAAATTTGGAAAGTGTCTACTTAAAGAATATGTTTTCATGCCTTTCCTTTCTTTTAGTGTTATCACAAAGCAATGTGAGATGCATTCAGTGTCCACTGCATCATGTGGCCAAGCTTTGGTCTTGAATCTTGATAGGAACAGAAATCTCATGGGTGCCCCTCTTCTTTGCATGGCCTGAGAGACAAGTCTCATGAGAGGTCATGGTCAAAGATTTGATTGGCAATTTGGCACTGCACATAGCCACATGACATGAGCCTCTGGGTCACTCTGGCCATTTCAGACTAAAGAAATCACCATGTGATCTCAGTACAGTCATCCACAATACTCCCATTCCTTTCCCCCTCTTGCCTCTTGGTATGACCCTCTGTCCTATACTCTTGTAGCTCTGACCAGGAGGAGGTGTTGATTTGATGGTCTTTGGTGCTTACTTGGTGTGTAAGAAGCTTTGATTCTTGCTACCATTTCAGTCCTTCCTCTGTCCTCTGGTCTCCTGCTTCCACAAGCGAACACTGCAACATGTCCAGTGTCCCACTCTGCCACTGCCACTCCCTTCTCTCTCTGGGTAAAAAGCAACAGGCTTGCAGGCCTATGCAGCTCTTGCTCCCCTTCACTTTGACCTTTAGCTGCTCCCTTTTTGCCCCCATGAGGATTCTCTCATGCCTTTCTTATCCCTAATCAAGTGTTATTCCCCCAGCTTTCTGATGTAATCTAATGATGCATTCTTTTATCTGCTCCATGACTAATCTTGCTCTCCAAAAAGCTACTGCTTGGGCTCTCACACACTGCCTCTATGATTATGTCTTGTGTTTCACACTGCACATTGGTCAGTGGTGTCACTGGTGTGTGCATTAGTCTATATGGCACGCCTCAGCATTCCATCAACTAAACCTAGACTCTAGATTAACGCCATGGAAGCACAATGATTTGTACTGGTCAGTGAATATGTCGCCACGCTTTGCAAGAATCATTGCTACAGTGTGGTTAGGACCCATCAGCCTCTTTTGGATGCATTCTGTCAATTCAAAGTTTTGTTCTTGGCATAGTTCCATTTCTGTAGCACCTTTTACTGTAGCTTAGCTATGCGCAGCAATTTCATTAATAATTCATTTCATTGATGTGTAGATGTGGCTGAGTGCCATTTTCGTTTAGCTGTTACAATCAGATTAAGTTTTGTTTTAATTATAGGAAAAATATTAGTAGTGCTATTTGAAACCTGAACACAACACAACTAGATGCTAACTGGACCATTACTCTCGCAAAAAAAAAATGCAGTTCTGCAGAGCAGTGAGCACGCCGAAGCCGCAGCCGTACCGGGGTGGTAGCAAGACGGTGGGCCGGTGGCTCAAGGATAGGAAGGAGAAGAAGAAAGAGGAGCTGAGGGCGCACAATGCACAGGTCCACGCCGCTGTGTCGGTGGCAGCTGTGGCCGCCGCGGTTGCTGCTGTGGCTGCCGCCACCGCTGCAGCCTCAGGGTCCGGCAAGGATGACCGTGCTGCCCGCACCGACATGGCGGTGGCGTCTGCAGCGACGCTTGTGGCCGCACAGTGCGTTGAGGCTGCAGAGTCCATGGGGGCTGAGCGTGAGCATTTGGCCGCCGTCGTCAGCTCCGCAGTCAATGTCAGGACGCCGGGGGACATTGTTACCATCACAGCTGCTGCTGCTACTGGTTTTCCATTTCAAAAAATTCTACACATTTTTGTTATCAAATGGTATCAGTGAGACATAAATATAATTGCATTTCATTTATTGATTTGCAGCGTTGAGAGGTGCGGCGACGCTGAAGGCGAGGGTGCTCAAGGAAGTGTGGAACGTGGCTGCAGTGATCCCTGTGGAGAAGGGCAACATGGGAGGAGGAGGAGGTCATCATCACAATCACAAGCAGAACACCCAGAAGCAGCATCACAAGGAGCTGGACAGCAACACCAGCAGCAGTTTCAGTGATGACCTCGTGCTCGAGGAGGAGAACAACTTCCTGGGCATCTGCAGCCAAGAACTGCTCGCCCGCGGCACCGAGCTCCTCAAGCGCACCCGCAAAGGTACGACTAAATGATCTTTGTAGTTCATTTGACGGTACTCAATGCTGCGCCCTGTACTGAATACTGATGCTGTTCATGTGCAGGAGCTTTACATTGGAAGGTTGTCTCTGTATACATCAACAGGATGGGCGTGGTATATTTGCTTATGTTCTTCTCGAGTTGTCGTAGTTTTTTTAACGTGTGTGAAAAATTCTAATTCTCAGTCATGTATGCCATTGTCTCAGGTTATGCTCAAGATGAAGAGCCGGCATGTTGCAGGGACCATCACCAAGAAGAAGAAAAGTAAGTGCGCAAAGTACAGACAATCCATAGCCAATTAGCCATGGCTAGCTGTAAGTGTGCAAAGTACAAATAATCCCGATAATTGGAAATTTTCGGTGATTTCCGGCCCGAATATTTTGGACGAAAATCGGTTCAAAATGTCGGCCGAAGTTTTTGGAAACCAATTTCAGCAAAAAAAAATTCTATATATGACAGAATTCATGCCAAATAATGCTTTCGGAACCGGTCTGCAATTTTACCGGGCGCGGGGGGTAGCCGATACAAAGTGATAACCGGTCAATTATCAGAACCATGGTCAGTAACTATCGACGACACTAATATCTGACCATTCCATTGTGCAGGCGTGGTGGTAGACGTGTGCAGGGACATCGCGGCGTGGCCAGGCCGGCACTTGCTGGACGGAGGAGAGCACCGCTGTTACTTCGGCCTTCGCACGGCTGAGCACCGCGTGATCGAGTTCGAATGCACAAGCCAGAGGGAGTATGAGATGTGGACCAAGGGCGTGGCGCGCCTCCTCAGCATCGTCGATGGTCGGAAGCGCTTCGTGTGATGCCGTTTGCGAGGAAGGTCCGTCCATCCTGCCGACGCCGGCCAGCCAGGCCGGAGGCAACCAGCCGGGCAGCATGGGCATTGGGTGCAAGCTGTGACTGCGTGAGTGATCGACCAGCAAGATCATGTAGCTAGGGCTCTTGTCGCTGTTGCTGTTAGAGCAGAAAATGAATTTAAAGATGGTGTGTGTGTGTGTGCCTGTGCCTGTGTTCATGCTAAGAAGAGAGAGGAGGAGCTGGGGTGGTAGAGGTGACCTTTGTAGTTTGTGCTGTGTTCGTGGTCGTCCTTTTCTTCTGTGCTGTCTCCTGTAAGTTTTGTTTCTTCTCTTCTCTTTTTTTTATTTTAAGTTCAGGGGGTTGTGGCAATGGCAATACAAACAAGCGTCTGCGTCTGTAATTTGTGGTAGCTGCAGGAAGTCGTAAGTGCTTTGCTCTGATGTCAATTAGCTCTCGTGGTGATCTCATCTCTGATTGTTCCAAGTCCTAACTGAATGCTCAGATCTCACTGCTCAGGAAGATAATGAGAGGGGTGAGACGTTCTTTTGTAGTGCTGCTTTTAGTGTATTTTGCTAGTTATAAAACTGTAAATTTACTCTTTATTTGATCCTTTTCATGCCTGTTTGCTCTAATAACTCTGGAATAGAAAGAACATGGCAGTGTCGCTATACCAGGTGCTCACGAGTCACAAACAGCATTGTTGCAGGACAGAGAATCTTTTGACTGTTAAGCTGAAAGCAAAAGCTGGCTCGCCATTGCCACCTCGACATCATCTGGCCCTCTTGCCTACCTATCTAGATTCTAGACTAAAGATCAACGAGAGGTCTCAGGATCTACACCAACGGGAGGCATACAGGGTCTCAATGAAGCACAAAAATAGAATCTGTTCGACGAGTGGAACACATTGATCGTGATGGTTTACGCGGAGGAGCACTGTAGGTGGCTGGAGGCGTGCGACAACGGCATCTCGTGTGCCATGGAGGTGGGGGAAAGTAGAGCGTGATGAGTAGATGCACTGGGTGCAAGGAATTTGATTTAGGATTCACAGTCGCGATGCAATCGATGACGAACGCCTAAGCTTGCGCTACCGCCGATGGAGCTATCGCCGTCACCGCTCGAGCTTGCGCCGCCTGAGCTTGCGCTGACGTCGATGGAGCTCTCACCATCGCCACTTGAGCTCGCGTAGCCGCCTGATCTATCGTGATGAGGTGAGGTTTGGGGAAGATGATGAGTGGATAACCACCACGACATAAAGATAAGATTCCTTTACTTTAGCTCAAGCTAAAACATAAAAACTCCAGCTGAATCAAATACTTCCTATTTTCAGTCACTTCTACTTCCAGCCTCTACTATTCTAAAACCAAAAGTTTTCAAATAGCCCCTTTTTCCTCTCAATCGTAGGAGGATTCAAGTATTCCAGGACCAGCTTAGGTCCTATTCCAAATAGTTTTTGGCTTTCAGAAACTGGATTTTGAATAGAGTGATTTTTTAAGGTGGTTTCTATAAGTCGTTTGTATGAGTTACTGCAGGAGTCGTTTTGAATGGAGTGACTTCTCAACATGAGTATCATTTACTTTCTTAATCTCTTTCGCAATCAGTCAAAAGACACAGTTAAAAAACCAAAAATCGCAACTCTTTTAACTGGGCCTAAAGCTGTTGGACAGTTTGGTCTACAGGACTACACATTCTTGAATCCTGAGCTGCATTAGCAGGTCAGGCCCTGGCCGTTGATGCCTGTTGCTGTCCTTGGTGAGTGAAAGGATTTTATGTTTGTTTTCAGATGATAGAATTATAAGATATAGAAACCATTATGCTAGAACAATGAAGTATGTGTTAAGGAGATAGAGATAGAGTTGTATTAGGAGATAGAGTTTGGATTCTAATTCATATATGCCTTATCGCTATATGGCATATCCTCTTGTACTCTTCTATATATATGGCCATTTGGATCTCATATCAATACACACAATATTCATAACATGGTATCAGAGCAAAGGTTCAAAGCCTAACCTTTGTAGCTCCTGTTCGTCTTCCGCTGTCGTTGCCCCTGGGAGAATCGATCTCTCCTAGGGGCGGCCATCTCCTGACGCCGCAGCCGTCAGGTCGCCGGTCCGTCGCCGACTTGTATTCGATTGGTCTTGTAGATCGCCGTACACCGTCGATCGACCGCCTCCTGCATGCGTGCCTCCGCCGGCTCCACTCGCCGCCCAGATCCGGCTGTCTTTGCGTCGCCGCCGCCGCAGGATCTCGCCGTCACCTAGCCCGGTCCGGCCGTCTTCGCCGCTGCGTGGCTCGGTTGTTCGCCCGCTCGCCGCCGCTGTGGTCGCCTCCACCCCAGCCGCCGTCGGATCCGGCTGCCTTCGGCTCACCACCTACATGCGGCCGCCGCCGCTCTATTCTTTGACGAGCTTTTAACGCCGCCGCACTTCTTCTGCACCGCGCCTCCGTTGCGCTTCTTGTGCACTGCGTCGTCATGCTTCTATCTATTCCTCTTCGGCTTGATTTGACAGTTTATTCCAAGGCTGCACGCAACGACGACATCATCAAGACTCGGATTTCGGATTTTTCTTGTTTTAATGTTAGCTCCTTTTTCAAATACAATGTTATTGCATACGCCTTGCATTTGAGGGGGGTGTTAAGGAGATAGAGATAGAGTTGTATTAGGAGATAGAGTTTGGATTCTAATCCATATATGCTTTATCTCTATATGGCATATCATCTTGTACTCTCCTATATATATGATCCTTTGGGTCTCATATCAATACACATAATATTTATAACAGTATGGACTGAATCTTTTTACAGGGAAGGCTACTGCATGTAGTTTAGATAGGCTCGTGTATAGATGGACTGCAAAGTGCTAGAGATTGGCGACTAAAGGCGAGATCTGCTTTTTTTTCCATGCTCGAGATTGGCGACTAAAGATCCTGTCATTTCTTCTGTTGCCGTGAGCCAAAATGCCGAATCCAATGCAATCTCAGGCTTTGACAACTGGGGTTTAGGAAGCCGATGCAAAAGGAAAAGGGGAGCTCCTCTCTTTAGGAAAAGAAAAAAAACTGCAAGATCACAAGAAGAAACAGAAGCTATTTGCTACTGCTCCCTTGATGCTTGCTTTGGATAGACATGAAACCAAACTGCAATTACACTAGTGTTCTTCTTACACTCTACTCATCCTTGTGTTCCAGAAAAAAAAACAAGATTGTAGCCAAAAGGAGAAAAGAAAAGAAAATAAAAAAAAAGACATGAGTTTCAGCATTCGGAAATTAATTAGTGTGTGGGAGGGACAGATCAGTTCGAGCAGTCACTCAGATGATCAGATCAGCAGATGCTACTGCCCCGGCTGCTTCTTTTGGTGAACGTGATTGGATGCGAGTCCTGCAAAGCAAAAAAAAAAAAAAAGAAGAAGAAAAAAGGCTAGCTGCTGCTAGCTAGGCAGTCCTAGAGCAAACACATAGTTGCCAGTACCGTACTGAATAGCCTACAGGAGGTTACGGTGGTTTAGTTCTGAGAAGGGTGCGTTTCAGTACTGTTAACTTTATTACGGGAGAAAATATACACATCGTAAATAAACTAAGAGAATACAGAAGAATTCCTAAATTTTTCCATCATCTTATTTGCGCCCTCTTTCCTTCCTTTTTTATTCTCGTTCTTTCAAAACTGGCTACAAGCCTTCTCAATATATAGACTAATACTCTCTTATTAGCATATGTATTCGGACTTCAAATTAGGCATAACTTCAACTTGAGTTACACATGGAGATGGACTCTACTACGTCTTGAACTCTAGTTTTAGTCTCAATGCATTATGAACTACCAGCCACGCCTCCACATGAAACGTTCTACATGCAAGCTACATGTAGGAAGTCAACTCAACTGGTACGGGTCCATCTAGATGCAAAGATTCTAAATTTCTCTATTCTCTTATTTGCTCCTATTTTCTTCTTTTTTTTCTTGTTCTTTCAAAAATGACTACAAGTCTCCTAAATATATAGTCTAACTAGCTGAATGCCTGTGCGTTGCTGCGAATTTTAAAAAAAATTAGAACATATTTGTATGTATGTTCTAAAAATTTTTACCACCCGTTAGTTTCAGAATATATAGTATGATAAAATTTTAAAATCCGTAGCAACGAGCATTCAGCTAGTACAAGATTAAGTACTGGATGAAAATACAGCATATACTCTACAATGCAGTCTAGATGAAAGCCACATTGACCACTAAATCATGGAAAGAAAGATATTTTGATGGGAATGTGAGAAGATTCGGCGTAGGTCTTTTGAGGGCCACATGTCAGCGCTGCCTTTTGTGAGAAGGGGTGGGAGAGGCCGGACCAACCACCAACTCCTTCTTTTATAATAGTAAAGATACTCTTCTACTAGCATACGTATTCGGACTTCAAGTTGGGCACAACTTCAACTTGAGTTACACATGAAGATGGACTCTATTACGTCTTGAACTCTAAGTCAAGATTATTTCTAACAGGTACTGTACTAATATAATAATATAAGTATATATATTTATTTAATTATATACATATAAAAAATCATTTGTAATATTATTTTAAATATATAATAGTACTATCAAATATACCATATAATTCAATAGACGGTATTATTAATTCCGTGGTATCAACCGGTATTAATCGGTATCAAAGTCAGTATGGACGGTAGTGGCCAGTATCGAGCTATATGATCGGTATTTAAGTCGGTATGGTATGTAGACATACTTTATACCGATTTAGATGACGGTAAGATGCGTATCAGCCAATATGGCCGGTTCGAAAACGGCATTAATAACTTTGGTAGAACAGAGCAGATCAAGTCGTTCTTGTAGTAGATCCTTTCATTCGGTAAAAAAAGTGCATTTCTCTTCCAAATCACAAACGGAATAAATATTAAGAGTGATAAAGTTGGTTCTGGGAGCAACAAGCCAGTGTGATTTTTGGTTGGATGTCGGAAGCTATGGAATTAGGGGTGCAAAGGAAGCGGATAATGTTTATCTTACCGATCGATCGAACAAAGGTTTACGAAGTGAATATGGAAGGGGTAAATAGATATTCGACACTATCCGTGTCCGAATCCAGCTTCAAGGGAAAAATATGAAATATGATACGAGACAAGTGATATCCATTCATATATATCTATATGTCAAATGATATGAATAAGTTTGTTATGATTTCACTTGGAAATAAGATAACAGGTTGACGGATTGTCACATCTAAATAGACAAGGAATACTGAGTGGCTTTCTTCGACATCTCGATGATTAATCTCTCCGTATTTACTCTGATTGCATCTATATTGTAGTTTGAGTATAAAAGATATTCAAACAAAGAAAAAAAAAGAAAATGAGAGATTTTAGAGGAAAAGAGGAGAGAAATGCAAGGGCTGAATTCTATACGTTTCACGGCCCACAACAGCTAGCAAGTACCATGGACTAGGCCCATTTGCCACCATCGGGAAAGCCCAACACAGGTTTTTTAGAAGAAGAGCCCAATAAAAATATGCTGAGGATTTGACCCATCTGCACACATATATATGGGCCTCCAATCCCCAGAAATCTTTTGCAACCTGCCTTTTGTCAGAGCAGAAATGTCGATCGAGTGTAGTGCAGTTCGTAATGCAGAGGTCTGGTGCAAGCTAATTGTACGTGGCCACTAGGAAAAAAAAAAACAAAATCTGAAGATAGATTTTATGGAAGTTCTCTGAACAAATATATATCGAGCAATTCTTTGTTTCAAGTTGAGCGGTCGATCGAGTGTAGCTAACTGTATGCTCAAATGCCACGGTGGAGCACATAGATTGTAGATACTAGAGACTTCTGACCTAGCTAGCGACCTTTACTTGCCAATAGAACAGCTCACACCATAAATCCATAATTCTTTTGAGTTCAACCTAGTATGCCTTAACCATTCAGTCATTATTCCTCAAAAGTTTACATTCTCCAGTGAAATTTCACTTTACTATTTCATAGCTTTTTTTTTGTTTTTGAGATTCGACATAACATAATCGGAATTGCTAAACATCTGTCAAGCGTTTTTTTTTTGGAAAATCAATCAAATTTCATACCTCTGTATTTGCTTGAAGATTCATGCTCCAGGGTGTCTTCCTGGACTAAGGGGCAGGGTTCTCACCGGCGGCGATAGGTTAGGGCCTATTTGGTAATGGCTTTTGGCTAAATTTTTTGAATTTTGGTTGTTTACGGTACAGATTACGAAGAGAGAGATACTCACTTGCGATTTTGGATGGTACAGATGTTGAGCTTTTAACATGTACATCGTTTAACTTGTAGACCCTGTCTTGAGAAAATACTCCGTTTGAAAGTTAGGTATTGTAGTAAAAGTCAAAAGCTACCAGCTTTGAAGAAAAAGAATTTACCTATAGCTTGTCTGGGACAAAAAATACAAAACTTTTAGACTCGTTTGGAACGTGAGAATTTTTTTGGTTGCTGCAGGAACAGAGATAGCTGCTTTTTTTATATAAAATTTATGTAAAATTCTAGTAAAATTCGTGCGTTCGACACAAAGCCTTAGCGAAACAAAAGGTACTAGTACGAGAAGCTCGCCAAGTCCACGTGCATGTAAAACCGAACAGCTCCGTGAGAAGGGAAACGTTTATCTCCTTGCGGTTTCGGCTTGGTTTCTGCCTTCTGGGTTAATTTTCACTATTAAATAATTTTATTTTTTTCTAGTTTTTTTTATTTTTTGGAGCTTTTTTTTGCGGTTCTATTTTTTCCGTATTCGTTTGTACTGTTCGTGATGGGTAATTTGTTTTTTTCTATTTTTAATTTTTTAAATTTAATTACGCCAAATAAATCATCGTCAGCTACAATATTTTTTTAGTTAGCTACAGTGATTTTTAGCCAAAAGCCACTTAAAATAATCCCTTTTAAAGCAGTGTAGTCTCCTTGCGGTGTGAGCTTGCATGCAAAGGTCCATTTCAATTCTTTGACCCAAATCTGGTACTAGCTTCTCCTTCCAAGTTAATGCTTGCCATTCAGTACACAAGTCATGAAAATAAAAGGGGGAAATAATAATTAAGACCGCCTAATTAATACTCTTCTCCAATCGAAGGGCAATGCTGACCAGCTGGTACAATACAAAGAAGATAGGACAGGTCTTGGTCGTGGAAGAGAAGAGGCTTCTCCACTTCAAGCGTGATGAACTCCCTCATGTATGGGCCTGTGGCTGAAAATTTTAAATTTTAACTGTTTATGATACAGATTACGAAGAGAGATATTTACTTATGATTTTAGATAGTATAAATGTTGAGCTTTTAACATGTACATCGTTTAACTTGTAGACCCCGTCTTGAGAAAACACTTTGTTTGAAAGTCAGGTACTATAATAAAAATAAAAAATCATCAGTTTCGAAGGAAAAAAACAGTATATATTTGAAAACTTGAAATTAAAATAGACCGACCATGCCATGCCATGCTGCTGAATTCGAGTGTGTGGAGCTGTGCAATGCCGTGTGCACAGCTAGATTAGATTGGATGGACCGTCCATGTCTCACATGGTCCAAGAGTCCAAGTCAATATAAGCCTAAGGTGGTGATCGGTTTTATTTGAAAATTTGAAAACATATTTGAAACATCAGAATGATCGAAAAACATCAGAATCGAGAGAGACTTATTTAACATAATTAAATTTAAAAAAATTGGAAAATATAAAAAAATATGTTAGCCCATCACAGACAACGCAAACGAATATGAGAAAAAAGAACCGACAAAAAAGCTCAAAAAATCAAAAATTCAGAAAAAGACGAAATTATGAATAGTGCAAAAATAAGCTTAAGCCATATTAAAATGAAGGCTGGCTACGTACTAGCTTAGCTTCTGTTGCTGCATCTGCTTGGAATGGAGCTATAGGTGGGTCTTCCAAATAAAGGGCATGTTTTTTTGGTTGCGATTTATAGTTTTTGACTATGGCTTGTGATTTTTAGGTTGTTTGTGCAAGAGATTACAGAGTAATAGAAACTCACGTACGGTTTTTGCCGATATAAATGAAATCGGTAAATCATGTATTACAATTAACTTGTAGACGCTATCTTAAAAAAATACTCAGTTTAAAAGTTAGTTACTGTAGAAAAATCAAAAATCAGTTTTTAAAAGCTGAAAAGAACAAGGCCAAATTGAAGCCTTCAAATGAAGGCTGGCTAAGCTGTGTTGTCAAGCTGATGCTGTGAACTTTGTTAATTCACACATAAAAGAAAAGTTGTCCATGCACTTTCTTTGTAAGATTAGGACACGGATTAATACTTTGAAGCCATACAAAAAAAATTAATTCTGCGAAGCACATCCTCCCTCTTTTTTACTCGTCATTTTGGAGTATATGTCGTTAACTTTTTGAAACTTTGCCAGTAAATTACATAAGGCATCTGGGGGCTAACTCAAGAACCGTCTGGCACATATGCTGCGACCTTTTTTAATTCACACGTAAAAGAAAAGCTGTCCATGCACTTTCTTTGTAAGATTAGGACACAGATTAATACTGTGAAGCCTTACAAAAAAAAAAAATACTGTGAAGCACTTCCTTCATATGTCTTTTTTACTCATCATTTTGGAATGTGTGTCGTTAACTTTTTGAAACTTCGACGATAAATTACCTAAGTCATCTGGACACTAGCTCAAGAAATGTCCGACACACATGTATTATCGTTCCGAATTTTAGAGTTTAGGTATGAAATCTTTCGTACTCTTGATATATTTATGGTAAGTAAGTTTTAAAGTTAGTTCAAACTATTAAACTACTTTTGAATTTAATGTAACTACAGTGATTATATACCATGAGACTAGCTCAAATTAGTTAAACTGAAGATGAATTTAATTTTTTTTCTAGGGTTTGATATCTCAAATACTTTTTTTATCGGTAGTTTAAACAGATTAATATCATTATGTGTAGGATCAATATGACGAGTCAGGGGTGAATGGCTCTTTTAAAATCTCCATCCAAGGTATTTGCAACTCTCTGAAGTGGAAACACAAACTCATAATCTCACCGAAGCCAAGAGCCAAATAGCTCAAACCAAATGAGACTTCTCTGTCTCACAGATACTTGCTGGCCAGGGTGCGGTAGTACCGCTTGGGTCACAGCGGTATGACCGCTTGCGGGTAGTAGTGCTCGGGTCCCTGTGGTATGACCGCTCGCCGAGGCACAACACAGAACAACACTACATACGATCCAAGAAAAGAACTAACTTCTAAAACACTAATCCAAATAGAGTGAAACTTGGCACAAGCCATCTATAGAATGTTACCTAAACCACTTAAGCTAATGCTACGGTTTTACAAACTGCCTTTTCGACCAGTATTAGATAATTTCTTCGATTACCACTCACTAGACTCCAGACAAAGATGTGATGCCCAATGCATCGTTGCCAAGATCATACGTTTGCTCCGAGGCCATCACCATTTGAAACGCTTGAGATCTATGGCATACAACATCACATTATAGTCCATGATGTCTAATTACTTGCCGCTAAGATCGTGCGCCTACTCCGAGAACCATCACCACTTAAAACACACAAGTCTAATTGGCACACTACATGCATACACTTACCTTCTCATGATCTTTGTCCTTTTCCATTCTCCACTTGAGATAATACTCCACTTGAACTTACATGATAAGCCATAGCCTCAAAGCCCCTTCTGTAACCTTGGTCTTGCCGCTGATGCAACATTCATCAAACACCCTGCACATCAAAGAACAATCAACAAATCCGAGTATAAATGACATGTACTTGACTCTCATTATCAAATCAAATCATATATAGACACTCCATGAGTAACATTTGCATGGACCCCGCCATGACTAACACAACTAACACTAACTCAACTCAACCAACTCAACACTGGGGTCCAGTCTGACCGCAGCACTCATGTCGATCAGATCACCCAACACACTTTGGTAGTACTGCCATTACAAGACCGGTAGTACCGATTCTCGCAACCCAGTATAGATCTCTATGAAAAATAGCTATCGTCAACTACGGGCCGGTACTATCATAGCAGACCGGTCATACCGTGGCTCCCATGCCGGTATGACCGCCGCACCATTACCAGCCTAATCGCTGGTCAGTGGCTGGTCACATCGCTCAGGCCTATATGACCACGGCACTAATGACGTCATACCGTCAGCAACACAAAGCAACGGTGAATACTTACAATTACTCAAAATCAAACTCAAACATTAATAACAAGGTACAAACAAAATCAAATACTCATCACAAATATTATGTAACTTTCACATGGTCTCACATCACGGTCAGTTTTCCAGTATTAGTTGTTCACCCTGAAGCTTTAAACAGTTGAGAAAAAGACAAGATACATGAACACTGCGCAACTGGAGCGACTCAAATTAATTTCGTGCTAGCCATCTGCCATCTCCACGTACAGATCGTGGCCATCAATTAATCGATTTCCGATCGAACAGCGGGAGTCGTGTTGACCACGGCTTGACTGGAGGCACACCGCTGGAGTACTCGTGAGTCGTGATTGACCCGACGGCCAGTGCTCCGGCCGGCCATTTGCCGTAGCAGCGCGTGACAGGCTGCATCGCACCGGCGAAACCAATTGTCACCGACACATTTTGGCCGGCCTGCGAGCCACGCCTGTTCCTTTTGATGCGGATTGTGACTTTTAGACTATTTGTATAAGATATTACAGAGTAACAGAAACTCGCATACAGTTTTTAGCTATATAAATGAAGTCAGCAAAGTATGTACTACAATTAACTAGTAGACCCTATCTTGAAAAGATATTTCGTTTAAAGAGCTAGTTACTGTAGAAAAGCCAAAAAACAGCTTTTAGAAGCTGAAAAGAACATGTCTACAATTCTTCCAATCTTCCATGTCCTAGTTGAAAAAAACATTGGAAATTTGGGTAGGTTCTTTTGATGATTTTTAACCCTAACATAAGCGTTTGTACGAACAAACCGAGTATCCATAAACCGTTTCAAAAAGATCATCTTAATAAATCGTTTCGAAAAGACAGCAGAATACCAATCACATTTATTTGTTCGAATGAACTCATAAACCATAAGCTATAGACTCAATTCTTTTCAGCTTATGGCTTATGACTTTTCCGAACAAACAAATATGACGAATTTTTCGCCACCGTTTCCAAACGACTTATCGGAATAATCTTTTCGAAACGATTTATCGGTATTTGATTTGTTTACATAAACACCTATACTATAACCAAAATCTATCAATCACAGCCATAAAACATCCGCCACAACAAAAAAAAACAGTAACATAAGCTATAAGCTAACAAAAAGAGAACCAATAATGACCGGTGCTTATTTGTTCATCCGTTTAAATCAATCTATTTCTCGCAACACGTACTTTGATGCCATCGGAACCTTAGACCACGTTTGAAACACGTAAATTTTACATTAGTTTTTTGTGTACCGGGAACACATATAGCTGCGCGTTACATGGTTCACACTTCACAGTAGCACAAGGTGTTGTACCGAAGACATTGACCATTGAATGATGCTGGCTGAATTGCAGGGCTCAACCACTAGACAAAAAAGCACAGCCAATTAAGCATGGAGTACGTAACTTATGATGGGGATCGATCTGTCCGAGTACTAGACCAAAAAAGAATCTGCGTCAAACTATTTCTTGTCAACAGCAAGAAAAGATAAAAAGGTAAAAGGGGAGCCAAGTCCAAAAGTCCCTTCACTCCCAATATGGTCGGTCGATCGGTCGGTCAAACGAAACAAGATACAGCAATTAACCTACTCTGCTGCTGCCAATCTCCCTTGATCTTCCATTGTTCAAAGTCCAAACACTCCTTTTTTTTTCATTTGTTAGCCTACAAGATCAAACCTCCAACGCGAAATAGCTACTCGCTCATTTCAGTTTGAGTTTCTAGTTTTTGACTTATTTTTTACTATTCTTAAATTATGTCTTTTCTAGGTTTTTAGCTTTTTTGAGTTTCTTTTGCCGGTTCTTTTTTCCCGTATTCCTTTGCGTTGTCCGTGATAGGCTAACCTATTTTTTTATTTTTAATTTTTTTAAATTTAGTTACACAAAATAAGTTACTATCAACTACAATATAATTTCAGACAGTTACAATATAATTTCAGACATAAATCAGTTTATTTCAGTTCAATCGAGCGGCACCTATATTCTTTACACAGACAGACTAGACTGCTGGCCGGTGAAGAGTCTCTGTCGATATATCATCACCATCAATTTACAAATCAATTACTATCGATCAATCAACAATTAAACAGGTTCACAATTAAAAGCGTGGCTAATTAATCCGATCCCTCCATTGGAAAAATGGAGATATAGATGCAAGATCAGTAACGGTAGCTAGCTAGCTCGCTGGTAGAAGTGACCATGCATGCGCGCGTGAACGAACGGTGCACGGTATCATTGGCCGGAGAGCATCATCATCCTGGCGAACTCGTCGTAGTTGACCTGGCCGTCGCCGTCGAGGTCGGCCTCGTTGATCATCTGGTCCACCTCCTCGTCGGTCAGCTTCTCCCCGAGGTTGATCATGACATGCCTGAGCTGCGAATCAACACCATAACAGTAATCTTAGAAACGGCCGGAGCGCTGCTGCGCGTGCGTACGAACGAAGCATCTGCATGGCAGTGGCTGTCCGTGAAGCGCTCGGAGTGAGCGGCGAACTAGTAGCGGTGTACCTCGCTGGCGGAGATGTAGCCGTTCTGGTCCTTGTCGAAGACCTTGAAGGCCTCCCGGAGCTCCTCGTCGGCGTCGGTGTCCTTGATCTTGCGCGCCATGAGGCCGAGGAACTCGGCGAACTCGATGGTGCCGTTGCCGTCGGCGTCCACGTCCCGGATCATCTCGCGCAGCTCCTCCGCGGTCGGGCTCTGCCCCAGCGACCGGATCACGGTCGCCAGCTCCTCCAGCGTGATGCACCCGTCCCCGTCCCTGTCGAAGAAGGAGAACGCCTCCCGGAACTCGGACACCTGCTTCTGGTTCAGAACCTCCATCGATCTCCTTTCTTGATCTATCTATCTATCTAGCAGCAGCAGCAGCAAGATCGCAAGATGAATGTAGCTAGAGGGAGGGAACTAGACAAGAAATGAATGGGTTCAGTTTGAAGGCGGGGGGGCTTGGGTTTATATAGAAGGGGAGGCGGTCAAGTCGGAAATCTGAACGGGAGGAAGGAGAAGCTGCCATTGACTTTTCGAGCCGGCCAAGTCAAAAGCGCAGCTCAGATCAGCGCAGCAAGCGTTCCGAAAGTGCAAAATATAAACGGGAGAAAAAAAAAAGGCTTGGTTTGAACCACCGTCCGCTGTTGATTTGTAAAAGCAAAAGATGGCGTCGTTAGTTTCGTAAGACGCGATGGATTTCGGAGAAAACGGAGAAGGCTGGCTTGCGCGACGGGTTGTTTGCGTGTAGGAATGTTTGTTTCTTCCTCGCGGGAATATTAGTTGTTCGCGCGAATACCTTTCGGAAAGGCCTTTCACGCGTAAAGATTTCTGACTAAACTGTGTGTACAGATAGGTAGGGACCACCTGTCAGTCCGTGTTAGCTCAATCCATACGCGGTCTACAGTATACCTGTCCAAGTGGGCACGGCTCAACCGTGCCGGTCCGCGACCTGGTACTGTTAGTCCGGCCAGGCATGGCCCGGTGGCCGACGGCAAGGCACATTGGGCCGGCGCGGCACGGTCCGGCTAAATATAGTCGTTTTTTACCGCTCGGGGCTAATGACGTCATACCGTTGTTCTTTACCGAATTCGGCCTCTTGACGGAGGATATGCAATCCTTTTAAGAAAGATATTCATCTGCGGAAGGTCCACATCTAAAACACATTGGAGAGTCAGAATAAACGACGGCCTCGGTGGCGTACGGTCCAATCGATCTATTTTCTGTTGGCTCAACAAGTGCATCCACAGCCCATAGCACAGATGTAAAAAGAACAAGAGCTAGTACATCAGGAGTTCTTCCTCTAGAGATTCTCGTGTAGGTGCATGTACACATCAGTCAGGAGGAGGAAGACGACAAAGCACTAGAGACCTATCAAACTATCTCAATAGTGATAGCGTCAGCTTCGAGCAAGAGTTGAACATCCTCTCATAGTGGCAAACCCAGAAAGTAACATATCCAGTGCTATCCATATTAGCGTGGGATGTGTTGGTATTCTGTCTCTGATCTCCCAAGTCGACTTGATCTATCTGGAAGAATAATCGAGGAGCGACGAACAAGTCTCTCGAACGAGATGATCGAAATCCTTCTGACCGTCAAAGACTAGGAACAAACTGAATCAAGACTCCAACATACTACAGATAATAGAGATTTAGAAGAATCTTTTGAGAATTTATATTTAGATAGCAATTAATAAGATTTTCAATATTTTTCTTTACATGTAGTCTCTAATGAGCTTCATAAGCTGTACTCTTTTTTCTTTACCAATGTTTTCTCAAGTTAAGTTTTTTACTTGGTAAAATTTTTAATAAGTCAGTCATCCCATGTAATTTAGCATGTTAATAAAGTTCATTCTGTCATTGAAAATAAATATTTTCATGATTAACAATGTCTACAATTTTCTATAATTTTTTAAATTTTTTCTTAAATTTCTACAGTTTTTACATTTTCTTAATTTTCTACAATTTTTCGAATTTTTTCTCCTTTTCCCGGCTTAACAATTAATTAACCTTCCTATTCTTAAATTTTTGCTATTATTAGTCCGGCCGCTAATGACCGTATATTGTATACATGTACTGTACATGATTTTTTTTTGTTTTGGAAATTTCAGTGCTTCGACATTAGGAGTACTACTGCTAGTATAGGACCAAAATTTGTTTGCATTTGCATGATTAAGCGACATAGGCCTCGCGCATTTAGGTATGAGTTTCTATCTTCTGTCTTATTTTTTATTATTTCTAAATTTCAATTTTTGGTTTTTCGAGCTTTTTTACTATTGTTTTTTTCATATTTATATGTATTGTCCGTAATGGGTTAATCATTTTTTTAAATTTAGTTATGTAAAAAAAGACATCATCAATTATAGTATAATTTTAATTAGTTATAGTATAATTTTAACCATAAACTAACTTATTTTAGTTCAATCGGGCCGCATCGTAATCTGTTGTGTTGATCACAATGACATGGTTTGTTTGTTTGTTCATCTATTCCCATGGGAGTCCGAGCTGTGCACAGCTGGAGGTCGCATCTCTAGGATCCATGGATGTCTACCCTACAGATGTGCACAGCTGGAGGTCGCATCTACCCTACAGATGTCTCCATGATTCTCACTACTGATAATAATCGAAGATCACTTATGCCAGATTTCTCTCACTGGCAGCAACCATCCTCTCGACCAAACGGGACGGCTCAACAAGGCGGCTACTCGCACGGATAATCGATACCTCATCGGCGCTATTTAAAGGTTGATGAGAGAAGACAACGACAACAGACAAGTCAATCTGAAAAAGAACAATACCAGAGACCAATCCTAGATAATCAATCGAGCTCTTCCAACTAGTAGAAATATTATAGAGACTATGGCTAGTTACATCCTTTTGTAATATTTTAGTGACAATATTTTGTAACTAGTTCATAGTAATAAATGTTGGGATTTTTATATGGCTTTCAATATTTATTATGGTTATTGTCTATTTTACTCAATGTGGAATTATTCATATTATTGATGCAAGTGATAAGGAATATTTTGATGCGGAATTTAACTCAAGAAATTAATACTCGAGGTGCTGAGGATGGCTATGCTTGAATATGGTAGACATATTTATTGAGATCAAGTCTGCTGAAATTTGATATACATATATCTATTTAACTCGGTACAATACAGAGCGAAATAGCCGAGTTTGCTTTGTGAAATAGCTGCTATGGATATTCAAGGCTTTTCATGCGTCCGCGTCTCCACACGGACCAAGTTCTTCTAACTCACGTCAGGATTGATTTCTTACTCGTCATCCGGAAACACGTTGAGCGGCGTTTTTTCCCGTCTCGATCGACGTGCAGCCCGGTGGAGTTCATGGCGACGTGTGCAGCACGGAAGACAAATCTTACGTCCTCAGTCGACGTGTCACGGTCGCGAGCGGAAAGTAGTCTCACGTGCGCACGGAAGAAAACAGCTGGCAGGCGCACGGCGATCGAGGACCAATGAACGCGCTGATCGAGGACCAATGAACGCGCGCGCTGGGATAAAAAGGCGGACATGGACGTGGATTCCTACTGATAACTACATGCTTGTCAAGGATTCACCGGACGTCGACGTGGATCGAGCGGAAGCCAAGGCGTGGATTCATTTGCTCGGTCACCACATCAACGAGGCATCCAATACGAAGAAAGAAACAGGAAGCGATCTGCCAAGGATCAAGGCAATGGCGTTCTCTTCTGCTGATGGTAAAGATTTTTTTTTTTGGCTTAATCTCTCTAGCAGGTAACGTGAAGCATGGAGGTGCTGCAGAACTGGCAGCTGATTGTTGTTCTACTTCTATCCACGCCAAGGCTTCGAGGACAATCCGAAGTATGGTTTGGTAACACTTATTCTCTCAGTGGCAACTAATAGTTTTTTTTTCTGAACCGCTTAGATCTTGCTTAATCTTGCATTGAGGATGGACAGAATAAGTGAAAGATAATGCGCAGTTTCGAATGAGATTTTTAGTGAAGTGTCTTTTATTAAAGTGCTTAATATTGATAATCGTTTTCTCTCTATTAAGATGTATAATAGCATTTCAATTAATGAGCATCTCAATAAACTCTGTGTTTTAGCAAAGGAATTAAAAAAATACTGGCTATCCTTTTTCTGAAGAAGTGCAGCTTATGGTTGCTCTAAACTCTTTGCCAAATTCATGGGAACAATTTAATATATCCTTTTGTCATTCCGAAAGGATACTCAATATGCGCACTGTGAGGTATCATTTGCTTATAGAAGAAGATAGAACTTTGGTAGGAGGTGTTATTTCTTAGTGTAGCAGAAAACACGATACAATTGCTCATTTTACTATGGAAGCTAAATACATTGTTGCATCATCTAAAGTACAAAGAAAATTATATGGCTAAGAGAATATCTTGCATCATCTAAGATCGTGAAAAGTGCATCACAACCTATCACTTATTTCAAAGTAAAAGTAAACACATTCAAGGAAGATCTACCGACTAAGTTAGTAAGTCAAAAATTATTTTCTAAGCATGATTAAAAACATGAAATTTCAATTTATTGATTGAAATATTTTTAGGCAAATGGAAGATGTTGGGATTTTTATATGGCTTTCAATATTTATTATGGTTATTGTCTATTTTACTCAATGTGAAATTATTCATATTATTGATGCAAGTGATACGAAATATTTTAATGCAGAATTTAACTCGAGAAATTAATACTCGAGGTGCTGAGGACGGCTATGCTTGAATATGGTAGACATATTTATTGAGATCAAGTCTGCTGGAATTTGATATGCATGTATCTGTTTAACCCGGCACAGCATAGGGTGGAATAGCTGGGTTTGTTTTGCATGATTGGCTCTGCAGGCTGTTGACGCACATAGTCAAATTGGAATTGATCTCATAAACAATCTGGTCATGGCGCATAACTCACACATATGTGCTTGGGACTAATATACTTTAGACTCATAAAACTGGCATGTCTGATTGTGGTTGGTGATATGATTCAGAAGTCTCACGGGATACTGCAAACAGGTGGTCACTTTATAATATCTGAAAGTGAAGTATATAAATAGATCCTTGTCCTCTAGCCCCATTATGTATTGTGAGCGGCACCACGGATGAGACAGAGGAATAGAGGATAGATCAAAAACCTCAACAGAATTAATATAGGGTTTAGAGAAAACCCAATAATGAAGATCATCTTCATTCTTGTCCAAATTCTTTCTAATAGACTAAGGGCCTGTTTGTTTCAGCTGTAGATTCTGAGAAGCAGCTGGTGAGTATCCAGCTAGTCAGAATCTGGAGAAGCTGGATAACCCGACTTCGGCTACTAGTTCATTTTCGGATTCAGTAGCTTCCGCTACTTAGAATCGGATGAAAATCTGGACTGTTTGTTTGAGCTGCAGATTCTAGGAGTAGCTGCAGTTGCCAGAAGCTGAAACAAACAGGCCCTAAGCTTTTTTCTCATAATTCGTAAGATCGATAATTTGATTGTCGGTAGAGAGCGTGGTAAAGAAAAGTATATGATCGGTTGCTACACAGAAAGGTAGATTACTTGGGTAAGAAGTATGTGATCGATTGCTACCAAGAAAGGTACGATCACTTGGGTAAGACGGTCAAGATTTGATTTTGACAACGTCCAACGTTGGTGAGAGCCACGCGCGTACGTACGTACGTACTGCAGGAAATCAGGAACGGATGGACGAGCGAGCGAGGCTGCTGCTTTCGATGAGTTGGGGCGAAAGCGATGCCGATCCGACCGTCCAGGTTTTCTCGTCGCCAGCGTTGAGATCTTGACCTGGCCAGAAACGCCGTAGCGCCATGGGTGTGTGTGAAAGAATGACGAGTTATGTCGTTGCTGGACTTGTTCTTTTTAGTTACGGTTTATGATTTTTGATTGAAAATTTTGAATTTTGACTGTTTGTGATAAAAATCACGGAGAGATACTCGCTTGTGATTTTAGTTGATACAGATGTTAGGCTTTTAATGTATACTACAATTAACTTGTAGATCCTGTTTTGAGAAAATACTTTATTTAAAAATTAGGTACTATAACAAAAATAAAAAATCACTTTTAAAAACCATAAAAAAAACAGACCTATGGACTGATCGATACATGGTCATCCCATAATTAAGTAGCTACTAATTATCGTCGATCTCAAAAGAGACGGGACAACTCGAGTGTCTCGTCTAGATCAAAACAACTCGGAGAATTGTACCACCAGGTGGATCTGTACAAATCGACGGTGTGCGTGCGCGTGCACACGAACAACTCCTCCGACCAAACATGCAAGGACGACTCGTTGGATTCTCTTTACGCAAGAAATGCAAAACATTCCGAATGACTCACATTTATAAATTAATCCGCGTGCTTAGACTGATCACGGTTTGGTCGCTAGGGTTGCTTCGTGTGTACCGTGTAGTGAGCAGAGAGACGACTACTCTGCGGCAGTATGTTTTTTTGAGCTACGATTGATGATTTTATTTATGTTCAGAGAAATCGTGCTATGTATTGTAGTTTTCGAAAAACTATAAAAAATGTAAGAAGAGAATAGAAGGAAGGGATGAAGTAGAGGGTGCATGGCATGCGATTCTTCAGAGAATGGATCGAGGTGTTGACTGCTAGTGATCGATCACTTTGATTTCTTTCCTTCCTGCTCCCTCCATTGCACAGCCCCAACGGCTGCCTTGTCGGCGATCTCGCACCGTCCGATTCCGATCGTGCGGTGCAGGAAAGCTGTCGGGATGCGAGGAGGAGCTGCGAGCCCAGGACGCGGTACGATTGGCCACCGAGGCCTAGGAGGAGGTCGACTGGACCGCGTGGCTGGGTGGGTGCATGAAAGGGTGGAACGGGTCCAGGCACCGCATGGCTCGGAGCTTTTGACTTTTGACCCCAACGGGCAACGGCCTTCCGTAGCATACGTGAAAGGCTTCCGTGGACCGAGTTTTTCCCTGGTCAGTGGACCTTCCCTACCCAAAGTCCTCTTGGACTCGGCTAAGCTCGTACGCGCGGCAGGCAATCCCAATCGAGTCGCAAAGAATAGACGACCACACACCACATATTCTGGCCGAGTTCGTACGTGTCAATATCACGGAGCTCAGCTCTTGCCGCATATGTAACCGCGTGCTGCTCATTTCAGTTTATTTTTTACTATTTAACACTATAGCTAGTTTATTTTTTACTATAGTTATTAGTAGTTTTCTTGACATAATTAAATTTTAAAAAAATTAAAATAAAAAATAAATTAACCCATCACGAACAATACAAAAAAATAGAAAAAAAAATCAAAATACTAGAAAAAAACGAAATTAAAAAACTAGAAGTTAGAAGTCAAATCCAAAAGCCAAGTGAGGCCGTAAGCCCCGGAAGTTGTTACTGTTTCTATTAGCAAAAACGAGCTAGTACTTTCATAAAAAAAGGAAGGAAAGCGAAACGACGACGAGTTTTACTGCTCATTTTTGCATCAGAAATGCAACAGCCCTAAACAGTCGTCATAACAACTACGCTAGGCCTGATGCAAACATCGATCGGCCTTAGCGCACAGGAAAGCTCCAAAACGCTAGCCATCAGCATCCTCAATTCTTCTAGACCACAACGCCCATCTTCCTGTTGCTCCAGTGGCAGACCCATCGATGGATCAGGTGGGGCTTACGCCACCTCTACAGCAGGCCGGCCATGGGTACCCGATGACGGCGGCGCCTCATCTCCGTCGCATCGTGCCGGACCAGCTTCATCAAGGGCGTGCTTGACCCCAGCGCGGCCGGCGCCGGCTGGATGGCCCGAGCAACGCCGCAATGTTGGGCGAGATCGACCTCGTGTTTCTCACGATGTACGCCATTGCCATGTTCTTCGCTGGCCGCCTGGGCGACCGGGTCAATCTGAGGCTCCTGCTGGCCACTGGCATGGTCACCACAGGCCTCCTCATAGCCGCATTTGGGGCCACGTACAGGCTCGTTGCGCACAGCTTCTACAGTTCTACTACTTCCTGGGAGTGCAGGTGCTCATCGGGGTGTTCTAGTCCATCGGGTGTCCGGCCGTGGTTGTCGTGGTCGGTAACTGGCTCGGCGGGAGTGGCAACATGGGGCTGATCATGGGGGTCTGGAACACAAACACGTCAGTTGGGAGCATCGCAAACTGGTGAGAAAGTTTCATTAGCTCCATCTAAATTTTGATCCTAGGTCCACTACTGCCATGCTCCAAACACATCGGCGCAAAATACCACATCACCTTGGCACCCTGTACAAGTAACTTCTGCTCTTCCTCCTCCTGCAGTTTGGCCCAAGAGTTAAAAGGGCATTCATATTAGCTTTTGCAGATGGCTTTTGACTGTGGCTTATAACTTTTGGCTAAAAGAAGTAGCTTTAAGACATAGGGAACGAGTTGTATAAAAAGTGAGCAAGAGATTGTTAGACCATGTGTGGTCGTGATTAAAAGTGATGATAAATAATTGATATTTGGATTGCTTTGGAATGTGCATATGCGAAAATTTCGGTCGATCGCAGTAAAATGTTTTAGCTCCGAGTGGTTTTGAGTTGTAAAAAAGAAGCTGATTGAACCAGTCCGATCAGCGAAGACATTCAATCTATTCGATCTTTATCTAAGTTGTTTTGATGGTTCGATCAGCGTCGGAATATTTGGACCAGTCCGATCAGCGTCGGAATATTTGGACCAGTCCCGATCAGTGAAGACATTCAGACCATCTAATCTTCATCTAAGTTGTTTCGACGGTCCGATCAGCATCAGAACGATTAGACCAGTTCGAACACTAGCTCGTGCGGTTGGAGTAAGTCTGAAGAGTTGCTTGTTTTTCAACCGTTGATTTACGATCAGGTGGATTGACTGGTTGCGACTGTTTGGACCAGTTCGAAAGATAGAGCGATCATTTTTCATCATCTAGGATTAGATAGTGTTCGAGTGATCCAGGAGGATCGAACGGTGTTCAAGTATCATCGGAGGTCCGAACAGGTTTACGACCATGCTAAGTCGATCATTGCAGACTTCGACCACGACGGCTTTCAACCACGACAGCTTTCAACCACGACAGCTTTCAACCATGGTAGGCTTCGATGGTCGTCTACTGCGCCATCCAAGCTCGGAAAGAAGATCATGCCTGCTCCGTCCTGCTGAGCAAGGGGGCGCAGTAGGTGCCACATGTCGTCTACCGCGCCATCCAAGCTCGGAAAGAAGATCATTTTTTGCAAAAATGGGCTTCTATGGTCTATTTTTTTAAAAGTTTGCTACAGGACTATATTAGTGAATAGTTTCAAGTTGGGCTTTGATTTAAACCTTGCTCTAAGTGGTTGTAGATTCCGATTGAAACTACACTGTAGCAGCTGTTACCTTTTTCTAAATCATTCAATTAAAAAATAAGAAAAAAATACCGTTATATCTCTATTAATAATGTAAAGAAATAAGAGGAAAAAAATCTAAAAGCCAAAAAGTTAAAAAAGGCGAAATTAAAAAACCGGGACGATCTGAGTGACTTCTGGAAACCGGAAGCCAGAAACAAAGCCGAGCGCCCCTCTCCGATGGATAACATATTAACGATTTCCAGTTGCAATTAAATTACTTACTCCACTTGAGTATATATCTCTTGTCAGGAGTAGCCACCAAACTCTGCTTTTACTTTCGCACGCGCACACAAACACAGGAAAAAATCACAACGTAATGTGGATAGATCTTGATCAGCACTTGAACGAAACACTGTCAAAGTGCCAGACCATGAATAAGTCAAGCAAAGCCGGGGGCGGCGCCGGCGAGGAACCTCTGCGCGCGGCGCTCGTACCGGAACCCGTCGGCGAGCGAGTTGTCGGCGGCCCAGACGAAGACGCCGTGCAGCCTCCCCTTCCGCCGCAGCGCCCGGCACGCCCTGAAGAAGCCCTTGCCCGGCCGCAGTCCGTTGCTGCTGGGGTCCGTGCCGAAGCTGACGAGCACCCTGCCTCCGCCGCCGTACCGGCAGCTCTGCTCGTCGTAGTACTCCAGGAACTGCGCCACCGTCGTGTTCGCCGCGTACGCATAGAACTGGAAGTTCACGTACTCGAACTCGCATCCGTACCTGCGTAGCACGCGCGCGAACCACGTGTTACTGCTATGTCACCGACTGATAGGTCCGTGGTGTTTGCGGGTCCACATGTAAGTGAGACTAATGTGTTGAAAATTTGTATACCTTTTCCAGAGCTCTTGGTAGTGCGCTTGGACGTCGGGGTCGGCGAAGGGGGCGATGGAGGCGAAGGAGATGACGCCGTCGGCCTTGAGCCGCCGCACGAGGCGCCCCACGCACTCGGCAAACACCTCGGGCGTCTCGCCGAAGTGCTCGTAGTCGATGTCCACTCCGTCGAGGTCGTACCGTCTCAGGATCCCGGAGAGCGACTCCACGGCGTTGCGCACCCACACGTCGACGGAGGAGGCGAGGAACGTGACATTGGTCGCGGCGGCGCCAGCGGACACGGTGTCCCCGGCGAGGCTGAGCGCGACGCGGACGTTGCTATGTGCACGCTTCACGGCGGCCACGTCCGCCGGGGAAAGGTTCACCTCGTCCCAGAACACGGCGAAGCGGCCATCGGCGGGCCTCGGCGGGGCCGAGGCGTTGACGGTGTCGTAGTCGATGGCGAAGGAGAGGATGAAGTGGAAGTCGACGCCCGGGTGCACCGGCACGTCGGCGAAGGTGACGTTCTTGAACTCGGCGCCGAGGTATTCCCGGAAGAGCGGCCGCCCACCACAGCTCGGCTGGCCCGTCGTCGCGGAAGCCGCCACCGCCATTGTCGTCACCAGGAGCGCGATGGAGATGGGGATCAGGATTGAGGTGGTGATCAGGTTAGGAGAAGCCATGGATGGAGCTAGACGGAGATCGATCGATCGAGAGAGACGGAGAAGTTGATCAAGGTGTTGCAATTACTTATACGGATCTAATCACACTGTTACGTTCTTAATTGGTGTAGCTATTGCGAGTAAGCTGTGTGACCTAATGAACTATTTGACTTGGTCAACTTAAGTGGTCGGGCTGCAGGGCAGCTGGTGCCGGACAGAAAAGAAGTACTGGCCGGCCGGCAACTATGTGTATATTATATATATATATATGCATGGCATCCGGCAGTTTTATTGCAGGCGACCACGAATACTTTTTCTCCCCTTCCTGTGTGGATCGATAGGTTTTTTGTTGTTTAGGGCTAAAAATTTTTCTCCGGGAGGCCCCTAAACCCTCCTTAGAGGTTTTTAATCCCAGATTTTATAATCTAAGCCAACACCAATCTCAAAGCAATTCATTATATCTCTTCCACATCCTCATTTTCTCCACCTCTCCCTCTCTTCTCCGTCCACGCCGCTGCTCTCCACGTGCCGCCCGGCCTCCTCTGCGCCCAAAGGTGCGCCGCGCCCGCCCAAGCCTCGCTGCCGCTCGCACACGCCACGCTGTGCCCTTCGCCCCTGAGCCTCGCCACCGCCCGCCACCGTCGCCGTGCCCAGAGCTTGGGACGTGGGATGGAGAGGGCGCTGGACTGGATAATTTGTAGCCATGGATTGCTTTGAACCTGAGATGGAGAAGAGAATGGGTGGAGAAAAACAGATGATGGATTGCTTTGAGATTGATGTCGGGTAGGTGGCAAAATTTAAGATAGAAGCCTCTAAGGAGGTTCTTCTCTTGTGTAGTCATCTAGGAGCGGTAGGTCCGTTCAAACCGACTTTTTTAGTGGTTTCTGGTTTTCGGCTGAAATTGCACTGTAACGACTATTAGTTTTTTTGAGTCATTCAATTAAAGAAAAAAAAGATGAAAAACACCATCATATCTCCATAGACAATACAAACAAAAAAGGAAAAAAAAAAAGCTAAAAACAGATATTAAAAGGTTAACGTGTTCATTTCGGTTTGTAAAAGCTAGAATTTAAAAAGAAACAGCCAACACCATCCTGTTCATCTCGTTTTTTTCCTTTTTGAACAGGATGGTGTTGGCTGTTGGAGTTTTCTTTTTAGATTTAGCGCACAACGCAGTGGTCACGGGATCAAATCCAAATAATTCCCCGATAAATTATCCTAACATGTACTTACAGCTAGTGAGGCTCACATAGTGCTTAATGTGACTTCCAACTTCTGGTTTATGACTTAAAATACACTGTAGCGACTAAAAATATACTATACCAGTTGTTAGTTTTTTTCTGAATAATTAAATTTAAAAAATAAAAACAAAGTTATATAATCACAAACAATGCAAAGTAATAAGAGGAAAAAAGGAAAAGCAAAAAAGACAAAAAAAAAAGCAAAAAGCTAAAAAGACGAAATTAAGAAGCTGACGTGTTTCAGAAGCCAGAAGCAAAAGTTATTTGGAGCGGAGACTCAAACCATGACCACTAGCACAACAATACATGTACGATGACACCGATACATGACTAATTGTAAGACCGGTATGGCAACAGAGGGGTGAACGGTGCCTTCAAATTTTCTTTAAGTATTTACCAATTCTTTACTCCAATAACTATGAGAAGCTATGAACATCAAGAACCCAAAATTACCAAAATGTCGGTGCTAAAATAACTTCAGCACGTTAAAAGCACGGAGTATTTTCTCAAAGCGGAGTCTACAAATTAATTGTAGTACACGTTAAAAGCTCAACATATGTATCAACCAAAATCGCAAGCGGGTATCTCTCTCCGTAATCTCTGTCGCAAACAGCTAAAATTCAAAAATTTCAACCAAAATCCATAAGCCGCAGCCATATCAAACAGGCCCTTTGCATGTTATGTACAATTAAACAAACACATTAATTGATAGGGCAAGGATAAAAGGAAGTGGCCGGAAGCAGAGAATTGTTTGATCTCCATGACCAACCATTCTTCCTAAAGAAAAAGAGCAACTATATATCTGAAAAAATGTTAATTTGTGCAAATTGTAATGGCCAATCTCTCTCTTTTTTTAACAAAGTGGCCCACCCTAGATAAAAAAAAATAGGAGGTGACTACACAACAATATACCATTGGGGTAAATTACAACGGGATAGCAAGCTTCAAGTTTCAGTTTCATAAGTTTTATCAAAGTTTCAGATTTAAGTTGATGTTTAGTGTGAGTTTCAAGTCGTTTCAAGTGTCGACAACACAAGTTTCATAGGTTTTATGTTCTAAAATTGAGGTTTCATTTACCAAAATGCACAAAATGCAAGTTTTATAGGGTTTTATGTTCTGAAATATAAGTTTCACGAGGTTTCATTTATCAAAATGCAAAGTTTCAAGTGGTTTCATATTCCAAAATAGAAGTTTCAGGAGGTTACATGTTCCAAAATGCAAGTTTCATATGAGTTTCATGTTCTAAAATGCAAAGTTTCAGATGATTTTTTCATGAGGTTCTATATTCCAAAATGCTAATTCCATCTCAGTTTCATGTTTCAAAACACAAAATTTCAACACGTTTTAGTGGGTTTCACAAGGAAAAACGAATATGCCGTTTTCAATGCAAAATAGAAAAATCAAAATAAAATTGCGAGAGACAATACAAAAGTTATATAAATTTATAAAAAAATCGAAGCTCAAAAGAGATGTAATAAATTAGGATCAGTAAATAGCGGCGTCACCCAAAGTGGGCTTGGGATTCGCAGTGACGTGCATCGAAGATCCAGCAGCATGGGGGGAGCATCCTGACTGCTTGTTGCTCCGTCAGCCCGTTGCAGCACCGACCTCTAGCCGCTGTAAGCTACCCAGGCCAGAACGACTGCCATTCGCCGCAATGTGTCTCCCGCGTTCTGCCCTCGCCATGCATGCTCTTCGCCTCCTGCTCACGACGGCTCGCCCATGTCTGTCGTTCCCCGCTCGCCTTCTCTGCCACGAGCTGAGCATGCTTGCTGCTGAAACTCCGGCACACCGGCTCATCACCTCTCCAACATGCGGAGCCCGCTGCCACTCCCGTACGTCGGCCGAGGCTACTCCCGCATGCTAACCGCTGCTGCTCGTAAATCCAAAGTGAGAGAGAGAGAGAGAGAGAGAGAGAGAGCTACGTGTGAAAGCTGAAGCTGAAGCTGGAGCCGGCGGCCGCATCCATCGAGAAGGAGGAATCAGAGGAGGGCGACGTGGCCGTAGTCGCCGCGGCGGCGGCGTCTGCGATTGATGCGTCGCCGGCGGCCGCCGGGAAGATGAAGTGGTCGCCGAGCCAGAGCAGCGTCGTCACCTCGCAGCGCAACCCCGAGAAGCCGCGCGCTCCCAAGTACGTGCTTTAATTTGCGTCGTCTTCTCTTTATTTTCTCTGCTTGCAAGCATATATTCATATGCATGCAAATTATATAACACGGTTCGTGTTTAATTCTTTTTTCCAAATTGTTCTAAATCTGAACATACCTTGACGGCCCATGTGTAGAACAAGTAGTGAGAAAAACTTGTACCAACAAGCTGGAGAGACCCGACTTCTTCGATTCTAGAGTTTAGTATTTTGTCCACGTCACCATCATTTCCATGTCGCTGGTTCCTGATGATATAATGTCATGGTAGAAATAAATAATATTTCTCATGCTGCCCTTCACGGCCTGGCTACGACCCTGCTATTTTCATCTTCTTCCTTTTGCATTTTCTACGGTCCTTCAAATAGAGTATCTTTTTATGGTAAAATTTATAAGTTGATTGTAATAGATATTATAGCATTTTTATCTAGATTGACCAAAATCACACGTGAATGTTTCTCTCCGTACGCTCTCTCACGAATAACCAAAAGCTAAAAATTCATCTAAAAATCGTAAACCGTAGCTCAAAAGAACCGTCCTAATAGTTTAGTATGGCCTACCTTTGGGTTCTCCATTCTAGATATGTCTTTCCCCTTGTCTTCTCTCTCTCTCTCTCAAATTTTTTTATTTTTGCAAATAAGGCTGAAATTTACATTTGTAATATTTTATTAAAAAAAGATGAAAATAATTAACTTCTAAATTTCAATTTAACTAAGGATGGAATGAAAATGTGTTGTGAAATGTAGATGTGGAGTGGTACTCTGTTTACATGCATGAACAATAAGAGGAGAAAAGATAGCTAGGTTGGAGGGTACATGTGTGCCTGCCACCACAAAAGGTTTTTCCTTTTCCATGATCTGATGCCCCTCCCATAGTCTCATCGACCACTTGTTCTTCTCTGTATGCAATGCATATTCTACAAAAGTACAAAGTAGGGCAAAAAAAAAAGAAAGAAAGAAAGGGAGAAAATTGGTTTCCATTTGCACTAAATGAATTTAAAAAAATCTCATATATGTCACTGTGCGTTTTCATTTGTAATAGTATGATTAAACGCCATTTTAACCAATCAAATATTGCTTGGTAATTCGACTCATCAGGGCACAGGTGGTCGGCTGGCCGCCGGTCCGGTCGTTCCGGAAGAACTTCCTGGCCGTGCAGGCCGAGAAGGGCGCCGGCAAGGAGGACGGTGACAGGTCCTCGTCGGCCGCCGCCGGCTCCGCCGCGTTCGTGAAGGTGAGGATGGACGGCGCGCATTATCTGCGCAAGGTGGACCTCAAGATGTACAGGAGCTACCAGGAGCTGTCCATGGCGCTCGAGAAGATGCAGCTCCTTCACCATTGGTACGTACTGTACCAAGTCGTTCTTACAGGAGTTACCTATTTGGAACGCTGAAATTTTGCGGCCCGAACTTTTATAGGCATTAGTTATTTAGTTATACTGTTTCATGCGAAATTCATACGAACCTCCTGTGTTCCTGTGTTCGAGAGAAGCCTTTAATATTGCTCTCTGGCTACTTTAGTTTTCGTACGTGCAAAGTAACTTACAATTATAAAGTTACTAGCTAGTTGGTACATGCATGCATGGCTTGTATATACATGATTGCTTTGCCATTTGCTTGTTGTTAGAGTTAATCTAGTCGGCTTCAGTTCTACGACCACGTTCGAGCACTGTAGCAGACATAGTCATAAAAACACTGTAGCAGTCGTAAGGCATAAGAACACTGTAGTAGTCATAGTTGTAAGTGGTCAGAAGTCAGAGTCCGTTTAGGATTCAGAGTGGTCGTAAAAAAGATGATCGGGATGTTTCCGAGTCGAATTCTCAGCGTGGTATGCCGCGTTGGTTCCAAAGTCTTGTATGTTGCTTCTCTATATAAGAAAAAGGAAAAGGACACAGACACATCGCATTGCAGCGCATCGCAAAAAGAAGTAAGAAAGAAAGAAATCAATCTGTGTTCGCGTGTGTGATCTCAAAGTCTACTTCAATTCATCTAGGCCTAGGGCAAATTTTTCAACAATTGGTATCAGAGCCTAAGGGGACGAAGCGATGACCAGCAACCCTGTTGATCCGAAGAAGTCAGGAGCTCTCGCCAAAGTTACGGGCGATGAGCTCGATCCATCAAAGTCAGATGTGTTCGTCAAACTGATGACAAGAAGCGCCACGATTCCGATTCAACACCCAATGTTGAGCGAAATGAATTACAACATATGGGTCATTAAGATGAAGTTAATCTTGTGTTCTCTAGGGGTTTGGTCGACAATCGAATGTGGATACGACAACGGTGACAAGGACCAAGGCACAATGGTGGCCATCTCACAAGTGGTGCCAGACGACGTGATTATGTCGATCGCCGAGAAGGAGACGGCGAAAGAAGCCTGGATCGCACTTAGGGACATACAGGTAGGCGATGATCGCGTCAAGAAGGCACGTGCTCAAATGATCAAACGGCAACTGAGCAAGTTGCAAATGGGAGACTCAGAGACGATAACCAAGTACTCCATGAAACTCACCACTCTAGTGGGTCAGATCCGCTTGCTCGGCGTGAAGCTGGAAGAGAGCGACGTTGTCGAAAAGCTGTTCAGCTCAGTTCCAGATTGATTTCTTCATATTATCGGAACGATCAAACAGTTCGGTGATGTCGTAGCAATGTTGATATCGAAGGTGATCGGTCGCCTCAGAACTTTCGAGGAAGGACTCAAAGGTTGATGACACTCGAAGGACGGAGGAGATCGAGAAGCTACTCTTTACCCAAAACAAGTGGGAAGAGAGGAGCTCGAAGACCAAGAAGAACAAGGGCTTGAGTAGCGCTCAGAGAAAAGGTCGTAACGGATAAGGTCGGGGACACGACCGTGGACAAGGCGGTGGTCGAGGAGATGGCAATCGCGTTGTCGATGAACGATTTCCACAAGACTTCAACAAGACCAAGGTCAAGTGCTTCAACTGCAACGAGTACTGACACTTTACGAAAGAGTGCCCAAAGCCAAATCGAAGAGCGAGGGCAAATCTTGTAGCGAAGCAGAACGACGACGACCCTCATCTACTGATGATTGAAGTGTGTGAACTCGTCCATACAGTCCCAATACATGAATAAAAGGTATTCCTGCATGAAAAAAAAGGTGACGCCAAAGCTTAGCAGTACCCAAAACAAGGCTTGGTATCTAGATACATGACCGGATGCATAGAGAAATTTGCTGAGATTGACACAAAGATAAAAGGTTCAGTCAAATTTGGAGATGGTTCAGCTGTGGATATACAGGGAAGGGGCTCGATACTGTTGGATTGTTCTACGGGTGAACATCGTATTGTCACGAATGTTTACTACACCCCAAGGCTAAGAAGCAATATCATCAGCCTCGGATAGCTGGATGAAAATGGCTGCAAGATTGTGGTCTAAGGTAGAGTAATGTTGATTCTAGACAAAACTCAGAGATTGTTGGCCAAAGTGAGCAGATTAAGAAACCGGATGTATGTGTTGAACATCAATCCGGCTCTCCTAGAGTGTCTTATAGCAAGAAGCACATAAGAAGCGTGGAGATGGCATGCTAGGTATGGACATGTTAACTTTCATGCTCTAAAGGATCTGACTCACAAGAAGATGGTACAAGACATGCCCATGATCAAGGACATGGATCACATCTGTGATAGTTGTCTGATTGGTAAGCAACATCAGAACACATTTCCGACCACGTCTCTATACTGAGAAGTCGTGCCTCATGAGTTATGTCATGGTGACTTATGTGGGCCAATCACTCTGACCACGCATGGAGGAAATCATTATTTCCTGCTATTGGTAGATGATTGTACGAGGTATATGTGGCTGGCTTTACTCCAAAGCAAAGATGAAGCATTAGAGGCATTCACGAAGATCAAGACTGCAGCCGAGATGGAGAAGAATCTGAGGCTAAAAGCTCTGCGCACTGACCGCGGTGGCGAGTTTACTTCGAACGAGTTCGAAGGCTATTGTGAGCTTTTGGGTATTAGGTGTTATCTGACAGCGCCTTATTCTCCCCAACAGAACGGTGTGGTCGAAAGAAGGAACCAAACGGTGTTGAAAAACACTGTAGCAGTTGTAAGTTGTAAGAATATTGTAGCAGTCGTAGTCATAAGGGGTTAGAAGTCAGAGTCCGTTTAGGATTCAGAGTGGTCGTAAAAAGGAAGATCAGGATGTTTTCGAGTCAGATTCTCGGCGTGGTATGGCGCGTTGGTTCCAAAATCTTGTATGTTGCTTCTCTATATAAGATAGAGGAAAATGACACAAACGCTTCGCGTTGCAGTGCGTCGCAAAAAGGAGGAAGAAAGAAATCAATTTGTGTTCGCTTGTGTGATCTCGAAGTCTAAGTTCATCTCTGTATCATACTTGCTCATCTCTGTATCATACTCGTTGTCCTCCAAGTCCGTACCTCGTGATCAGCGAAGTCATTTTGGTGTGTGATCTGTCCTGTTCCAGTCAGCAGTCTCATCTTGTCATATACATATGAAAGAAGCCATGAACATGTATCTGTACCTGTCACATAACTATGTCTTTTTTGCTCTACCTGTTCTTCCCCCTTTTCTTGGCACAAAATGCAAGAGATCTTGGCACATTGAGTCATAAGAGGATTCAATGAATGAGATGCTTTGTTCTGTGATGTATAGACATACATTACTGTATCTATCTGGCTGTGTGTGTGTTTTTTTATATGTGGAGCCAACTGGGAGGTAGAGGCATGCTATGTGCATTGTGCCGAGGGCTTGTGCTTTATTTACCAATCACTAGCTCTCACTACTTATTATGATGCATCACAATTTGCTGCATCTTTTGACTAAAGAAAACACACATAATGTGTTGTCTATATAGTTGTATGTAATAGTTTTATACAATTAATGTGTTGTCTATATAGTTGTCTATACAATAATATGAACAGTAAAATATCGTCTATAAGGTCGTTTATTAAACAGTAGACAACATCTTTCTCTCTCTTCCTTCTCTCCGCCATATCATCCAAAATCCTATGTAATATACGTTTACTGACAGCTGACATGTACCATTGTACATACCCGGAAGGTACTTTTGCGTGTTTAATTAAGCAAAACATATTTCCCTTTGGAGATCATGTCTCCTTACAATGATGGCATCTTTGAGTCTTTTCAAGTGCCCCTTGTCCATCTTTGAAGACAATCTGTATTGCTTCTATCAAAAAATTGTTCAGTAAACAGGCCCCTTGTCCATCTTTGAAGACAATCTGTATTGCTTCTATCAAAAAATTGTTCAGTAAACAGAGCTCACACTATGGATATTGTTTTCTCCCAATGATGGTCTTTTCATTAACAAGGTAACTTGTCTCTTAAGATTACACAACCTGTTTCATCCATCAAATATCGACCATCAAAGCATGAACTAACTTTCAGAGCTATGACAATACAAAGTTTTTGGGAACATTTTTTCCCCATTTTCTGGAGGGAACATTGATCTTTACAAGCATATTTACTCTTTAGTAAACTTGCTAAACAAAGATATGCCACTTGGGTGGTAGGGGAGCATACAAACAGAAAATTGTAGTAGAAGAAAAGGACTGTACAAAGGGGAATGTTAAAATAAAATTTTGATGTTCGATACATACTTGAAGAGTATTTATTAGAAGAATGCCGAGAAATTATCGAATTGCTCCTCGACTGTACATCAATAACGAAGTGATGGGGGAATAGCTTATTACATGCACAAAGATCACCACGGAGACAAGCGTTTAGCTTATTATATGTACAAAGATCACCATGGAGAAAAAAAACCATTATTAGAGACGAGCAGAGGCTAGGGTTGGGAAAACCCTAACCCTAGCTGCTGGCTCTGATACCATGTTACAAGTGTTGGATGAATAGTTGTTGGATGTCTATTGTACAGCTCAAAAGGGTAATATATAGTATAAGACTCAACACAACTATAAACCCTAGTACAATAGAAAATACCATTAATACTCTTAACACTTAGCATTGACAAGAACTTTTATCTACATTTCAGGACCCAACAAGAAAGGAGGGGACATCGCACCTGGATGAAGGTTTGTACAAGCATTGAGGTTAAGATCATTCAGCTCTGGACAATTTACATACAGGGCCTGTCAAACATGAAATTAGTAAAAAGAACAAAGCTTTACTATGTATACAAACCAGAACAAAATATGAATTATCGATCGCATATTTTCAACACCTAATCTATCGTTGAACAGCCCCAAAGAATAAGTTTCTTCAGATTACCATGCTTAATAATCAGTTTTTGGTAAGTACGCTGCTGCTTTCTCAGGGTTCGTAGTAATCTAATCCCTCCAGTAAGCCCACCAAAGTATGATCTCTCTGCTTCAGGCTGAGCACATAAGCTCTTGCCACAGTCCATGAGCTGAAGAAGTGGATTGTGCTGCAGCCACCTGCACCCCACCTGTAAGATCACATACAGAACAAGTTTTACTTATTATCTTCTGTATTCTTTTTAAATATGTGGAACGAAATAGCACCAAACTTTGAAAGTTCAGGCTTACATGAGATAATATTTGGGCACAGGGCAAGGAGAAGGCTGGTTAGAGAATGAGGGAATGCCTTGCAGATCATCCCAAGTCCATTGTCAGTAATGCCAGATCTGGAATTTAAACGAACTTAATTTAGACATTATTTTGCATACTTTCTGGTAGAAAATATATTAGCAGTTTGATTGGCTGCAAGCATTAACCGTACAAAATTGTGCTTACCCGCTTAAATCAAGTAATTCCAAGCCTGCATAAGAATGAACAATAGATGCAACAGCTGCATCTGTCATTTTTGAACCAAGAATCAAGGATAGCATGCAAGGCCCCTGACAACGAGAAAGTAAAATTGAAAAGGGCTGAAGTCAAAAGAAATTGTAATCATAACAAAACTATCTAGCATAATTCCTGATATATGAGCAACATTTCATAAGAACCATAGCATGACAGTAATGTACCTGAGATTAGCACCCTCTAGAGCAAACACAGCTTCATTGCATAAGGGAATTGAGGAGATGTGCAATTTTTTCAAATTTGAGCAGGTACGGCCCAGGCTATTTTGTTGCCATCAGACTGATCAAATAGGTAGAATCGTTATTTTGTTGGGTAAAACCCAGTGAGAGTTCATTCAAGTTAGGACAGTTTATGACCTGTAAGACATGAATACCGCAATGAATTTATGCAACAGAAGATCAATATAACTGCAAATAATTGTAGGAGCATGTTGAATTACCGATTTTGTAAGGGAAGAAAGATCCGATAGCCAAAGGGTTGAAAGGCTCAGAGAGCTTATATTAAGAAAACCAAGACTGCTGCAGCCATCTACTTTGAGAACTGAGATTGCTTCTCTGAAACACGCCTAGTTAGCTCATCCCTGCATGGACGAACAAGTGTTTTATGTTAATTTAACATCTACCTATAAAACTAACGTGAACATACTTTTTAGATGACAGGTAAACAGCAAGTTAAGATAACATTGCAGCACGAAACAGCGTTCTTGGCTAGTATGCATCGCCGAGCAATAACACTAACAGTTTGGTAGTGCACAACTGTGAATGGGCATGTAATGAATACTAGTCATAAATAGGGAAAACTATATCGCCGAAATTTCGGCTGTTATCGGCGAAAACCAGTGTTATCGGCGAGCATTGATAAAAAAAAGTATAGGCCTAAAATTTCGGACCTATTTAAATTTTGCCAAAATTTCAAAAAACATTGCTGAAAAAACTAGAAGAACCGGTAACCGGTGAAATTTAAAAAAAATCGGCCATTTTTCGGTTGATTTTGGCCGATACAAATTTCATAATTCAAATTCCAATTCAAAAATTTCGGCCGAAATTTTCCGATAAAACCGGTTACCGGCGGTTTTCGGCGTTACCGCTACCCTCCGATAAATTTTGGCTACCGATAGAAATTTCTCTGGTCGTAAACCCATGCATTTCCATTTACAGTAGAAGACGTAAGAAATAACCAATTAGGTGTCAGAGGACAAAATGTATGGAATAATAGCACGATAGATTTAACAATAGGAGTATTCAGCATACCCAGTCATCCGGTTGACTGCTCTATTATCAGCCATACTGATCTCCAGAGATTGTAAATTAGGACAGGAAAAGGCGACACGCAAGCATTGCGGAATCAACATCACTGCATCAATGTAGAAAAGAATTAGAACATCCCTCTCACATTCAAGAGATGGAATGAAACATATGTTTTCTAAAGATTTGAATTAAGCTCCCAGGGAACTAGATCTAGATGAACTACCCACTGCAGGCAGATCCATAGTGAAACAGTTCCTTTGCTCACAATGTAATAGAGTAAATAACGAGGCAAGATCTTCTTGCTTACTCCTTCAGTACGACACAAAATCCATGTTTCTAACGAAGCATCATATTCACAGAAAAAAAACACCAGATCTGCCCATAGATGCCCCTACTTTGCATAAAGAACCTACAAAAATTCTCTGAAGTCACCAGATCAGTGAAATCTTATTCTTCCTAACTAAATTGTGACAAGACTGCTTTGATTGAGCACAAATTCTGTACCAAGTGCACAAATTGCAGCACAAAAACTGAGCCAGACAGCCATATCTACGAGAGATTTGTGTCCCCTGAGTTGCTCAAGAAAGCCAAAAGCAGCACTTCACTATCTGGCATTGGGCGCACATTACGCATCGAAGATGCACCATCAAATCTGTGCTTCCTACTCACAAACCCAACCAAGGCGCAGGTCAAAGATCACATTCACCAATCTCACGGCACCATGGCTAGATGTTCACCCAAGAAAATCACATTCACCAAGAATCCAAATTCAGACAGGCTGATCAGATCGCCACAAAACTTTCATTTCTCCCATCAACCACTTCGCCGTAGCACGTTAGTGGAGACTTGCTGGTGCTGTACTGTGCAACGTGTATTGAATCCAGCCAAGCACCGCTCAAAGATCCACCTTGAGACCTCACGGCACCTGACCAGATCGCACATCTGCACTTCGAAATCACCCCCTAAGAAGTCCAAATTTCCTATAATTTAGCAGGATTTTCGCGGTTTATTTGTTAATTCTCCCGCTCTGAACCGCAAAATTACAGCGTCTGTTACGTCCGATTGTAATCTGTGCAGATCGGAGCAAGCACGGATCAAAGATTCACGCGTCGATCTCAGGGCACCGCACGTCTTTGCTTGTTTCTGTACAGATCGGTGGCGAGTCGCCGGTTTGTTCTCGTTTCCTCACCTTTCCATGCGGAGCACGAGCCCGGACAGCGCGCGGCGGTTCGCACGCCGGCGGCGCGGGGGCGGAGCTCCTCTGCTGCCAGCCACACCCGCCGAGCGCACTCGCGCCAGCCGCGGACGTCATCACCCCCCGGCGCCAGTCACCGCAGCACCTCCACCACCACTCCCCGAGGATCCTTCTACCCGCCCCAACCTCCGCCCACTCCTCCCTCCCCACCTCCTCTTCCCCCCTCTCATCCTCCACCTCCACCCTCGTCTTCTTCTCCGTCGGCATCGGGGACACCTCCATCGGCACCGACGCCGGGTCGCCGGCGCCGACTCATCAACATACAGCGCACGCCGTGGCTCATGCTCTGCCGGACCCCCACCACCGCCTGCTTCAGCTGGGGCAGGGACGGAGCACACGTGGCCCTTCCTGGGGAGCCCGCAGCAGCCTCATGTCAGAAATGTCGAGTCTGGTCCGGATGCAGAGCTCGTTCACTGTAGAAGTCTACCATGCTCGGAGATGGAGGGTCCAGATTTGATGTACCCCTTCATTAAGTCGGATCGCACGGCTTAGAGCTCAGGCCATTACTATTTTCTGTTTTGTTTTTGTTACTGTTTCCTGTCACCCTTTTGTCTGTCTCTGTTATCGCAGAAACAGCTGTGAGATCACGCGGGAATGGCGCACTCCATATAAGCCAACCCTAATGTAATTCCTCTATTATCGAAGAAATGAAATCCTAGTTGTGTCTACTTTCCCTTTGTTCTTTCGTTTTACCTTTTCTACACTTTTCTTTTTCAAAATCTTCTCAATCTTGCTCTAAGATTGATTTTGTCCGATCCCCAGTTCGCTGGGGCCTGACAAATTGGTATCAGAGTCAGGTTAATCCTCGGCCATTGCAGATTAGGCGCTGTTCTTGGGAGGTAAGGGTTAGGAAACGAGTTTCCTAGGTAAAATTCCGAAGCTATCTCGAGAAGGCTCGATCTGTGTGGGAATTGAGTTGGATTGGCAATTAGCAAAGAAGGTTGGGGAAGAATTTGATTTCTCCCTGTAAAATCCTGGAATCTGTTAAGGAGGCGAAGAAATTAGGAGTTGAGATGCCAAGGGGAGGGAAATTCATGGAGGAGGAAACGGGATCGGCTCTGGCTTGTGAGGTAGAGGAGTTAAAGAGTGACATGAACCGCATGCACCAGCAATTGGAAGAAAATTCCACAAGTGCACAAGATCTGATGAGTCAACTTCAAGACCAGATGCGCAGGAACTCGATTCAGATGAATCAAATGATGGATCTCCTTACATCCCTAACAGAGAGGGACGAGTAGGTGGAAGTTGATAGTGCAGCAGGATTCATGGAGGGTGAGGGGGTTAATATAAGACATCAAGATGCAAGACCAATCACCCGAGTAGATCCACACCAGGCTACCCCAGGTAGTGGTCATTCATTTATCCAAACCCTGCTGCAACCCCTTCCGTGACCCAGGCAAATCTCAACCCTGCTCTTGGGATGAACAGATTCGGTATAGTTTCCCTAGTTACTAGCAATAGTACAGAAATATTTCTCCCTGCTATGGCGAGAAGTACATTGGGTCAAGGCACCTATGGAGTTAGTGTATTTCCCCCTATGATTCCCCCTGTGATGGTGGGCAACACCTTTGGTCCGCAATATACTGCTTCTAACCCTCCATATGTACCATCATACACCACTCAGTACTACAATCCTCACTTATAACCCCGGGAATGGACAAACCCACACCAGTGATACCCTTGGGGTAATCCTTGGCCAAGAGCTCTAAAGGTATTCCACAACTAGTGGTGTCCATTGGTCGTCTTGGGGCAAGACGCAGACGGCCCGGGCTCAAGACGGCTTGGTTTAGGCACGGCAGTTAAGGCCGGTGTAATAACCAAGCAGTGTCGTCTTACCATGTCAGCGTGATGCAAGCCCTGTGCACGGTTGGCGTCTTGCGTTGCGGCCGAAGACGCAGTTAAGGCTAAGCAGTAGTCTTACCGCTTTAGCCTGCTTAGCCCGAAAAAAAAAAAAATAAGAAAATTGAAAAAAAATAAGAAAAATTGTAAAAATATAGAAAAATCAGAAAAAATATATAAAAATGTAGACATTGTTAATCATAAAAATAAATATTTGCAATGACATAATGAGCTTTATTAATTTATTAAATTACATGGGATGGCTGCCTCATTAAAAACTTTACCAAGTAAAAACTCAATTTGAGAAAACCTTGGTAAAGAAAAAGAGTACGACCTATAAAGCTCATTAGTGGTCCGATGTGAAGAAAATATTGAAAATTCTATTCATTGCTATCTAAATACAAATTCTCAAAAGATTCTTCTAAATCTTTATTATCTGCGAGATGTTGAAGTCTTGATTCAGCTTGTTCCCAGTCTTTGACGGTCAGAAGTACTTCGACCATCTCGTTGGAGAGACTTGTTCGTCGCTCCTCAATTATTCTTCCGGAAAGACTGAATGCTGACTCCGAGGAGACTGTAGAGACAGGAACAGTCAACACATCCCGTGCTAATATGGATAGCACTGGATATGATACCTTCTGGGTTTGCCACCATGAGAGGATGTTCAACTCCTGCTCGAAGCTCACGCTATCACTGTTGAGATAGCTTGATAGGTCTCCAGTGCTTTGTCGTCTTCCTCCTGATTGTTGTGTACCTGCACCTGCACGAGAATCCCTAGACGAAGAACCAAAAATCTTGCCCCATTGCATAGTCCCCCTAGAGGTGCTAGGGACTACGGGGGGTCTTTCCAAACGCACAGACCCAAACTTATTTTCATATTTATCATATACCTCATATAATTTATCCTTAACAGTAGTATAGTATGTACAGTAGTCTAAACCGGTAGCATCACTTAAAAGTTGTAAAACATTTATAAATCCTTGGAGTTTGGCCCTAGGATCCAAAATAAAGGCGAATGCATATAAAATAGGAATTTCCTTCCAATATTTTAAAAACTTAGTTTTCATGGCAACTACAGCATCCCGTAGTATAGGATCATTTTCAAAAGCTTTTAGGTGAGTGGCAATTTCAAGAATGTTATGAACAATTAGAGGAGATGTAGGGTAGTATACTCCGGAAAGACAAAGTGTAGCTTTATGAAAAGTTCTAGAAAGGAAAATATTTTTTGACCAACAACCCAATCGTCCTCAGTAAGTTCAGGGTCTCTAACTTGGGTTCTACTGGAGGAGCTACGAGATTGATGGCTTTGGGTGTGAAGGAATATGATAATGTGCTCTTATATGGCAACATATGTTTAAGCATAAGGTAAATAGAGTTCCATCTAATGTGCATGTCTAAACCAAATTTTCTAGGACTAACGTTCATTGCTACGCAAAAACTCTTATATGCGACTATTCGTTGGTTAGAACAATTAATAAATGAAATTGCATCCCTAAAAGAATCAATACAAGCATTTAATCTTTTAAACCAGATTTAACAATGAGATTAATAATATGACAAGCACAACGTTGATGCGATAAAAAGATTGTGCATAAGAATTAAACATAGGAGTAAGAATTTCCATAGCTTAGTGTTTGCAAATGCATTATCTAAAGTTATAGAAAAATTTTATCCGTGAGGCCAAAATCTTCTACAACTCTAATAATACTTTTCGCAATATTTTCAGATTATGTGAAACATTAATTAATTTAAATCCTATAATTCTTTTTCCATTATCCGGTCATCATTAACATAATGAGCAACAACACTAATATAATCTTCTCTAGCCCTACCACTCCATATGTCGGATGTCAAAGCGATAGAGAATGTACATGTATGAAACATTTCTTTCAATTTTTCACGACAATTGTTATAATATTTAATTAAATCTCTAGTTGTTGTTTGCTAGATACGAACTAAATCTAGGGTTATGAGCATTTCTAATATATTTTCAAAAGCATCGACTCACCAAAATTTAAAGGTAAATCTTGAGAAGCAATCAATCTACAAAGAGATTCCCGAGCTACCTGGGTTGTACTCCCACGCACGCATCGAGCCGTCGGGGTTGTATTGCACCGTGTGTCGACGCATTTGTATTCCTTGCCTTCTTTTGCGACTTGTCGCATGTCGTTGTAGGTGACCCGTCCCACGAAGATTTTGCGGTCGGTTCATTACCACAAATTTTACAAACAAGATACCTCATTGAATTTCCATCATCGTCGGTCTTGATCTTCTTGTCGAAATCATTCCAAGCGCCGATGTATTGGCTCTTGTTCTTTTGCACCGTGCTTTGCGTTGTGGATGCACTTGTTGAGCCAGCCAGAAGATGGATGGATATGCTCCACCGGGCCTCCTCTCCGCTTTGTTGTATGTCCTCGCGGATGGATATGCTTGTTGAAACAGTTGCATATCCTCCGCCGAGAGGCCAATTCGGAGAGTTCAAAATCGTAGTTCTCCATTAAATCAACGCAAATTGAAATATAAAAGAACGATTAACTTACTATTAAACCAACAAATAATACCAAGAATTAAAATAAGACAGCACTACTACCTCCTTTGTAGCTCCTACAAAATCTTTCAAGATTTTTGAATTTTCGAATTTTGCCCGAATTTTCACCAATTTTTGCAAATACTTTCGGATTTTCACAGCTAAACCGAGAGATGAGAGTGAGGTTTGAGGTGTGGAAAATGAAGGCCAACTACCCCTATTTATAGGAAAAATTTCAGATTTTTTCGAATTTTTGTTATTTTTCCGATTTTCCCCTCCAACGGTCAAAAACGGCTATATTTTCGAATTAAAACGGCGGCGTGCGTCTTAGGGCCGGCACGACCCGTTTAGAGCGTCTGTGCGTCTTGCAGTCTGCGGGTCTTGGGACGACTGACCCGATTCTAACCAAGCGTCTTGCTGCGTCTTGCCCGCGTCTTGTGATTCGCCGTGCACGGCCGGTCCGCGTGTCGTGGCCTACGGCCCGCTTAAACCTCCGTGCCGTGCCGTCGTGGGCGGGCCAGCGATGGCGGGCGGCGGTGCTGCCGTTCTGGCCCGACCCATTTGGACACCTCTATCCACAACCCCCACTACCCTGGGAAAACTCCACCAATGAGATGGCAATGGATACAACCAACAGTTTAGCAAGGGGTCAAAATTAGAATTTTCAAAGTTTGATGGAGACCAACCGGAAAGTTCGGTAAGGAAGGCTAAAAAATATTTTGAGTTGGGCAAGACTCCTAAAGAACAAAAGGTATCCATAGCTGAGGTATATATGACAGGGAGGGTAGATCAATGGATTAACAGTAATCAGATTGATACTAAAAGTTTGACTTGGCAGCAATTCAGCAATTTTGTGATATGCTCAGTAAAAGATTTGCTGCTGAAACACGCTATGATGTAACTGAAACATTTAGAGGCCTCACTCAATTTGGATCAGTGGAGACTTATATAGACAAGTTTGAAGAGATGATGACCTTGGTTAAGAGAAACAATCCTATGTTGAAGGAAGGATGTTTCTTGGGCTATTTCATATTATGATTGAAGAGTTACACCAAGATTCCATTGAAATCAAAAAAACACATCGTCGATGCCAACAAACTTTTCTTGGAATAGATTTAATCTATTATTTTTGTATTAAGGATGTGCTTATAAAGCGCTCTCACCACACCCCTAAAAGCTTTCTCGGCGAAAGCCCTCTAAAAACCCACACAAGCTTTCTCCCCAAAAGCCCTCTAGAAACCACGTCACACATTAACTCTTAGCCTCTCCCTGCTTTTATAGGCTAACGTCCAAGTCATGTCCGTCTCAAACACGAACACACAAACTTTATCTCTTTCTCAAATCAAGGGACCCGAAACCTTTCTAATACGTGTTTTACCTTTCCATTACGGATTTCTTCCATAATGTCTCCAATCTCACTACGTGATGAAGCCTCCAAAACGCACCTCCTGTATCTCCATCAGGCATCACCAACTCCCGTATTGAAGCCTCCAGGACTGCATCTCATGTATCTTCTCCACATAACATCACGTGCTCTAGCGTGAGCCCGATCACCTCGTGTGACATCTCAACCGCCTGGACCTCAGATTACCCCTTCCTAGTCCTGGTCCTCCTCGTCACCGACCGTAACCGTCTCTATGCCTCCACACACCATCTACCTTCGATCTCCATGTGCTCCAGTATGAGACCAACCGCCTGGACCTCAGATTATCCTCTCCTAGTCCTGGTCCTCCTCGTCACCGATCATGATCATCTTCACGCTCATCTACACATGCAAATACCAAAGAAACTTTCTTCCGGCACAAGCTCTCCACAACTTAACCGACATCAGCACACATACACACACATCACACTTGTCCATCCATAGACAAGAACAAAACCATCCACGACCAACAACTAGGACGTCCACGACCACAAACTCCATCGCTTACCGCAAAGCAGCTCCAGACGACTCAATATGACCTCTAGCTCAACAAGTACTCAAAAAACAACAAGTACTCAGGAAATACCATCGCTTCGCTCAAAACACTTAGAAATAACATCTGCATCGCTACCGACTTCAGAGCCACTGAGTATCGACTACCGAGTACCATCGCTATGACTACGACTACTGATCACAACACCTCTGTTGACCATGATCGCGAAAACCACGACCATTGAGTACTGAGTCCTTCTGACTACCGAGTACTCCTATCTTCCAAGTTCTAAAACCTGTGGGTACTATTCCTCCGAATATTATTCACCGATCACCGAGTACCTACCTGGTACTGTCGCAACGACCACCAATTACCGACCACCACACACTGACTAGCTAACCACTGGCCAAACACGAGTACTCGAGGTACTCGAAGACTACAAGAAGTGAAGCACTCGAACTGACAATGAAGTCTACGAGTACCGATCGCGAAGCTTACGGCAACCGATCGCAAAGCCTTCGACTACCGAAGACAACGACAGTAGACCGCAAAGTCTACGACTATAAAAATAAGACTGCGAAGTCTACAACTATAACAACAGTCTGCAAAGTCTACGACCATCGACTACAAAGCCTTCGACTATCAACCAGTAAAATCTACGACTATCGAGTATTGACCAGGTATTGTAGCTACGTCCATGAAAAAGAATTGTAACTACAATTACCTTTAGTGGTCATTCTATCGTGGTCGAAGTCGAACGTGGTTGAAGATGGACGTGATCAAAATCAGTCGTGGTCGGAATGCCGTAGTCAACTTGCCGTGGTTGAAGCCAGGCGTAGTCGAAAACAGACGAGGTCGTTCTTCCGTAGTCGTACTGTGGTGCTCGTACTACCTGGTCGAAAGCCGCAGTGCTTGAAGTTCGTCGTCGTCGAAGTTGGACGTGGTTGTAAATGACTTTGAGTGGTCATAAACATTAGCTGGACCATCACTCTTCGAGGTCGAAGCCAGCTGTGCGATCCTCCGATGCCAATCGAGTGCCATCTGATGTTTCGATGGCACTCGAAAGCCGTCCGGTGCGCAATGCTATTCGGACACCACTCGAAACAGATCAAAACCACTCAGAGTAGATCAAAACTACTCGGAACAAAGCAAAACCACTTAGGGCGACCAAAACCACTCGGAATCGACTGAAAACCACTCGAAACAGGCCAAAACCACTCGGAGCAACCACAATCACTAGGAGCCAACCAAAACCACACGGAGCAAGTTAGAACTGAACGTGATCACTCGGATTCAAAACCTTTGACTGCGATCAACCGAAACTTTCACAAACGCAAATTCCAAAGCAATCCAAATGTCAATTATTCATCATCACTTTTAATCATGACTACCATATGATCAAATATAGACGGAAAACCGTCTATAATAAGACGTTTAGTATATCTTTTTTTTAAGTAGTAGCATGGCGTCCCCACGGCCATGAAGACCGACGCAGGCTGGCTCTCCAGCTTGCTAGCTAGCTACTAGATGGTCAGCCTCATCCAACACAGCACACACACACAAATATAATTAGGGATGTGTGTGTGAGAGAGAGAATGACAAGAAGGAAGATAGGCATATGCATGGTGCTCAAAATGAAATCTAACCTAGCCTAGCTAACGTGCTAATGCTGGCCCATGCATCACATGGCACTGGCCAGGCCAAACCAATGCATGCATCGCGTTTGCATTCTGTACTGCGGAGAATGCATGGATCGAGGCAAGAGGCAGAATACTTTTGTGAGAGAGAGAGAGAGAGAGAGAGAGAGAGAGAGGGGATCCTCCCGGCACATCACGTGGTGCGGTGGTGGTTTGTTCCGTGCATGCCAACCCAAACTATACACATGTATATAATACAATTAACAAGGTATCATGGTGTCTGAACAGTATAATTTAAAATAGATATTTTATCTATGTATTATATGTAAATATTTTGAAAATTTTTGGATATCAAGTTTAACTAGTTTACTAAATTTAAATTGTAGTTACTTTTTATGATAGATTGATTATATGTATATATATCAGCAAAGTATATGATCTAAATTTGTTCGAAATTTTGAAATCGGGTTTTTATCTAAATGTGTATATTTTATTTAAATTGTTATAGATAGATATATACTCCATACTCTAAAACTGATATTTTCAAAAATATATTTAAATTTAAGTTGAGTTCATCCATTTAAAATCATGATGGCTAGGCACTGTGGTGCCACTACTCTCTAGTCTCTTTTTTTATGAAGCGGTAATAATAATGTCGATTGCTCGGGCATGATCTCTGAAAGATACTAAACGGGGTTGATGGCCTCACATGGCCACTGGCACGGCAGCTGCTCTCACTCGTGGCAGGCAGGAGAGCGCCAGGAAGACGCTGCATTTCTAATCGGTCCTTGATTCCACTTTTGTCTTATTTTTTTACTATTTATAAATTTCGTTTTTTTGAAATTTTGGTTTTTTTAGCTTTTTTGTTCATTCTTTTTTTTCGCATTCGTTTGCGTTGTTTGTGATGAGTTAGCATATTTTTTCTATTTTTATTTTTTAAATTTAATTACACTAAATAATTTATCTTCAGCTACAGTAAAATTTCAGCCGCTATAATGTAATTTTAGCCACAAGCCAAAGCTTTTCAGCCCACTACTTTTTTCTTCATTAGAGAAAAAAATATTTGGCGGCAGCTAGCTAAGAGATGGCTTTGACCCCGCTAAAAACGTCTTGAGCCAATTGGTTCTTTAACCTAGTTTTTCTCTTTTTTTTTCTTCTTTTTCTGCTGTATAGTCCTTGAAGGCATAAATATTTTTTATTTTACTTTAATTGAATACTTTAACTAAAAATTAACGTGTACTGTAGTGCTGTTTTAGTTAAAAGTAAAAAAACCATCCACGTGGGGTTTGCACCGATGATGGTCAAACTTATGATAGACTATTCAGGACTAGTACTACGTGCTAAACAGTGCTATTATCTTATTGCCATGCAATACTAGTGGGTAATGGCTCGGCTATCGGGTCTATTTGGCAACGGCTGCGGTTTATAGATTTTGGTTGAAATTTTTGAATTTTGACTGTTTACGGTACATATTACAGAAAGAGAGATACTCACTTACGAGTTTGGATAGTACAGATGTTGGACTTTTAATGTGTATATCGTTTAACTTGTAGATCTCATCTTGAGAAAATACTCCATTTAAAAGTTAGGTACTATAGTAAAAACCAAAAACTATCAGCTTCGGAGGAAAAGAACAGACTCATCTCCGTGTAGGTTGGAATTAACTATGGTTTTCTGATGTGCTTTGACATTAATTTTTCGCCCGGTCGAGGCTCACCACGCCTAGGTTCGAAGTTTTGTAACCTAGCGTGTGTCACATGCTGCTGTTTTGTAGACTTGCTGGAAGTGTGACACGTATTCCGGTTTGGGATAGGGGAGAGGTGTAAGAGTTTCAGCGTATGATTACCACCAACTGACCTAGATCCAAAATAACATAAACAAATAAGATTTCAAAAGTATGAGGTTTATTACGAAAACATTCGCAACAACTTGAAATCCAGAACTAGTTTATTACGAAAACAAAGAATTGCCGTGTTGTTGCATGTAGCTCAGGAAAACAAAGATGACATCAATACAAACTCTTACTACAAGTGGGTATACGCATGACTTGTTTAGGAGAGCACAAAAAGTCCCACTTTTTCTACCTTAAACATTTTGTTTGAAAATTGAAAGCCCAAAAATCGCTGCCTGCAAAAAAAGAGAGGTGATTGATGGTGTAAATTACCTGAAGTTATATGTGATTTTGATTCCTATCTTTAAACCATTTAAACTCGGTATGATCGAGGTGGAAACCCAAACATGACCCTAATTTACCCAATTAGTCAAAATAAAAAAATCAAATGCCAAAAGAATAGAGTTTATTTATAAAAAAATACTCCATCTGTCCATAAATGTAAGCCTTTTTTATTTTTTATGATGTCCAATGCTAGACTTCGACTATACAGAATTTTGCAAAATAAATCTAATGGTATTATTTTTATATAGTCAATCTATATATTTTTAACATAAATTAATGTTTAAAGCTTAAAAAATTATTCATACGGAACCCACAACGGCCTACATTTGTGAACAAAGCACGCATGTTTTTTTCTAACTAGCAACATTGTAAATGTATATGAAAAAAGGTATAGCAAAGATGTAGGGGTGGAATACATGGGAACTGTTTCTACATGTTCAAGTAGTTTCAAACTCATCGGCAACAAACTTGAATTCCAGAACCAGTCCACAAAAAACAAAGAGTGGTGTAGACGGAGTACAAATTATTGAAAAATTTAAAAATTAGCTACGACCAGAGCATCTACGTAAAAAAGAAAAGAAAAGAAAAGCTTCCCCTCTCGCACGACCAAGGGAGCCAGCAGGAAAAGGGGTGGGGCCCATCTTTTTTAATGCTTCAACAATATGACAGCAGTTTTGCCGTGCAGGCCGAAATTATTTCCTCTTGTCCCCCCACCAGCTTTTTGTTCAACCGGTTTCCCATACGCGATATTTATCGTCTCCCTACTATTTTTTTATACTAAAAATATTCCTTTTTTCACTTTTTCATGAAAAAAATATATTTTTGCCACTGTACCATGGGTAAGCTGTCTCGTGTTGGCCATATTCTTTTTTTTGCGGCTGTGGCTAAGAACTTCAGCTGTGGTTGATGAGTGAGTTTTTTTAGTTATGGCTTGGTATTTTTTATAGTAATTAGCTTTTAAACAGAGTATTTTTTTAAAGTAAAGTTTATAAGTTGATTATAGTAGATACTATTTTGACTTTATCTATATCGGTTAAAATAACATGCTCTCCGTACTCTCTCACGAATAGTCAGAATTCAAAAATTTAAACAAAAAGCCATAATTCACATTCCAAAAAACCCACCCAATAGCTTTTTGGCATGCTCCAAAGGGCTTTTAGCCCTGGCTGTTGGTTTTTTTGTAAGGGTTGTTTACTATAGCGGCTGTTAGTTTTTTATGAATAAAAAAAATAAGAAAAAATAATAAAAAACAGAAGAAAAAAAATAGAAAACACCGTAAAATCTTTCGAACAATGCAAAGGAAAAAGAAAACAAACAAAAACAAAAAAACCGAATTTTTTAAGCTAAAAGGCTACAGCCATTTAGAGCGGGATATTTGTCTGAATTTTTTTATATAACAGTAGACAGTGAAAGTATCAATATAGATGTTACCCACAGTTTTTAAGTTTGAACAGACGTTTAAAGAAATTTTAAAAAATATACAATTTTTTTTATTTCCAAGAAGCCGGAATAACGAGCCGTTAGCTTTGTGGTCCCCCGTCCGTTCTGTCTATTTAAGGTCTCTCATCCCGTCCTTTCCCTTCCTTCATCTCCTTGTCCTCATCGAGCTCCTCTCAAAGCCCGAGCTTTTCTTTTTTTTCTTGTTTTATTTTTCTTTCTTGGTAGAAGTAACAATAATTATGGTTCTCATCCTCCTCTCTCTGTAACCAAGGAGAGAGATCCAGAGGCAAAGCTTCAGGTAAACATGCATCTCTCTCTCATACTTTTTTTGGTGAGGATTTCTGTTGTGTTCTCTCCTTCAGGGGAGGGCTTTCTTCTTGCATGTAGAAAGATGTTGTTTTTCTGTTAACTTGTCACAGATCTTGAGAAAACACCACCTCATCTTGCAAACACGGGAAAAAATAGTAACTTGCACGTAAGGATTCAATTTTTTGTAAGACAAATCCATTGCAAATAACATACTTAGCGGCGGATCTCTGAAAAGATTCAATTTTTCTTAGACCAGTCCTCACAGATCTTCCGAAAGTCTGATTTGACCTCCAAAACGTGTTTCCTTGCACAGATCTATGTAAATATCCCATTTTTTCTAAGGAAGACTCCCACAAAGCTTCACCTCACCAAAAATACTTAAAGAAGATGCCGATTTTTGCTATTTATCTTCCACACCTAGATCTGTTCTTGAAGATTTTTACATCTTTTAACATTATCTTTGGCTGTTTTCGTTCTTGCAGGGTGTAAATTTTTTGGATCTAATCAACTAACCAAAAAGCCAAAAAAGAGCAAGAAACCATGAGCCACTTCGCCGCAATGAAGAGCCCTCTCCCGGTCGCCGCTTCCTCCGCCGCCGCCCCCGACGCGAAGAGCACGCTCTTCTGCCCCAAGCCACGGCGCCCGGTCGCCCCCCTCCGGTACCACCAGAGCAGCCACTCGGACGCCGGCGCCGGCATGGATCTGCTCGACCTCCTCCTCTCAAAGGTGAAATCTTTTTGCCACATCCCAAGATCCTGAGTTTCTTGCGCAGTTTTTGTTCAACGAGTGGCTAAATGTTTCTGCTCCGATTATTGGCAGGGCGAGGAGAGCAATCTCTCGGCGGCGTCCTCGCAGCCACCGCTCTTCTGCGGCTCGCCGCCTCGCCGGGCGTCGAACCCGGTGGTCCACGACAGCCGGTTCGGCATGGACTGTCCGCCCATGCCGGCGTGGCCGGCGGCCGCGCCGGCGCTGGTGGCAGTCCGTCCTACCCGCGCTCGGCGGCGCCACCGATGTCGCCGCGCGGCGCGGCCGGGTGCGCCCGCGCTCGGTTCGCGTTCCAGCCGGCTGCTGTCCGCGTCGAGGGTTTTGACTGCCTCGACCGCGGCCGCGGTGGCCGCGGCCATGGCATCACCGCCATGGCCTAGATGCACATACAACATCAAATAACCCTGAAACCACCCTCTCCCCTCCATAGTGCGAGCAAAGCTTCTTTAGCTACCACGAGCACTTGGAGGAGAGAGAGGGATGAGTGAGAGAGAGAGGAGGAATTTTAAGTTCTAAATTTAAGCCCCAAAAACTATATAATCCATCCATCCATCCAATCCCATAAGTATAATGAGTTTAGGTAATTTTACCACAAATCTTTTTGTTTGTAAATAAATTTTAGGTCCAGGTCCTTAATGTAAATTTGGGAGCTCTAGCTGGGGGAATTGGGTAGAAATCTAGAGGGAGGAGCAGGGACAAGGGCGTAAGAAAAGAAGCTCTTATGGATTAATCGATTTCTTCATGAGTCCCTGGCCTTCCTTTGGGATTAGTCATTGAATTAGGTGGGAGGGAGGTTGGGATTAGTTAGGTATCTGTCCCTAGTTCTTCTATGATGGTGCTTATTTTTGGTTTTTGATGGAATTGTTTTTTGTCCATGCAACCAAGAAATCCAATGTCATGGAGTCATGTACAAAAGAGTGGCTACCAGAAGAGTGAAGGACACCTAGGTTTGTGAGAGAGACATGATGTATTTGTGTTATCTTTTTTGTATATTGTAATATCCTGCTGGATTTCCAATGAAGCAAATCTGTATAATATGCTATGACTATCATCAATCACCACTCTTGCATTTTATTATTTTTTTCTCCTTGCAATTTTTTGGTGGTTGAATTGTCCATCACAACACATGGTTTCCATGTGCTCAAGCAACATGGAGAGGTGATAGTGATGGTGAAGTGCCAATGACTAATAGAGATCCTATGTGACTACTTTGGAAGCTAACTCGTGGAGATTTTAGGGGCCACGTTAAGTATGCTAAATTATCATGCCATCTTCATTTTCATTTGCTAGGTTTGTGAGAGAGACATGATGTATTTGTGATCTTTTTTGTATATTGTAATATCCTATGATTATCATCAATCACCACTCTTGCATTTTATTATTTTTTCTCCTTTCAATTTTTTGGTGGTTGAATTGTCCATCACAGCACATGGTTTCCATGTGCTCAAGCAACATGGAGAGGTGATAATGATGGAGAGCCTATGTGGCTAATCTGAAAGCTGACTCATGGAGATTTTAGGGGCCACGTTAAGTATGCTAAATTATCAGTATGCTAAATTATGATGCCATTCTTCATTTTCATTTACTTTTCTTTTTGATGTCATTTTCATCGAGGTGTACTACTGATTTTGAGCTGAAACATCTTAATTTCTCGCGGCAGTCAATCAATGTTGTTGACACGGCTGCTTTGCAATGGCGAGAAGAAAAAAAGAGGATAAGGAGGACATGGTTTTCTCTTTTATCTGTCAGTGCCAGTCTGCCAGAACGTAAGATGCAATGATCTTTGTATTGCTCACCTCACCTCAAAAGAAGTCAAGCTGAAACCGAAAGGACACAGAAAGATGCAAGCAAAGCAATAGCATGACAACTTTAGATACATAATTCTAGTAAAAAACAAACAGAAATCTTTGTCTGTAACTCAAGGCTTGCAGTTCAAAACCTTGTCCGTCTTAAGGCGTCTTTTAAGCTTGTTTGAAACGCAGAAATTCACAGGATCAGTTTATTCTTTGCTTCCCTTGTATTCTTTGCAAAAAAAAAAAAAAAATCTCCGCATTCACAAGGGAATCATAGAACTAGGGCTACCACTAGGTTAGGTACAGGTGACTTAAATCTATAGTTAATTTTATCTGTACCTATTTAAAATGATATTACACATACCTAAATAAAAAGGATACCTAATGGATTTAGATAACTTAGCGGGTAAAGGAGAAGAAAAAAAGAGGTGTTTAGTCAAAGAGGCTTACAAAGGAGATAGTTATGGTCGTGAATAAAGTGATGATGAATAATTGGCATTTGTATTGTTTTGGAATTTGTATTTGCGAAAGTTTTGGGCGATCGCAGACAAAGGTTTTGAATCTGAGTGGTTTCGATCAGTTCTGAGTGACTCTGAGTGGTTTCGGTCCAGTTCAAGTGGTTTTGGTCTGCTCAGAAAAAAATTGTCTAAAAGTACCAAAACAATACTCGTCAGCAGAATCATAGCGAAAAGTATGGATAAAGGACTCAAACTGAGTGCGAACCATCATTGCAAAGCTACGATAGATTGTAAAAAACTGACCACGATTAGACATAGAGAAAAACCATGTAAAATAGAAATAATCATCAATAAAAATTACATAGAATTTATGCCCATCTTTAGAGATAATAGGCGCAGGTCCCCACACATCTGAATGAACTAAATCAAAAGGACAAGAAGACAAGGACTCACTAAAATGATAAGAAAGTTGTAACTGCTTGCCCAGCTTACAACCCTGAAAAAACATGACCATGTCAACAGTAACACATCCGAACACCCTGACGAACTAGTGAAGAAAGACGGGACCCACACAAATGACCTAAATGGTGATGCCATTGTGCAAAACCTCCAAAGGTGGTGACAACAGAGGCAGTGGAGGTAGACGTAGATGTGGTAGGAGCAATTGAAGCGGACGAAAGGTGAAGATGGTCGAGAATGTAGAGACCCTGACATCCATACATCACCGGCCAGTCTTAAGTACCGTCCCTGTCTATCGATCCTAAACAAAATAGGTGTGAGAGTCAAAACCAACCCTACAACTGAGATCGGTGAGCTGATAGCATGTAGGTAGGTGGTTGCTGGCGGCAGCCGGTGGTGTGGCCGGTTACGAAAGAGAGGACATGAAGTTGACTGGTGGTGTCACTGGCGGCAGCCGATGGTGTGGCTGGTTACGAAAGAGAGGACATGGAGTTGGTCAAAACCAGCTCACGTGTCAAAAAACCACTGCTATGTTGATGTCACGTCAGCTAAAACCACATTCAATCAGTCTCACAGGGGGTACAATAAACAGTATTGATAATTGAGGGTTGTAAAACATCTAGTTTTGCACTTTCAGGTTGAAAATTAGATAACCGTAAGAGTTTAAGAGGATAAAGTAGATTTTATTCCTTTGCGGAATGCCACGGAGACATTTTTTGGCCCCTAACCTTTACTGCTTCCTAGATATCACTGGTATCTAGTTCTAACAGTTGTGATTGACTTTTCAAATCATTGTACCCTAATCGTATAGGCTATAGCCCATTAGCCCTTTGCACCAGACACCAAATCTTATATAGAACCCACAAAACAGTATCTGGAAAAAAAATTGGACTTTTCTGACCAAAATTAACAGCAAAAGAGTTGGTGTACTAAATTTTCCTGCAAGCAATTTGTGCTAGAAATGAATTTGTATGGAATCTGATACTAAGATAAGTATGGTGTGATATATGACCATACACAGAATTACTCGTTTTCTTTTTTCAAAAAGGATAGCATGGCTACCTCAATACTGTGAGTAGTTCAACTTCGAATTGGTTAGGTGTAAGCATTGAAGCAACTGGGGCAACCTAAGTATAATTTGATGAGAAAATGAATATATTAGGATGGGTAAACATATGGGGCCTGTGTAAAGCATTATGAGCAAGCCATAAAGATCGAGAACTCACAAGAAAACATATTTGAAATGACCGACTCTGGCCTATGGTATGTAATTCAGTTCATAGCTCAATTATCAAAAGGGAACACAAGGTAAAGAACCGGCTCTACTCACTTCTACAGGAGATGTAGTATAACTGTACTGTTCTATAACAAAAAGTACCACTTCAGTCTAGGGAAGGGATTTGCTTACAGAAGCTGTGAGCACTATACATATTGGCATACAGTCAAAGCTTGCATTTTTGTGTTAAATTAAAGCTTCTAAATGCTACAAAGCCTAAGAACAAGCAATTCCCAGCATTTGATATCACACGAGATAAACTAAGCAAGTTGAACAGGGTCAAATCACCTTTTGTTGATAAACACTAGCCACGTAGGCGCGGCGCTACGCCACGCCAGCCACCGTACGCAAAAAAATAAAAGAGGCGATAATTCGTGAGGAGCTTTTAAAAACCGGGCGAAACGATTTTGAGGAAGGTAAAGGGCTTTTCCGGAAAACCGGGGCAAAATGTATTTTCTAAAAAGGCGGAGGGTTTTCGGAAAACCGAGGATCTGACGTAAAAACCGGGACCCGCGCGATTCAAAACGCGGGGCTATCGAGCAAAATGGAGGGGACAAAAAAAATTTGTAAGGACCTTTTCGCGAGAATCAGGGACCTGTACGCAATTTCAGGGAAATTCGGGTAATCACCACGGCCGGCCGTACCGTTTTCTCGCAGCCACGCGCCGCGCGCGTGTTCCCCCGGAACGTCAATGGCTGGGTATATATTAACTCCTGATGAACATAGAGTTTTCCTTCATCACCTAGAACTGGGTCACAAACCGCAGAACGTTTGCAAACAGATATTAACCAATTATATTATGCCACAATCAGAGGAACCAACCATACAGATAATGAAAGGTCATGCACCCTGTTAATAAATGAGTATAGTGCACCTGTTAATATCTGGTTTAGTTCCGGTTAGGCCTGACAGAGTGGACCCGATAGGCTCCTCTTGGACCCATTTTATGAAGGCCCAGATATATGATTACGGCCTAATTATACTGATAGGCCTATTGTTGCGCAGCTCATCTTAAGCCCATGTAAAGCCTTTTCTTTGCTTTTCGTGAGTGTAAGCCCATGCAAAATGTTCTTGTGATGAATCCTATCCCCTGTTTTGCACCGATGTTTGGGCCCATCGCATCAATGTATCTCTATTTTATGACAAAATTATACCCTTAGAAAAAAGACAGAATTATATAAAGTAAATTTCATAGAACTACCTATACTTCCACACAACTACACCTTTAAAAAAAGTTTTCAAAGAACCACACATTCTTTGCCAAGTCTATCAAAAAAACCACACTTTTAATCCTATTTTAGTCAACGGGTGTATCAGGCTGGACCTATGTGTAAGTGACACAACGGGGTCTTACATTGCCACATGTATCCTTCGGCTGCTGTGCCAATACACATGTGGCAAGTCGCATGCTGACACGTGCAATATATGTGGCCATGTAAGGCTGTGTTGTGTCGCTTACACATGGGCCCTGCTTATCGGACTCGTTGTCTCGAACAAGATTCCATTGAAAGTGTAGTTTTCTGATAGACTTGGCAAATAATGTGTAGTTCCTTGAAAACTTTCCTTAAAGGTATAGTTTTATGAAGGTATGTATAGTTCTATGAAATTTACTCAATTATATTTATTGCAACATCTAGCCGTGAAATTGTGTACAATGTAAGACGAGTTCCTAGTTGGTTCGATAAGGCTAGTGCTTGTTTTCAATATGAGGTTTCATCTGTTTTTCATGGGTTTCATTATACCATCTTGATCCATGTTTTCATTATACCATCTGTTTTTCATGGGTTTCTAATGAAGTAGGAAAATAATAGCGATATCTATTACTTCCTTTAAAAGAAAAACACACACACACACACATATATACTCCAAACCACAGATTATTATCAACACCTTAGGCTTTTAGATTGCTTGCCTTAAAATTTGAGCAACGTATAACAGCCACAAAACATTGCTGTTGCATAATGTTTAGAAGGAACATAAACTAGAAACTAAAAGCAATATATCCATCCAACAATAACAAACATTGTATATATACAACCAAAAGTTGGTAACAATAATAAAACCAAAAGTTGCTGCAAAAGATGGAAGGCTTGTCTTTTCTAGCTCACCGTGCGTTGAACGCATGAACAAGAGCAAAATATGACGGCAAAGAAATATATATCGCAATACGATTATGCTAGCATTTTGATATGTTTTTTACTATGTATATCTTGCAACATGAATATGGTTTGCATGTAGTTTTCTCTGCAAATACAAGAAACACCAAAATCACCCCAAAAACACTTAGGGTTGCAAAGTAATGCCACCATCCACCGTGTAATCTTCTCTCCAAATCTTTTTTTTTTTGCATAAATCCCATCATGGTCACATAGGAAACACACGAACAGAAGAATTGAAGAAAACTGAGCGACATTGTATATGATGAAAATTTGCTACTGGTTTCAAAAAACTGTGTGCTACAAAAGAAGAAGATTGAAACTGTGTCTTTTCCAGTCAAACATATATACGCTAAATGCATGAACAAGAAAAAGATATCAGACCAAAACTAACACGATTATAGTAGTTTGATACGGTGTTTACTGTGTATATGTCGTGAAACTAAAATGCGTATGACCTCTTAACGAAAAGGTGTATGGCGAAAGAAAACCAGATACATACATTGGTTTCTTGCACACCAAAAGGTCAAAAAAAAAAGCAAAAAAAGAAAAAGAAAAAAGAACCAGCCAGCCTCCTTTGCCTTCCCCACTCGTCCTTCACTTCTTCTCTCGATAAATACGTCAATAATTTTTTTTTTCTCTCTTCCCCTCCTCCTCGTCGTCGTCCTCTTCTTCGATCTCTCCTCCCATTTCCACGCTCAGGGGAGAGAGAGACGGCGGGATAAAAACCCCGCCTTTGCGCCTCCGCAGTATGCGGAGCTAGTCGCGCGGGGGGGCCCACACCATGCAGACCGGGCCCGCATCGCCGGAGAAGGCGCCGGCCCCGCCGGAGGAGCCGGCTGTGGTGGCGGTTGGTGAGGCGACAGAGATGGCGGAGGCTGGTGGGGAGCAGGGGAAGGAGGTGGTGGAGGCGGAGGACGAGAGGGGCGGGGGGTGCCGGCGCCGGCGCCGGCAGCGTGGGGAGGGGAGCGGGGTGGTGATGGTTAAGCGGGAGCTGCTCGCGCGCTGCATGACGTGCCCGCTCTGCCACCGCCTGCTCCGTGACGCCACCACCGTCTCCGAGTGCCTCCATACATGTGAGTACTCAACTCCGCCGCACCACCACGCCGGGAGCCTCGAAAGCTCCAATTTCTACGACGATTTGACGCGTTCTTGAGCATTACGGCGACGATTCGGCGAGTGCTTGGTTCTTGTGGCTCCCGATTTGGCCGCCTGCGACGTCGGTTGGTGGCGTCGAGATCGCCATTTCGTGATCCGGCGATGCTGTATTGCTATTGAATGCCTGGTTCTTGCCTTCTTGGCGTTCTTGCGTGATTGCGATTCTTGACGTGCGTTATAGTTCGTGTCGCGGTTCCGCCTCGCGATTCTACGTAAATCTGGGGACATTGTAGCTCGGGTTCGTGGGTTTGACTTGACCACGTTTAGCAACTTTATTACTTCCAGATTCTTGCCTTATTGGGCTGTGTTCCAGTTTAGTTTCTAGACCAATGCTGCTTTGGTGATCAATGTGATGTTATATCAATGCTGGGCTTCAAGAGGTGGATTTTACGTAGATTGGTGATCTTTGTGCAAATCGGTGAGCTGCTTTGGTGCCTGTAATCCTGTTTAGATAGTTGTTTAGTTCTCTCGTGCTACTAATCATGATGTTATGTGATCTTGCAGTGTTCTGGTGTGAGTTGGTATTCAACTTGAGTTCATGATTTAGATTAATATCTGTAAGCGATTGGAACGATTGGTTCAGCCTACATTAGTTGTTGTTTTGCATGTGGGGGTCCTTGCAATGTTGGCCTGGAATTGGTGGAACTGTACACATAACTTTTGGGTCCTCAGTGTGGATCATGGTGCTGTAAATATCTGCAAACTATTTAATTGCTCTGCATGCATGAATCAGTTGGTGTAATTGTTCATGTTGTCTGTGCCCTTGAGATACTGAGGATCTTGATTTTTTCCAACATTCGTAAATTCTTTACTTTGTGTGCTATTAGTTTTTAGAAAGGAATTAGTATTTCTAGGGCAGACCATTCAGGTTTTAAATCCTATCCTTGCTGTAAAATGTTATATTAACTTTATTTAACCCCTCGCATATTCACATCCGTTGCTCTGTTTCCTTTTACTTCCTTTTTGCTGGGATGCATATAATCATTTGGGCTTTGTCTCCTTCTTGTAACATCTTTTATGGCTACAATACCATTTTATTTAGCCAATTGTAGCTTTGTTCTAAAATAAGCTTCTCCAAAGACATCCCTTTTGAATAATATGTCTGGTATAGAGAAATGGTTACTTTATTACTACATTTTGGTTGCTGAGAAGCAATGTTGGTGGTTTTGATCTCTTGGTTATCGATCCTCCTAGTTTTTTTCCTTCTCTTGTTTTTGAGACTGGACACATGCGTGCATATCAAGTAAACAATGGCTTCAATTGGTTGATAGAATTTTATTATACTGAATCTTTTGTTCTGCAAAAGCATGCAGATCATGCTGTTTTGCTTAACTCTGCAGAATACGAGAATGGCTTATTAATGTTTTGATATAATCGTGTTTTTTCTGTATGATTTTGCTGTATATAAGTATTGTTGATCATATCAACTGTCTTTTGATCCCCTTAGTCTAATTGTAAACAATTTTTTGGAACTTCATGCTATATGGCCCATGCTAGTAATGCCAGAGCCTTTTTTTCCATTTGCATGCATCTTTTTTCCTTCCTAGTATATACATAAACTTCAGAACATTCTTTATGTTTTCCATGGAAAGGAAATTTTGTGCTGCAGCTTTTCCCCCTGACAAATGAAATATATTGCCTTATGCCAGTCGTCTACGCTATGAAATCCGCACCTCTTGGTTTCTCACGATTTTTGAGCTTTCTTCTTTGCATTATGCAGTTTGTAGAAAATGTATCTATAAGAAGCTGAATGATGAGGAGTTAGACTACTGCCCAGTATGTAAAATTGATCTTGGCTGCGCTCCAGTTGAGAAGCTTAGGTATTCTACTCATGACCTTTTTTTTTTGTTTTGGGGGTGTCCTTAATCTGAGCAGTTGTTGTGTTTATTTGCACTACTTTGACTTCACAGCATAAGTTCCCTAGATTTCTTACTGTTAGCTTCTATTTCCATTGGATAACAAGATGTCAGAACTTCAACTTTGGGCATAAACCATAATAGGTAGTTGCAATGAACTACAGATAATAAAAGAACAGAAGCATAGAAAATTAGAAACTTTGCAGTATAAAGGACCTATTCAGCTTTCTGAACAAGCTGAAATGTATCTATGTTGCTCCTGTATAATTGGAGCATCTTTTTTGGATTGTTGCACTCCAGTTAAGAGTAGAGATTCCTGCAATTGGCCAAACTAGCTTATATGAAATATGAAATCCGTGTTGCTTGAGGCTCCTAGTGCAAATTTGCATTCTGTAACATAATATTCCACTCACAAGAAAGCCCTGATATAAGAATCCCTTCTAAAGATATGCATTGTGCAATTGACCACAAGTGTTCTTTCTTGTCTGGCATCATTTTGTCTTTTTAATAGTCGTCTGACATCATTTTGAGCTTTACTAATACCAAAACTTTGCTGTCACTATACCTCTATGTTTTGAAGACTTCTTGACAGCCGTTTGTTCATGGGGGAGCGCATTTACATAGGTCTTTATATTGGGTGCGACTCATGGTTGTCATGGCGAACTTGGCGACCTAGGTGACTGCTGGGCGCCAGGACGCTATGGCGTCCAGGCGTGGCACGTTGACCAAAATGAATGCAATTGCCAAGAGGAGCACGAGCGTGGAGGGGTACCTAAGGCAGGCGTGCGCGACGGAGGCCGGCATGTGGGTGAGCCCCGTGCGCACGTCGCGGCCGAGCGGGAGCGCGTGCGGGGAGAGGAAGAGGAGCGGCTTCGGGGGCAGGCCGTCGGGGTGGTGGGGGAGGTGGGAGGAGTCGATCTCGCATGCGATGGCGGTGATGTGGGCGGAGAGGTTGGAGGAGGTGCGGGCGGAGGAGGTTTTGATAGTGGTGGTGATGGCGGTGGGATCGCGGGGGGGTGAAGGCTAGGAGGGCGAGGAGGTTGGTGGAGAGGAGCATGAGGAGGTTGAGCAAAGCGGGAGAGCAGAGGCAGGAGAGGACATGGCCATGCCGGCCTCCCGCCGCCGACCCCATCGCGGCGAGCTGCGCGAGCGTAGAGGAAAACCAGTGGATTCGCACGCTCGACTAGGGCGCAGATTTTGCCGGTGCGGTGAGGAGGGATCTCGGGGTCGGCAGGTTTTGGCTTTGCCACGCCCATCCGTGTGTGGGCGGCTTCGCTTGGTTCGTTGCTTTGTTGGAGTGGGGGGAGTGAGTTGAGTCTATGAGTTAGTCACTCACCTGGCAAGGCATCGCCAGACACTTCGCCGTAGTCGCCTTGGCATTGCTGTGGTCGACTAGCCTTTGTAGGCGCTCGCCTACTAGGCCAAGGCATGGCGAACCTCCATGGCATCGTCCCTGCACCGCCACGACGCCTAGGCGACGCCATAACATCCATGGTGCAACTTCACTGTGTGCCTTCACCAAAGAAATGCTTATAATCCGAAACACAATTGAATGCTACTATTTGGCGAAGAAGTCTTTTTTTTCCCCCGAGAAAACTTGATCATGTAGCTGTTTTGACTTGGGGGGAATTTTTGGTGAATGGAATTTTGTGTTGTTAACTTGTGGCTTTCTTCTACTCATTTTTCGCTATCTTGATTTCAGAGCTGATCACAATTTGCAAGATGTGAGGGCAAAAGTTTTTCCATTCAAAAGAAAGAAGGTTAATGCCGAAGATGTTGAATCTCCCATTACACTGCCTGTTAAAAGGAAAGAGAGGTCTATCTCTTCATTGGTGGTCAATGCACCTCGAATAACACCAATGGGTTTGACAGGGCGCCGAACAAGAGCCGTTACCAGGAAGGCTGCCGCCGCATTACGTGGCCTTGGTCCTATCATTGATCCTGTAAAAAAGGATAATGATACTGCCAATAAACATGCTGACAATTCAAGCTTGCTTGATAGCTTGAGCAAAGTACCTCAAACTAGAAGACAGGTAAAGAATCTAATTGAATCATACCCTATTACTTGTGTAGCTTTGCAGTTTGTGTTTTCAAATTAGCTACATGGAGATTGTGCATCTGCGTGCATACCAAATTCTCAAAAACGAATCAACAGAAGAATGCATAGTATCACTAGCAGTCATTTGACGGTATCATTTTCAGGTATTGTCAAATGCGGAAACATCAAGTCATCCCTCTAGTAAATATAAAGCAGGTGATAATAAGGACTTGGATAAGGCAGAGCTCTGGAGACCTTTAAATTGTCTTGTAGAGGCTGCAAGCAAAAAGTCCTTCAGATCAAGTGCACAGAGTCCAGCTGTTAAGGGAGAGCAACTCAATGAATTTCCTAGTAGTGAACATGCTAGCAGAACAAAGGCTAGGGAGCATCTGCAGAAGTCCAAAGTTCAAGATGACAAGAAAGATGTTCCTGTGCCACTAATGATGCTTAAAAGGAAAGGGGCTGGCCGGGGGAGGAAACCTTTCCAAGCTTCAGCCAATGCAGCTTCTGGTGCTGCAGCTAGCCAGAACGATAGGGCATTAAACCCTGTATGGTTTTCATTGATTGCCTCGTTTGACCAGTAAGTCACCATTATAGTATCAATAGCCCTCAAATTCAGTCAAAGCAATATCTTAGGTTTGTTCCCCTCCCCGCCTGATCTTCTGTGATCCAATTGTTTTCAGGAAAGGAGTCCCACCCTTGCCACAGATACCTGCCCACTATTTGAGAATAAAGTAAGCTCATGTTCCTCAGCTCCGCTGCAGATGCACCAATAGTTCTCATTATTAATAATTCTCTAAATATGCATTTGAAATGGATGTTCTTGGCATTGAACTGTTCTATGTGTTTCTAATGGAATTATGGAAAAGCATGAAGCTTGAGAGAGGGGGTGGGGGACTTCAGTTAGAACTTACAAGTGAAGAAAAATATGTTCGGCGTTTGGAGATGCTATGCCATGGTATTACCCGATGGTGTCACGCAGATGTGCATGTATTTGCACAGCTGAAGAAAATGCATAACTTTAGTTACTCCGAAGTATATAACTTTGCAGTGAAAGTTTGTGTAACTTATTATTTGACAAAAGACTGATTTGATCAACTTCATTATTACTTGCTTGGATTTGGATTAGTTATGCATGCATGTTGTCATGTGGGGCAAACTTTATGTTAAGGGTATTAGAGATAAGATAGGAATTGTATTATTCCTTTCCTTATATGCTTTGCATTCCTTATCTGCATATGGCATATTCCTCTGTAATATCTCCTTATACTCTCTATATATATTGCCCATTGGACCTCTTCAATATATACACAATATTCATAACATGGTATCAGAGCTGAGGTTGAAACCCTAACATCGATCTACTTCCGCTGTTGCTACCCCCGGGAGGATTGGTCTCCTCTCCCGGGGGCGGCCATCTCAAGGACCGCCTCCGGGCCGTCTTTGCCACCTGCGTCTCCGGCAACCCGAAGCTCGCGCCGACGTCTCCTCCCAGCAGTCGTTGCTCCCGCCAGATCCTACCAGCCCCCGCCAGATCCGGACAGCGGCGACCTCCTCGAGGCGCCGGAGACTACCGCCCGAGGCCGCCGCTGCCGTCACTCGCGCCCCTGTCGTCCAAGATCCGGGCCACCACCGCTGCTCGCCTCTTCTTGGTCGCCGTCGCGCAGATCATCGTTCTCCGGCCGCCTCCGGCCTCTCCGCCGCCGGATCTGGAATCCCCGCGCCAGATCCGACCACCTCCGCTCCAGATCCTAGCCGCCGCGCTCCGTCACCCCCAGATCTGGACACCGTTGCCTCGGATCCGGCCGCCACGGCTGGCACCGCGACGGATCCGACCGCCGGCCGATCAGTCATCTCCGACACGCCGCTTAGAGCCGCCACGAGTCAGATTCGGTCATCCTCACTCGGCGCCGAGGTCTAGATCCGATCCGATTGGGCCGTCGTTGCCTCGGGGACTCCGCCGAGCTCGACCGCCGCGCCCGCCGGACCACTGTCGTCTTCGCGACTCCTTGAGGTCGCCGCCGTCCGGCCACCACCTCCACCGACTCGATGATGGGAGCCCGATTGGCACCCCGACGCCGCTTCCTTCGCCACCGCCGCCTCCCCGCCGTGTTTGCTGCCGCCGCTTTGGACGCCGCCTTCCGGCTGTCGTGCCGCGCTACCGATGGGAGGGCGGGAGGTGGTGGAGAAGCGGAGGCGGGAGTGAGGGGCGTGAAGAGCGAGAGGGGTCTGAATGTGAAGAGAGAGGGGAGAGGGGATTTTAAAGGGGGATCGGAATGTGAAGAGAGAGGGGAGGGGATTTTTCCTGCATAGAAGTATAGGAATTTTCTTTTGCATAGCAGCAGCCGCCGCTCTACTCTCTGAGCCGCATGCAGATTGTAGAAGTCGTTATGATGCCGCCGCTTCTTTAGCCGCCATCTCGAGCTTCTAAGGCCGTCGTGCGTCTTCTGCACCTTGTGTACTGCGCTGCTGCCGTCGTGGGCTTTGATCTGCGCCGCCATGCTTCTATCTATTCCTCTTCAGCTTGATTTGACAGTTTATTCACAAGCTGCACGTAACGACGACATCATCAAGACTCGGACTTTAGATTTTTTTTCTTGTTTTAGTGTTAACTCCTTTTTCAAATGCAATGCTATTGCATACGCCTTGCATTTGAGAGGGGGTGTTAAGGGTATTAGAGATAGAATAGGAATTGTATTATTCCATTCCTTATATACCTCGCATTCCTTATCTGCATATGGCATATTCCCCTGTAATATCCCCTTGTACTTCTTATATATATTGCTCATTGGGCTTCTTCAATATATACACAAAATTCATAACAGTTTATACCCGGCGGCACAAAACCTTAGGGCCGGCCAGGCTGTAAGCTGGTTGCGCCCCCTTTGCTTGCATAGTTTGGTTAAGTTAGAGATAAATTCCTTGAGATCAGATTAAAATGGATCCTTAATATCCTTTCCATATTAGATTGATTTGTTAGGCCTCTTTATAAAGGGGAAGTGATTGATTGAATAAAGCAAGCAAGGATTAGGATTGTACCTAATCTCCTGCTCCCTGCGCCTCCTGCCACCCGACCTTCTTCCACCTCGGCGGCTGGGGGACTTCCCTGGCCGCTGCTCACCGACGGCTCCCAGGTGCCCTCCTCACCCGGCTAGCCAGATTCTCCCCTTCCACCTCCAGTTAGAAAGGCCCTCACTTGACAGTTTAGTTATGCATGCATGTGGAAGGGGCTTAGATATGCAGATCAGCCACTGGTGTTTGAGATTGATCATTAGTTCCCACTGATGACCGAGTTTTTGATGCAGTGTGTTAGTTTCTGCTGCATCAGGCTAATTATAACCTTGATACCATAACATTCTTTGTTTTCAATTGTTTCAACCATGCTTATTAAGTCGTCGACTAGTCAACAAGTCGGTGCCGAAGAAACGACTGGAGCCGGCGACTCGACTTGCTTGCAAGTCGGGCGACTGGTCGACTAGTCGTCAACTTACCCGTCGACTAGTCAGCCAAGCGGTGCCAAGTTAGGCAACTTGGGAGGAGGGACGTTGTACTTTTGGCCTTTTGCTATTTTAGACTTCGGAACTTGTTGTTGTGTTACTCAACTATCGTGTAGAACGCTATTGTCAATGAGAACTTGATGTTTTAGATGCTTTAAAGATAGATTAAACAAGTCAAATGAAGGGAGTTTGGACTCAAAACATGTAAGTCATTGGTCCTCTCTTTAATTCAAGTTATATATGTACTTTCCAATCATTACAATATAGGGTATATAATATATACATGTGTACATACATATCACTGTCACATGAACAATACCCAACTAGTCGATAAGTCAGTCACTAGGAGGGTAGTGTCGACTTGCCGACTTAATAACCTTGGTTTTGTTAGAGTTGTAATCTTGTTTTCCAATCGTAATCGTAACTCTAGTTGTGTACGAGTGGTCGGAGTCGTGTACGAGTTTGATCGTGGTCGTATACAAGTCCAGGTCGTGGTCGTATGCGAGTTCGGGGCGTGGTTGTATACGAGTCTGCTCCACAGTCGTAGTCGTGTCCAAGTCTGTTTCATAGTCGTAGCCGAGTACGAGTAGTAGTCGTAACCTTGTCGGAGTCGTGGAGTAGGGTATAAAAGGCAGAGCCATGTAACTGAGAGGGCAAGACGAGAAAAATCGAGGGGCGAGAAGGGTGAGAAATGCCAAGGTGATCGTTGTGATCGAGAGGCAAGAGAGAGAGAGGAAGATCAGGGGGTATTGTAGAGATTTGTGTAATCGAGAGAAAGAAATAAAGAAGAGAAGAGAGGTTTGGCTCTGGAAATCTATCGAGTTATCTGTGTTCTCAGACGTGGTCGTAAACGACTTACGACCACGGTGAGCAGGGGATCGCAGGCGTGGTCGTAAAGGAGTTACGACCACGGCAATCGAGCAGCAGACGTGGTCGTAAGGAGTTACGACCACGGTCGTGAAGCGAGAAGACGTGGTCGTAAGTCGTTATGACCACAGCGGGGAGACGTGGTCGTAAGTCATTATGACCACAGCGAGGAGACGTGGTCGTAAGTCGTTACGACCACAGCGGTCGATAGAATCACTGTGTGGTCGTAAGAAGCTACAACTACGGTGATCGACCGTGGTCGAAAGAAGTGTAGCGCAGCGGCAGTGAACGTGGTCGTAACTTCTGTTGAAGTTACGACTACGTGGTCGGAGCAGCAAAGCGTGATTGGAGAGATCACAGTGTGGTCGTAACGACTGTCTGTGTGTTCGGAGGACTAACAGAGCGGTCGTAGCTACACAGGAGGTGGTTATAACCACTACAATGTAGTCGTACGGCTATAGGAGGTGGTCATAGCGATCAGAACGTGGTCGTACGGCTACAGGAGGTGGTCGTAGCGATCAGAACGTGGTCGAACGACTGCAGAAGGTGGTCGTAGCGGCCCGGACATGGTCGTAAAGATCTTGGCACTGTCGTAAAGGCTGTAACAGGTTTCAACCATTATGCTAAGTGAAACTGAATAGGACTGTTGCTCAGGGACAGTTCCTGTATGGTCATGCAGTTATCACAACTCATAAGCTTGTTCTTTCTGCCCCCTGATCACTTTAGTACATGTATAATGTGTAAATATGTTTATAGCTAGCCTGGCAGAGGAGTCAGTGTCAACTTCAGTAACTTGTATGTTTTCTTCTGTAGTAGATACAGCTAGCTTTCATAGCTTGATTGTGAACTTGATCCCCCTTTTAATTTTGTTATAGTTGCGGTCACTTTTGTACATCTATTAGTGTAATCAGGAGCTATTTTTGTTATTTTGCAACTAAATATCTTTTAGCTGTTCAATTGTGGCTAATGCGTTGTCTAATGATAGAGATGGAAATATACCTGCATCGTCCATCCAAAAGTACATTATGCAGAAGCTCAGTCTTCCAAGTGAGTCTCAGGTGAGACTTCTACCTTCCAGTATTGTTGACTTATTGTTACCTTGTGCTTAATTTTTTTACCGCACTCATGAATATCTAAGGCTATAAGCATGCTATGGAGTTCATCGTAAAGAATGTCGGCAATGTAATTATTGGAACCTGTGTACATGTTGGCATGTGCTCAAACTGAGTAGTTCTGGTCTTAGAAATAGAGGTAAAAAACACCTGCTGTTACCAACACCTTTATCACTTTGCATGGAGGTGAACAATGTGTTCCAGTGTTGCCACCTGTCCATATATTGCGATCGAAAGGTGCAGTTTTCTCACACAATGAATGATAATGGCCTGCCAAAATATTCTATTTTTATGTGAACGCTAGCTTTGAGTTGAGCATCACAACTTGTCTGAACAGTACCCAATCTTGGTGTTTACAGGTTGAAATAAGCTGCTGTGGGCAGTCAGTGAACCCTGCACAACCTCTGCGAAATTTAGTAGAGCGGTGGCTGAGGGTGGGTCCGGCGCGCCCTTTGCAGATGGTGGTAGGCTCCTCCGGTGGAGACTTTGTGATGGTGATATCCTACGGGCGGCCAAAATCTGCGTCGTCTTGAATGTTCGGCCTGGCAATCTCCTGATCCGACATAAGGTTGATGCTGCTAGCTAGATGTTGTTCGATTCTATTAGGATTTGTTTGTTTTTCGTTCTTGATATACAGATAAAGGCCGTTGTAATTTGGAATTCGGTAGTCGGTAGTCGGTGAGAATTGAAAATTTAGGCTGGATAAAGAGAGGATATATATCGTTAACCTTCGCTTGGAAGGGATGGATGAATGGGTGCAGTGGACTGCTGCTCCTTTGTTTCTTCAGCTGTATCCTGGATTGAATTGCTGCAATACAGTAGACTGAATTGTTTGGAAATCGAAATTTTGAATTGTTCGGTCAAAGTGACTTGCGCTGCTGATATTTTGAATTGTTCGGTCAAAGTGGCGCTATAACTGCATGCATACAGAAGTTAAGTACTCTCCGACTAGATAATTAGTAGTGATTAATAGTAATCACTAATGGGGCCATGTTTCAACCACAGCACATGGAAATCAAAAGAACACTTGGAAGTCCCAGATAATGCATGTTCAGCGACCGTGGCTGAAGCATGGCGTGCTCAGTCAAAAAAACTGACCAATAAAGAAACTTGCATGACCGCAAGCGAAACTAGTTGCAGCACTCGAACCGCTCACGTCCTACCATGTCCACGTCCTACACATATGTATGCATGTGCGTGCTGCATCGGCAGTTTTCAAAAGAAAATTCAATGAAAATAAAATAAAAGAGAGGAGTTGCCATAACTTCCCTCTATCAACCACCCTCTCATCTTTGCTCTAAAAATAGGGGGTGAGGAGTAGAAAAGAGCAAAGGCACGGAGAACATTTGGTAGGAGAAGAAAATGTTGGGCAAATTCTAGGAGAAAAAAAGACACACAAAACACACCTGAAAAGAAGAGAGGGAGCCAAGCCAGGGAAGAAGGTGAAGTTCTTGCTCTTCTTCTTCCTCTTCTCCTTCACGCTTCAGTTCGGCCATCATGGTACAAATCAAAGGGTGTTCTCCGCATTTTCCCTTTTTACCCTTTGGTTCGGCCATCGCGCGGTACGAATCAAGGTTCTTCATTTTTTATGATTTTTCCCTCCTCATGGTTTGGTCCCGTCAATGGATACAAATGCAAAGAACGAGTTCTTGATCCCATGGTCTTAGGTTCGGTCCTCTACAAATGGATACGAATCCAGGGTAAGAGGCAAGAAAATCTCACCTCCTCAATTCGGTCCCTCAAATGGATACAAGTTAGGAGTGGGTATATGTTGCCAAAACATAAAGTATAAAACACAAACTTCACCTAGGTTACGCTACGTGCAAGCGCTTAACATCTGCAAGCATTATGCAGTGCTAATAGTAATACAAAGCGGAGTAAAAGAATAAATGATGGAAGAAAGGAAATACTTTTGTTGCGGTTATGTACAAGCAAGCGCTCGATATTTGTGAGCACTATGTAATGCTAAACATCTACATGCACTCTAGTTACGACCATCTCTAAATACTGTAGCTACGACCATCTCTAAATGTTGTAGCTAAGACCGCCAACCCAATACTATAGCTATGATCACTAAACCATGCATTGTAGCCATAACTATCCACCATACATTGTAACTCCGACCATCCATGATTGTTCAACTGCAGTCTTTTAGTCGTGGTCTTGATCGTAAATTATGTTGTACACATAGGTTTGCTGAAAAATAATTACTATGTCATGTTAGCAAAAATGATATAAATACAGCTAAATACCCCGAGCAAGCATTCATCAGCGCCAAGATTGAATACCTTTTCTTTTATATTTTTGTAATCGTCATATGTTGTAATTTGTTGAAATGTTTATGTCGGAATTATTAATGAGGGGTTTTCTCACAAAGAGATATAATTAACAAATTTTTATGTAAATGTATTAATTCTAGAAATAATGGACTTGCAATACCTGATTTCTTTATCACACATTTTCAATTAAATTTAACCAACTTGTCTCTAATGACTCGGTAATGGGTCGCCGCCCATTTTCCTGTCATCACTGAGGCATGAGAAGCTAAGCCCAGGTGATGTCGAGAGGTTGCTCTCTGTCTCTGACACGTAGCCAGAGACAACCGGATGACGCCGCTCATCCTGACCTCGCGCACGTCACCGTCCTGCGGCGTCCCAAGGACATGGCGACCATGGTGCACTCCCACGTGGAGTTGGCACACCTCGTGCTCGATGAACACCTAAAGCAGCCGTCGAACATGGTCGACCATGCCAGTACGTCCATCCAGATCCAGTAGCGTCGGATCGAAATCAGCAGGTCACGGCATACTATTGACTAGGGGGATGTCGTCGGCCTACACCACGTTGATGGTCCGGGTCGCCATATCATGTGCGGTAGGGTCTCCTCCAACCGTGCGCCTAGGCACACGGTCCAGAACTGGGTGTGGCCTCAAGGAGGATCTCTTGGCAGCGGAGGAGGAGGGGTTGGGATGGTGCGGAAGGAGGAGGAGGAGCCATGGTGATTGCAAGCTTGAGCCCTAGGGGCTCTAGAAGCTTTAAGAAGGATAGGGGTTTTTGCGAGTGGTTCGGGCGAAGAGGTGGTTGGGGAGGGGATCGGGGGAGGAATGGAAAGGGCGGGAGCCTCGGTGCTTCAGACAAGACAACAGATACAAAGTTCCGGGTGGGCCCACCACTTGCGTGCCCAACCGCTCGGCTCGATTCTGTTATGGGCCGAAACATAGTTGGGCTTCGGACAAAGCTTTCACACAAACACAAAGCTTAATAATTACTAGCTGAATGTCCGTGCGTTGCTACGAATTTAAAATAAAATAGAACATATTTGTATACATGTTCTAAAAATTTTTACCACCCGTTAGTTTAAGAACATATAATATGATAAACTTTGGCATAGGTCTTTTGGATTTAACGTAGATCTTTTAGAGCCATACGTCAACGCTGCCTTTTGTGAGAAAGAGTGGAAGAGACTAGATCAACCACCAACTCATTCTTTTATAATAGTAAAGACAAGAGATTAAGAAACAGCATTAGTAAACGTCCAACTTTTTAACCCACATTACATGAGTTGTCTTGTCACAGCGCCTTATTACAGCAAGTCACTACAAGAGTGGGTGAATTAGCTAGCTAGGCGGTGGACATGGAGGCGACGACGGCGTGCGCGACGATGGCCATGGAGCTGAAGCGGTCGTTCTCCCTGGGCAGCGCGGCCTCGCCGGCCATGCCCGCGCACCCGGACGCGATGTACTGCGCCGCCTCCAGCACCTCCCGCGCGCCGCGGTACCGCCGCGCGGCCACGGACCGCGCGGCCCACTGCAGCGCCGGCACGGCGCCGGCGTACAGCTGCAGGCACGACCGCATGCCCTTCGTTGCCTCCGCCTCCGCCGTGGACGCCGGCGCCGGGAAGGCCTCCCGGCCAGGGAGAGCGCGGCCTCGAGGCTGGCCTTCGCCGCGGTGGCGTTGGCCGCCGCAAGCCTGGCCGCGAGCGCCGCGAGCTCCGGCGCGTCTCGAGCGGACCGGCACAACGGGTCCACGCAGAGCGCCGACGCGCACAGCTCCGGCGTGACGTAGAAGCCTCCCAGGCTCCCGCACAGCCGGTCCAGCGGCGTCGTCGACGAGGCCCCATCGGCACAGGCGCCGGAGCCGCCGTGGACGACGGCCGAGAAGAGGAGGAGGAGGAGGAGAACGGGGGGCATAGGAGATGAGGAGGTGACCATGATGATGTTTGGAGTGAGGTGAACTGGTGAGGTTAAATGTGATGTGCGATCATGCCCTTGGTATGCATGCATGCGTCAGTTTTGATCTTAATGAGTCTCACGTTCTCTCTGTTTCCCGGTTGCATTTCTTCCCCTTGCCTACCGCACAACTACTTACTAACTTCCATCTGAAAGGTAGTACCACCTGATTACTTGATTGGTGTATTCATACACAGGACTTGTTCTTTTCGACTGCGGCTTTTGGCTTTTGGCTGAAACTTTTAAATTTTAGCTGTTTACGGTAAGATTACGGAGAGACATATACTTATTTGCGATTTTGGTTAGTACAAATGTTGGGTTTTTAACGTGTAGATCGTTTAATTTGTAGACCTCCTTCGATAAAGGAAGGTACTTCGTTTGTAATATTGTGATTTTGGTTGGTACTCCGTTTGAAAGTTAGGTATTATAGTAAAAGCTAAAGGCCACTGACTTATGAGGTAAAGAATATACCCACAATCACATCTCCTGCATATACATATGATGCCAGTGACCATGCCAGCTGAAGCTAGTGATCACTTACCAATCGCATCGTTTTGGACGGACACAAGTGTTACCGATCACTTCATGGCCTCCTTCGCTACGCACAGTACATCTTCGAATCTCAAGTGCTCCTCTGCCGGCTTATGGGTGGCACATAAGGAACGTTTTAATTAGTACAAACCAAATGCTAGTGTACTACTCTGTTTACGAGTAGGAAGAGTTGTTCCTCTGCTGTTAATCGTCATCCATCAGAGAGAAACTGTCCCTGTGTGTGTGAGAGAGAGAGAGAGAGCTCACTCTCGGAATGCTTCACAACAACTGTTCCATCCACGAAGCTAGCGTCGATCGATCCTGGCTGGTCTACTGCGCAAGCTAGCTAATGCGAGTGCACGCTGGTAGAAATAATCTTGTTGTTGACAATATAGTCGTAGCTATTGTTGAGTATAGTCGTAGTCGAAGTACTCGATGTGTTCGAGTACAGTGATCGTAATCGTGTCTTTGTACGTCATGTTCTGTACAGTGGTCGGAGCCATAGTGGTCGTAGCCAAATATACTTTGTGTGTCGAGTACTGTACGGTAGTCGTACCTGCTGTGGTTGATAGTCGGTAGTTGAAACTACCGTGGTCGATAATTGGTAGTCGTAGCTACCGTGGTCGATAGTCGGTAGTCGGAGCTGTCGTGGTCGATGGTCGGTAGTAGTAGGTACTGTAGTCGGTCGTAACGACCAGGTTGTTGTGTGTGGTCGAAAGTGACTAGTGTGTGGTCATAACGACCAGTATAGTCATAAGCACCGCAAGGTCATGGCGCCTATGTCTGCAGTGGTCATAGCTGCAGTGCCGCGGTAGAAGCCAAGCTCAAATCGGAGAAGTGGTCAAGGAACAGTCGAGGTTGAAGCTAGTTGCTATGGTTGTGCGGGCGTCAGAACGAGTCATCGTGGATGACGCGGGCTATACCATGGTCGGTGAACTGCATGGTATGGATAGACGACTAGTCGTTGTAGCAGTCATGGGGGCGGTTGAGCGAAGCGGTATAGGCAAACGGCAGGTCGTTGTAGCAGTCGTAAGCGGCATGGGCGAACGACTGGTCACTGTAGCAAACGTAAGCGGCAGATCTGGGGAGCGGTAGAGGCAGGAGTCATAGTCGTAGTGACCTGTGTGGCTCAGTAGTATATATACCCCTGTAATCTATTGTAAAGTGGTGTGTGAGTTTTTGGAGAAGAAGAACAGTGAATACAGAGGAAGTCGTAGACACGTGTTGCCGGACAAAAAAACAGTTTCACTGTGTCTCGCTCGTTCTTTCTCTGCTCTCTCTCCCCTGCGTTTCTCCTCACGTCGGGCATGGCTGGTAGTGAATTGAATGCCACCACCTACGCAACGACGACGGCGACGACACCACGACGCCGACCACGAAGAAGAAGAAGAAGAAGGAGCGCATGTAGTAATAGAGTATACGAAGAAGAAGAAGAAGAAGGGCTATCCATTAATCCATTATTAATGGCCACTGTACGCACGGTGGCTGCGCTGCCACCTGCAGCGAACAACCAACCACCTTCGCCGCAGTGATTGGGGTCACACGACGACACCACTCATGGATGGCTCTGCTGCCCTGCGTGCCTTAACTGAGATCCAATCCAATGCAAAGCAAAGCAGGCCAGGCCGGCCGGGTTAATTTGGATAGCCCTATTATGAACACGCTTATCGTTAGCAAGGAAACCTTGCAACCCGGCAAAGAATTAATTATTAATTGCCTAGCTATCTCCTTCGTATGCGTTAGATTTTCTTATCGGACCGTGGAGAAAAGCATGTTCGACGGGTTGGAACCTAAATATATGGCTATTACAATTTTTGTTATACAAATCAAATATTGTTAGTATGTTGCAGAAAAATTTATTGACTTGGGTCCAGTACCCTACGGTGCGTCTTTGTATGGAGCTAGCATTGATTTCTGTTACTCACCAATGACCCCATTTCAAAAATAGAATAGTCTTATTTTCAACGATAGCCTAAAAATTTAGTTACAGATAAAAAGAGTATCATGCATGTAAAACTTTACAAAAGATTAGCTTGATTAAAATATAACATAACAGCCAAACTACAAAGCTTTACATGCGTCCAAGACCAAAACATAACTTACATTTAGAAAGATCAATGAAATCCTATAGAAACATTTGAGTGTAGTCGTAACTATAACATGATAGCTGATGCATCGTTCCTTCTTCAGGCGTTTATTCTGATGAAATAAGTGAGTTTAAGTACACTAGTTACTTAGCGAAACACATGGAAAGACTATTTAATTACTATGTAAGGTGTTCAACTAGATAGAGTCACATGTTGTAATATGATAAGATTAGATGCAAGTTTACTGGCAAAGAACTTTGCACTTAAAATAATAAAATATTATTTAATTAGCAAGTGGTTTTGCCATCCGCGATTTTCATATTAAAATCATCGAAATTTTACTTACGTCTTGTTATAGGAATCACCCATGAAACATAACTCCATTAACCAGGAGCACATCATATTCGAATATCATTTATTATACTATACAGAGTTGTCTAACTTTACCCACAAGATATTTCAGGCCCATAATGTCAAGCTTGAGAAACACAACATGATAGCATGTGATTGAGCTGAGAATAATAAGATCGTTGCACTGCTCTTTTCATTCTAGTTTCTGCCCGACAGGCATGGAACCATTCAACCACCATCGGGAATCCACAGGCTAGTGCGAAAATCGCAACCCAATGTTGAGTGGACCTACCGTTGTGAAGACTGGCAAGTGGCACAAAGAGTCCAACTTCTATCTTACCCCTTTTTCCCTACAGGCTATCCAGACAATTATAGGATAATCATCACCCTGTAGATGTTCGATCAAATTGAACAGTGTACTAGTCCGGAGTCAAGCTTGTGGTCAAGTGATTTCTGTGTTATTTACTTTGCACAAGAATCTAGTCCTTATTTGTCACAGATAAGACTATCATTTATATACCACATGCAGTCATGCACACTCATACACCACCATATTCAAACCAGAGCTCCAATTTTTCGAGTGAAGTCATGGCCTCGAACCATCTAGTGGTTGCCATCAAGAATCATCATTATTCAACTTTATTTCCAAGTCTGCCGGCACTAGCACAACTTGTAACGAACGAAGGCGACAGCAGGGTGAGGTGTAGCGGTGCGACACAAGGTAGGTGAGAACAGAGTTGAAAACGGGTTGTATGAATAAGTTTTCTTAATGTGGAAAGCATAATTCCGAAAAAGGAAAACGGTTATTTGGCTGGATTTTTCATATTTGGCAAAAAAAATTAAATTCAAATAAAATTTGTTCAAATTTAAAATTGAAAATTTTTTTGGTTGTCACAGCTACGTCGAAATGATGGCCGAGAATGCAAAGCCGATGACCCATGCACATAAGCCTCTCGTGCTTCCATTTATTAGCTCACGGAACCACGTCGATGAAAGCCAAGAACGAAACAGTACACAAGCTAGCTAGAATACCCAGAAAATAAAGCACCACCAAGAAATTAAGAGCACACACTTGCAAAGGAGGAAGGAAGAAACCATGAGGAGCGCACTGCTTGCCGCGGCCCTCCTCGCCGTCGCTGTGGCCGTCTCGCGCCCCGTCGGCGGCGCCGCCCCGGCCGACACGGTGGCCGACTCGTGCGACGCCATCCGCGACTTCGTGGACTTCGGCTTCTGCACGGCGGCGTTGCGGTCCAGCCCCGGCGCCGCCTCGGCGGACCGCTACGGCCACCTCCTCATTGCGGCGGACCTGGCCGTGGAGCGCGGCACGTCGGCGCGGGACTCCGTGTCCGCGCTGGCGCGGGGAGAGCCCGACCCCGCCGCCCGCGACGGTCTGGAGGCGTGCGGCATCCTGTACGGGACGTCGGTGCCGGCGCTGCAGTTCATGCGCGGCTACGCGGCGGCGCGGAGCTGGGAGGAGGCGCGGTCGCTGCTGGTGCTCACGGGGCAGGCCGGCATCGGCTGCGAAGCGGCGCTCGGCGCACCGGCGGCCGCGGCCAGGATGGCCGGGGCCAACCGCGAGTTCGACCAGCTCACCACCATGGCCACCGCGCTGCTCAACAAGGTCAGCCAGCAGCAGTAGCTACAGCTGACGTGGCATGTCGTCATCGTACCGATGCTGTAATGAATGCAATCGTTGTGGGGTTTTGTGTGATATGGCCGGATGTTATCATGTTAATAATGGATAAACTAGTGCATGATGTCTGGCCGATGAGAAGTTGGTGGTTTATGGCTTCTCTCCAGTAAATGAATTAGATAATATTTTTATCGCTATTTTAAAATAGCTATTAAGATAGGTTTTTTAAAATAATTTATCAGGTATTTAGTTTATTCATACAAACATTTATATTATAATTAAAACTTATAAAACAGAGCTGAAAAGAATACACCGATGATGGTTTACGGCGCAAGAGGCTGGCCTAGTTCTTCACCAGAATCAACCCGCACACAGCGCAGAGAAACAGGGGAATCCTCTACCATGGATGCTTTTTATCCGAACCGTCCATGGGTGCTTGATTTTGTCATGTCCGGGAGATTTTGAGGCTCGTTCGTATTGACTTCTAAAGCTATCTTTTTACAGTAAATAGTTTTTCTACTATAACTATCTTTTAAACAAAATATTTTTTTAAGACGGAGTCTATTAATCGATTACAATACACAGTATAGTAACTTCATTTATATCGACTAAAATCGTATACGAGTGTCTCTACTCTACAAACTATTACTATTTATAAATTAAAACTAAAATACAATACGGAACCTCAGCTTCTCTCCGTGCTGCCCATGGTCCATCATCGTCCTCCGTTGCTCCGGAAAAGTGCCGAACCTCGTATGATCCATAGGACCGACCTTAGTGAGCCAGTGTTCATGCATGCACGAGCCATAGCTCGAAACACATGATCTGGCGCCTGCAGCCTTAGTTGGATCGACGACGACACAATCTTAGGGACTTTTTGGAATACGAAAATTTCATGGAAAACATTTCACCTGCCTTGGTTTTTACTTACACGCTTATCATATGCATATATCCTAATTGGCATTTCGCCACCATATCACAACTTACTACAATTTCGTAGTATAATTCAATTCACACTCACAGCGTAAATATAAAGGAGGCGTAATATACAACCCTCTCGAGCTACCTGAAATTAGTGTTCAGCACGTTGGAGATGCACACGTAGACTGCTAGGCCGGTCTACGTATATATACGTACGTAGCAGTAGAACACGTAGACTGTATATATTACCACGTACGTACTACTTCTACAGTTCTACTGCTACGTACGTATTTATACGTAGACCGGCCTGTGTCGAGCGATCGTGCACTCTTTTCCGGCTTCTCCAGGAACACCTCAGTCACATACTGATCAAAGCGTACGTGACGAATTAATCCTTCGTATGCGTCGGCACGTACGGCTAGATTTGTGACCGGACCTGATAACGACGACGATGCTGGCGAGGAAGCTGCTGCGCGGCCGATGATCCGGCTGCTGCTGGATGAAACGGCGGCGGCGGCGGCGGCGGCGGTGGCATGCCGTTGCCGTGGTGAGGGCAAGCGAGCATCGCCGGGGCAAACGGGCGTTGGGGAGGAAGCATCACCGGGTGCCAGCTGCTGCCGAAAACATCTTACATTATTATTATTATTATTATTATTATTATTATTATTATTATTATTATTATTATTATTATTATTATTATTATTATTATTATTATTATTATTATTATTATTATTATTATTATTATTATTATTATTATTATTATTATTATTATTATTATTATTATTATTATTATTATTATTATTATTATGTCTTCGATATAAACCGCACAGTGAAGATGCTCTCACTGACCCCTGTTTGACATTGTTAAGCCCAACGGAAAACGACTCCCTCCTCACAAAACAACAACCCCGGCCGTCCACCTCATCAACCAACGGTCCTCAAAATCCTGCGCTCAAAAGACTCCATTTTGCGCCGAACTTCTTTGCTGTCTTTTCCTATACGCTTATCAAGATTTTTCTTAAATCGGTTTATCGATATTTAGTTTATTCGTATAAGTGTTTGAGCTGAAGTTAAAAAACATTAATCATAGCCATAAGGCACTGCTATAGCCGAAAAGGCTTTGGATCAGCCATAGAGTGCGTCATTTTCGTCTATGACTTATGGTTATAGCTGATGGTTTTTTATCCTAACATAAGTATTTATATAAATAAAACAAATGCTGATAAACTGTTTTGAAAGATAAGCCAATTTGAAAAGAGAAGCCATCAACAGCACTCAGGTATTTTTAGACTCGGAGTACCAGAATTTTTCCCTATGTATATATCCCCTCCAAAAAATATGAGTGCTTTGAACAACAAAAAATACTCGAATTCCTATTCTTATATGTATACACCGTCTAAAAAAAATATGAATACTCCAAATCACAAAAATACTTAAATCTTCCTTCTGTTATATATAACTCCTCAAAAAGATGAAGTGTTCCAAACAAAAAAACACTCGACCGACTAGACGCCACCGTTTGAAAAAGGCCATGGTGAAGTGGTCTCGATAAGCTAAAAAGACCGGGTCCCTCTCCTCCCTTCTCCCTCCGATCCTCCTTACTCCACTGCGCGGGCGCGGCGGGGGAGGATGAAGCACGCCTCCGTGCGCCAACACCACCCGTCCTCCCGTGGAGATTCTTGTGCAGGTGAGCTTCTCCGGTGGAGATTCTCGCGACCTTCTCCGGTGCGAATTTGGTGCGGTTTGGGTGGTGCCTTCTTGGGCCGGCCACCTGTCGCGGAATCTTGGGCGGCGCCGTCGCCGTGTGGGCTCCTTTTGAGTCCTCGATGCAAAGATCATTGGTGGCGTCGTGCGCCGTCAAAATCCGATCTCCTTCGATCCGGTTCCGGGATGTTTTTTTTTCAGTCCCAAATTTCGATGTTTTCACTGAGGAGTGGCTGCTTTGTCGCTGAAATTTCCTGTGAAGTTTCCAACCTTGATGATCTCTCATGGAGATCTGTGTAGTAATTTGTTTCCTTCTCCTGTTTGTGTGTGTGTGTGTGATATGTTCAGATGCTGCTGTTGCCTCGCCTGTAAGAGTTGCCAGAAGCTGAGCTGCTTGTGAAGACCGAAGGAAGATTTCAAGGAGAAATGACTGGTTTTTCTTCTGCGTTTGCCATGGAGGAGGTGGAGGTGGCGAACAGGGCGGCGGTGGAGAGCTGCCACAGGGTGCTGGCCCTGCTCTCCCAGCAGCAGGACCCAGCCCTGCTCAGGAGCATAGCTTCAGAGACAGGTGAAGCCTGTGCCAAGTTCAGGAAGGTGGTCTCCCTTCTCAGCAATGGCGGCGGCGGCGGCGGAGGAGGGCATGCTAGAGGCAGGCTCTCCAGGAGAAGCAAGCCTGTGGGGTTCTTGAACCAGAAGAGCTTCTTGGATAGTAGCAGCGACACCCCATTGGGGATGGTGTCCAGTAGTGCCACTCCATCTCAGTCTACTAGCTCTGCGCAATTGTGGTCTCGCATCGGCGTAAGGCCGGATTCGCGAGGACTGGATTCGGTCAGCTCAAGCAGCAAGAGCGCTCATCAGTTCCGTGCTCCGAACCTGGTCCAGCCTCTCTCGGTGCAGTTCCAATTTGGTGCTACTCCACATAGGCACCCATTCCAGCAGCAGCAGCAGCAGCAGAAGTTGCAGGCTGAGGTGTTCAAGAGGAGCAACAGTGGGATCAGCCTCAAGTTTGATAGCCCCAGCGGCACCGGGACGATGTCGTCGGCGAGGTCTTTCATGTCATCCCTGAGTATGGATGGCAGTGTGGCTAGCTTGGACGGGAAGCCGCCGTTCCATCTGATCGGCGGGCCAGCGGCTAGCGACCCGGCGAATGCGCGCCATGCGCCCAAGCGGCGGTGCACGGGCAGAGGGGAGGAAGGCAGCGTCAAGTGTGCCACGGCCGGCAGGTGCCATTGCTCAAAGAGGAGGTCAACTGTGTTCTTGATGTCGTGCTTTTTCTGTTGTTGGGTTGGGCATTATGGAATTTAGCCTGATTTACGCTGTTATTTCCTGCAGGAAATCGCGGATTAAGAGGTCGATTAAAGTGCCAGCCATTAGCAACAAAATAGCCGATATACCCCCGGATGAGTACTCATGGCGGAAGTATGGGCAGAAACCGATTAAGGGCTCCCCTCATCCGAGGTATGAACCAAAGGATTTCAACAGTTTGCTTAGCAGAAAATTCCAACTGATGTTCAGACAATGGCAGCGGTCAACTAACACTAAAATATGCATCAAAATCCATTTCAGTCGTGATGTACTATTCCCCATGTTGTGGATCATGTCGGTCTCTCACTCCTTCTTGCACTCATCTGTATTGGATTGCCATGCTTGTCTTTGTACATCCTAATCTTGATTGCTCTCATCTCAAGCTTCAGCGCCTGTAGCTACCCCATGAAAGCCAAGCACATGCTGTTGGTTGTCCCTCTTTCCACATCTTTTCTTTGGCACCACCAGAAGGCTAACTGTGCCCCGTCTCCTGAATCCAATGCAGGGGTTACTACAAATGCAGCAGCGTCAGGGGCTGCCCGGCGAGAAAGCATGTCGAGCGGTGTGTGGATGACCCGGCGATGCTCACTGTGGCATACGAAGGTGAGCACAGCCACACCCAGCTGCCGACGCAGTCTGCCCAGACCTAGGAGACCCGTAGATCGTCGCGCTCCGTTCAGGAAACAGCGAGGCCCAAGCCTTTGGTGAAGGATGGCTGTAGTGATCATCAGGGGCGGAGCGACACCCTGAACAGAATAGGCTTCAGGCTGGGGTGTGAAAACTAGGCCTCGCTACTTGCGGAAGTACCGGTAACGAACATGGAGCCGTTTGGGAATCCGATGAGCTGCCTGGCGCTTCCCGAGCTACATGCTGTTCTGGTTTCAATGTCTGAAGTGGGGGCATACAAGATGTTCTTCTCTGTCTCTTTTGAGTTGTGACACATTCAGTTAAGAGATGATGGAGGAAAGATCATGTGTTTAGGTAGTGACTGCTGGGCTTTGCTCGAGAAGGGAGTCTGAACTTTGAAGGGTTGAAAGGAAGATTGAGGAGATGAAGTGAACAACTGAACATCGTGTAGGCTTGGCAAAGGACGGCAGGGTTGGATTTTAGCGTGCACAAGTTTACTTGCAATGGCTTGCCTCTGTGTGTTGCTTTTGCTTTATTGAAAGATCAAATTCTTCCAGAATTAAAGGTGTCCTTGCTAACATACCGACACATCTTGGACCATCTGGTTTTTCCAGGTGTAAGTTGCTGATGTGATTTCTCAATGGCTCAATCATACTACTGATTTTGTGTAAAGCGTTTCATGTTATAATGATTTTTGACATCAACTTGTGCACTCCTGGGTTATTGAGTGGTCTGGAATATAGATAAGAAATGAAACCTCACAAGACAATTTTATCTTAAGATTCATTTTTTCAGGAAATTTTTTATGGCGTTGTTATGGAAGTCTAGAGCGCGTGTTTTAGGAATATTCAAGGGGACCTATGTCGTCAGGTGTTCATAATAAATTTGTATTGGTATTCCTAATATATGCTTGTTTTTTAAGGAATATATGCTTGTTTATTCTTCCCTTTCAATGCCCCTAACGAGAGGTTGACAATTGAATTCTTTTGGATACTATCGTGGAACGCAAGTCCCTGGTTGCTGTGTGGGGCAAACGGCTGAACCACTATTATTGGGGCTTTTTTTTTTTTGCCCATTTTAGCCTTTTTAATTCTATTTCTAAAAATAGTCTCTGCTGGAAACTAATTCTAGAAATGGTCTTTTTTTTCTCAGCGCCAGCGCTAATGGTGCTGAGGTTAACAACTCAGCGCCGGTGTCATTGGTGCTGACCCTCGGAGCCACCTCGACTCGTTTTAATCATGGGTGGGTTCTTTTTAGGTTGTGACTTTGGCAGAAAGTGAAATGCTAAAACAAAGCCAAAAAAACTCAACGGGAAGTGATAAGTTAAAGCAGTGTTAACACCAGGCAACTTATTGTACTTCAAATATATATAGAAACAAAATTTAAGCCAGTCGATCGATCATATGAACGACTTATAGATGGGTGTGAGAAAGAACATGAAGCAGTGCAAAATCTACATGTCGCAGTGAAGCGAGCGGTAGCGCGGATGTACGCTACTCAAAAACTTTATTTCTACCCTCGTGCAGGTCTTCACGACAGCAACAGTTTGGAGATACTGCTCCCCTTCACGGTATACGCCGGGAAGAAGAGTCGACGAAGTTCAGACGACGCAGAACAATAGCACATGTTTATATGAGGAAGAAATAGAGGCAGTGATTCTTTTATATGCACTTTGGACATCTCCAGGTATATATATATAGACAAACTATGAACTGACATGACTAATTAGCCATTTACCCATTGAAAACTGACACCTGTAGCCAGCCATTTACCCACTGACAACTACTTGTCATCAAACCCAATAAAGCCTCAAATTCAAATGTTTGAATATCATTCAAACAGAGAGAGAGAGTGAGTGAGTGAGTGATGCACAGTTCAGAAAAAATAAGGTGAACTTGGTCTGCCAAATGGTACACCACGTCACAGTACGGTCACGCATCGCAAGTCATAAGTCATGTAATTTTTACGTGAAAATACACGAATACACGCGCGCTTTGCTTGCACACATGACTGTCACTTTGATCCTTTGATAATTTCATATTTTGGAATTAAATCTAATATAGACATTCCAGCAATACTATCAAAGCTAATACGACAGAAATGATAATGGCAAATATTAACCTCACATTTATTGTAGGAGCATATTGTATGTTCTTTAAGTGGACAAGCTTCCCTGAAGTAAGCTTTAGATTCACAGTGCAAATACCAAGAACAGAAGCATGCGGCTCATTTCGCATTAGGATGGAGGAATCCCCTAATACCTAGTAAGAAGAAAATCAGAAAATATCAGAATATACGTGAACATTAGCGCCAGTATTAACCAACCAATCAGTGGATTGACATGCTGAAAAGACAACAGGTGAATTACCATACCCTCCTAAAGTCGAGATCTCGCCTATGATCACATTGGCAGCCTTCTTCTTTGGCTGTTCACAATCTCTGCTCTTGCGGAAGCGACAGTCCTTCATCATATGACTGTCTTTTCCGCACACAAAGCAGGTAACATCCCTCAAATCTTTTTTCTCAGTTTTCTTATTCTTAAAGCTAGTTATCTTATTCAATTTATTAAATTTGCACCTCTTTGCAATAGTCTTTTTCTCTATAAAATTTACATTGTTCTAACCAGAGATGGTGGGTGCATCTTTTGCTCTTGTGTTTCAAGTTAGTGGCAAAATCCTGTCAAGAAGTAGAAAGTTTAACAATAATGCGTGCAGCCACAAACTTAGGAGGTAGCACACAGTCTAGATGCGCAATCTCACTAACCATGATCAGTGGACAAAAATGCCACGCCGACCGATGATTTATTGCATGGTCAACTACACTTATAAAGTCTTAAAACGATCCATACGGTACAGCCTTAATTTTGGCTATCTAGCATTTCATATGAGAAGAGAAAAGGAATTAAATATTCTAGTACTGTCTAAGTGTCTTGGTAAACAAATTTTCTTAAAACCTTCAATTAGGCTAACATAGTAGATAGTACTGTGTCTAGAGGTCAAGGAGGAGGTTTAGCTCAACATCACTTCGATATATTCTGACTTTCAAGCAAGGATGTAACATCATGGAAAGCTACTATTTTTTTTTTCATCTCTCCCTTTTTTTTCTTTTCGCTTTTCTTTTTCTTTTTGTGTAGCCATGCCATGTCCTCTCTGTCCGATTGAAGCGTACAATCTAAGTGTCCAGGAAATGCAGCTCCTCTTTTTCAGGTTGATTCCTTTGCCGGGATCTTTTGGGTTTATGGTTTTTGGTTATGCTACAGTAACTAATTTTCAAATATTGTGTTTTTTTAATATATAATTTATAAGTTGATTATAGTAGACATTGTATTGAATTCATCTATATGACCAAAATCACACACAAGTCTCTCTCTCTCCGTTCTCTTTCTTGTAAATAGGTAGAATTTAAAAAATTAAACCAAAAACTACAATCTAAAATAATCCACCCAAAGCTTTTGGTGAGGGACAGGACGGGCTAACTTGCCATCCTCTGGGCTATTATTAGCTTGCTAATGATTAAGAATTTGATCAGCAAGCAAAAAAAGCTTCATCGATTGGTACATCATAGCAGCATGTACAGTGAAGAATGGAAGGTTCGATCCTTGAACAGCTATGTATGTCTGACAGAGAATTTGATGTTTGACATAAAGTCTTTTGACACCGATATTTCTGTACTTTTATCACATAATTCCTTCAGAAAACAAAATGAGATGAAATGGTTGGTACATCTTGCTCCGATGCAGCTTATCCGGTGACATGACATTTAACAAAATGATAAATGGTCGCCAACTTGAGTCTGTGGCTATCACAAATTTATTATTTTGCTTAACTCCTGAATCATTATCTTGTTAACCACTAACAAATAGAAAAAGGAAAGTATGTAGATTTGACACAGGAGAACTTATCTTTGTCATTAGAAAAGCCACTGAATTTTTTCATATATATACAAATTTTTCAAAATGAGATGAAATGGTTGGTACATCTTGCTCCGATGCAGCTTATCCGGTGACATGACATTTAACAAAATGATAAATGGTCACCAAGTTGAGTCTATGGCTATCACAAATTTATTATTTTGCTTATCTCCTGAATCATTATCTTGTTAACCCCTAACAAATAGAAAAAGGATTGTCTCCGCGATCCTAGATTAGCACACTGGTTGCATCCAAGCTAATCAATGAGCAACTAGGTTTTTTTTTTAATTAAGAAAAAAATAGACACTCAAATTCGCATCGAAGAGGACTTGGAACTTAAGTGGTAGGGGTATTAATCCACACCTCCCATCAACTAAGCTAAGCTTTAATTCCTTAATTGGCAAGAGGGAGACACAAGATTTTCTTTCCTGCTTAGCTTCTTAGGCTATCTTGTCCTGTTCTTCTGAAGTCTCTAGCTAGTTTCGTCAGATCTTTCTCTAGTTGGCGTTTGGTAGTAACACGATTCAGTGAACCAATCGGGAATGTATTGACCATAGGCGTAGAGGATAAGAAGAACCGGATCAAACCGTCTCTGTAGAGTTGCAGTTTCTCCAGGCCAAATGATGAACTGGGAGCGGTAATCTTGCCGCTCCAAAGATGCTCTGGTTGATTGGACACTGAGGTCTCGATTGCTTACCCCGTTTGCTGTTCACCATCCTTCATTCCCTTTCCTATCATGGGTGCTTGAATCTTGATATGCTCATGGAACATGGGTCCCTGTTACAACACTAGCAGCCTCTCTGTTTCTTTCTGATGTTTCAGCTAGGCAAAAGCTGAATTAGATGGGGAGTATGGAGGCGAGATATTAGGTTGATGGTTTACAGCACCAAAAGAGCGAATCAGAGAACAGTTGTTGCTGGCATCAGAAAGCAGTTTACACCACCAAAAAGTTCAGAGATCCTAATAATCTCAAGGTCGCAAACAGATGAACAGACTGACCAACAAAACCGAAATCCCTCTCTCTAGAGCCTAGACCCTTCCCTTCCCTTCCAACTAGTATCCGTAGTTCGGCGGGTAGGGTGCACCACCGTAGCTTCCTCCGTTGTGGGGGCCGGGACCTGCGCCGCCTGGAGGGGATCCGTATGATGCTCCTCCGTACGGTGGGTAAGAGTTGTAACTCGCGTCAACTGGTTGAGGAGGAGCAGCGGGAGCTGGTGGGGGAACTTGGGGAGAAGCTTCGGCCATGAAATTCTGCAAGAAAAGGATGGCGAACATGTCAACTAAGATGAAAAGTTTCGGTGTATGATATGATGTTCTTGTAGATTTCGATAGCTATAGTGGCAGTATTGTAGCTTCTGAAATGGGAAATTGTTAACTTGAGACCGACCTTGGAAAATGCGCACAACCATCTACACCCTGATCAGACTTACAGTATCAAGCCATGGTGAGGGTTTTTTTTTCCTCTGTCCACTTCGCGCATATTTAAGTGTATGTGTACTATTGATGGAAGAGTTGTGTCTTGTGCATACATCTTTTTCTCTCTGATTTTTTTTTTTTGAGAATTAGTTGTGTGTACAGATAATATAAATCAAATGGGATGAAGATGTGCGGCTACCTTCTATCTAATGCAGCAAGTAGAAAATGTCCCACTGGTGCATCCAGTTTGTACTTGGCAGATGAGGTGGACTCAGACAAATGCATTGCAGTTTGCACAATATATGATGACAATATGAGAGACTAGGAAATAGATCATCACTACATCACATGAATTTGAGTCAAAATGCAGATGATGACAGCGTGAGAATACTGATGCAAGTTAAGAGGACAAAGAAAAATACCTTGATCAGCTGCTGAGCAGTTTGAACCTGTGAGGCACTTCCTGTTATCTCCACTGTCATCTCTCCAGGAACACCTTCTTGAATACTTATTGTTGCACCACTATGCCTGCGGATGTAGCTGATACTGGCACCAGCTGCCCCAATCACAGCATCAGCGTACGAAAGAGGAACTTGCATGCTGTGCGTCACCTGTCAAATAAAACAAACAAATATGGGGGTGTAAGTAATCATAATAATAGGCATGCAAACAATCCATCATGTTCAGACTTCAGAACGGTCAAATTTATAGCAACTAACTTGAGAAGACCCATGTGGTGGGTGTTGATTCCCTGGGGCAGGAGCGCCACTCGGAGGTGCATCACGTCCATATGAAGAAATTCCATAGTGCGGTTGCTTTTCTACAGGGGGCACATCGGGAGGAGGATAATAGTTGTCTTGTGGCCGTGGAGGCATGAATTGTGGATTCCCGCCATAACCTGGGCCACCAGGAGGAAGGCTTGATGGATGACCCCAGGGTGGAGGAGGACCCCACTGCTGAGGAGCTGGCATAGGTTGCTCTCTAGGCACATTGTGCACTTTCATCTGTCAAGAAGGCAATTTATGCTTACTGAACACTGCATGCGAGCAAACAATAAACTGCCAAGCAATATAATTCACTTACCTGCATTTCGAACAAAGGGAGAACGCTGCGGTCAACAAGAAATTTTCTTAGATGACTTGCAATGAGTTCAACTGCTTTGTGAACATCAAGAGGTTCACCTTGTATCTCGACAACTCGGTCATCATTTAATGCCACAGGTGGCACATTTTCTGTTAAGGAAAATGTTAAATTAATGGTGCTTTACATATACATCATGTGTGACTTCATGCGAAACTAATTACAGTTGTCAGGAGAGCCTAACGAAATTTCAGTACAAATGATCAACCATGATCCAGCAAACCAAACAGAAGGGTAAAGAAAGGAACAAGCTAGAATAATCAACACAACAAGCAAACGGGAATGGTAGATGCTAGCTACACCCTTGTGTATATGGTTGAATTAGATTCTGTACAGCATGTGTCCGTCTAGCAGACTTGGGTTCTCAAATGGTGGGTTTTGCCCCCCAAATATAATTAAGAAGAAAAGTTGATACAGAAGGAGTCTAGACGACTCGACAACCCCTAGGGGGGGGGACATCAAACAGAAAGTACAAAAAGGCATCAATGCCAAATTCTACGGAGCCCTTTGGCTCCCGCCATACACCACACACTGGCCTCTTCTCTAATGTCCCGCATGATAGCATTAAGATTAGGGGAAACGCCCTCAAAAACACAACCATTTCTATGCTTCCAAATCCACCATGCCACCAACACGACCAAGGAGTTGAAACTCTTACGAATAACCTTGGGAACCCCTTGTGAAGGAAAATTTGGCATTTGAAAATTTAAAAGTAGACTCCAAAAAAAGGCACCTATTTCCTGATTCATACGAAAGAAAGAACAATCATGCAATACATGAGTCACAATGTATACACCTTATTGGTTCAATGACACAAAAAACTACAACGAACAAAACTATGGATAGATCCTTGGCTAACCAAAGACTTGCAAGGGACTACAAAAAATAGTATCAAAAACAGAATAAGACTTGTCATTCTATAACAATATGGTGAAGCCTTACCATACTATAACAAAAATATGAGGAAAAATGTGAACCTTACCAAGAATGCGGAGAACACACTTTGAAGTATCCTGTATGGATTTAATTGTTGCTCCTTGCTTGCCAATCAGGCTGCCAGCTTGGGAAGCTGGCACCAGTAGCCGTGTTGGCCCTACAGTACCAGCACCTCGTTGAGGCTGATCAGGTTCACCATCTAAACCATCTGATATTCTTTTATGAACTCTAAGCAATCCATCAACAGCTGGAGATACCAGTGTATCTGGCTCATCCTTTGCTGAAATCATTACCTTTAAAAAGTAAAACAACATGGAGATGTCAGCAAGCAGGTACACAAATATGTTACATACAGATGGATAATAGCGGAGGAAAAATAAATAGTAGCGATATGCACAAGCACTGAGGAAACGAAATGACAATACAAGGACAGAGCATATATTTGCATCCTACATTAGTTGGATGAAATGATGGCAATATGGCATGGTTATATCCAGGGTTCAAAATCCCGGTAACCGCCGGTTACCGTTTCTACCAGTGGAGACCGGTAACCAAAAAAACCGGCCGGTATCAATTTTTTATTTTCGAATTTTTGCCAATTTTTCCCGGTTACCGACCGGTTACCGGTTTCAAAACATCCCAAAATTCAAGTTTTGATTTTCAAATTGTGACCGGTTTTTTGCCGATTTTTCCGGTAACCGGCCGATTACCGTTACCGGCCGCCGGCTGGGATTTCTTCCGGTTCCGGGTTTTAGAAGCTTGGTTATATCTATGAATATAGATGGGTTTCAACTGCATTTTCTCGTTTCCTATAAATTTCTGCATGGCGTCATAGCCTTTACTTGAACCAATGCATATACGCTATCAACATGTTGCATGCTGATGAACCTATTGAAGGGCATCAAGATTTGTACATCTTCGGCATCTGATGCAGCCAAGACATGATCACATGAATAGCTCAAGTTCAGTAGAGAAGGTTCCAGACTCCAGAATACCATTTCTTTTCTATTTTACACAACTTATCCAAGATATGTCATTAGGGCCTGTTTGGAATTGCTGCGCTGCACTGTAGAATCTAGTAAAGAGAATCTTTACAATTCTGGTAAATATTTCTGTGATGCCTCTAAAAAGAATCTATCAAATTAGTTAATAAATCCTAAAAAACAGTAAGATGAAACTGCAGATCAAAAGCTGCGCCAATGCCAAACCATGTGTTACATTGTGATTGCAAAACTTCAGCATTGTAAATAAGATCGTTGAGCTGCTGAAATTGTTACGCACAGCTATAGAATAGTTTGTTCTCGTTTTAAGGAGCAATACATTTATATGACCAGAAAGTTTCCCATTCCTTGCTTTGCTGTTAGCATGTTTATCTTATTCATCATCCTTAACCACAGCCATTATTCCTTAATATTGTACATGGATCAAGACTGTTGTCTCTGTTAAGGGTATTAAAGGGGAATACTATCTCTAATACCCTTAACAGTCTCATAAGGTATATTTGAGACAGCTGATTTTTTGTATAGTAATCCAAACCCTAACATATATGGAAATATATCATGTCTATCATGTGTGATCAATCTTAAATCCCAATAAAGAAAACAAAAGGAAATGCACAGTTGCTTTAAGTCACTTGGATGTATAGTTTGTTCATCGTTTAATAAATTATGATAGTGAACTGGGAACACTGTTTCAGCAAAAACAATCCCCAAGATATTGCAAAAGGTGTTATATGTGGCATCCGTACTTACATTTAAAGGGTATGCACTTGCATAATTTGATTTTGCACATATGATCATTTTCTGAAAGTATCAAGACCATTATTTAGGAAATGGTTAGGTTTAAGCTTTTTTGTGCTATTTTAGCACTGTAACATTTTGCCAACTCATTTCCATTTGGTTAAAAAAAGGTCATGGAATTACCAGACAATATGTGGAGCTTCTTTGACAGGAATCTTCATCCAATACTCAAAAAGACTTAAAATCATATTTGCAGCAGAGGAGCACAAAACTGAACTTTGGTAACCATGACTGTTTGTCTATTTTGGATACACAAATGATTCAACTTGAGGCCTTAGACTGCAGTAAGAACCTGCAAAGATTAGTTTGTTATTGTTATCGACACTATTAAGTTTTGTACTTGAATGCCATTCTGCTGATAATTTGCTCCTTGTTAGCTTTAGTGTTTATTTACTTGTGCAAAAAGCCAGAAACTTCTGCGACTAGTAGCATGAATATTTCTTAAGTGGAATTATTATATACAATTAAGTACACCGCCAGAAACAAATGCCCCAAATTTGATTTTAATTTGCATTCACATACATACAGCTCCTGAATTGGCCAAATATCAGTATTCCCATCTGATAATTGATCAGTTTTTAAAAAAAATGAGAAAGAGCATTTATGTATGCAATAACTTCGTTATCCACATACAGATCCAAAATTGTACACATTTGTTTCCAGACTCAATTTTAAAAGCTGGGTTAAGATTTTCACGTCCATGTTCATAAATTGGCCAAATTAAGTATTCCCATCATATAGTCTATCATAGCTTTTGTAGAAATGGTATTTTTGCATGCAATAATTACATGATCCATGTACAAATCTAAAATTATCCATGGTTGCTTCCAGACTAGATTTTAAATCTGGGTCAGGATTTTACTTAGCCACTCAAGCTACATTGAAATATTTTTTTATGCTTGCTGCAACACAAGCATATAGCCATTCTATATAGGAAGGTGGTTCTTGATGCATTATTTTTATTAATGATATATAGAAGTTCACTATAATATTTTAGATGAACCAATCTTACAAAATATGAATCTTCCAACGGATTTAGTGGTGAGAGCAGAGTAGTAATTATCAGGAGCACTATAAGCACCAGAGTACTAGCCTAAACCATTTTTAAACTTTCAAAACAATCTGAACAAAGTAGCATCTCCTTCTGAAGGACCCAAAGAAAGCAAGCAACCTACTCAAGCACTTGATTCCAAATTAGAGAAACATCAATCTGCAACTGCAAATGAACATTAAAAATGACATTCTACAACATAAAATGTCAATAACCAGTTCCTATTTTCATTTCTATGGTTTTCATTACGTCAGCCGTTACGGTTTCATTTGTCAAATACAATTAGCACCTACTACAGTCAACTCAACCCCTGCACTTCCAGACAACACACCAAATTATCTGAGAAATTGGGGGAAATGACCATGTGCACAAAGCATCCAAATTGAATGTGAATAGAATGCACGGTATGGGAGATCAGAGAATCGTACAGTACTATAGCTACCTGTAATTGTAAGGCTTCCCAGGGGATTCATTCTCCAAGATAACCATAAAAAAATGAAAACATTCACCAATGTACTACAGAATTATCTACACGACTGGTTCTCTAAAGTAAGTACAAAACAGAAACATCTAATGATATAGGCAACAGATCAAGCTTGGTTTTGCACCCGCACTCAGGATGGCTACAAGGCAACAAGCCTACAACATTATTGAACAAACTGACCGAATCAATGATAATAGCAGCTCAACCTGAAAGAAGAGAGTGAAAAACTTACAGCTCTCTCTGGAACACCTGGTGGGCCATCGAGCACCTTTATGCGAGCTCTGGATTCCTCACACATTCTTTTGATACACTCCCCTTTGCGGCCAATGACTGCACCCACCTTTTGGACAGGAACCAGTATACGGAACACACTCTCCCCAGGCCACCCAGGCCATTTCTTGTCATCAGCCTCTGCATTGGCCTGTTGCTCTGCCTCAGCTTCCCCGCCGTAGACATCCATTGCCTCTTCCTGTAGAAGGATAGATTGGTCTTCTTTATGCTGATCCCCCACATTCCCATCGCTCAAATTCGCCTGCTCTTCATTGTATGGGTTCCCCGATTCTTCATAGCCTGGGTCTTTGGGTTCCTCATCATATATTTTTTCCGGTTCTTCCTTGTACTGCTCTGGCACGTCACTGTAAACATTGGCTTGCTCCTCATTGTTGAGATTAATAGGGATCCCACTCATGTCATGCTCCACAGGATTCTCAGCAGGTCCATCCATATCTTCTGGAAACACACAATAAATCACATGTCAAGTAGCATAAACTCTACAGAGGCTAGCAGTCTGTGTAAAAGTTTGAGCGAGGCAAAGCATGCATGGGACAGTACCAACTGAACAACCCGCTTTTAGCGCGGATCCCACCTAGGGACAAATCGGAGCAACGCAAACCCTAACGCCTCAGTGAGGAGCGACAGGGAAACGCCACGGCCTCCAAACCCTAAATCGAGAGCAGAGCAGCGCGCTCACACAACTACGCCCCTAATCGCGCGCATCCAATCCAAGCCAGCCATCGAAGTAGGCTATCACACGCCCGAGTGCAAGGCAACACGGTCCGGATCCCGGGGGCCAGCGAGCTCTTCGCCTACGCTCGGTCGGCCGCGCCAGCAAAGCTACGGAGTTACGGGTGGTAGAGGGGGGAGGGAGAGAAGAGGGCGCGAACCTTAGGGGGGAGGAGGAGGAGGCCTCGCCGGAGATGAACCGCGGCCGCCGCCGCCGCCGCCGCCGCCGGAGAGGTGGCGGGAGGGTTTTGAGGGGAGGGAAGAGCACGAGGGGTGCGGATTTGGGAGGGCGTTAGCCGTGCGTGCTCGTGGCGTGCGTGTCGGTTTGATTTAAGGGTCCGTATGAGTTGTTGGGCCGTGACTGCGAACGTATCATTTTTATAAATTTAAACCTCTCAAGCGCGGCAGCAAACCGACCAGCCACTCTGTATACCTATTTAGTGTTTTAATCAGTATTAATCACATTTAATTTAGTACTAATTATAATTAATTAGCGCTAGTTATAAACTTAGTTAGCGCTAATCATGAGATAGATTGGACGTATTCAACTCCATGTGTCTTTCAGGAAGTTGTCAATGACATGAATATTACAAGAACAAAATAATTGTCATGAGATTACGGTTATTAGAGTTACAACGTACATATCAATGAGACGTCAAGTAGAAAACACAGAAAATCGGATCGAGCTATCATCGTACAAGGTATATTCTCTCTTAGGGACTAAATAAATATAAGCTATGTTCTTATTGGCTTTTGCTTCTAGTTTCTGCTTAAAAAAACCAAAAGCTATTGTCTCGCTCCGGAAATAAGGCAGAGAATCACAAGTGCATCACGCACCCTACTCCTCTCGCTTCAGTTACGCACGCATCTTTCCTTTACTTTTTTCACCGCTTGCCTCATCCTTCTAAAGTCCACTTCTTGTATCCAATACTATTTATTTTCAATCAAAAATCTTAAGTTATAGCCAAAAACTATCAGGAAAAACTAATACGAACGCCCCCTAATAGGGCAAGAATTAGAGCTAACTTGATCTAGGTTGTAACTTGTTGAAACAAATTAGCAAATAGAAGAGTTTTTTACGCTAATCACGAATTTAATGGATCAAAGTGCATGCAGCTGGTCAATGAGGCACGCTACCTTATCCTAGTACAAAAACTTGTTTAATCGTTGTGCTCGTTAGTACTTACTTGTTGTGAAGTTACTAGCTGAATATTCAGAGGCAAGCATATGCATATATTAAACTGCAATGATTCCAATATTTTTAAAGTGCATTATTATTACCAATACCAACCTTCCCTAGATACTGTTGTTACAGGGCAGCGCGGACACGGTCGGCCGAACGCCGTCGGACGCGCGCCCGGCTGCGGTCAGCGGCCGCCTTACAACAAGACGATGCACCAGTCGCGTCCCGCCACGTGTCCCGTACCCTCAGGACAGTGGGCACAACCGCGGTCGTACGGCCACCTGACAGCGCACGACGCACCAGTCGTGCCCCACCACGTGTCCCGCCCCCTCGGGATAGTGCGCACGACCGCGGTCGTGCGGCCTCCTGACAACGAACGACGCACCAGTCGCGTCCCGCGACGTGTCCCGCCCCCTTGGGAAGGGGCGTACGACCGTAGTTGTGCGACCACCTGACATCCCAGGAGTCAGAGCGATCCTCGGCACCATCAAGACACCGTCTTCGGGCCACGGGCAACTGGACTGTACTTCGACTTTGCGTCCGAGGACAACCCTGGAAACCACTTCGATGCCGTGTCCGCTTCGGCCTCGTCTCCACAGGACGAGTCCACCCACGGCTCCGACCTCGCATACGCGGGATGAGCCTCGCCCCCGCTTCGACAACATGTCTGCAGGACGAGTCGGACCTCGCCTCGGCAGGGCAGCTCCGCGAGCTGCTTCGGCTTCGCGGCTGGAGGACTTTGTGGCCGGAGGATGACTCCGGCAGCCAGCTCAACTTCGTGTCCTCGTCACGAAGCTGGGCCGCGCCAGCAAATCCATTCCCGCCCAACATCACAGAAGGTCACAGGCCGCAGGGACGAAGGGGGTCAAATGGCTCAGCAATATGCCTTCATGCCGTGAAGTCCTTCATCATGAGAGGCTCCTGTTGTAGGGGTAGCCTCCACCTAAGCCCAACTGGTCTGCTAAAGGGTTGTAAAGCCAAAAATGGGATATGTATAATGACATAAATACCCTTGCGAGGGTACTTGACTGTAAGGGCGTGATTGTAAAATACTCCCCATGTGAATATATATATGGCTGCCTTGGGCATGGGGAAAGGCCAAGCATTATTCATCTCTCATCTCCACTACCATATTTTTACTTTACTAGTTGGTCCGTAACCACAACATTGCCCTTTTCATCATGAGGTGCAACGGATGGGTGAGAGGCACGACAACGTTGCAACCTCCTACATATGACCCACCACATTTCACACCTCTAAAGGCACGGTCTCAGCCACCCGCGTGGAGAGGCTAGTTGCTGGATAGCGGCCTTCTTCTTCCTCGACGAGGGTGTCATTAGGACAATCACAAGCAACGGGGTTGAGAGAAGTGTTGTCGGTGGCAGCGGAGGTGGTGCCGACGCATATCGTATAGCAACAGTTGCCTGTGCCTTCTTCTTCTCCTCCAGTTTCATTATGTTAGAACACAATGATGAATTCATGCATGTCGGAAACACAGGGGTGCAGCTATACCGATGAACACTCCAGGAGTGCCATGCATATTTGATCCCCATGGGCGAGCAGGCATTTGTGGTGACTGGTTTATGGCTTCAGGTATAGAAGCGGCGGTATTAAGCGGAATGCCTCTTGCAAATCGTGTAAATTCCACCACCCTTTGCTCTTTCTTAGAACATATATTCTACACTCTACAGCACATCTCACGTTTTGCAGTTTACAAAAAAAAAAAACTAGCTCACCCTATACAAAACCTATCAGTTTAATGTCATGTTCTTGGTTCAAAATTGTTAATGCAGGTAGCTGACTACTTCGCAAGCCTCGGCGAGCAACCTGAGGAGTTTGCAATTGGCTTGGATGAGAACTTAAAACAAGTTGAAGGTCATGATATTGGTCAGTTCCCCGGTTTGGACTCTCAGAAGCCACAAGTAGCTGAAGTTCAGCTGACACCGAGCATATGAACGTCGATTTGATGATTTTGTACTGATAGTTGCTGTAGCTTGTAAATGATGAGCAGATTCTTTTGTTGCAAGGAACTCGATGTTGTAACCTGCAGAATCTACATGTCAACATTTTTTTGAGCAAATTTGTTCAATACCATCGTAGATATTCGCAATTTGAAAAATACCATTACAAAAGAGAGAGATTGTAAAATATCATCTTAAAGACAAAAATTATTAGAAATACTATTGCCGGACAATTTTCTGTCCAAAGCCACTGTTAACATCCAATTTGGAGAGAGAGAGAAAAATTTAGAAATGACATTGTTCCCTCTAATCTGGAGAGAGAATTTTGGAGGGAGAAGGGAGGTTGAAGACAGGCGTATGGGACTGGGAGTGTTTGGCGGAAGCGAAGGCATGCATGATTGATGATGGAGTAATAAAATATAAATAGAAAGAAAAGAAGGAAGAATAAAAGAGTAAAATGATTATTTTGTATCCTTTGGATGGAAAATGTCACGACGATAGTATTTTCAATAATTTTTGTCCTCGTGATGGTATTTTGTAGCTTCTCTTTTTTACAATGATATTATCTAAATAGCAAATCTTTTATGAGGTGCTGAGCAAATTTGTTTTTTTTTTTTCTTTTGACATAAGCTAATGTGCTAGTACGTTACTCTTCAGAATTTTCATCTGGCTGATTGATCTTGCGTCTAGATGTTTGGAATGCAGGAATTTCTGAGGATTATTGTAGCAATCTGTCCTTTTTGAAAATTCCTGCGGAACTCTTGCATCCCAAACAATACGTGACTTCATCCCAAACAATAAGCGACTAAATCAACGAAACGATGAAAAAAAATGCAGCATCACAGCAAACCACAGCTACACGAAAGACCATCAAGGTACTGAGAGAACTGATGATATAAATAACAGAGCAAGCTAGGACTCATCCTTGGGGATATAACATCAAGCGTACCACATAATTCATGGTGTATCCAACAACTCGAGCACATAATTCCTATTATATTTCCCTCTGTTTAGCAGGGCATACATAAGTGAAATAACATTATCAAATTACAGCTAAACCAACAGCAGTATACAACCGAAGGAGCCCATCTGCAAGCGGGAAATTTGCATGATTGACACTAACTTCTAATGTTTTTTTCCCACAGGAACACTGCAGCTACTTCAGAATTCCAACATTGCGTATCTTATGGCGTTCATATGGGAGCAGCACATGTAGTTCTGAAATGGCCCGTTTGGTTGCAGCGGCTGCAGTGCACAACTCTCTTGATTCGCCCATGGTCCTCTGCGCGGATTCTCTTCTTCCTTGGCCTCCCTGGAGGCCTCAGTGATTTCGGAGGGTTGATGATCACCTCCACCTTGCTCTCTTCAGCTTGGCCTTGATCTGACACTTCGGTGGTCCAGAGGGTTTTGTCCGGGATAGGGTGTATGGTCTGCGAGTATGTCTTGCGGTACGTCGCAACGGTGAAACAGCTCTCTGTGTAGCGGTGGACGTTCTGTCTGCAGGAGAGGAGCGCTGCCACGCCATGAGCACAAGGCACACCGTAGAGCTGCCACCCACGGCACAAACAGCACCTGTTGCGGATGTCCACGATGTTTGTTCCCTCGTGAGCCGAGATGACCTCAAATTCCGCCTCGTTGGCTCGGGCAACTTGGTAGCCCCGCGCACGCTCAATGGCCTCTTGCACACGGCGCTCGGCTGCGGGCACGAGGATAGTTGTCCACTGCATGCTTGCTTCACGCCGTTCGTTGAACCATGTCATTAGCTGGCGACGGATGCACTCCACCATCTGAATTATAGGAAGGCCAGAGGCATCCAATATCCAAGAATTCAGTGACTCCGTGATGTTTGCTGTCAGGTGACCGTACCGTGTCCCCTCAAAGTAAGCTGTGGCCCAAAGACGAGGAGGTAGGCGCCTTATCCAACAAACAGCTTCTGGTGACGTATCCTCTATCTCTAGCAGCTTAGTCTCGAATTCTATCACAGTAAGCGCATTGGCAGCTTCCCAGAGAAGGTTGACAAGCACTGAGTTGTTGAAATCTTTTCGGAAAGTTTCACTGAGATTGCGCATACAGTACCCGTGGAATGCAGTTGGGAAGTTGAAGTCAACGCCATCAATAATACCCTTGCGTCTGTCTGACAAGATGGTGAGCCTTGGCACATTCTCTGTGTTCTTCTCCAGCAATTCATGCAGCTCAGACAAAAACCATACCCAGTTCTCATCAGTTTCCTCATCAACAACACCAAATGCCAGGGGAAAGAGAGCGCCGTCACCATCGAAACCAGTGGCGAGAAGCAAGGTACCAAGATACTTGTTCTTCAGAATGGTTCTATCGAGCCCAATGAGTGGACGGCATGCATTCACAAAACCATATATCGATGCATAGAACGATATGAAGAGTCGTCGGAAGCAGTTGTCATCTGGATTCCCGTAGACACGAGCAATGCTTCCAGGGTTTGTTCTTTCCACCTGCCTACAGTACTCAGGCAGGAGGCGATATCCTTCTTCGAAAGAGCCTCGAACTGCTGCCATGATCCGCTCCTTCCCTCTCCAGGCTTGCTTGTACGATAGTGTGATCCCATGTGACTTGTGGATTTCTTCCAAAATCTCCTTGGGCTTGCAGTGCGGGTTCTCACGCAACCTCTCTTTGACAGTAGTTGCAACCCACTGAACAGACGCCTGCTGGTGGCCGAGATGGTTTATCCCCACACAACTATGGTTGTCATGTATAGTTCTGATGGAGAATGTGGGCACACCAGGGAGCTTTGCAGCATGGATGCGCCACGGGCAGCCCTCAGCAGCGCACTTCGCAGTGAAGCGCGTCTTGTCAGACTTCACCGTCTGCATCTCAAAGTGGCAGGCAATGGCAGTGTTGCGGATGGCCCTGCGGCAGCTCATGACATCTGGAAATTCCTGCCCCACCGCGAGCTGAAACTCAGGGCTCACAACCATCGTCCGTGACTGGACAACAGGAGCAACGGCAAGAGGGGCCTGAGAGAGGTCATGGGCCGGCTGGAGGGCGAGCTCGTGGGCTTGCTCAAGCGAGAGCTGATCAAGATTGTGGTCGACACCAAGGTGATGCGTCTCGGCAAGTGCCAACTCATGGTTCTCCGACAAGCCAAGGTCATGATGGCCTTGCCCATCCAGCGAGTCTGGGTCCTCGCCATGCCCTTGTCTCAAAGCAAGATCACTGGTGTGGCCATGGTGATCATGCCCGAGGACCAGCTGGTTGTCATGATGGTGTCCAAGGCCCAGATCATGGTCATGCCCGTGCTCGTGCGATTGCCCGAGAACAAGATCGTGGTCGTGAGCATGGCCGAGGCCGAGGTCGTGGCTGTGCCCAAGGCCCAGTCCATGGTCCTGCCCAAAGTCATGGTGGTTGTGCCCCAGCGCCAGCTCGGCGTCCTGCCCATGCCCAAGAACCAATTCGTGGCTGGCCATCAGCAATCACCAATAAACTCACAGCTCCGAGTATCTCCTGACAACGAAGCAATCGAATCAGCCATGAGACTGAGATGTATACACAAACAGTGAAGTAAAGTAAAACAATAAAATGAAATTTACTGTCCATTACCACGATTCGACAACGAATCTCACAAACAAACAAGATTGAAGAACAAAGCCCAAATCGCACATGAGACCAAGAACGGCTCAAGCTCACCGTAAATTGCAAGAACGACGACCTCCCAAGAAGCTCCAACGGCGGCGCAATCCGGCCACCAAGATCCAATCTTCCCCGCCGGCAGACCCACCAAAATCAAACCTTTATCGCACCAGACGAGCCATCACCCCCGGAATCGCAGAGCCCAGCAATGAATCGCCAAGAAAACACCGGAAAACGAACCAACGAACGCCGAGATCCAAGAGGCCCCGCCGGAAGGCCCCGCCCCCGCTCCGGCGGAGGAGCTGGGCGCGAAGGGGCGCGCGCAAAGCCGGGCCGGATTTGAACGGGGCGAGCAGGGGCAGAGTGTGGAGGCCAAGGGCAAAGAGAGGACGGGGAGAGAAATTGGGGGAGGGGCAACGGGGGGAGAGGGGAGGACGGAGGGCGTGCTGCCTGCAGGCGAGAGAGAGAGAGAGAGGAGGAGGAGGGGTATTTGGGTCAAAGGTAGGGTTCCTGCCAGGGCACTCCTTGTGCCAATTCCCCAATTTGCCATTGGGTGATTTGGGCCTTTTTGGCAACCCAATTTGTCTTGGGTAGCATCAACTCTTTCTTGTTGGATCTAGGACTCCGATATTCTTTTGGTTCATGGGTTTCTAATTTTTAGTTTAAAATTTTGAATTCTAACTGTTAGAGATATTCGTATACGATTTTGGTCGATATAGATGAAGTCAAGACAGTGTCTACTGTAATCGATTTGTAGACTCTGTACGTTGAATGCCCGTACGTTGCTACGGATTTTAAAAAAATTTAGAACATATTTGTATACATGTTCTAAAAAATTTTAGCACCCGTTAGTTTAAAAACATATAGTATGATAAAATTCGACACATATCTTTTGGATTCGGCGCAGATCTTTTGGGACTACATGTCAGCGCTGTCTTTTATGAGAAGGGGTGGAAGAGACTGGACCAACCACCAATTCATTTTATAATAGTAAAGATGTCATACATAACATAGTGCTGTAGTTGTATGAAAAATCTAATCACTAAGAAAAGTGCACGCGCAAATGTGTCATAATGTACATTGTTTGGACGTGTTGGTCCCTATCCATATGTAAAGTTTTATTGAATTGGTCTCAACAATGGTAATAGTTATGCGCCGCTCTGGCAGTAGTTATGGTTTTTAAAGTGTAACCAAAAAAATTCAAAGTTTTGTATGGGAAGGATTGGTTGAGTAATATTTGGAGTGGTTGTCATACTAGGTAATCTAACATCAGAGTCGATGGGTGGAATTTTTTGGACTGAGACTTATAACTTATGGTTATGATTTTTGAATTCTGGTCTGTTTGTGAGAGGCAGTACGCAGAGAGAAATAGTCGCATACGATTTTAACCAGTACAGCTGAACTCGATACAGTTTGTACTACAATTTACCTGTAAATCCCGTCTTGAAAAATATGCCATTTAATGGTGTGTTACTGTTTATCCATATATAAGTCGTAAGCTGTAAGCACTGACGAACCCAGCCAATAGCTACCGTGATTTTTCCTATGTTGGTCTATATAAACATTAGCGGCGTGTTTTAAACACATGAATTCCGTAGCAGTCTTTGAAAAAAAATCCTACCCATACTTGTGGTAATCATTCCAGAGACCATACTGGTTTTGCTTTTGTAATGGTACATTTTAGTACCGGTCAATACGGATGTACTGTTTCGGAGTTTAATAGAAAAGAGTCCATATAACATTTTCAATTTTGCTCGAAAATTCATTCAGCATCCCGAACTATAAAATTGGATATTTGACTCCTAAACTTTACAATCCAATTCATTTAACACTCTAGCTCGATTACAGACGGTGATATCTATAAACATTAGCGGTGTCTTTTGAGCACAGGAATTCCATAGCAGTATAAGTAAAAAAAATCCTATCCATACTTGTCGTAATCATTCCAAAGGCCATACCGATTTGGCTTTTGTAATGGTACATTTCAGTACCAGTCAGCGCTGGTGTACTATTTTGGAGTTTAATAGGAAAAAATTCATGTAACACCTTAACTTTACTAGAAAATCTATCCAATACTCGAACTATAAAATTGGATATTTCACCCTTCGAACTTTGCAATCCAGTTCAAATAACATCCTAACTCAGTTTTAGATGATGGTATTACCCATGTGGCGCGATAAGTGAACGATTTTACCACGTAGGATGACATGATCAAATTTAAGTGAGGTGAGCCCCACAGAGCGTTCTCTCCCTAATCGAAATATAGTGGGAGGGAACTACATGGGGCGGTGGGAATGGAAGCATGGCTATGAGCTCAGTGGGGGAGAAGCCCTTATGGCCCGCATATGTCACTGACCCAACTTGACTAGCGTGTCATCCTACGTGGTAAAACCATCCACTTATCACGTCATGCCAGCAATACCACTATACGAAACCAGGTCATGGTATTATTTGAACCAGGATTGCAAAGTTTGAGGAGTCAAATGTCTAGTTTCATAGTGTTAGACGAATTTTAAAGCAAAGTTTAGGGTGTTATATGGACTTATTTTGAGTTTAATATAATAATACATACTCATAAGTATATACATGTTTAATTATATGCGCACTAAATTTCACTTGTTGTTATGGCTACTTACCAAACAGTAAATAAATGAACTGGTAGAGTGAGTATAGAAAATGGACTGGCCTAGTTCTCTCTTTTGCCCAGGCTATATGTATACATGGCCATAAGGCTTGATTATAGTAATACCCCCCAAGCGGTGTACTATGCAAGGGATATAGCTGCCTTTTACATGTCTTATTGGGCCTTTTGGCCCAACAACCCGAATAGATTTAGGTGGGATCACCCCTACAACAGTAGCCTCTTATAGTAAAGAGTTTCATCTCTTGCAGACTGAAACCATGTCGCTAGGCCATTTGGCCCCCTCCGCCCCTTCTGCCTGTTGAGTAGTTAGGCCATGGGCTAAGTCATGGCGACCGCCGTCGTCTGGTCGTGTTGTAGTGCGGGACACGTGTGCGACCGCGGTTGGCGCATCGTGCAGCGTCGTTCGGCGCTTCGCGTGTTCCCGATACAGCCCGAAAAAGGCGTGCGCCTTTAAAACCGTCGTGCTTGGCGAGGCGGCCCTTTAGTTGGTCTTCTTCCTGTCGTGCCTCGAAGCATGTGTCGGTTGCTATCATCGATGTTACCCTTCCATGCAGTTGCTACTTTAGCCGCTGCCGCGCTTTCTGCTGTGCCGTTTATGTCGTGCCTCGAAGCGTGTGTGTTGCATCCGCTCCGTCAGGCTGTCCGATGTAAGGATGGCTCGTGGTAGCGTCCAACGTTCTTGGCGCAGCGCCGCAAGCGCTTCATCTAGTTGCGGCGGCTCATCCAGTTATGGGAGTTCGTCGGCGACCAAGGTGGGGTACTAGCTGGTGGAGCGCGACACATTGCCCGCCAACAAGCCGTGAAAGGCGGTGAAGAAGGTGAACGACGTCTGCACAAACATGCTGGGGCCGACTCTGGTGACCGAAGAGCTGATTCGGTCGCTGGTGCACGACAGGAAGATTTCGGGATGTGAGGCAGTTCGCCTGCCCCCACCGGTGAGACCAAGCCCCGACCGACAGAGTCAGATACTGTCGTTTTCGTCACTTACTTCACCGCTAGGCTCTGCATTCCTACAGCAACCTTAGTTGGTGAGGTCCTCGACTGTATGGGCTAGAGCTTACACAGTTGACCCCCAACACGATCATTCGACTGGCCGTGTATAGCTTGGCTTCTCGAGCGGAGACGGTGTGGCCGAGCCTGACGCTGAATTTTCGTTTCAAGGGACATGAGAGAACAAATTGACAAAGTAATATCAGAATTTTGGCTGTACACCAATGTTGTTTCACAGAATAATACCTTTATTTTTTAAAAAAACTTTCACTGAATAATACCTTGCTACTTACAAGAAGTCGTCAATTATTTACCATGAGATACAGCGCATCAACAAAAGCACCGGTAATATTAAACGCCTCCCTGCCATTGCATCAACGACGACTTCACCATGAGATCGACTCGACTAAAGCAATTATTCCATAACCCAACCACGGAGGCAAGCGTAGCTAACCCAGATTGTATGTATGTATATATATGTATAAACTGCTTTCGATTCTTTACCACAAGGCAAAACTGACTGAATTATAGTAAGCAAAGAAATATAACTATTGAATAAGGAACCAAGGTGCCATTCTTTATAACACCGCTGCTTTAGGGAAGGATTACAATTACACTCAGCTCAGAAGCAAACAGCATCGATTACAACACATTATTACGAAGCATTAATCTCTATGGGGCTCAATGCCCATTGGCAGGGCGATAGGATGGATATCGGCCTACTCCGTTCGCTGAATTTGGGAAATCCCTCGACCGATAGGAGTAGCCATTTATGTCTGCCCTGAAATTTGGCATAGAGGGGTCGGTGCGTCTGTATGGCCACTGGCTCATCATCACATCATCAAACTGGCCGTTGGAGTATGAAGGGAGATCAAATTGTGAATAACTCCTGTCCCTTAGCCCCCGAGGAGCACCGTTCAAAGAACCACAAAACCTTGGGAGTTCGTCATAGTATTGCTCGGACTGATCAAACAGGTATGGATCACCAAACATACTGTAATCAGGTGTGCTGGCGTTACTGGGCACAGAGAACTGCCGCGCAAATCCCTGCTGGCGCTGCTGTAGAACCTTTGCCGCCCTTCTGTCGCTCTGCTCCTCGTCCAGCAAGTCGTTGATTATGTCTAGGTGCGGAAACTCATCACCGACCAGGCCTTGCGGTTGGTATGGAGTAAATCTAGTAGAGATTTCTGACAACAGTTGCTTGCTTCGTGGTCTTCCATTCATATTGAGCTTCTCAAACTCATTTCTGATGCTTGAACTCAATGGCCCATTATAGTTACCGTTGCTGCTGCTTGCCTGCTGTGAGCTCTCTTCTCTCCACTGGTACTGGTTGAGTGACTCAGGCTTAACCGTTCCAAACGTAAATCCAGATCTCAGAGATGATTTGTCTTTCCTAGCTGAGTTCTCTGGTGACAGAATGGAAGGTGATGATGCAAACATTGATTGTGATTGTGCAACTCCTTGCTCCGTTGAACTTGTCTGATGGGTCAGAGCACTTGCACCAACAGAACTTTTCTCCATCATGGCATTACGATACGACCGGGGAATGTAGCTAGGAGCACTGGCAGAGGGCTCATTGCCCAACCGTCCAACTGCGCTCATGGAACGAGACAGAAGTGGTGCAGTCTGAACTGTTGAAACAACAGGTGCCATTTGTTTTGCTGCAGGGACTTGTGGGGCACTCAAGGGCCTTGATACTGCAATGACCTGGTTTGTAGTAGCACTACTTATAAAGGAAGCCTGTTTCTTAGCTTCAGATTTGGAGGGTGCAGGCACCTGCAGAGGTCTACTTACAACCGGAACTGACCTCTCATTATGGGTAGCAGGTGTGGACAGAGGTCCTTTATTTGAAATTAGCTGAGCTGTTGGGGTGGAAGTGACACCCGTTGTTGTAGAGGCAGTCACAGCACCTGAAGCTCTGCTTGCACGGGAACTCATATTATTGGTGCTTTCTAATGAAGATTTTGGCTGCTGGGAGAAGGTAGGTTGCTTCTTAACAGGGCTCACAGAAGAAAAGGAAGACTCTGTCATTCTTAACTTGGAGGGGCTTGTGACATCAACATGCCGTTGTGCATTTTGCTTCTTCTGAAACACAACTTTGTCATCCTGAAATGAGTTGATTTTGATGTTTATTCAACCAATTGGAACACATTAACAGATTGATGCCAGAGAGAGGGAGAGAGAGAGGAACACCCTTCTGTAACACAACTTTATCGTCCTGAAATGAGCTGCTCTATGGCATATTTCTCAATGAAGACATGCACATCATAAAGCAAAAGGCCTATGGGCCTGTACTATCTGAGACATTCAAGAGAGCGAATGTACCTCGGGTTCATGTCTATTCGAGTTGCCAGAAGTATTGCTGCCAGATCCAAGAATACCATTAGGTACTAAATTTGATCCACCTTGTGCAAGCCCTGTCCTTGTATCAGTATCCTTATTCCTCCGGTTGTTTCCCCTGAATCACAAAATACAGCATGATAAATTTCAAGTTACAGAAAAATGGGGAAAACACTAATATCAAAATATACCTATTGGATGAGGATTTGACATTTGTCCAGGCACCTCCCATATACAACCCATTCAAGATAACTGAAGGAACCGAGTCAGATGAACAAGTAGATGAGCTATCATCCACAAAAGAAGTCCTCTTTCCTGCTTGCCCATTTTGCACCACACCTTCAGGAACTGTAGCTTGAGTTTCTGAAGCATCTGTTTCCCAATTAACAGGACTGGATTCACGGTCTTCAAGATCAATATGAAGCACCTCTGAATTATCATCTCTGTTATCAGAGATATCAGACACCTCTTCAGGGTTGTCAGCATTTGAGGTCATTTCCTCCGCTTGACTTGAGAAATCATCCAGGATTCTATCATCTGATGGACTACTCTGTATAACAATTTCCTTTGTGTCAACCTTCTTGTTTTTCCCTTTATTATTTTTTTGACTGTTTTTCTTCTGTTTGGCCTGGGCGAGATAGAAACAGAAAATTATAAAAACTGTCCTCAACAAATACAAAGAGGACGACAGAATAATGCCCACTTATTATAATACACGTGAAAAATACTAAATAAATGCGGTGACAACACTACAATCTCCAATTATCCTATTGCACATACAAAAAAAATCCAAATCAAGGAAAAAACATGCAGGAAACTATAAACCACGAGATCCCAGATGTTTATATCATAATTTATTAAGATGAAGAAAATCCTATTGAGACAGTGAAGAAAATCTTATTGAGACAGAATAAGATGGCATTATTGCACTAGTGAAAGAAACAAACCTGTTTTTTCCTGATACGTTTTTCCTTCTCAGCAGCGCTACGTTTTGCCTTAAGTTCAATTTCTGCAAACCCAGCAGCTTCCTCTTCACGTATAAGCTCTTCTTGGCGCTTCAAAGCTACCGCCTCTTGGTATGCCACTTCAATTCGGCTGATTCAAGACTTAAGTAAGATGTGCATGCATGCCATAATTGACTCAATACTTTTAAGTAAGATGTGCAGATTTCATCAGGATATTTCTGCTTCCCCCAAGAAAAAGAATCTGGAAACAGACTTATCAAATATCTGATAACAGCAGTACACGTCTTGCCACAAATGGCAACTAGCACCTGCACAGTCATGCACTAAAGTATCAAAGTAACAGAAAAATCAAACATGTCAAGTGTAGCACCATGGGCTGGGAATCGACATTACGTTGCTGACTCTTGTTACACATTTGTGGAGCAAAATACCAATACTAGATGGGCATGTTGAACTGGAAGGAACTTCTCACCTGAATATATGAGCCAAGGCAAAAAATTCTAGTGTCTTCCAACCGAGCTCTATAAGTCGTCTATCATCGCGCTCAATAGAATCTTCGTTGAAATCGTCACCCGAGCTGCCATCCTACAATTACATAATTCGTTAGGGCTTCTTACATAGACGTAGAACAAAAACTCATGAAGGCAAAAATCATAAAGAGAACCTTTTTCCAGTTTGTAACGCATTACCACGTAAGTCAATGAATCCTTGTATAACAGTATTATGTAGGACTGCTTAGTATTGTTGAGAGCAAGTAAAATTTTGCATCCTATATGAATACAACCTCAAAATTATAGATCTTTGCATAAAAAAAGATGGGTAGCATGAAGAAAGCTTCTTCCAATTTGAAGCTTGAACACGAAATAATAGCATCAACAGTTAGTTATATCCAGTAAACTGTACATAAGATGAAATATTGTAGGATGGATGTAACCCTACTAAACTAACTATACGAACTAGTCAAAGAGAAACATCGATACCTTTGTACGGTTCTGTGAACTTTTATCATCCTTTGTAGGCAATGGTTGGTATGGCAGTGCGTCTAATGCAGCTCTTTCAAGCAAAAGTATCACATCATCTGCCAAGACAAACATGTCCTGATCAACAAGCACCATAGGAGTGCTTCGAGCATCCATCTCTGTTAGTTTGGCCACCCCCTTTTTGTTCTTGCTCTGATGTTCGAGAGCCTTCAGTCCACTATATAGTGAATCCATTACTAAGGTTGATGTAACTTCCTTCTCTATAAAAAAGTGTTTCACTAGAACTTTCAATATATTATCAGTTTTTTCGCTTGTCATGTACCGCCGCACACTTGAATCCATTCCTAGCCAGAATGCATTGAAACTGCAACTTGCCAAAAGAAATATTTTGATAATAGACTGGCATGACTATATTTAAAATGTGCTTGGTCACAAAACACTAAATGCACCAAAAATAGAGTTATCTAACCTGGACCATCTCAGTTTATCCTCAATCAACCTGCTAAGCTTGCTTCTTCTTTCATCAATAAAACGTCGGCAAATTTGTTCCACATTTGATAGATACACCCTAACTAGTTCCCTTCGGTACTGGGCATCAAGGCAACGAAATGGGCGGTCCGCCTTCTCCCTCAAATATTACAATGCAGAAGCAAACATGGTTATGCAACGTAAACACATACTCTCAACTCCAAAAATAACTGATGCCAGCACTAGAGTCCAGCCGGAGTCAGCAGTACCAACAGAAGGAAAATGGAAGCTAAAGATCTGTGGAAAACAGATACCTAATAACTTGAACTTGAGCTTTGATGGTAAGAACATCCTCGACAACAAAGCCATCATGTAATTTTGATAGCTCCATAAATTTTTTCCACCCCCAATCATGCTCTTTCTTCCAAAATCGGTGCAGTGTATCTGAAATACTACTTTCTTTAAACTTCGCATGCAGAAGACAAGCAAAATTATTAGCCAAATCAAATAGTGGTATATCAAACTCACCAGAATACTTGGATTTCTTAGGATCTCTATTAATTACAGCTATTGTAAACTGTGCAAAGTGACTCCATCCTAAAACAAAAGCAAACGATAATCCCATATTGAATATCACAATTGGGCTATCAAGAAATGTGTCATGGTTGGCAATACATAGAACTGTTCATCTACCTGGGAGCAGTTTATCATGGTTGGCAACACAAAGAAAGAGAGACAAGTGATTGCAGACATCACATCCTTGTGGATAAATCAAGATGTACCTGCAAATTAACCAGTAGATCTCAACATGTGACGCAGAAGAAAAGCTTTAGCCTATAAATCTAAAGCAAACATGATACTCATATATATTTGAAAGTTAGCAGGCTATATATCAGACTGCAAAGTACATAACAAACAGAAAACAATAACCAAATTACATAAATAAAAGATCACATCCTAATTCTATGTATATGAAAATAAAGTGAAAAGGTAAAAGAGTAACGCTTTCCTTCTTCGGTATGTAAATAAGATATAAATACCGTTTTGTAAATAGGAAAAGAAAAGAGAAGGGCACTCGATACAGTATGCTCCAGACTCCAGCGAAAATAAGCTTGGTTTTACATAATAAGCAACTGCTGTTTAATTGAAGATAAAAGTATTTACATAAGAAGCATATCAAGTGAATTGGATATAAAAGCCAGAGATACTTTTACTACTTGTGATTTTTCATATTTCATAATATACATTAGCATTTCTTCTCCATGGCAATACATGCTAGAACTACTGGCTGTTAACCAAAAATTGAGATGGCCAGAAATCAACTACTGCTCAACTGAGCTGCTACCAGCAAAGTTGCTAATGTGTGCTAGTATGCCTCTGCAAGGGTGCAAGGTTACTGTGATACCTGACGCACATCCATTTTGAAAACCCTACCTATCCACAGAATCTGCTCTCAGCCGTGCTCTTGAGTATTGTAACTGGTCTGACCTAAGTCCTTCAATCACTAATTCACTGTTGACTGACGGTTACCCTTTAGGCCCTCTTTGATTCTGCTATGGTATATGATCCCATCCCAGTGAGGCATGTAGCATAGCATGAACAGTGCATGGCACTGTAGCCATAAACGGGATTAGGAATTGCTAGATGCATATTTTCATATTAAGAATAGTTAGATGCATATTTTCGTATTAGAAATAATTAAATGCATATCTTCATATTAGGAATAGATAGATGCATATCTTTATATTTATATAGTATGGGTATGATATTATCTTTATCTGATTGGTTGTATTAGATTGTGTTAGTTTCTATATTGTTAAGGGCTAACCTCATCTATAAAAAGGAAGGAGCCACACCATTGATAATCAAACAATGAATAAACAAAGGTTCTTCAAATAAGCATCAGAGCCTCTCTACCTCATCAGAGAAGAGCCCTGCTGGCGGTTAGACGAGGACGAGTGCCCTATCCCTTCGGACCCGTACCCAATCACCGACCACAACAGATTCAAAGGATTTCCAAAGGAAAAACGTAGGAATCCACAATCCTCTGGAATGAGTACTGTACAGCCGTTTGATTCGAAGGAATTCCATAGGAACACTGTTCACTCCCTACGATTTTGGAGGAATTTCACAGGAAATTAGACATCCACTCGGAATTGATGGAAATTTTCCTTCGCAACTGAGCGCGCACGACATAGAGAGAGGAAGAAAAGACAAAGAATATTACAGTTGCAGTCGTCGCCGGAGTAAGGCCCCACCGTCAGTGCTCTGGTCGCCTCCATGTTCGCCTCACCAGCGCCACTGCACGCGCTGAACAACCTCAAGGCGGCCATCCGCAGCCCACTAGTGGACGAGCTCCCGTGGCTCGCAGTGCTGCTCTGCGCCACCAACACCACCGCCGCCGCTCGAAGCCCTTGTCTGTGCCGCCGCAAGAAGCCCTCGCCCAACGCTATGCCTAGATCTGCTTTTTTCTTTGTGTGAGAGTGCATGACAGGAAGATGAAGGAACGAGGAACGAGTCAACAAGATGAATGGATAAGGATGTGTAGTCCAATAATCCTTGATAAGCACTGATGGGTGGGTTCTTTTGTCTAATGACCCCATATGTCATTAGTCTGCAAATAAAAACTTTGTATTTTACTGATTAAGCAAAAGAGATTACTATTCACTCCAAACTTCCTGTGTTCTTCCTCTTCTTGCGAATCAAACACCCGATCCTACAAAATTCCTGTGTTTTCCAATTCTCTGTTTTACATATGCATTCCTATCCTATTCCTATGTTTTTCCTATTCCTGTGCATGCTGCAGTCCAAAGTAAACATGCAAATAGTGGATCTACTCCGAGCTTTCATGATAAATGCATAAAATAATCGGTTGTGCTGTCACCTTCGTCTTGTTACAACAATTCAGGCAATATCATTCAAAACTAGCAGACAAATCACATGTAGCAGGGAAGTAAGAAGCCCAAATGCAGCACAATAAAAATAAGTATGAAGATCATACCATTTAAAACTGCCAACATCAAAGGAATTACTCCGTAGCTCCCTCTTGTTAATTTGGGAAAAATTATCAATCCTCCATGTAAACTTTCCATACAGTTCAGAAGGCCTTTGCCCTAATACATGAAAAATAAAAGCAACAGGTCAAAGAACAATTGATGCTAAAATCTTAAAAACGGTAAAGACTAGAAATGAAAATATAAGGAAAGTAGAAACCAAATCAACTTCTCAGAACGTCCAATTATCACAGACATGTAATCCACTAGAATTGTCAAATAGCTAAGGTAGTAACTATGTCCCTTTTGTAATTACCACAGTTTTTAAAGCCAGACCAGCCAGTGAACCGCCGCCGGTTACTGGTCAAACTGATGGTTCTAAGAATTTATTTTGTAACATTTTGTTGATTTTTAATTCAAAAAACTATTGTTAAAAATGCCAAGTAATTATTGAAACAATGTAATATAGAACCCTCTTGCTAACTATGGCATGTGATGGAGCATATTGAAACAAGGTAATATAAAACCCTGTTGCCAACTATGGCACGTGGTGGAGCGTAGGTGGGTTGGTGGTGCACCAGGTTTGGAAGCATGAGGTGGGTAGTTCGATTCCCACTGCTGTAAGTAATTAATTATGTACTCTGGTTTTTTCTCCCAGTGATCCATTGAACCAGACCAGATCAGGTTTCAGTTGCCTTGTTCCAGTTAAACCGCCGGTGCAGTCAGGTTTCAAAAGCAATGGTAATTTAGCAATAATCTTCTAGCAAATTTATGTGTCCAACACCATGACATTAAAACACGACCGTACACAAAAGAGTTTATGATATTACTACAATGCTAAATATTCTTGAACATGTCAGAAGTCAGAACTATTTGCTAGTATGACAGATGAAATTGCGTGATATTTAGTATATCACCATTACCTTATATGTACCATTTACATCATAAACTAACAAATGTTTGAGCTTAGTTTCAAGGTTCAGGTTCAGCAAAACTGGTCGAGCATCGTACAAATAGCTCCAGGACTTGGGACTTTTAAGTTAAGGGATGCCTAGCGTGGTGCACATCTCCACCATCCAATTGTACTTTTGAATGAAATATCAATTAGCATTCTGATATGAATTATGAATGATACTGCATGTCTCATGAGCAAATCCATCACTTAAATTCTTCAGCCACCTGATAGTGCAACAACTGACACATTTGAATCAATATCAGATACCTAGGATCGGTCCAGCACTAGAATCTTGTTGTACTTAGCAAAACTTGAAGGTTTGTCAAGCTTGTACAGGATACCTTGCCATGGCATAATCAGCTAATTGTGTCCAATGAGCATATGTTTCGAGATCCTAATTCATCAGAGCACAAAAATTAAAGACTCAATGGAGTGTTATGAATATTGTGTGTATATTCATGAGGTCCAAATGGCAATATATATAGGGAATACAAGAGGATATACAGAGGAATATGCTATATTCAGATAAGAAAACCAAGGCATATAAGGAAACGAATAACAATCATATTCTATCCTTAACACCCCCTCAAACTCATGGTGGATCACACATACTGAGTTTGGAGAGAAAATACAAATGTTGTGCTATAGTTTGGGACTTCGTGAAAAAGTCAACAAGCTATAACTCTGATGGCATAAACTGCAGAGCAAGTACTCCCTCCTGCACCTGTGAGCGAGTGTATGAAGCATCCACTCCAATATGCATGGTGAGCTCATGCTTCATTGGATCACGAGCAATACTGATAGCACCTATACTGTCAGACATAAGTATCGTAGGGCCCCTCACAGGTACACCAAAGCCTACAAGTAGCCACATCAACCAAAGTAATCTCTGTTGTCACTGCTGCCATAGCTCTCAACTCGGCCTCTGCACTCGAACGGGAAACTGACCATCGTGGCAAAGCTACGATAGATCGCAAGAAATCGACCACGATTAGACATAGGGTTCCAAGTGAAACGGGAATAATCATCACTGAAAATTACATAGAATTTATGCCAGCTTTTTGAGATAATAGCCGCAGGTACCTATACATCTGAATGAACTAAATCAAAAGGGCGAGAAGACATGGACTCACTAGAATGATAAGGAAGTTGTAACTGCTTGCCCAGCTTACAACCCTGACAAAACATTAATGTGTCAACAGTAACACGTCCAAGAACACCCTGACGAACTAATGAAGAAAGATGGGACCCACACAGATGTCCTAAACGATGATGCCACTGCGCAAAAGCTCTAGAGGTGGTGGCAGCAGTGGCGGAAGAGGCAGACGTAGCAGGAGCAACTGAAGTAGACAGAAGGTGGAGGCGGTCGAGAATGTACAGACCCTGACGATCCATATGGCGCCGACCAGTCCCAAGTACCGACCCTGTCTGTCGATCCTAGACGAAACAGGTGTGAGTCAAAAACAACCCTACAACCAAGATCGATGAGCTGTCCTACCGAAAGAAGCTACATAGTAAGCTGGGAAACATGAGAA